>CM052811.1:16454470-16834607 GCA_028533885.1 Nasua narica
CATTGCGGCTATGAACATTGGGGTACATGGGGCCCTTCTTTGTACTGCATCTGCTTCTTTGGGGTAAACACCGAGTAGTGCAATTGCAGGGTCATAGGGTAGCTGTATATTTAATTTCCTGAGGAATCTCCATACTGTTTTCCAAAGCGGCTGCACCAACTTGCATCTCCACCAACAGTGGAGGAGGGTTCCCCTTTCTCCACATCCTCTCCAGCATTTGTTGTTTACTGTCTTGTTGATTTGGGCCATTCTAACTGGTGTAAGGTGGTGATGAGCTTTTAAAAACTAATGCGACAGAAGACTTTGAATGAAAACCACATCAATGTGGAAACATTGATATTATGTTTTGAAGTATTTACCTGCAGGTACTTCTTCACTGAAATAGATTATCACACACATGCACACACACACACACACACACACGAGACTGTACGAAAAGACTAAATTTAAAACTTTTTAAGTTTAAGGAATTTGAAGAAATGGGGTAAATAATCAAATTATAAAAAGCTCCTTAGAATACACTGAATTTGGGGCGCCTGGGTGGCTAGTGGGTTAAAGCCTCTGCCTTTGGCTCAGGTCACGATCTCAGGGTCCTGGGATCCAGCCCCGCATCGGGCTCTCCGCTCAGCAGGGAGCCTGCTTCCCCCTCTCTCTCTGCCTGCCTCTCTGCCTACTTGTGATCTCTCTCTCTCTCTGTCAAATAAATAAATAAAATTAAAAAAAAAAGAATACACTGAATTTTGGGGAAAAGACATAGTATTTTATTTAAAGAATAGTAATAGGGTTGGGGCTTGCTGGGTGAGAGAATTGGAGGGTTAGCAGGATGAAGGAGTTGAGCTTTATGCAGAGTTATAAAGGATGGGGTGGAATCTAAAGTCAGGAAGGAGTCCAGCAGTCCCATCATTATGGATGTGGTTACTGGGATTCATTAATTGTGGATGTGACCCAGTAGGGAGAGTCTTCCCTTCTTTATGTTTTAGCTATACCCCTGAAGTCACTGTTATTTGCATTGGGACACTTTGTGCTACTCACTTGTGTATCTTTACCTTCATCCTCTACCAGGAAAGTAGATGCATAAAGAAAACTCCATTTGACAAGCTACTTTCCAATTATATCCTCATCTATTTTCCTCCACAATATTTGGTTTGTCAGAAGGTTTTCTTCTCTGTCTAGGTTTCTGTCCTGCAGTAAACACAGGGCCTTGCATGTGATCCCACTATGAGATCTTCCTAGAAAAATGTGGCCCAGTCAGAAGGGAGATTTGGGATGGAAAAAAGCAGGAAGCCCTGGTGATATGTGGGTAGTTTGATCATTTTCTTTCTCTCTCCCTTCCTTCCTTCCTTCCTTTCTTTCTTTCTTTCTCTTTCTTTCTTTCTTTCTTTCTTTCTCTTTCTTTCTTTCTTTCTTTCTTTCTCTCTCCTTTCTTTCTTTCTTTCTTTCTTTCTTTCTTTCTTTCTTTCTTTCTTTCTTTCTTTCTTTCTTTCTTTCTTTCTTTCTTTCTTTCTTGTTTTATTTTTAAGTAATCTCTACACCCAATGTGGGGCTCAAACTCACAACCGTGAGATCAAGAGTTACACACTCCAACAACAACCAGCCAGGTGCCCGTTGGATAATTTTCAAAAACCTGACTTAAATTTACAAGTTCAGTACATTTGGAATGATCACCTAAAAACTTAAAGGAATTTCATACAAACATACGTTGGAGGGATTTCTGGTTGAAGATCCTCTCACCGTGGCATATTTTGCTTTCAGAGGATTTGATAGGCTGTTGTGTAAGAAGTTACTAAAATGGGCAAAAGACCGGAATAGGAACTTCACAGAAGAGAAAACCCAGTTAGACAATAAACACATGGGAAAATGCTCAACCTCATTATTTTCAAGGAAATGATACATTCAGGTACAAATTTATATCCATGAGGCTGGCAAAAATTAATGTCCAATATTGAGTGTGGGCAAAGCTCAGAACAATGCAAACTCTAATACTTTGCTAGTGGGAGTGTAAATTGAGACAGAAAATAATTTGGCATTATATAGTAACGTATCTATTATCTATTTGTACAGCATTAATATCTGTTGTATTAAAACATATTTTAAAATATATGTTATATATTTATATACTACATATTTATATGTTTATAAAATATAAGGTTATGCATAATTATATATAATTAAAGATTGTGCATGTAATTATAGTATATAGTTATATAATATAAAAGAGTATTTTTCTATTCTTAATAATTAATAAAATCACTCTGAAGTGAAAAATCCAAAATGTGTCACTACAGGTCTTTGGAGTTACAGAGTTCGTTCTCCTATTTATTTTTTAGTTGCTCTAATGGTTGCTTTTACAGTCTAGGTATAAAACTACTATAGGTGCCATAGCCATGAAAGTGAGCTGCAAGGGGTCCAGGTCACTGTATTTAGCCATGCATTTTCATTTTAAAATAAAAGAGCATATTGATTCCTTAAAACATTTGCTTGAAATTGCACAGTAGATAAATTTTTGAACAGTTCTCAACTCCTGTATATCACAAGTACCCAGAGACTTTAAAAACACAAAATGTTGATGCCCTACCTCCATCCTAGACTAATTGAATTAAAATCTCTAGGGGCGGGGCCTGGGTTTTACATTTTTCTTGAAAAATTCCCCAGGTTATCCCAATTTAAAACCAAAATTGGAAAGTACTATTTTAAAACCACTTTCTAAACCAGCGTTTCTAAATTTTGCTGATGCAAAATTCTTAACTGGATAGGAAATTGATTTCGTAGGTTTATAGCATTTAGAAAACACAATTGAGTTTAGAAAATGTCAGAGGGTGTCACATTTTGTTTTGGGTGTGTGTGTGTGTGTATAATGAGCAGTCATATAAAATACAGATTCTTACTGTGTATCACAGTGTATTTGAAAACAGGTCTAAGCAAATCTTTTCCAGGGTGCTATTAGATATTCTTTCCATTGAGTTTGAGGTAACGGAGCAGAATATAATGTGGTGGTTGCAATGCCCTTGTTTGAATCCAGGATTTTCCTCTCATGTCCTGCGTGACCTCAGGCAGATTACTTACCCTCTCTGTGTTATTCTGTCCTCATAACAATCTCTTGAGCCCACGCAGAGGAACTTAGCAAAGCGCACAGTCAGAGGGCACAGTCCCTGGAAGCCTGCCCTCACTGAGACACCAGCATGAAGTGTGGCAGCTCCCACGGCCACCCTCACTTCACATCAGCAGGCTATAAATTCAGAGAGGTACCCATGACTAGCCTGAGGTTTGATAATTTGCTAGAAAGACTCCCAGAATTCTCTGAAAGCTATTAAGCTCATAGTCACATTTATTTTTGGCAAGGGGTACCAATTAGAACCAGCCAAACCAGGGAGATACAGATGGAGCTAAGTGTGGGTGAGTTCCAAATGCAAAGCTTCCATGGTCCTCAGGATGTGTTATCCTCCCAGCACTGAAGTGAGACAACACCCGCAGAGTATTGTCAACCCGAGAAGCTTCTCGGAGCTTCGGTATCCAGAATTTTTACTGGGGCTTCATTACGCAGGTATGATTGATTGAATTCTTGCCCACGTGGTGGAACTCAACCTCTCTCCCCTCCCTGGAAGTCAGGTGGGTATCATGTGGCCCAAATCCCCAGCCTTCTAATCTCATGGTTGTGCCGTGGTCAGCCCCCACCTGGAATCACCTTCTTCGCACAGACTATCTACGGGCCCGCCATGGGTCACCTTGTTAGTGTAACTCTCAGGTGTGCTCCCAAGGGCCCATCGTGAAGACACTGCTGTTACTTGGAAAATCCCAAGAAGATAGAGGTAACCTCCTAGAGCTAGACAAAGGCCAGACCTCTCTTTAAGCTAAATTCTTTACTACACAGTGGTTCTGAGGATTGAGTGAAGATACACACGTAAAACTCTTAGACTAGTGCCCGGTACATGGTCAGTGCCCAGTAGCTGTTTGTTACTACAATTATAATTCCCATGGTTATTAATCCTTGTCCCTTTTTGTTTTTTTAAAAACAGAGCTGTGCTGCTGTTTTAAATTTTACTTTCATGTATCCCACAGACTTCGCTTTCCTGGTGTTCCTCTCTTTAATCTTGCGTAAGGAGGAAATTGCTTGAGTGAGAGAGGGAAGCCAAGAGTCGGAAGTAAGGTGTGGCCTCCCTCCCTCCCTGCAACCATCCCTTGCCTCTTCTGTTCTAAGCCAGCGGCCTCTTTACCTTCTTAACTCCTTTCTTTCCTTCACTCCTAATTTGGAAGATCTGGCAACACTGGACCCAAATTCTTTTTTTTTTTTAATTTAATTTAATTTTTTCAGTGTTCCAAGATTCATTGTTCATGCACCACACCCAATGCTCCATGCAATACGTGCCCTCCTCAATACCGACCACCAGGCTCGCCCAACTCCCCACCCTCTCCCCTCTAAAACTCTCAGTTTGTTTCTCAGAGTCCACAGTCTCTCATGGTTTGTCTCCCCCTCCGATTTCCCCCAATTCACCCTTCCTTTCCTTCTCCCAATGTCCTCCATGTTTTCCTTATGCTCCACACGTAAGTGAAACCATATGATAACTGACTCTCTCTGCTTGACTTATTTCACTCAGCATAATCTCTTCCAGTCCCATTCATGTTGATGCAAAAGTTGGGTGTTTATCCTTTCCGAGGTCCCAAATTCTTGCCTAACAACACCCTGATACCGGACGCCCACTTTAAGCCCTCCTCACTCCTATTCTTGACTGTCCTCACAAACACCATGAATCTGCTTCGTTGACCTGTTTAGACCCTGTAGGATCTGATTTTGCAACCACAGGTCCAGAGACTATGACCAATAGCCTCTCAATCTCTTCCCAATAAACAGAGCACAGGAAACATTATTAACAAATTCAGCAAAATTCTCTTACTAAAGAATTCTCTTACTAAAACTCAGATGTGCTAAGTTATATATGGAAAGCAAAGTTTTAATGACATAAGGTTATGTTAATTTTTTTTAATAATCTGATCTCACCCCTTGCCATTGCCCCTAAGGAATGGTGCTTCCATTTTTTAACTTACGCTGCCTAAAAGGACGTCTCCATTTAAAAAAACAAAACAAAACAAAACAGGTCTTTGGATAGAAATCCCGTGTGACAAAAACCAGATGCATAAGATTTACCTAAAGCTTTGGTTCACTTATCAAAAAAAATTTTTTTCCCCAAGGGACTGGAACTTCTGCTGCGTAAAGTTTTAGGTAAAAAGATAAAATAAAACAAAACAAACCAACAGAATTCTGAAAAAAATTATTCCAAGTTAAAATAAAAAATAACTTTGGGGATCTTAAACAGTGTTTTCAAGGGCTCTTAAGTAATGTTAGAGATCAATCAATCCAATTCCTTCTCTTTAAATATAAGGCAACGATCCAAGAATAAACAAAGCTCCATGCTGTGTTTTATGTGAGAAGCTGTCAGAACCTCTGAAAAAATTAACCATTGTGGGGGAGGAGACAGCCGAGGATCTGCTTCCTTAAATACTGGAAATCACACCATGGATTTCCTATTGTTTCAGGAATAACTCTTCCTTGGAAATCTTTCAGGGAGTTCATTTTAAGTTCAGTCATATTTAAAGTGATGTAATTTATTATAATTTATTAGTCACTGAATATCCATGTGCTCCCATACATTTCCCAGCTCCCTTGCAGATAGATGGGTCTATGTGATGAGTTATGACAAGCAAGCTGCTAGTGGAAGTGACATGTGTCACTTCTGGGACAGAGAATAAAGAGAAGAGCACTTTTTAGTTCTTGATGCTTCTTTCTTTTCCTGCCGCCACAACAGCAGAGGTTCGACCTGGGGACGGTGTAACCACAAGATGGAACAGCCTGGATGTCAGACGTGCTTGGAAGGGAGGTGTTGGGAAGAGCCCCGGTACCTGCAGCCAACTTTGCGTGAGTGAAATGTCAACTTTCATGGGTTACGCCAGTGGAAGCCGGGGATCAGTTAATCCTGCCGCATAACCTCGTCTATTCCAGTTAACACATTAACAATACCATCCCACATTAGCCACGTTTTAAACTTTCCACAATTATCCAAAACGTAATTTATAATCTTTGACATTAATACAGATTTGAAAGCTCCATATTTGTGTGAGTAAAACATATCTTATCAAAAATATTTGACAGCAAGGGGATTCTTATTTTTTCATAGATCATTTCACTATCTAGAGGAAAAGCCCAACAGAAAAATATGTCACCTGTGACTAGTACAAAACAGGATCAAATATAATCCTCTTTAAGATCTGGATTAAATCTGAATAATTAGGTAACCCAAAATTTCTTGGTTTAGTTTATAAGGTTGTCAGTTTGCTGTGTTTACCAGCACAGACTAAGCCATTTTGGATAATAGCACAAAAGTTCTTTCAGGCCTCAGTGATATATATATTTTTTAATTCCCTTGAACATTTTCCTTTAATTTCTGTAAAGAATTTGTGCACGTGTGTTAATTTTAATTTGTTTCCACAAAACTGAGAGTCAAATGTTAGGCAAACCACACAACAAATTAATGGAGAGGGCAATACTAAACCCCCAACTTTCATTGTCTCCACTATGTCTGTGCTTCCTCCAAAAGTCACAGGATGGTAAGTAGGCGATGAAAAGTTAAGGTTAGTCTTCCACTCCCAGGAATGACAAGTGAAGTCATTGAGAAAAATCCTCCCATTGAAGACAACTAAAATGCTGGATAAAATATACAGTCACTTGTCTAGAAATAGCAAACTTACAAATAAGGAGGAATTACCAGGTTAAGTGCCTGGAGAAGATGGAAATCCATAAAGATGAGCCATTTTGTCCTGAGGATGTGTGGGCATCCAGAACAGGTGGCTTTGAGGCTTAACAGCCCCCTTAGGGCTAGGGGGACAAAAGCTGGAGCCTGGGGCTGGCCGCACGTAAGTGCCCTGGACCCTGAGTGGAGACTGACAGACACTAGAAACGAGTGAATCGGAAGTCGACCAGCCCTTGCATGTACTGCAGTCTGTCTTTGAGTCATCTGGGTGACCTGGAAAATCTCAAGCCTGAAACTGGATCAGGGTGATATTGGAATGTTGGTGATTTCAAGTGCCTGGTAGAAGCAATAAAAATTTTCTTTGGGTGGGGCACCTGGGGGAGGGGTGGGGGGGGCGCAGTCGGGTGAGCGTCTGACTCTTGGTTTCTCAGCTCAGGTCATGATCTCAGGGTCGTGAGATTAAGCCCTGCATGAGGCTCCATGTTTAGCAGAGTCTGCTTGAGATTTGCTCTCTCTCTCTCTCTTTCTCTCTCTCTCTCTCCTCTGCCCCTCCTGCTCTCTCTCTCTCAAAAGAAATAAACCTTAAAAACAAATTCTCTTTGGAGAAAGAGAACATCATAGCAGGTCTCACGTTATATTTACAAATAATTAAAAATCAGGACATAGGAGAAAATAATCAGGTATACAAGACGATAAAACACTAGGGACAAGAAAAATAAATCAGACTGCAGAAATAGACCTTCAGGGATTCCAAATACAGACTGTAAAGCAATTATGCTTACCAAGTTCAAGTAGATACAAGTGAAGTATGAATATTTTAACAGAAAACTCTAACGTATAAGAAAATGACATAGACTTGAAAAAGAATCAAATAGAAAAAAAAATCGAGTAACCTAAATTAAATAAGTGGATGCATTTAAGAACAAATTAGACACAATTAAGAAAGAATTCTGACACAGATCAGATGAAACCTTTCAGAATGAAGCACAAAGAAAAAAAGAATGAAAAAAAAAGAATACAATGAACTTCAGTTGGAGCACTTAAAAAAAGAAATAAAAGAGAATGGGGTAGAAGCGACATTTGAGGAGATAATAGCTGGAATTTTTCAGCTCCAGACATCAACCCACAGAAGCCCAATAAATTGCAAGGAGCATCATAGAAAGCCAGCCACCACACACGCAGCATGGGGAACTGAAGAAAACCAAAGGCAATGAGAAACTATTAAGAGAAGCCAGAGGGAAAAGGACAGTTTACCTTCAAAGAAGCAATGGTTAGACTGACTGCTGAATTCTCAGCAGTGGTTATAGAAGCCAAAGATTAAGGAATGATATCTTTAATGTGCTGAAGTAAACAGCTGTCAAACGTCACTAAAACAGTGTGAAAATAGCCTCAACTCAGTAATTAAATCTTTTCCCCACTGACACCTGCTGCAGATACAAGTCTGTGAGGAGCTTTTCTCTTTCTCACTCTCCTCCTCTGCAAGCTCTAAGCGATATGCTTGATGAACTCCTTGTTAGTAACTCTGCAAGGAGCCAGGGTAGAGGTGAGCACAGGGCTGGGGCGAAGGCAGGATGAGGAATAAAAAAGTTTATTTCACAGACATTTTTGCAAGATGGCTTCACAAACTGGAGAGCTCGTCAGTCTGCAGCTGGCTCTCTTATGGGCAATTTCCAGAATTCTTCATGAATCCCCATTGGATTGTCCACATTTTTCTTATTGATTTGTAAGAGTTCTTTATACTTTTTAGGTGAAGTCCCTCCCTCCCTTTTTTCCTTCCTCCTTCCCTTCCTTCTTTCCTTTCTTCCTTCTTTGTCTCTTCTTTTTTTTTTTTTTTTAAGATTTTATTTATTTATTTGACAGAGAGAGAGATCACAAGCAGGCAGAGAGGCAGGCAGAGAGAGAGGGGGAAGCAGGCTCCCCTCCGAGCAGAGAGCCCGATGCGGGGCTCGATCCCAGGACCCTGAGATCATGACCTGAGCTGAAGGCAGAAGCTTTAACCCACTGAGCCACCCAGGTGCCCCTTTCCTTGTCTCTTTTCAGTAATATGTGGTATCACATATTATGTGGTACCAATATGATTCTCCACTCTGTGGCTTACCTTTCCACTCTCTTAATTGTGTCTTTTGATAAGCAGAAGTTATTAATTTTAACATAGCTTAATTTGTCATTCTTTTCCTTATGGTTAGTGTTTTTTGTTTGTTTTTTTTGTTTTCCTTTTTGAGAAGAAGTTCCCCTTGGTCATTTAAAAAAAATATTTTATTTATTGATCAGAGATAAAGAGGGAGCACAAGCAGGGGGAGCAGCAGGCAGTGGGAGAAGCAGGCTCCCCGCTGATCGGCAGCTGGATGTGGGACTCCATCCATCATGACCTGAGCTGAAGGCAGATGCTTAACCGACTGAGCCACGAAGGCATCCCCCCACCTTAGTCACTTTTTTTTTAAATTTTTTAATTAACATATAATGTATTATTTACCCCAGGGTACAGGTCTGTGAATCATCAGGCTTACACATTTCACAGCATTTGCCATAGCACATACCCTCCCCAATGTCCATATACCTTAGTCACTTTTTCACATCACATGCCAAGTCTTTTTCCTCAGCCATTCAAAATCTAAATTCAACCGTGTAATACTGAACAGGACTTTGTACTCTCACAGCCATCCTCCCTCTCTCCCCTGCTTCCAAACCAGAATAAATGAGGGAAGGATTAGGGGAAATGTATCCTCTAAAAACATCCCATGTTCGGACAAAGGCATTCCAAATTTGACTCCCTGAATCCTGGACTAGGACTTGGATGTGTGTAATTTTTAGAAGTCCCCCCAGATGATTCAGTTATGTCTTGATAAGGACTACAAAGGAGAAAAACAACCTTCAGGTGTCTGGAATGTCATGGAAGGGTTGGGAAAAAGTCTCAGATGCAGCAGAAGATCCAGACGGTACGAAGATTAAGAAGGGGACAGACTTCCAGCTCTAAGATGAGTAAGTTCTGGGGATCTACTGGATAGCGTGGTGACTATAATTAACGGTACTACAATATATACCTGCAGGTGAAGAGAGTAGATCTTACATGTTCTCACCACACACACAAGAAAGGTAATTATGTGAGGGTTTGGAGGTGTTAACTAAACTTGTGTTTTTTTTGCATTATTTACATGTATCAAATCATCACATTGTACCTTAAACTTATATATGTTATATGAAAATAAAATCTCAGTAAAGCTGGGGAAGAAAAATCATGCAAGGCATGTGTGGGAACCAAGAAAGGGAAGGGCAACAAGGAGCAAGGACACCAATGTCAGCAAGCAACTCCACCAGACGCTAACATTGTAGGCATATATACAAGAATGAGAATTCTAAAAATGCATGTTGGTTCTCAAAACATTTGCAGAAATAAACTAATGATCTCGTCTTTTAAAGGTTAAGAAAAATCTTGGATTCGGCTTGAATCTTCAGTCATTAGTAAAAGAACACTTTTCGTCCAAAGGTGGGGTATAAAGTGTGGGTTACATAACAGTAAGGATGAGGAGTAGGCAGTCAGAAAGCAGAAAAAAAAAGGGGAGATCTATCGGGTATTTACAGAGAGAAGAGGGTAATAAAAACGGTTTTTCAGAGTCAAACAAAAAAAAGGGCATATTTCAGTTTTAAGATTTGAGATTGAAGAACAGACAATCCTTGAATCTCAGAGCCGAGGAACCTCGAAGATTATTTTGTTTAATTCCATCTGACAGTTAAGTTTCCTTTACAAAGTCCTGTCATTCTGTTGATTCTTCAGCTCCTCTGTGGGCGAGGTCTGCCATCTGCCACCAGCCTCAGGAGTGGCCTGTTGTGTCTTTGCTTTGGCTTTGAGTGAAGGCTCTTCCTTCTCATGAGCTCAGAACCTCTCTCTGCAAATTGTACTGATTGCCGTATTTGAAGCCGGAGGACAGGTGTCAGCTGTGAGGGAATGTCATCCTACCAGTACATGTTTTTAGTGGCTTTCCAAAGGAAATGGTAGGAAAGGAAAGAAAAAAAGTCTGGCTTGAATTATTTTGCAGGGAGGAGGAAACATCAGATCAAATTTAAACACATAGGACAGTTTAAGAAAAAGTGGTTCTGCAAGAATGACTGCTTGAAAGTCAGTCCTCTGTTTTAGGCTTTGTTAGGCAAATGACCTCCAAATTTAGCTGTGTGGTATTTAGTCTGGCAACCACAAGTCAGAAATTTGAGGGGATCTGTATCATTTACCAATGACGTTGGCCGAAAGCAACAGCATATCCAACTAAGAGTGCTCCAACCGCATGAGCAGTAATATGCCACTTAACGTAACGTGCGGAAGCAGGTGACGACTAGGGCGTTGAGCAGCTGGACCTCTGGGCCCAGTTGGCTGTTGTCTTGTCCTTCCCCTTCTGGCCAGCAGGTGGCACAGCTGCTCTAAACACTACGCCCCCCGCTCCTCGAGTCCTAAGCAGGTAGGGAGGAGACCAGAGCAAAACCCGGTTTCTCTTTCTCTTCTTTTAAGCCTCCCTGAGCAGGAAGAAACCTGGAAGGCTCCTAGCAGACGCCTTGGGCCAGAACTTGACCACATGCCCCTCACTGGACTGACAAAAGGGAAATGAGAATGGCACGCTTTCCTTAGACCTTGAAGCTGGGCACATCATTGCTCAATTGAAATAGGGCTTTTATTTTATTTACGTGCTTTTCTTTTTTAAGCCAAAAAGAAGTGGGAAATAGCTGTTGGGTAGGCTACCAATAGCCCTTGCCAGAGGAGCTCAGGAGAAATTATACACGCTAAATCCACCGGGCCCTGTGCCCAGGGCAGGACAATGCCTCTACAGAAACTAGTAAAATGTTTTTCTTCCTCTGATAATTATTAATTCTCTGCAGTGACTTAGAAAAATTCTAGGACTTAATTTCTTGCTATTAAATGCTTGATGAGTATAGAAACTGACTGTAAAACTGTTTTTAAAAGTCGTTCTGCTTCTAACCCAAACTTCTTACTCTAGAGCTTATCTTCCGATGACATGAGTTGTACGAGTCACCTCCGATTTACATGTGCTACTGGAGCCTTACATGGTAAAGGATAAATCATTTTCAAATGAGACATTCCATCTAAAACTGACAGCAGCTGATTCCCAGTACTGTCTTTTATTTCTGACATGCTTTTAGATGAGAGTAATCTTATATTTGCAGTAATTCTCAGGATAAAATTTTCTTCTCAAAGCTTATTTGATGAAGGGTTTTTTTTTTTTTTTTTTAGTTTTGAAGAATAAAGCAATTATTCTTTCTTTTTGAAATTGCCACATCAAGTCCAGAAACATTTATTATTCTTTCTTATTGAAATTGCATATCAAGTCCAGAAACCTTGACTCTTTAATTTAAAATATTAATGTCAAATGATGGATGTAAACATCTATTTCCCATCCTCTTTCTTTCAGGGTGCCTTTCTTGTTCTTGGTAGATCCTCATTCCTATTGGATTTCCATTGCACACTAATTATCTTCGGCCACAGCTGCTTACTGACAGCTGTTCTCTTCACTGCCCACCACAGGGCCACCCTTCTGCTGGGAACCATACTCCAGCTCACATCTGTGGAAACCCCTGCCTCCCCCGTGTGGCTGCTTCCGCTGGCCCTCCACCCTGCCTCAGACGCAGAGCTCGCACCCTTGGTCGGTCCAAATGTTGCATTCCCCTGGCAGGATGGACTGACTGATTCACAGAAGCCTCGTTCAGAATCGGTGTGAATACTGTCACGGGGACTTCTGGGAGATACAGATTCTTTCTCTGTCCTGCCAGATCTTTACCTTTAAAGTGAGGCCCAGAGTTGCCGTAGCCATCTTGATATCTTGAGTGGGAACCAGTCTCAGAATGGAGCTGAGAGAGAGAGAGAGAGAGAGAAGGAGAGAGAGAGAGAGAGGCAGACAGAAAGGCTCCTGGGGTGATACATTTCAGCCTTCAAACCAAGATAGCAGCATAGCACCAAGTCTAATCCCTGGACTGTTCAGTTACATAATCTAGTAAATTCCTATTTTGCTGAAGCCAGAGTTTGGATCAGATTTTTCTCTCACTTGCTACCCAGGGAGTTCGAACTGATACACAGGTTCAGAATCTCTGATGACCAAGAAATAGTCTCAGATACTGAATGTGTCATAAAAATTAATCCTGGGAGGGTAGGGGCGCCTGGGTGGCTCAGTCAGTTAAGCATCAGAGTCCTGGTTTCGGCTCAGGTCGTGATCTCAGGGTTGTGATCTCAGGGCTGTGAGATCCAGCCCCACTGGGCTCCGTGTTCAGTGGGGAGTCTGCTTTTCTCTTTGATCGTCTCCCTCTGCCCCTCTCCCCTGGGACTCTCTCTCTCTCTAAAATAAATATGACAAATCTTACAAAAATTAATATGGAAGGGGCGCCTGGGTGGCTCAGTTATTAAGCATCTGCCTTCGGCTCAGGTCATGATCCCAGGGTCCTGGGATAGAGCCCCATATCGGACTCCCTGCTCAGCGGGGAGGCTGCTTCTCCCTCTCCCACTCCCCCTGCTTGTGTTCCCTCTCTTGCTATGTCTTTCTCTGTCAAATAAATAAATACAATCTTAAAAAAATTAATATGGAAAATACTTCATAGGGAATAAGTACACTTATAACTTCGTATGTTCAATATTTGTACTGTCTTTTCTTCAGACAGAATGTTCTCCTGTCATATAATTTAAAGAGTTTAAATTAGTGTTTCTGATATGATATACTTAATGAACTCTAATCATTATTATGGTGATATGCTCTAGGGACAGCTTCCTCAAGTCTGAGCATGTACACTTGTTTCCTTTTTAGATCTAAATTATTTCCCATTATCATGGGATAAAATAATCTTGAAGATACTTAGAAATATTGGTAAATTTTCCGTACACATAAGCCTATCATTGTAAAAGTGGCGATCTCCTGCTGCGAGGCCCAGATTTTTCCGGCTGTTTGTTCTGCTCCAACAGTGCTATTCTGGAAAACAGGCACAACACGCTGACCCACCAGGGTAACCACAATGTCTTGGCCAAGAGACATTTGCACCTGGGGACAGAGGTCACTGTGAAGAAACCATTCCCTTCAGAAAAGCTTCAGTCTTAAGTCAATGCCTCTAGCCTTCCCCACTGCGACCTGTGCCCTCTGCACTCCAGGCGTCCACGTCCTTGTCAAAGGGTGAGAAACGTTTTGTCATTGGCAAGATCATTCCAGTTTGTCTACCTGGAGCATTCCCTGCAAACAGACCCAGTTCATTTCCTTGTGCAAACAAGACAATAAGGCAGATTCCGTGTGTGTGTGTGTGTGTGTGTGTGCGCGCGCGTGCGCGCGCGTGTGTGTTTTAATGGTGGTAATGGACACAGTGATCGTGCTAAAAGAAAGTTATCTTCATAGTGAGCCCCCAGTCACGTATCACGCAGCTGTATTGGTCCTACTACATCAGGGACACCTACAGTTTATGTTAATAGGTAATTCTTTCAAAATGGTTCAAAATATTTGTGAACGCTTTCTTTCCTACTCCCTTTTCTCCCCAGTGCCCAGTTCTCCCCAGAGGCCATCCACCTGATGTTTTCTTCTCTGGGAAATGTTACGCACATTTAAACAAATGCATGTAAATATCATCTTTCCCCTTTTACCTCAATAATGGTATATGTCCTACCCTGCAAAGGCACAGATTTCTTTTTTCACTTAGGATACGTTTTTTTTTTTTTTTAAGATTTTATTTATTTATTTGTCAGAGAAAGAGGGAGTGCAAGCAAGGGAGCGGCAGGCAGAGGGAGAAGCAGGCTCCCTGCTGAGCAAGGAACCCATTGCGGGATTCCGTCCCAGGATCCTGGAATCATAACCTGAGCCGAAGGCAGACCTATATATGTGAATCAGCATATGTCAATTGTCTTTGCTTGAAAGGAATATGTAAGGAATGTACACCATTCTGCACTTTACTTTTTTCACTTAATATATATTAGAATTTATTGCCGGTATAGATCAATCTCATTCTCTTTAAAGGCAATATAGGATTTCTTATGAGGAGACCGACATTAACTTTTTTCATTAAAGAAATTAAATTAAGGTATAATTTAGATATTGCAGATTTTTTACCACTTCGAGTACACGTTCTGCAAGTTTTGACTAACACATACCGTCCTTTGTAATTTTGATAGATAATGCCCTATAGCCCTCCTGAGAAGGTTGTATATGGATGTGTCGCAGCTTTCTACAACCTCACCAACTCAGATGTGTCATCAAACTTTTTGATCTTTATCAGTCTGTTGGTGAAAATGGTACTGCATTATCATTTAAAATTTTATTTCTCTCATTATCAAATAGCTAGGCATCTTTTAGTTTTATTTTATTTACTTTTGGGGAAGATTTTATTTGTTTAAGTAATCTCTACACCCAACATGGGGCTTGAATTCACAACCCCGAAATCAAGAATTGCACACTCTACCAACTGAGCCAGCCAGGTGCCCTATCATCTTTTTCATTTTTGTAAGATATATTTAGATGTCCTTTCCTCAGAACTATCCATACTTTATTTTTTGGCCCCTTTTTCTCATGGGGGTTGGTCTTCTTCATATTAAGTAGAGACTCTTGACATACTAGGAAATTAGCCTTGGTCTGGTATATAAATTCCAAAAGTTGGGGAAACTTGCTATTTGTAGAAACATGAAATCAGGGCTGCATTCCCTACACAACAAATACTTCAACCATTGGGAGAATATTGCATGTACAAAGTTCCACTTTGGGAGAACTAAACTCTCAAAATGAGGTTTGGCCTAGAAGATTGTCATGCTTTGCAAAAGAATCAGATGTATATTATTCTGAAACGGTGAGGCACCTGGATGGCTCAGTTGGTTCAACCAAGATGACTCTTGGTTTTAGCACAGGTTGTGATCTCAGAGTCTGAAGATTGAGTCCTGAGTCTGCTTTCCCGTGCCTTCTCCTTCTGTCCTACCCCCGCCCAATCATGCACACTCTCTCTGTCTCTGAAATAAATGAATAAATCTAAAAAATATAAAAAAAAATTACACGTTTGTGCAATTGACTATATGGTCTCTGAATAACCTACCAGGATTAAAAGTTATGTTTTATCATCTGTAATGTAGCTCACCTGGGTCTCTCTGATTAACACGTGTGAATATCTACCAGTTCATTTCAGGTAACTGCAAAGACGAAAAATCTCTTCTGGGTGCTTCCTGCCATAGCCTTCTGAGATGACTACATCATGCTGAAATGAAGAATGAATTCACCTTGTGGGGCTCTATCCCCAAAGTGCACACGTGATGTGCACTATAGAGATCTATGTCTCAGGATGCAGTGGAAAAGAGTTGAGACATAAGAAATGAGAAGCTCTCTAGTTTTCACATGACACGGAGAAATAGAATGTGTGTGTTGATCCCCAACACCGCCGAAGACAACTCGTGAACTACAAATGGTGGGGGCACAAACATTTCACTTGATTTATTTGGATCAACAAGTATATAGAATGTTTAAGAAAGAAACTCCAGGAAGAGAGTGGTGGCAATAGACAGGAGTGACAGTCCCCTGCCTTACATGTGGAATAATGGCCATAAGGGTATAATTAAGTCGCCCCCTTATGAGTTTGAGCCAGGTGAGTGGCAGTCGCTGGCTTTGATTTTAATTTGTGTATGGGGACGAAACTTTTCTCATACTCTGTCATTATACGTGACTTTCTTTAAGTGTAGAAAATCAAAAGAAGTCATACAAATTTGGAGTCTTTTTATTCTTTTTTTTAGAAGATAGAACTTTATTCCTTCATCTTTTAAAAAGTTACCAGTTATGAAGGAGATCCATCCCAACATGAATGCTTGATGTGATGAACTACACTGGAACATTCTCAGGTAATTGATAAACATCTACATGTTTTCACACAAGGTGGGATGTCACTGGTATGGGGAACTCTGCCACTGTGCTTTCCTTCAGCCTTTGAAGGACCAAGCACAGGAATTTTCAGGACAGGTAGCAGGTCTAGCTGAGGAACAAATGACGCAGCTGGGCTGGAAACCACGAAGAGCAGCCACAGATTAGCCGGGCCTCGCCTACCAGGAGCCTGTAAGTACAGAGTGGGGTGGATGGGAGAGTATACGGCCCTTTTCCATTGAAATGTGTCCAGCTTTTCCTTTACTTTTCATGAATGCATCCCAGTATAACAATAAACAAATGTGTGGAGCCTTTTTATGCCTTCTCTTGAGATCTGCACCTATTTTGATCAATGCCTACATTTGATATATTATTAATAGACCTTTCTAATGATTCATGATGGGGCGCCTGGGTGGCTCACTCGGTTAAGCATCTGCCTTCAGCCCAGGTCATGATTCCAGGTCCTGGGATCGAGTCCTGCATTGGGCTCTCTGCTCAGCAGGAAGTCGACTTCTCCCTCTCCCTCTGCCTCCCTGCCCCTATTCATGCTGTCTCTCAAATAAATCAATAAAATCTTTAAAAAAAAATCATTCATGATAATATCTAATTATTCCTAATTAGAATGAAAAATGATGACAAAAACTCAGTTTTACCCTAGTTAAACAATCTTTTTTGGGCAACCAGCTCATCAAACAGCAACTCTCTTTGCGTGTCCTCCTGTTCCTCCACTCTGGGTAAGGACGCAAGCATCCTTCGCTTCTCATCACTCTCAGGTAATAAGCATCCTTGTGGTGGCTTTAAGTCACACACACACAGCCTCAACCTCGTAATTACAGCTTCTCCCTTCCT
The DNA here is from genome assembly GCA_028533885.1 of Nasua narica. Lineage (NCBI taxonomy): Eukaryota > Metazoa > Chordata > Mammalia > Carnivora > Procyonidae > Nasua > Nasua narica. Next base: position 16,471,917 of record CM052811.1, read on the forward strand.
TTGGCTTGGTCCTGTCGCAGACTAGAGTCTGATCCACGAGAGGTGGGAGGGGGAACTGCTTCTCTTTGTTCACTGACTTCCCGCAGCTAGATGTAGTCTGTTGTCTGGGAAGAGCTCTGCCGGGAGCCGGGAGCGGGTGTCATAGGAAGGAGAGAGGGGACCTGGCTTCCCCCTCTTTGGGCCCAGCACTGTTTGCAACACTCTCCCAGGCAATTTCTGAGGCCCTTTATAGCTGCTCCTGGGCCTTGACTGACAAACCCTTTGAGCTGAGCAGTGCCCTTCCTATTGGCTGGCTGTACCAGTTCTCCTCTCGGGGTCTGCTCCCGCCACTCTTCTTTACCTGTGTCCCTCACCCCAGCAAGCTGGCCTTGCAGGCGGAATCTATTTTAAATGACCTCGGGACCAAGCAACAACAGGAAGGGATCTGCTGGGGCTCCTGGGCTGGAGGGGCCCTATTTCCCTCTTCTCTGCGACCTGGCCCCTTTAACGTTCTCAGTCATGGCCCCCAGAACTAACCCTGCAAAGAATACAAAGCCAGTTTCCAGGGGGTCTGACTGACGCTCCCCCAATTTGAGCTGGTTTCCCAGCTCCTTCCAGAGAAATCCTCCTCACAAAATCCTCCCTCTCTCCTCTCCTGAAGTGTTAGGCCTTTTATGTGGGTCAGTTGTCTAACCTGTGCCTGGCATCTACTTTGAAATTCCCATATGGCCTCACACCCCACTTTGGAATCTGAAATCTATGGAACCTGGTGGGTCTGTCACACCTCCATATTAAACATTCTGTTGTGTTTGTTTTCTCCTTTTCCTTTGAAGGATATTGCTTTTATTTAGAGCATTATCTCCAGTAAAACTTTCCCTCTGCCAGAGAGCTTCACTCGGATCGGTGAAAGGGCCTTTCTCATCCCAGATCCCTGGGAGGCCCCTCAGCTTTCTTTATGTCTACTTATTGAAGCCACATGGCTTTGGTTAGGTAACATATGCACATAGTACAAAATTCACTCACATTAAATTTCCTTGAGTGGGTGTAACATAATCTACTTTACCAGCTCCATATTTGTAAAGTTTTGGGTTTACCCTTGTTGACTGATTTAAATAATCCACTTATAGGGGCACCTGGCTGGCTCAGTCGGTAGAGCATGAGACTCTTGATCTTGGGGCTGTGAGTTCAAGCCCCATAGTGGGTGTAGAGCTTACTTTAAAAAAATAAATAAAGATATTTAAAAAAAAATAATCCATTTGCGTAATTGTTTGAGTGTGGGCTCTGGAATCAGACTGTCTCTATTTATGTTTCAGCCAGACCACTTATGTGCTGTGTGGCCTGAAGCATGCTACTTAACCTCTCTGTGTCTCAGTTTCTGCATCTCTAAAATGGGAGTAATACTATTTATCCTCTAATGTTGTGACGATCAAACAAATTAAAACGTGTAAAGAGCTTAGAGCCGTAGTCAGCTCATGCTGAACACTTAATATACATTCATGTTTATTCTTCCTGAATAAAAGTGCTCTGTGGCCTCTTGCCAGATCTGGATTTATTGATGGAGGGGAGCTAGTGTTTCTTTCCTTTTGTGTTTGGGAAAGGACTCCCTGGCTTTGTGCTGCGGTTGTGCTGTCTTGTATCTGCTGATCTCGCGGGTGCCTGTGTGCTCTTCGTCTCATGGTTTTCACAGCTAAGTCTGGGGTCCATGACTTGTGATCTGCTTGTCTCACTAAGGTGTGGCCTGATGGCACTTCCTGCCATTCACCTTCTCTGTGGTTCCTACTGGCTACTTCTCCAGTGTAGCCTGGTCCAGGCAGTTTGCTCCATCTTCCATGCCATGGTCTTCCTACCCTGACAATCCCTCCGATGGACTTCACTCCCTGCAGCTGTCCAGAGTTTGAAACAAGTCGCTGGGGCACCAGCCTTCTTTGTTCTCTGTGTTAGCTCGAATCTAACGAATGCACCTCTCCAAATTCTCCATCCTCTCTTGATTGGCTAAAGGTTGTCCGGCAGGATTTTCTTCTAGAAAGGAACTGTATTCCCTGATTTTTGGTTTGTTTGACACTATTTCTGTTGCATTTATACTTAAATGATGATAGTTCAGCTGTGTATGAAATTCTTGGATCACACTCTTTTCTAAGGATTGCCTCACTCTTTTTTTGCTGTTGTTGAATGTTACTATGGAGAAGTCTAAAGCTCATCTGAAACTTTTCCCTTTGTAGATGGGTTGATAACTTTGGGTAAATGTTCAAAATATTCTTTTCTTTGTCACTGAAATCCAATGACTTTCCTGAGACATATTCTTATTGACAGTTCAAAATGTTTGTTTTCATCTTGCTTTGCTTTTTTTTCTCAAACTTTCCTTCTGTGTTCTTTACAGGTTTTCAAGTGTTCACTATTTCTTTGTTACTCCTATTGCGGCTCTCGGTTCTATGATGGAAAATACCTTTTCTCTCTTCTTTCTTAATCTTTTTTTTCTTTTAAGATTTTATTTATTTATTTGACACAGAGAGAGAGTGCACGAGCAGGGGGAGCAGCAGGCAAAGGAAGAAGCAGGCTCTCCACTGAGCAGAGAGCCCAAGGCAGGGCTCCTTCCTAGGACTTTGGGATCATGATCTGAGCTGAAAGCAGCTGCTTAACCGGCTGAGCCACCCAGGTGCCCCTAGGCAATGATTTCTTAAAACAGGTCGAAAAAAACCACTAAATATAAATATAAAAAACAGGTTGCAAAAAGCACTAAATCTCAGAATACTGATAAATGGGATCTAATTAAAATTAAGAACTTTTCATCAAAGACATCATTAGAGTGAAAAGGTAAGATACAGACTGGGAGAAGATATTTGTATGCATATATCTGACAGAGGACACCTATGCAAAATATACGAAGAACTCCTTCATATATTTTTAAATTTAAATTCAATTAACTAACATGTAGTGTATTATAAAGTTTCAGAAGTAGAGTTCAGTGATTCATTAGTTGTATATAACACCCAGTGCTCATTACATCACATGACCTCCTTATTGCTCATCACCCAGTTAGCCCAATCCCTTCCCTCCCTCCCCTCCAGCAACCTTCCATTTGTATTGTTAGTTCTTTTAATTTTAGGCCTTCTGTTAGCTGCATCTCATTGTGATTTTAATTTACATTTCCCTGAGGACTCATGTTTAGAATCTTTTCATGTGCTTATTTTTTGTGAAGTAGCCATTCAAGTCTTTGCCCATTTTCTTTTTTCTTTTTTCTTTTTTTTTAAAGATTTTATTTATTTATTTGACACAGAGAGAGAGAGAGAGAGAGAGAGAGATCACAAGTAGGCAGAGAGGCAAGCAGAGAGAGAGGGGGAAGCAGGCTCCTCGCTGAGCAGAGCCTGATGTGGAGCTCCATCCCAGGACCCTGAAATCATGACCTGAGCCAAAGGCAGAGGCTTTAACCCACCGAGCCACCCAGGCACCCCTTTTGCCCATTTTCTATTGGATTGTCTGTCTTTTCCTTGTAGGCTCCCTGCCCAATGTGAGACTTTAATTCATGACCCTGAGATCAAGAGTAGCATGCTCTACTGACTGAGCCAGCCAGGCATCCCACTAACTCACGTTGAAACTTCGGTTGTTGGGGTGCCTTGCCTTCAGCTCAGGTCATGGTCCAGGGTCCTGGGGTCAAGCCCCGTATCAGGCTCCCTGCTCAGCAGGAACCTTGCTTCTCCCTCTCCCACTCCTCCTGCTTGTGTTCCCTCTCTCGCTGTCTCTCTCACTGTCAAATACATAAATAAAAATCTTAAAAAAAAAAAAATAAATAGACCAGTTGTCTTGCCATTTTCTCTTTGACCCTCTGTGTCTCTGCTTTAAGTGCTTGTTATATACGGGTTATTTATTTTTTTTAGAGGTTAGTTTTTCTTTAGTTCCTAGAGATAATGGAAATTTTTTTGGTCATAATTTTCACTGTCTTTGTGGCAAGACCTTTCTGCTGTAGTTCTTTATCTGCCAATAATTTTCCCTATTGATTTCATCCTTTTTGGTTGTATTTTTGTAAAGATTTATGCTGTCTCCCTTTTGATTATTTCTTACCTGAAGTAAGGGCACTTTTTCCAGCAGGGCTGACATGTCGTACATCTCCAAAGGACAATCTCCACATTGTGTTCTCTCCTAGGGGATGCCCTTCACACAAAATGCTATATGAATGATGTCTCTCGGAGACCCTGCTGCTTAGACTACCTATGTGCTGAAATACTTGTGGGGAAGGGACCAAAGCAGAGTGCCGAACCTCTCCCTGAGCTCCCATGATCTAAGCAGGGTTTGAACATGTGATTGTATGAGCTGGCTTACTTAGCCTTTCCTCCTCTTCAGAGGAAAAATTTAACAACGGGAGGGCAGCTTATTACTGACAGCTCTTCCTCTACCTGGCATCACCATGCTAAGATGGTGGGTCTACAACCTTCTTTCTTCGTCTGCTCCCCTACCCCTCTGTAGTCTCAAATGGGAGTCCAAAAAAAACTTCAACAGATGGCCTGTACCAAGTCTGGTTCTAAGCAAGGTACTGTTGGTTTTGCACCTCGGGAATCCACTTGTGTTTGAGCATTCCGAGTCCTGCCAGCTCTGCAATATGCAATCTCTCTGCCCAGATCTCCTTTCTTACTTGGGTTGGACTGTCACCATAGAAAATAGCCTTCCTTCATATATGTTAAGTTTTAGGGTAGTAGCGACTTGGCCATTTTGTTAACAATTAAGTTCCTATCCTCCTTGTTGTTTTCAGGTGATTAAAAATATTTTGCATTCACAAACAATGCTGCAATTATACATAACTCAGTTTGTATATATGCAAGTGTATCAGTGGAATAAATCCCTAAGATTGGAATTCTGGCTAAAAGAATATGTGCATTTATCATTTGAGCAGATATCACCAAATTGCCCTCCCCAGAAGTTGTGCCAATTTATATTCCCATCAGTAAGCATGCCCATTTCCCCAGACCCTTGTCAACACCAAGGACTACTGCACATTTTGGTCTGTGCTGTTCTAAGAGGTGAAAAATGGAGTCTCAGTATATTTTGAAATTAAATCTTTTCATTTCAAATGTTTAAAGGCATTTGTCTTAGTGTTTCCTTTGTACATCCTTTTTTATAATGTATCCATTATGTTGTCTATATTCCATATTATTGGCCCATTTTCCTTTTGGGTGTTGGTCTTTTGATTTACAGGACCTCTTTATATTGAGGAAATAAACCCTTTGTGATATGCTGTGCAAATATTTTTCCTAGTTTGTCATTTGTCTTTTGATTTTGCTTATAGCAATTATTGCTTTATTGATTTTTTTATTCATGATGTAGCAGTTATGTACTCTTCTTTGATGATTTTTTTTTAAAATATCCTGAGGCATGATCTTCACTGTAATACAAGGTGAGCCCCTTTGTGGTTACCACTCATGGTGAAACAGGGCTCAGAATGAACTCTTCCACATCATGTAATATGGCTTAAGGACCAGATTTTGTTGGGGGAAACTATAAGCCAGGGGTCATTAAAAAGAGAAAAGGTGATTAATCCTCTATCTTCCCATCCTCCCATCGAGAGACACACCAGAATCTAGGAAATCAGCTGAACAAAGAGTAGGTTTGAGTTTCAGTGGAAAGATGTCCTGTCTTCCTGCATTATTCTTTCTTCTTATAGAGCAAGCATAAAAATGTTATGTCTGGGGAGGGGGGTAATCAGATACCGGGCACCAAGTATTTAGGAGTGTGACTGTTTATAGGAATTACATAGGAAAGTCAGCTGCCCAAAACTTGGGATCTTTGCAGCTAGTGGGAAATTGTGTAATAAAAATCGAGGAGGGTAAAATATACAGATTTCCTAATAGCTAAGGGGTCAAAAGATTTCATTTAAAGCTGATGAATCAGATAAAGAGGCATAACACACTAATTAGTACAAAGGAAAACCCTAAGATTGATACTATAATCAACTAAAACTAGGTCAAGTTCTTGGTGTCAACTAAAAAATCCATAGTAACTACTTTAGGCAGAAAGGGAGTTATTAGGTAGCTCATATAAACATTGGAAAGGCTGGAAGAACAGGCTATAGGCTGAACTTCTAGAACAACTCTCAGAACCATATTGCAGAACCAGCCTGGCAAGATAGCTGCTGCCATTACCAGCATCAGCTGGGCCCAGGAAGGCACTTCCTCAAAACCAGGAGCTGCTGCCTCCAACCTGCAGATCTTTTCCACACAGGATTTCTTCCCCAGATAGCTGCAGGGCTCCCTCCCTGGGCTAGCCCCCAGATCTGGCTTCTACTCCTCTGCCTCAAGACTAAATTTGGTCCTAGACCCCTAGAACCTAAATAAGGGCCTTGGGCTTAGAGGCTCCATGTAAATCTGTCAGGGTCCTCAGCTTTCAACCATTACCACCTGCCTCCCCCAAGGTAAATCCCAGCTTCCACATTCTCCTTTTGAAGCAACTGCATGGTTTCTTACCCTGGATCTAGGAGAACCATTTTCTGAAGGGAAAGAGTGGGCTCCACCAAACTGTATACAGAATAAACATGTATCAGGTATAGATTCCTTCTCAGAATCAAAAGGGAGATGTTAAGAGTATCTCGTGCTACATTCTTCCCAACTTTATAAGATGCCTTTTAGGGAACGAATATGATTTGAAGGCTGGTGTCTATGGTAGGCATTTAAAATTATTTTTTATTTAATTGATTAAAATCCTTTTTTTTTTGACATATGAGACAGCCTTTTGATACCAGTCAAGTGAAAAAGTGGGTCCCCAGCTCTGTGCCCCTGTCATTCCCTCTTCCATAGACTCACTGGTGTGTTCTTCTTTTCCAAGTCTGCACGCCACATCCATACACTCTATTGGGAGATTATTTTTAGTCGTCAAATTCCTTAACATGCTGGTGATGAATTTCTGCTGGAGAATTTTTTTTTTTTGCATTTAAAAAATCAAATCACAGCATGAATTTCATCTGGGAACCACATGTCTAGGAAATTAATTATTTCAAACCCAAGGGCATAACCGACCACAGCTAAAATGGATCTAGTTTATGGTTCTGCCATATTTGCTCATAAAGTATTGAACTCCCAACAGAATCCCTGTGCTCCATGCTGGGCACTAGTGGGAAGCTTGTAACTGTCCTCGGGTATGACTCGGTTATTTGGAATCTGAAGTTTGAGGAAGTTTGTAATGTCCAGAAATGGAGAACAGGGGGCCAGGTAAAATGATCAATTTTGAGGGATTATGAGGCCATGAAATGCAGATATAAGAAAACAGAACCACAGAAAGTTTGAAAAAAAAAAATCCCTCCTACCTATAGTAATGTTGATTATGGTTATGATAGGAAATTAAATTGTAAGTTCCTTTAAAGAAAGGGAGGATCTCATCCTTAGTCCATATCTGCTTGGTACAGGTGTTCTGATGATGAAAGGAAGTAAAACCTTGACCACATGAAGAAAAAAAAGCAATGTCTTCTCTTAGGTGCCCTTCAACAAATAATGGTTGAATGAGGGCAGTGAGGGATCATTAGACGCCTTAAGGAGTAATTCAGCTAAACTTTGCATCTGTGCTTGTGCACATGGAAGCAGGTAAGGTAGGCTTTCTCAGAAAGGCATTTTCCCCATGGAGAAAGCCTTAGAACTCAACTGGAAGACTTGGATCTTGTATACATCCCCATATGTCTCTGACTGTATAGTCTATTCTGTATAAATCATTTATGAACATATAATAGACGTGTGGACTACTGCATTCATTCGGGACAGCAATCCAGCTTTACCAAGAGAATTTGAGTGAGAGTTGTTGTTAGGGCCCTGTAATCCCCCAGAGGAGCTCACCTCAGCCTATAAGGGCATCTTTATGAGGATGTTCATTACATGGAGAGAGAGTGCAGCAACCTAGTTTCCATCTCTAGGGGGATGGATAAGTAAAGTATGAAGAATCTTTATCATAAAATACTCTACAGCAATTGGAAGAGATGAATTAGAGATATGCAGAGCAATATGGATAGATCTTTAAAAATAGTCTTGAGTAAATAAGACAGAACAGTATCATAGAACAATTTCATGTGATTAAAATCACATTTGTGGAAAACAACCCATGCGTTTATCAAAGGTACATACCCATCAGAGGACATATTCCAAACATGCTAGGAAGGATACCTACAGAGTGGGGATTTGGAAAACAATATAAGAGAAGGGCCTTATCCAAAACCAGTGCCAAGAATATGGCATAATCATCTCCAGCCTAATGAGAAACAGCAAAAATTGCCATTCTTCACCCCCATAATTGCAGCTTGGCTTTTCCTATACTCCGATCAGTGATACCATTGATAATGTGTAGAGTTCACGTAGGGTTTGCAAATAGTCTTCCGTTCCTTAAACCTTCGTAGTCAAATTAAGAATTAGATGTGAATAGAAAATAATGAGTTTTTAAGCTTGATCCAAATAAGTCTTATTTCCTGCAAAGTAGTCATGGATTCCAGCAGGTCTGCCAATGCTTGAAACAGTTTTGGAACCTCATTTGTGTGTGCGTGTGTGTGTGTGTACACGTGCGTGTGTGTGTGTGTGTGTGTACACGTGCGTGCGTGTGTGTGTGTACACGCACACACATGCACACGTGTACATGTAAGGATCAGCCAAACCTTACATGATTTTAAAACCTAGCCTTACTTATCTGGCCAGTGCCCACCTCTTCAACCTCATCTCATTCCAGTCTCCCCATCTTGCCCACAGCGTTCCAGGCACAACCCGCCTTCTTTTCCTCTCTGCAGCACACAAAATTCATTCTTGCTTGAGGACTTCGCCACAGCTTTTCCTCTTGTCTGAGATCTTTCTGATCTTCCTTCTCAAGATGGCTCCTTCTTAAATGTTACATGCTCACTAGTCTGTTTCTGATTATCCAAATAAGAGTCACCTAATAACTTGCTTTCCCACCATCTTGCTTTAATTATTCCCATGCTACCACTATCAGATATTTGCTTCCTTGTTGACTATATCCCCACCTTGAATAAGAGTTGCTTATCCTCAACACCTAGAAAGCTCCCTGCCCACATAGTGGATGCTTACGAGTGTTTGTGGAATAAATTGAAGAGTATCATGAACTCAGAGCTTTGTACCCGAGGTCCAAAAGTCAAGCAACCTGAATACAAGAGGTTATCATAGATTCTTTCTCCCTTGTTAATTTATTATAATTTATTTAATTCTTTTATTTTATCACTTCACACTTTACCATGTATCACATATGTCTACCTATAAATGCATCTATTTCTCTTACTGAGTTGTGGGCTCCTGAAAAGAATGAACTCTGTTTCTAATTTTTATATCCCTTGGAGGACTTAACACCAAACTCTGATATTCCAAGTACTAGACACATATTTTTATCATGTTGAACTGAATCTGAATGGTATGAGTATGTGTGTGTGTGTATGTGTGTATGTTACAGAGATAGAGAAAGAGAACAATTGTGTGGGCCTATTTGGGTACATTTTGTGCCAGTGATTTTTAGACTCATTTTGAGTGTCTACTTACATTTAGAAAGTGCAAATTTGGACAGAGATCAAATTTCTGGGCCATGTTGTCATAACGGCCTGAATTTTGTAGGACATAAAACAAAATGGAAAACGGACAAATGGAAATAAATTCATGTACCTAAGATGGTAATACCCAATTTAAACCACACTGGGCTCCTTTCTATATAAAAGCAATGGCAGAAGGTAGTTAAAAGGGGGATAAGACCACAAAAACCAGGGTTAACTTGGTAACTGGAGTGGGTGGAGCAGATAGACGAGGGGCAACCTGAGGGCTGACCCTGGTGCCCCCCTAATTTTTCCCTTCAGTGACAAGCATGGTGCATAACACATAGGAGACACTTAACAAAAGTTTGTTAAATGGTGGATTAAATGAAAAATGGATAAATGAAAAGTAATGACTTCTTTATATGACTCATAAGTTGGCTCAGAAGCCACTGGCTCCAGAGACTCAAGGGAAAGAGTTCCAAAAATGTGGCATCATTGACCTAAGTGTGAGATCTCTCTAGAACACATATTTAGCTGTAGAAGTGGCATTGCTATCCATCAAGTCGCCATCTCTCAGTCTCTTAGGCTAGAAACTTTAGAAGCTTACATGAGTCACCCACTTTACTTGTCTAACACGCCTAAGCAGTCATTAATTCCTGCCAGATTTACCTCAGAAATACCCTCAGTTCCCATTGCCTTATTGCTAATTTCTTTTTTTTTTTTTTGAAGATTTTATTTACTTGAGAAAGAGAGAGAGAGAGAGCACAAGCAGGGAGGGGGAGAGGCTGAGAGAGAAGAAGAAGCAGGCTCCCCACTGAGCAGGTTGCCCAAAGCAAGACTTGATCCCAGGACCCTGACATCATGAGCTGGGCTGAAAGCAGATGCTTAACCGACTGAACCTCCCAGGCACACCTTGTTGCCCAATTTCTAGACAACAGCCTCTTGATTGGGATCTGGCCTCCAGTATCATTCCCCTTTGCAATCCTCCCTCAACTCACCAAAATTACCTCTTGTAACTGGCGTGTGAAACAAGCAGGAGCCGGGAGGATTCAAGCAGAAAGCAACTTTTGTCGACCTCCGGACAGGCCCTTTAAATTGCTCTCCCCAATTGCTTTTCCCTACCCATGATTTTCTGCTTCCTTTCAAGTATTGAAAAGTTCTGTCCAATGTCATTTCAAAACTTCAATTTCTCATCCAAATTAGAGTTCTCTCTCCCAGTCATGTGGGCCACAGCCAGCCTTGCAAACACGGTTCATGGGTATTTCTTCTCTCTTCGTTTCCCCTCCTCTGGCACGAGCTGGGCCCAGGAGAGAGAGGGGATTAGAGAAGAAGAGGCAAGGCGTGCGGCGGCTCTTGCAGTTGTCGTTACATGGGTGTTTCTCCGGTGGGGTGCCTAGGAAGGTAGTTGAGAGACCCTTCGTCCCGGGGGATAGCCTACCGTAGCATTGCTTGGATGATAACCCACTTCAGCTAGACTCTTGAAATTCCCCCTTATCATCTGGATTCCAGCAGAACACCCCACACAGGGTGTCCTAATGTTGGAATCATCTAGAAGGGTCTCTTCAAGTATATAAGATAATGAGTCCAGCTCTTTTCTTCATGTTCTTTTTTTTTTTTTTAATTTTTTTTTTAAAGATTTTATTTATTTATTTATTAGGAAAGAGAGAGAGAACATGAGAAGGGAGAAGGTCAGAGTGAGAAGCGGACTCCCCATGGAGCTGGGAGCCCGATATGGGACTCAATCCGGGATCATGACCTGAGCCAAAGGCAGTTGCCCAACCAACTGCGCCACCCAGGGGCCCTTTTCTTCATGTTCTAATTGCATAAACTTTGTTATTGTTTCTTTAAGTGCCTGCTTATTCCCTCTGGGACCCATTGGCTTTGCTCCGCTGCCTGAGGTGCCACCAGCCAGCCTTTCATTAAAGATTTTTCCCCCCAGTGGAATGAGAAGGCAGCCTCTAGGTCTCTTCTCTTAGTCTTCTCTGCAAAGCCGGGGGGTATGTGAAGGTCTAACTGAGGCAGAACAAGCTCGAGGGCACTCTCTGCCAGTCCTGCCTAGACAATCTTGTATCTCGCTTACAATGTGAGTGAGTGTATGTGTGTGTGTGTGTGTGTGTGTGACTGTATGTGTGTGTGTGTGGGGGGGGGCGGGCATAAACCCATTGTTCTCCGCTTTGGAGGCCCAGCCAAAACCCTGAGAAAGGAAGAGGCCTATTTTAACATGCTGTTACATTCCTTTAAAAACATCAGAAACTGTTTTGTTTTGTTTTAATTAACTGTTCTAAGCTTACAATGCCTGATTTTGAAGTCCCAGAAAAGACATTTTAGCAAGCTAAGAAAGGGATCACCGAAACCCCATCATTTTATAAATGAGAATGCAAAGTACAGGAAAGTTGACTGGCTTATGGAAGACCACACTGCTAGTAATGACCCGGTCTTGAACCTACGCCTTTGACCTCTAAATGTCATGCCCTTGAGATTTGGCACATTATCCTACCTAATGTGCTTCTCCTTAAAGGAGACCAGAGACATTTAATAAAGAGACCTAAAATAAAGCTACCCATGTGTAAGAATCAAATGAAAATCATACATACTTTTAATGATTTTCAAAGCCGATAAAATGGATGCTGCATTTATGGATGATTTTAATCTTTTGGCTTACCTGTATTTTCTTAAATTTTCTGGGGGTGATCATATATTTCTTTTCCTGTAAGGAAACAAAACCTATACAATTATTCTTTTTAAGTATTGGTCTCTATTGTAGGAAGTAAATGCATATAAATATAAACATATATAAACACAAATATAAACACATATAAACAAAATTGCATTAATGCACTTTTTGGTAAGTCTATTTAAGTAGAAGAATAAGACCTGAATTACAGTCCTGGAGCTACTTAACCACGCAACCTTGAGTTAGTCATTTGACCTCTTTAGGAATCATTTCCTCAAATGTAATGTGTGGAGCCTGGGCTATATAAAAGTCTAAGATATTTTCCAATTCTAAAAGTAAAAATTATTTCATAGAAGCCTTGTAAGGAGTGATTATGAAAATTCATATGAAACGTCTCAAACTATAGAGCTCTATGTAAATGCAGGGCAGTAATGATGATCTGTCATTCTTCTCTAAGGTGGACCTTCCGATCAAATGAGACCAGCCTTGTCAATTCATCTAAGCAAGGTACTCTGCCTCTGTGTTTACCCTCAAGGGCCCACTACCCTCAGTCCAGCCTCCTCCGTGAAGTCTCTCCCACTACCCCAGCCCTCATTGCTGCCCCTTCCAGTATGTACAGACTCAGCCCCATTGTGCTAAACATCTGATGTCTTTTGTTGCACGTTGTCATTTCCTGTGTATGAGATCTTCCTCTCCAGCACATTGCCTACAGACAGCAGCCATACTTGCTGACCCTGTTTCCCCAGCTATTGTCCAACATAGGCTAAGGGCACCCTCCACATACTAGTGAGTGGTATCTGTTAGGAGGAGGAAGATCTGAAAAGTCCATTTAGACATTCAAGATTGGTGGAGTTCCCAGCTGTCCTTGGCTGGGGGTGTCCGAGACCGCCAGTCTGGGTCTAGAAGAAAATGCAGCTGATCCCTTTTCCTCCAGCTCCCTTTGGTTCTTTCCCCTCCCTGGCCCTGGGCGGCAGACTCCGGGTTGCTTTCTGTAGCTGTCACTTCCTGGAATTGAACCCATGGTTTGGATCTCTTCTGGAAAAGGGATCATGGGTCTCTCCTTACACTGCTGGCTCCAGGCGACCTTCCTCAGGCCAGGCCAAGGCAGTAGAGTTGGCCAGGCCATTAAACTATCTGGGGTATGCTCTAGGCCTCTTAGCTGAGGAGGACAAAACCGTCACGGTTGGTTCTGCTGACTTTTACTCTCTCCCAGGAACTGTGGAGGAAGGAGGAAGAGCCACCTCTCTCCCTTGCCTCTCCTAGGGTTGCCCTTCCGCTCTCCCCACCATCTCCTGTCCCCTGGCTGCCTCCCCTTCCTCCTCCCCAGGGCCAGAGGGATGGCCAGGGCTCTGACAATCGGGCTTTCCTTATGGGAGGAGAGGTGATGGCCACCCTTTTGTGCCAAGAGGGGAACTAGGTGGTTTCCACACGTGTTTCTCATCGTAAGAGCAACACTTGGTTGTCCCTCTAAGATGAGGAAACAGAACAATTGCCTCAGGCGGCACCTCAGAAGCTGCTCAATTCCTGACAGGACTTGTGTCACGCCCTGAGCACTGGCCCCGGAGGTGAGATGTCAGGGGGAGTAGTCCAAGCTCTCTGAAGTAGGCCACATACGCCATTCTGCACAATCCCGGGCTCTCTGATAGGCCCTTCCGTGCACACTGCCTCAAGTCACACATCCAAAGTGAAATGTGGGTGTTTTAATCACTGAAGAGAATCCTTAATACTGCTCCTTCAGCACATAGTTGCCTCTCTCGCGCCAGGAACCGCAGGGAGCCTATTGCTTCCCGTCCTGAACCGGTTCCAGAAGCGTTAGGTGATGCTCAGTACAATTTTCCGTTGTTATCATATGAGGCCCTTGGAGACGCTTCTCAATTCTAGCAATTAGCCGCACAGGGGTCAACCGAGTGTTCTCAGCTCTAATTAACAGCTGTGTTGAATCTGGGACACATGCAATTCCTTTGGGGATCCGCTCTTCAAACAGAAACAAAACCAGAATATCAAGCTCTTTCCTCCTTATCGGAGGCTGTGAAGTCTGAAAATTGTTGCCGAGGGTATTCCTAATAAAAATTCTGGGAAGCCAAGCGGATGTATGAATTTAAAGGTAAAAATATCATCTCAGCTCTACCGCGAAATGATCCAGTGGGGCTCCTGCGGGTCCAGGGAGTGCTAGGGGAATTAGGTGTCTCCCAGATGCTCGCCCAGAGCCCAGCTACACCCAGGAGGCTACATGATATCATCGCTCCATGAATCAAAGCCTCGCTCTCTGGCTTCAGAAGGAAAAGGAAAAGGAACAGGATACTTTGTGTTGGGACTCCTGCCCCAAGTGGGAGCTTCGCTGATGCCTGCTCAAGTTGTCTCTGGGTATGCTGGCTTCCCGCCCTGCCTGACAGCTGCAGGAGCTCTGTAAGAAATCTGAGGGAGAATTTCCTTTGCAGCCATGACTGAGAACCCAGGATCAAGAGCTTTGCAGGCAGAAAAGACATTACCCTTCAAATATCCCGAGTCATCTACGAGGGTCAAGAAGCAGCCGGCAAAGAGCAGGACAGCTGGCCGTCCAGCCCTGGATGGAGAAAATGTATTCCACTGGGAACACGCCAGTTGAATTTTTCCTGAGAGCAAATGTGCAGAGGCATTTTAAAACGAGTATATTTTTATATTGTGATATTTCAAGTGGATAGAAATATACAGAACTATACCTATGGCCCCCAATAGTAAACATTAACTTTGTGCCATAGTTACGCCCTATCTCCTGCTAAATAATCTGTGTGTATACATTTGAACCTCCCCCTGGTTTCCCTGGACCCAGATCCCATTAGCATCCCGAGGTTGGTATGTATCTTCCTGTGTTTCCATGGGGTTGTGCATTCTCACTACATACGCATGCACCCATAAGCGACGGTATTCCTGTTTTTCAAATGTATATAAGTGGTATCATTCTGTGCCCCTCATTTAGCAACATATTTCTCTCTCAACATGCTCCAAAATCATTCACATTAATACATAAAATCTAGCTCATTTATTTTGACTTCAGAGAGGTGTTTTATTACATGACTATATCAAAATGTACTTATCCATTCTCTGATAAACATTAAGTAATTTAATTTTTGGAATCACAAACATTGCTGTAATGAATAGACTTGTATGTGTCTCTTGGGTAGCATAAAGGGAGCCTGTTTTCTTTAGGGTAGTGGTTTTGCTCTCAGGATCCTTTAAACTGTTAAAATTATTAAGGATCCCAAATACCTTTTGTCTATAGGGATTATATCTATTGATGCTTATGGTGCTTGAAATTAAAACTGAGAAATTTTAAAAAATGTTTATTTACTATTTCATATAAAAATAACAATAATAATGTCCTTGTCTTAGCATTTTTGCAAATCTCCTTAACATTTGGCATAATAGAAGTCAGCTGGACCTTTCTATCTGCCTCTGCATTCAATCTGTTGCAATATGTTGTCCTCGTTAAAGTATATGAAGGCCAACAGGCCTCACATAGATATGTAGTTGGAAAAGGGAGGAGAATTTTAATAACTTTCTTAGATAATTTTGGATATTTCTCATCAAAGATACTAAATCAGAAGTCTACAGGTAATAGTTCCTTAAAGGTCAGCTGCAAATGGGGAATGTGAAATTGTGTTAGTGTGTTTCTCATGCTTTGTTACACTGACACCCATTGATCTTTCCTGGGCATTGGGGAGACATTGGTTCACTGAGTTATACACACCTTCCAACTGTCAACAGATTTTATTATACAGCATCGAGAAAACCACATTTATGTATCTCACCACCTATTTAATCATGAGGGTTTTTTAAAATTGGGAAACCATCAAGGTCATGGTAGTGGACACAAATTTTCCAAAATTCTAACTTTGCTTGAAAGCTCAAAATTTATCATTGGCAGCCCATGCAGTCAGTTGCTTTCCTTGAAGTGACAGGCTCACTTTGTTCATTTATGAGAAAACGCCTGCCAAAATCCCAAGTCTGAATAACCATAGTTTTGTAGTTTTTCTTTCAAGTAGAAAGGGTGTTCTATGAAAAAAGCGGCTCATAGCGCAAAAAAAAGTGCTATTCCTTGAGACAACGATCATACTTTGGTATGTGAAGTGCTTTATGAGTATTTTCCATTTCATTACACAGAATATTAATATTAAAAAGACATACTTCAGAGATGAGATTTAATAAAATTTATTAATAATTTTTGCTGCTTCATCAATAAAAGTACAACTAAGTACAACTAGATGACGATGATACTGATTTTACTTCAAGTGCCTGACAGGAAAGGATACACTGACAGACAAAACGGTTTGGTACCACAGCCTTGATTTGTGCTCAGTCACCAGCAGTTTTACCCACAATGGCTTTTGTGTCATCAGCGCAAAAAACAACACATTGAAAGAAAAGGCAACTAGTGCAGAGTATAGATCTAAGAACGGAATTCTTGGGGCCTAGGATACATACATGCGTTCAATTCTACGAGAGAACACGAAGTCGCTCTTCAAAGAGGTTGTGCTCTTTCAGACATCTACCAGTCATGTTCGTGTATAAGAGTTCTTAGTTCTCCACAACTTGGCCAACATGGAACTTGTCTTTTTTTTTTTAAGATTTATTTATTTATTTATTTGAAGGGGGGGAGATTGTGGGGGAAAGGGCAGAGGGAGAAGGAGAGGGAGAATCCCAAGCAGATTTCCTGGTGAGTGTGAAGCCTGATGTGGGCCTTGATCTCACCACCCCTGAGACCACGACCTGAGCCAAAATCAAGAGTCAGATGCTTAACCTATTGAGCCACTCAGGTGCCCCGGAACCTGACTTTTAACTATGATTCTGGTGACTTGATATTGACATTTTATTTTATTTTTAAAGATTTTATTTATTTATTTGTCAGAGAGAGAGAGAGAGAGCACAAGCAGGGGGATCGGCAGGCAGAGGCAGAAGAAGCAGGCTCCCTGCTGAGCAAGGAGTTTGATGTGGGACTTGATCATGACCTGATCAAGGGATCATGGGATCCCTTGGGATCATGACCTGAGCAGAAGGCAGATGCTTAACTGACTGAGCCACCTGGGGATCCCTTGATAGTGATGTTTTAAATTCAGTTTTGAAGCATGCCCCATCTTTTTATTATTCTGTTCTTAACAAGGCTTCGAGAGAAACTATTTTATCAGAGCCTGACCGACTGGGCCTTTACCACACACTAACCAACCTGAAGGAAGGGAAATACCCAACGTCAGCCCCCCTTTAAACTTCTTGTCTCACTGAAGGGGGTAAAAACTAAACAGAATTGAGAAGCACTTATAAAGTCTCAGCCTGGAGACAAGGACTCATTAAAAGTCTGTGACCTAATCATGGGCCTATAGAACAGTCCCCCCCCACACTTCCCCCCCACCACCAGAAGGCCTCTGAATAATAATGGGGGAATACATCAGAAACGATTGCGTGTGTCAGACAGAATTTAAGAAGAAGTCTTCAGAGACTTCTAATGACAAGAGGGCAGACAGAAATAAGGACCCCAGAGGAAATTTTAGCTTTTGACACCTGTAGGGATAGTAAACAGTAAACGCAGTATAACCCAGTCAGCTAAATATAAAACTGCACGCTAAAAGCCTATTTACCCCAGTTACTTTTATCTATGTGGCATGTCTGACTTTCAGCAGAAAATTACAAGACAGGGATGTCTGGGTGGCTCAGTCAGTTAAATGTCAGCCTTTGGCTCAGGTCATGATCCCAGGATCCTCAGATGGAGCCTTCATCAGGCTCCCTGCTTAGTGGGGAGCCTGCCTCTCCCCCGGCTTGTGCTCTCTCTCTCTCTCTCTCTCTCTGACAAACAAATAAATAAAATCTTTTAAAAAAAATTACAAGGCATACTAAAAGACAAAGAACACAGTTTGAAGAGACAGAGCAAGTATCACAACCAAACTCAGATATGGCAGAGATGTTGGAATTATCAGAATGAGAATTTGGAACAACTATGATTACTATGTTATGAGAGTTTTGTTTCTGTGATTCTAATTCTTACACATTTTATTTATTTCTTGCACACGATATCCATGACAATATTAAATAGAGGTGAGGATGACGGTCATTCTTATCTTTTTTCCTGGAATGGAATGATGCTTCCAGCATTTCACTATTGACTCTGCTTTCTGTAGGTTTTGCTCAGTATTCCTTTTGAGACTAGGAAGTGTTCTTTTATTTCTAATTAAGAGCTTTGAGGGTTTTGGGGCACCTGGGTGGCTCAGTAGTTTGCATTTTTGCCTTCAGCTCAGGTCATGGTCTGGGAGTCCTGGGATCAAGCCCCATATTGGGCTCCTTGCTCGACTGGGAGCTTACTTTTCCCTCTCCCTCTGCCGGCAGCTTCCCCTGCTTGTGCTCAAGCTCTCTCTCTATAAAATAAATAAAATCTTAAAAAAAAAGTTTCTTCTTTTCTTTATTTTATCATGAGTGGATGTTGAATTTTATTGAATGCTTTTCCAGGATCCTCTGAGGTAATTATGTGGTTTTCCTTCTTTAATTTATTTATGTGTTGAAATGAAGCAATGGGTTTTTCCTTAGGATAATTCATCATTATATTTGTGTGATGAACCCAATTGGTCATTATTAAAAAAAAACTGTATTTCTGGATTTGGCTTGTTATTATTTTGTATAGGGTATTTTTATGTTTATGTTCATAATCAAGATTGACCTATATTTTTCTTTCTTTTACAGTCATTGTCTGGTTTTGGTATCAGGGACATATTAGCCTCCTAAAATGAAATTTCCATTTTTGAGTTCATTTTCTGGAAATGAACTTACCTGTAAAATATTATGAGCCTCGTGGTTTTTTGTGGTAGACTTATGATTCCATTTCTTTTATGATCATAAGTCTAGTAATATTTTCTGTTTCTTCTCAAGTTAAATTTAATAATTTATCTTAAAAACCCATGTCATTTGTTTTCAAATTTATCAGCACTAATTTGGCCAAAGAAGTTTTTATTGTAATCATAGTTATATCTTCATATCATTTCTAATAGTATTTATTTGTATCTTCCCTTTTTTCATTAGTTAACCTTACTAGAACTTTGCCTGTCATATTTAATTGAATCTTAGATATCACCAATTGTGAAATATTTTAGAAATGTTAAAATGTAGGAAAAGTATCTCAAAGTAAATAAATTGTTACCTTCTTAGATTCTTCAGTGTTTGTTTTTCATTTCATGAATGTCTGCTGTGACTTTATTATTTCCTTCCTTCTACTTTCTTTCATACTCCATTCATTTTCTAACATCTGGATTTAGAAATGTAACTCATTAATTTTCATTCTTCTTTCTAAAATATATGCATGTAAGGCAATAAATTTTCCTTTTGTTCTGTTTGTGCTATGAGTTTGATATACAATGTTTTCATTGCCATTCATTTTCTATGTATTTCATATGCATAATTATTTCTTCTTTGAAGACTCAATTAATAAAAACGTGTTTTAAAATCTCCAAACATTAAAAAATATTTAAAGGGTTTTTTTTTTAAGATTTTATTTATTTATTTGACAGAAAGAGAGAGATCACAAGTAGGCAGAGAGGGAGGCAGAGAGAGAGGGGGAAGCAGGTTCCCCGCTGAGCAGAGAGCCGATGTGGGGCTCGATCTGGGGAGATCATGACCTGAGATCAGGACCTGAGATCAGGGCCTGAGCCGAAGGCAGAGGCTTTAACCCAGTGAGCCACCCAGGCACCCCTATTTAAAGGTTTTTTATTTGTTTGTCAGAAAGAGAGAGAGCACAAGCAAGAAGAGGATCAGAGGGAGAGGGAGAAACGGGTTCCCTATGGAGCAAGGAGCCCAATGCAGGACTCAATCCCAGGACCCTGACATCATGACCTGAGCTGAAGGCAGACGTTTAACCGACTGAGCCACCCAAGCGTCCCTAAAAAATATTTTTGTTATTTATTTCTAACTTTATCAGATTGTGTTCAGAAAACATGATCTATATATATAAATTCTGTAGTATTTGTTAAGACTTCTTTTATGGTCTGGCACATAGTTAATATTTGTAAATGTTTTCTATATAATTTTATAAGTGATCTTGAAAAGTTATGTAATCTCTAATTGTTGGGTATAGTGTCCTCCATATATCTCTTGGATTAAATTTGTTAAGTCAGTTACACAAATCATCTATATCTTTAACTAGATTTGTCTGTTTGATCTCATTATGTCATGTGTGAACAATGTTAAAAATCTACCAGTGTTATTATAGATTTATCAATTTTCCTTATAATCTTGTCAGATTCTATTTTTTTTTTTAAGATTTATTTATTTAAGGAGGGAGAGTGCGTGCCTGCTGTTGGGAGGGGCAGAGGGAGAGGGAATGGGAGAGGAGCAGATTTCCAAGGACCCCTAAGCATAGGGGTCCTTGCGGGGCTTGATCTCATGACCCTGAGATCATGATCTGAGCCAAAATCCAGATCGGATGCTTAACCGACTGGGCCACCCAGATGCTCCTGTTCCGGATACATTTTAAGGCTATACTGTTAGATCTGTAATTTCCTCGGGACTTAATTTATTCAACCATTCATTTACTAAGCACCTACTAGGCGCCAGGCATTGTTCAAGATAGTGAAAAAACAACATTAAACAATACAGAATTATTACTCCTTTCAATACTAAGTAATGATACTCTTTATCTCTAGTAATACTTTTTGCTTTAACATTTACTGTATATAATGATAGTGTTGGCATAACAGCTTTTTAAAAATGTATATTTTTCCTGGTTTTTTAAAATCTTTTTGTTTTCATCAACATATGGCAGGACTTTGTTGTTTTTTAAAGCCATTTTGAAAATATCTGAATTTTAATGGAGTCAGAAAATCATCCTTTTTCTTTTATTTTGATCATGGGTATATTTGGTATTAATTGTAGCACGTTATTTTGTATTTTCTGTTTATTTTGTTCTTTCTTTGTTTCTCTTTTCCTGTACAGTATTGTCTTGATTTTTCTTTTAAAGATTTTATTTATTTTCCCTATAGAGAAAGAGAGAGGGCGGGAGGAAGTGGGGGGTGGGGTGGAGGGAGAGGGAGAGACAATCCCAAGCTGACTCTGTCAAGCATGGAGCCCAATGTGGGGCTTGATCCCATGACCCTGAGATCATGACCTGAACCAAAACCAAGAGTTGGAGGCTTAACTGACTGAGCCACCAAATAGGTGCCCCACTATTTGTCTTGATTTCTTAAGTCCTCTTTTTCCCTCTATTGATTGGAAATATATATCTATATTTTTAGAAGCTTTTTGTTATTGTTGATATTTAACATATATAGTTGCTATTAACAATGTTTCCAGTTAACCAAGAGTTCTATCCTCTTCCTAAACAGCACAAAGGCATTAAATTCTTTTTTTTTTTTAAGGCATTAAATTCTTTAAATTTAATCTCCCCACCTCCCATTTGATGTATTCTTCTTCACTCATATTTAATTTACTTAATTGAATTATGATACTTATTAAATTAATTACTTAACTTAATATTAAATATTTGGTTTCTGTCCTCCAATCAGCCTTCAATATTATTGATGTTGTTTTTACAATTAATATTTGTGTCAATTTTACCTACATGTTTGCCAATTTATCTCTCAACTATTTTTTGCATCTCATTTCTTCACTTTTGTTTTGATTTCTTTCTTCTGGAACTCCAGGAAGAAGTAACTAACAGATCTTCCAGTGGTAGCCTCTGAGTAATAAACTTTTTCTCTTTTTGCCTGAAAATGACTTCATTTTAGCCTTATTTCAGAAGATTCTTTAGGGTGTATAATTTTCAGTTAGTTATTTTCTCTTATTATTTCTTTGAAGATACAAATCTAATCTTTCAAACTCTATTTTTACTGACGAGAAATCTACTGTCTGTCTGACAGCTGCTCTTTTGTGGTAATATGACCTCCTCTTGTTGTTTTTGAGACTTTTTCGTTATCTCTGGTATTCTGGAGTTTTGCCGTCCCTTGCCTGTTTTGGTTGGTTGGTTTGGTGTGTTTACATGCCGGGTCCTTCAATGTGAGCATTTACAACTTTCTTTAAGTATGGAAAATCTTCATCTATTTTCCCTGAACATTGCCTCTTGCCCTATTTTCTCCTTCAAAAGTTCCTATTAGGGGGGCCTGGGTGGCGCAGTTCGTTGAGCGACTGCCTTCGGCTCGGGTCATGATCCCGGGGTCTGGGGATCGAGTCCCACGTCGGGCTCCCAGCTCCATGGGGAGTCCACTTCTCGCCCTGACCTTCTCCCTTCTCATGCTCTCTCTCACTCTCTCTCTTTCTTAAAAAGAAAAAAAAAAAGTTCCTATTAGGAGGCATATGGTATCTTCTCATTGTGTCCTCTCTTTTAATTCTCTTATGCATTTTCCATCTCTTCATCTCTCTGACGGGCATTCTGCATGATTTATTCAAATCTTATTTTTCAGGTAACAAATTCTCTCCTCAGCTACGTCTAATATGCTGTTTAATTTGCCTTCTAAGCTTTTTACTTCGGTGGCAATATTTTTCATTTCTAAACATTTTGTTCATATTTTAAAAATCTGCCTAGGTTTTCTTTATCATAGCTTCTTTTCTTTCTTACATATCTTTCCTCATTTGCGTGTGTGTGTGTGTGTGTGTGTGTGTGTGTGTGTGTGTGTAGTTTTATGCAATCTTCTAACATGTATAGCTTTGTGGAACAGCCACCGTGTCGAAGATACACGGAAGTGCCCCATCCCTGCAAGCGGCAGGCTGCTCTTAGAGCCACACCCACTTCCCTCACTCTCCCACCCTGTTCTTGACCTCTGGCAACCACAAATCTGTTCTCCTTTTTAATCTTCTGTTACATTAAGCATATTATATATATTGGATAATACAGTATGTAACGTTTGAGATGGGCCTGTCTCAATCCACATAATCCCCTTGAGATCTATCCAAGTTGTGTTTGTAATTAATAGTTCACTCGTTTTGGGGCGCCTGGGTGGCTCAGTGGGTTAAAGCCTCTACTTTCGGCTCGGGTCATGATCTCAGGGTCCTGGGATGGAGCCCCACATCAGGCTCTCTGCTCAGGAGGGAGCCTGCTTCCTCCTCTCTCTCTGCCTGCTTCTCTGCCTACTTGTGATCTCTCTCTGTATCAAATAAATAAATAATATCTTTAAAAAAAAATAGTTCACTCGTTTTTATTGCTCAGTAGTATTCGATGGTTTGAATATACCATAGCTGTTTAAACTTTCACCAGCTGAAGATATCTGGGTTGTTTCCAGGTTTATGCTAATACGAATAGAACTGTTATGACTATTCATGTATAGGTTTTGTGTGAACATAATAAGTTTTCATTTCTCAGGATGCCTGGGTGGCTGAGTTGGTTGGGAATCTATCTGCCTTTGGCTCAGGTCATGATCCCTGGGTCCTGGGATCGAGTCCCACATCCAGCTCGTTGCTCAGTGGGGAGTCTGCTTCTCCCTCTCCTTCTATCCCTCTTGCTTGCTCTCTCTCAAATAAATGGATGGAATCTTTTAAAAAAAGTTTTCAGGGGCGCTTGGGTGGCTCAGTAGGTTGAGCGACTGCCTTCGACTCAGGTCGTGATCCCGGAGTCCCGGGATGGAGTCCCGCGTTGGGCTCCCAGCTCCATGGGAAGTCTACTTCTCACTCTGACCTTCTCCCTTCTCGTGCTCTCTCATTCTCTCTCTTTCCTAACAAATAAACAAACAAACAAACAAACAAACAAATAAATAAATAAATAAAATATTTAAAGAAAAGTTTTCATTTCTCTGGAATAAATGCTCAAGAGGTCGGTTGCTGGGTCATATGATAATTGCTCATTTAGTTTCAAATGAAATAGTCAACTGTGTTCTAGAATGGCTATGTCCTAGCACTGTATGAATAATCCAGTTTCTCCATAGTCTTACCAACATTCTAATGTGATATCTTGTAATGCTTTGCATTTCCTCACTGCCTAATGATGTCTAGCACCTTTTCATGTGCTTGTCAGCTGTCTATCTTCTTGGGGAAAATGTCTGTTCATATCTTTTGCCCATTTCCTAAATGATATTTTTTTTTTACCGTTCAGTTTTTGAGAGTTCCTGTATTGTCTAGATACAAGTACTTTGTTGAATGTGTGGTTTGCAAATATTTTCCCCGAGTCTATAGCTTATCTCCATCATTTCACAGGGTCTTTTGGAGGGCAGAAGTTTTAAAATTTGATGAGGTATAATTTATGAATTTTTCCTTTAAGAATCATGTTTTTGGTGTCAACTCCTTTGTCATTTTAACTTAACTATCTAGAATTCTCTTTCTCATTTGCTGTTATATCTAGTTCGTAGCACACAAATTCTTTCTATTGTGTGTGTGAGCTCTACCTCACGCTGGTTCATTTCTTCATCTCTTATATACTATGAACTCATTTTGGAGGATATGAAATATTCTGTTTTTCTCATCTTAGTCCCTTGAATTGTGGGAGTCACTCTGCTTTGATGTTTTATATTTTCTCTTGCCAGGGCTTGAGAAATTTTGTGAGTCCTAGACCAATTATGGATTTTTATACCTTACAGGCACTAAAAATATGAATCCTACACCCTCATTTGAATAGTCTAGAGTTTTTATTCCCCTGCTGGACATGTGATCCATCTAGTATTGGGCATAGAGTTTCTTTGCAACTTCTGTGGGCCATTGGGATGCCTCTTTTTTTAGTTTCCTTGTCATGAATTTAATAGACCATCTTGGCAAAGTCCTAGTTCCAACACCCTGCCTTTTTCAAGTTGAGGGTCATGTATTTTTCCCTTCATGGATGTTCAATTCCCAGCCCAGCTCTAAGCCCTTATATCAAAGTCTAGTATCCCATGTTACCAGGTTACACAGGATAATTGAAGTCTACTGCTCTGATTTTGAATCCACTTTTTGTTCTTGACAAAGGGTTTCCTTCTCTCTTTTTTCTTTCTTCCTTTCTTTCTCTCAATCGTGACTAATTAAATTTTTTGTATGATTTTATACAGCATTTTAATATATTTGTAGTGAAAGTTAGTCCACAATAGTTTAATATCCCATGCTGTCAGCACCAAAACACTCCACATGAGAATTTTAAACTTACAGAAAATTACATACACTCTGAGAGATAGAGAAGAAAAATTGAGAATCCAGAGAATACAAGAAAAAGATAACAATGATATTAAAATGACAAAAGTTTGACAGGGAAAGACCTAATAATTCTCCACTCACCAAAGTATAGGTGTGTATGCAAAGCATCATTTTTTTCTCTTACAATCTTCCTGATTGTTTCTTTCTCTGATTTCATTTCTACCCCCTTCTCTTGGAATAAACACTGATATTCCAGGGTATGCTGAACATAGAGTTCTAGGCCTTGTCCCAAGCTTTGTTTCCTAAATATTCCTCCTCATACCCTCTCCTCCCCAACCCTGCACTGTAATTTTAGCTTGTTCTACCTTACCAACAGGTTTCTGATTACCCAGTCACTTCCCGTGCCTATGCCTTAGCAATGCTTTCTAGGCTTATCTCGACAATTCTAGTGCTCATTGCACACCCTTAATCCCTAAATTGCTTGGTATTCTTAGTTTTCCAATTCTTTATGCCAAAAAGGTTAGCATAAAGTTTGTCTCATCATGGGTAGAATTCTGATAAGTGAGAAGAAAGGTGGGGGGAAGGGGGGTCCCATGCATGAAGGAACGTGAGAGATTGCCACAGCTATCTGTGGCAGATAGGCCTTGTGTTGTAAGGTAAAACCATTGCTTAATTCTCATATTTCTTTTTTTTCAGGGCTACACACATTTTTACTTCTACATTTTGTGTAATCAATGGTGCTTCTGATTAAAGTCCTCCAAAGGGTTTCTATTGCTATTTCTATTAAATTTAAACAAAATTTAAATTTCTTTTTTTAAATTTTTAAAAAAATATTTTATTTACTTGACACAGAGAAAGAGATCGTAAGCAGGCAGAGAGGCAGGCAGAGGGAGAGGAGGAAGCAGGCTCCCCGCCGAGCAGAGAGCCTGATGCAGGCCTCGATCCCAGGACCCTAAGATTGTGACCTGAGCCAAAGGCAGAGGCTTAACCCACTGAGCCACCCAGGTGTCCCCAAATTTAAATTTCTTATAGTGGCCTACAAGGACCAATGTGCTCTGGTCTCTGCCTAATCTCTGCCTCATCTCTGCATGTTCCCTTCAAAATGTAGATCCAAATTTTCTCTTATTTCTAGACATTTTTCTTGGATTCTAATTTTAAATATTTCTTCTGTTTTAATGTTTTATTTTTATTCTTCAGGGATTCCCTCTTATCCATATGTTGGATCTTCTCTGCATATATTCTGTATTGACCACTTTGAATCAACTTTAAATAAGTGGGTGTCACTTCAACTCATCCATGTACTCTGTAGCACACTAGTGTGCTAATGTGTCCCTCTGTTAGAGATCCAAAAAACAAAGAATCAAACATGTTGCATTTTGCCTTTTACAGCCAATAATCTATATATGGAGGTAACTCGCAGAAAAAAATAACTTGATAAAAAGCAAAGGTGTCAATCAATATATGATTAACTACTAAAACAGAGATAAAGATATTAGATGATACAGGATAGAATTATGTTGTGAATCACAAAACTAAAAAGGCTGCTTCTAAAATCCAAGCTTAATAGGATCCCACATGGAAATCTTGTCTTTTCCATTTGTTTATCAATGCTTACACTTCATCCTTATTTCAACACGGCTGACATTGTATTTACACTTCATGTTTTTTTCATTTTTGTGCTGCTTTACAAGTTTTCCCCTGGCAGATTTCTGGTGCTTTTTATGTGTTCCCTCAGAATTTTGTGCAAACTTTTGTTGTAACATTAACTACTTGGGTTGTCTAGAGGAGGGGCTCTAATATTTGATGGACCTGGGGTAGGATCTCAGCTCCACCACTTACTAGCTTTGTTGACCTCAATCAAGTCACTTAGCCTATAGCTTCATTTACTTCATGTGTCAAAGGGGGAGAAGAATAAGAATAGATTGTTATAAATACTAAACTTGATAATGCATGTTTACAGTCACTTTACAGTCACGTCTCTGTCTCCCCTACTGTACTATGGTCTCCATGAAGACAGGAACGTAGTCTCAGTAAGTTTGCTGAGTGAATTTGCAGCTCTATATAATTGTCCTTTTCCTTGACCAAGGTCATATGTCATGTTGGTTCACTATCTAGAAAACTCTTTTACACAGAAAAGATCCCCAAAGAGCCTCTCTTGTGCTCATCTGATAGGTCATGCTTAGGAGTGATGGTTATGGATTCTTATTCTTCCTACCTGTGGTCTAGGAAACTCTATTGACGGATTTCCTGAGATTTCTTGTGTCTATGAATTTTTCTGGTTACTTTCCCTATTGAAGACATGCCTTTTTCTGGGATGGCTAATCATTTTTCTTTTAAATTCACCCGTAAAACCTTGTTCCAGAGTACACTGTATGCAGCTAAAGTTGTTTTGCATTTAGCAACTCTGAGAAATATAGAC
The DNA here is from genome assembly GCA_028533885.1 of Nasua narica. Lineage (NCBI taxonomy): Eukaryota > Metazoa > Chordata > Mammalia > Carnivora > Procyonidae > Nasua > Nasua narica. Next base: position 16,499,505 of record CM052811.1, read on the forward strand.
ATGCAATTACAGGAGACACTCTCCTCTTTCCTGTGGTTACTCCAATGTTGCTTTTTCCAGGAAGTTTATTAAGGCTTAAAGGGAGAAAACAACCTTGCTCTTTTTCCCTTTCACTTACGGCAGTAATTAAAATAGTCCTTTTAAAAATAATGTGTGGATACATTTATAGAAATATAGGTATAGTTATGGATACACTGGTTGTATATATGGATGAAAAAGTGTGGAAGAACAATCTCAAAAAAATTAATGGTGGTAACCACTGGGTGGTGATATTATCAGTGTTTATTTTTTCTTTATACTTTTCAACATAAATCTTTGTTGGGTTGGTTTCCTTTCTGCTCTCACTCTAGCTGTGATAATTTTCTCAGAGATTGCTAATTGTCTTCAAAGTCCCCTTTCCCATTCTTCTGTAGTAATAGCATTTTTAGCTGAGGACAGGGATGCCTAGAATAAACACTACATTTTACTGTCTCTCTTGAAACGAGGTTTGAGCCATGTGTCTACCTTCTGGTTGATGGGATGTCATTAGAAATGTCATGTGCAATTTGAGGCAAGGGTCCTTGAATGGAAGATGTGCATTCCTCTGCCCCCTTTCTTTCTCCTTCCTGACTAAGAAGCAGAGATAAGGGCTAGAAGTTGAGCCGTCCTTTTGGATCATGAAGACAGAGGTCACACTCTTGGGGTAGCAAACTGGAAAGCTGGAAGAAGTCAAGATCCACGATAACTTTGTGGACCTTGCCATGCCAGTTGTAGGCCTCTCCTGTCTGGATGTTTTATAGGAGAGCAATATAGATATTTAAGGCAATATTAATTTCAATTTCATGGTAGAGCCAAATCAAATCTCGACTGACATGAATTAGTGTCTCATTCCTGTTGTGCTTTGCCTCAAAGGTGAAGAATTTATATTATATGCTCTTCCCTGGACACATGTGACATAATTTCTGTAAGTGAACTGTTAAGCTTTGAGTCTTATGCTGTTTTAAGATCATTCACGCACGTAACGCTCTAGTTCAATGGCCATGTCAGCACACATTTCCCAGGAGACACCTATGAGTGTTTGTGGCAGAACCCCTTTGTAATAGGAAAAATTTAGAAACCACCGATGGACGTGGTGAAATTAATTGTGGTATATTCCTGCGATTGGATATTACATGACAGTGAAAATGAATTAACTATAATCACAACATTATTAATAGATCTTAGGAACATAAAGTTGAACCAAAAGAATCAGCCCCAGAAGACAACATGTAAATTCGAAAGCAAATAAAGCAAGCATAAAGTTTAGGCCCAAACATATGTGTAATGAAACGTGTAGAAAAGCAAGGGTATGATAGAAGCAAAATTTAGGAGAATGGTTACTACTGAGGGGACGGTTGGGGGATGGCATGGAAGAGGAATACGTGAGTTAACGTCAGTCATGGAGGCCTTTTAGTTAGTGCTTGGGTTGAAAGGTGGGTCTGGGTGGTTTATTATATTATTATAATACATACAGTATCAATCAATTAAATGAGCTTTACATAAGGACCAAAGAACTATGATCGCATAGCCCTTGATTCATGGCACACTAATAACGTGAATCAGAATTATGACGAATCCAGTCACGTGCTTCTGAAGTTCATAAAGCAATTGTAGTACTTACAAAGTTGCCGATTAGGCAGGCCTAGTTTTATTTCTATAAACCGGGCAATAAGCATGGATGCATTTCTATTTGTGTACCCAACTGTTTCCCTATCCAGGTTTTTAAAAATAAACTTTTAATTTTAGAATAGTTTTGGACTAAAAAAAGAAAAGTTGCAAAAATGGCACAGAGTTGCCGCAAACCCCCCACCAACCACCAACCCTGTTTTCCGCGCTGTTAACATTTTACACGACTGTGGTCCATTTGTTCCAATTATTGAGCCGGTGATGGTGCATTATAATCCACCCTAACCAGATTGTAAGCTTCCTGAGAGCACGGCTCGTGCATCTCAGCATTCCCTGGCATCGTGCCTCCAGTCAGCTCCACGCGTGTGCAGCTGAGGAGGAAATTAAACTCACTAAATGACTAAATTGTCTGCAAAAATAAGCTCCATATTTCACAATCATTTATCATTTGCTTTAAGCAGCTAAAGCTGCTTTGAGATAGAACCCTGAGCTAAGTTGGGTTTAATGTTCTTAAAAGTCATTGTTTCTGAATTATTTACAAGTGTTCTCATTAGAATGAGCGCAGGGAGCTGAGTGCTGAAGTGGGTATTTTTTTTTTCTTCCCTCGGTTTCTTTTCTAAATCAGGTCACAGAAAATGGATGCTATTTCTTTAAATAATATAACCAAGCTGATCCCTGGATTACAATTAGGTTACGTAACTTGCTTATGAGCTGCTTTTCATTAAGACTTGCAGTGGGCAATGGGGCTTTACATTTCAGAGCAAAGCTGGGAGAACAATCCTAAAAGCCAGAACACAGGCGGCTTCAGAGGCAGGGACTGTAATAACATCGGCACGGGAATGAGTTCAATGTAGGCGGCTTCTTTTCTCTTTAAATCTTTAAAACGTCCTTTGTCCTACCAAACTCCCTGGTTCCAACGACATCTAAGATATACAAGCTGAGGGCCCTCACCGGGAGGGAAGATCGCCATGCTGGTCCCCAGGAGGCTGAGCAATGGAGAGTCCTCTAGGGAGGACGTTCTCAAGTTTCTGCAGAACCGTGCTCAGTTGCATTTCTTGCAGAACACAAATTACTAGGAACCATTTGTAAAAGATGTGGCCAAGAGAGGTAACAAAAATCCTGCTATCCGCCTATAACTTCATCTTTGCAAATCGGCGTTGCAAAGGTACAGGAAGTTCAAGTGGAAGGTATCAGGAAACAAGAAGCTTGATGTCAAAGGAAGCAAGTCAGAGGAGATGCTGGGCGGGGGTTCATCAGAAAGCACCAACATCTGTTCTCAGAAGCGGAGAGAAAGCCAACTTCTCCTACAAGAGAGTTGTTCGTTGCTGTTATGCAGGGTCCTCACTGTAGGATGAGACCATTTTTGATATAATATAAAAACCACCTCACAGAAGATGATACATGCTGGAAATGGAAGGTTTACAAGTTAGGGTCGGCAGCAAAGCACTGTTGACAATAAGTGAGCAGGGAAAAGCTTCTGCTGGGGAGCGAACCAGGACAGGCTCGTGGAAAGAAAAGACAGCGTAACGCCCAAATTCTACCACATGCGAAATTCTTTTTTTGAAATGGAGTCACTGCATAGTGATTGAAATAGCAATCAGGAACAATTAAATGAACTTGGAGCCCTTTATGTACTTGAAGAAACACCTGCCATTTACTATTTGGGAACAGCCAAAGGGTAATTCTTTAAGCAGTTAAGCAGTTAAAGCTTGCTTCTTTTGATAAATGTGATCGCTTACAAATTCCCAAAGTCAGGATGGTGCTTTATTATACAGCACTATAAAATAATGAATACAGAGAAGTTTATTTCTTTTAACTTATACCTAACTTTAAAAAAAACTATGGTTAACTTTCGACTACTAACATTTAATATTTATAGGTAACTTTTACAAGTTTTTAAACTTTAAGATAAACCTTTAACTACCCATGCAGTTGTAAACTGCACGCTTGAATGCAAAGCAGTTAATTCATTCTAATAGTATTGCACATTAATCTTGGCTTCAACGCAGTCGAAAACTTGCCTAAGCCCTGTTGGTTGCTGGGGAGTCTTTGATTCTTGTGTGTGTGTCTAATTTACTAATGAACTTGGTGTCATTTAGGGCTGAAGCAAGCACATCTGAACGGGTCTGGCTGCTCCTGGGCAGCTGGGGAAGGGCACCCACAGTGTTCTGAACAGAGTTGGAAGAACACCAGAGCTGAGATGAGTCAGAGCCTCTCAAAGTGTGTGGTGAGTCAGAATCAATGCCCCCCACCCTACCCCAGCTGTAACCAAAAAAAAAAAAAAAGTTGGCAGGGTGGGGGGGGAATTCTAGAAAGGAAGCTATTAAAGGATGCACCACACCACAAATCTCCTCCCTGTGATCCTTTACACCCTGCGTGTTGTGGGCCTTGACCATTCCTAAGAAGGCACAGATCAGAGACCACAATCTCAGTGACGGCCAGGAGGAGAGCCAACAAAGCTAATTCTGATTCTAACTGTAGCATGACGGACAATAAGAAAGGGGACAGACTGGCCAGCACCTGCCACTGGGGTGTGATCACCAGCAATGAATCTTGGGGACCCTGCAAGTGATCCCAGGCGCTAGGGAGACGCATCAGGGAAAGTGTATGAGCCCTGGATCTTAGAGACTTGGGTTAATTCCTTCCTCGGTCACTTATGTGTGTGATATTGGGGCAAGTCATTTAAACACCCTGAGCCATATCTCCTTTATCTGAAGGTAGTAATATTCCTTCTCATTAGGCGGTTGTTTGGGGGGGGTGGAGGTTGGGGGAGGAGACCGCAGGTTGCTAAGCAGGATTTCATGGTATTGCTTGGTTCAACACTGGGCCTAAAATGAAGGAGGTACTCAGTAAAGCATGTGTTGAATGATTATCTAAGTGATCCTGCCACTGGGTCATCTGGGTGGGGCTGTGCTTGATACCAATGGGTGTGTTTTCCAGGACCATTTCCTTAGACCCTCCCATATCCCCCAGAGATCAAGAGCTGTCTGTCTTCTAATTGGGAATCATCTATGTCCTGAGGAAACATTACAAGTTTAACTACCTAATGTAGCAAAAGGCTCTGTCCAGTAACCTCTTGATGTGTACGATCTTCCCCAAAATGGCTCCCCTGCCAACGTGCCACCACTGGAAATTAGTGATGATGAGAAAGCCAGAGCTTTTGAGCCTCATTTCAGGCTCAGCGCTCATTTTGGAGAAGTATCATTCAGCATTTTACTGAAGGCTCCTCCTCTGAAAGGCTTTGTTTTGGGTCCACCCAACAGAAAGAATTGCAGATAAGGCACCAAAACCCTATCTAAAACCTACAATCTAATAGGAGGAAATGACTGTGCAGTCGCGGGTGTACAAAGGCAGTCTGTGGGGGGAAAAGCATGAAGACAGTCTTGAGACAGTCTTGCTAATTTCTGTCATTCTCACAGGGCCTGTTCTGCCGTGCCCAAATTAAGGATAATAATAATGCTAAGGAGGTAATGGTAATCATGTTATTGCAAACATCCTGAGTACTTAACTGCGTACCAAACACTGTGATCAGAGCTTCAGGTACCCATACATTGCTTCCTTTAATTTTTACAACTCTGTTAGGTAGCTTCCCTCATTGAACCAGATTCCAGATAAGGGAATTAAGGCAAAGATTTTTTTTCCTCCCCTCTGGGAGATGCGAATGACATTCGTTTGCTTCTTCATCTGAATTTCAGCACCACATACAAAGTTGGGCAACAAAAATGGAAGAAAAGTTTTATTTTGATTCTAGATGCTTCTAGAAAGGGGGAAAGAATATTACCATGACCTGAGTGGTGATTATGTGCCCTGCACCTTCACATACATGATGTCATATAATCTTCATTTCAAGGGGAAGAAACAGAAGGTTAGAGAGGAAGGGAAGGTTAGGTTGAGCCCAGATATACTGACTCCAAAGTCCGTGATCTTTCCATTCTATCAGTGCAATTCTGGCCCTGTCACTTACTACCTATCAAAGTCACTTACATTTTCCAAACCTTAATGGTAAAAGGGCGATGAAATGCCTGCCCCTCTAGGACAATAAGAAAGGGGACATTTTGAGAAATCATGTAAAATAATTGTGGTGGTCAAAAAATGAAACAGGTGCAGATCCTAATAGCAAATAATTAAAATTCAGATAAAAGATATAACTTTTTTTTTTAAAGATTTTATTTATTCATGTAACAGAGAGAGAACACAAGCAGGCAGAGAGGCAGGCAGAGGAAGAGAGAGAGGAGCAGGCTCCCTGCCGAGCAAGGAGCCCGATGCGGGACTCGATCCCAGGACGCTGGGATCATGACCTGAGCCGAAGGCAGCTGCTCAACCAACTGAGCCACCCAGGTGTCCCTAAAGATATAACTTTTTTTTTTTTAAGTTAGGTATCAGGGTGCCTGGTCGACTTGATTGGTAGAACGTGTGACTCCTGATCTTGGAATCGTGAGTCTGAGCTCCACGTTGGGTGTAGAGATTACTTAAGAATTAAAAAAGCTCACTTTTTCACTAATCCACATCATGAGCAAAATGTTGGGAGCACAGAAGAGTTATTTCTGTTGTTTGGGTGAACCATGGAAGAGTCCATCTAGAAGGTGACATTTGAGCCAAACCTTGAGGAGAAGGAGGATTTCAATAGGTTAACAACAACAACAAAAAGGCAGTAGAGGGAGGGTGCTGTAAGGAGAAATGATAGAGGCAAATGCATGGAGTTGTGAAAGAATGTGATGTGTTCAGAGTGCAGTGAGCTGTAGAGAAGGGCCAGGGCTCCAGGGACTCTGGGATTAATAGATGACGAGGCTAGAATGACTGGACCAGACTGAGAAGGCCTTGAATGCCATGCTAAGACCTCTGGACTTAATTCTGTAGACAACTGGGAGCCACCAAGGGTGACTACCCGAAAAATCCACAAGGACAAAGAGTCTGAGCAGGGCCTTTTGCCATCCTGTTCTTGTGATGATCACAAAGTCCCACGTTCAGAACATCACAGTCTGTTGCCATGGAAATAGTAATGGGCCTCACTATGGGAATAAATTATCCTCATCATTATACCTTTCTTCCAAGGAACTCAAAAGTGTTTGTTTTATGTGTTTTATCCTCTTTCTTTCGTTCTCTTTTTCTTTTTTTCTTTCTCTTTTTCTTTTCTCTTCCTTTCTTTTCTTTTTTTAATAGAAGCACCAGATGGTGGTTAAGGGAAAGAAGAAAGCCTAAAGACTGTTGAATTAGAGGAGATTTCAAAGGAATGGAAGGAAAAACACAACTTGAATTTTGAAAGGTTTAATCAAAACAGATGGCAGAATATCTCAGCCTGAGGGAAGGGGAAAATTGTCTCAGAACCCATCTGAAGTGGGAGCTTCTTCACCCTTGCTTCCTGGGTCCCTGTCTGCTGCCTCTCTCCACAAGCTGGATAACGAGGAAGGAGAGGCACACTCGTGTGTGTGTGCATGCGTGCATGTGTGTGCATGCACACACATGCACGCACACATGTGTGAGCCTAGGACATAATGTATATGAAACACACAAGAATTAACATTGTTGCTATGCTTTTTAAATCAGGTTACTATAAATACTGATTTATTATGCATGTGATCTTTATTTTCAGAATTTAAAAAAAAATAATCAACAGATCATTTTACTCTCTTTACAAAATTGTGCCTGTTGTTTCCACTCAGGGGGTAGAATGAAACTACTATTTTTGTGCATCTAATTTGTAAACACTTTTCTATATCAACCTATTTTAATTCAGTTTTCGGAGTAGAATAATCCTCTGAGGTAGGTAGGCATTGTTATTCCTTGTTATAAAGGAAGAGGAGGCCCACAGAGATTGCAAATATTAGTCTGGAGTCTGGTTAGCTCAGGCATTTTCCAAAGTTCCAGAAAAGTTCTGGCATTGCCACTCTAGAACTGAGAAAAGTCGGGCAAGTTATTCATCCTCTTTGGGCCTTAGTTTCCTCTGTACGATAGGAGGAAAAGTCTGCCCCGAGCACTCTTCTTCAGAAGCATGGGCAAGCCGTGGAACCTGAATATTCTCTGAAGAATGAGAGGCATGACGCACATTTTCTGACACTCTGTGGTCATCATTTGAGATCTCTGAGTCCCCATCTGGCCGGGCCGCCCGGGGTATTCTGAGGGGACCAACTGTGTTCTAAAGATCGAAATACTCACTTAAAAGTCAAAAAATGTATAAAATATAAAAGGCAGGGAGAAATTGAGGCACTGGGGTGTCCATAGCGGTTACATTTATACAACATAGGTTTAATGAGTATCTACTACATGCCAGGCACTGGGCTCGTTGGTGGGGCTACTACAATGAACGAAATAGGGGCTGGCTATCTTAGAGGGCATAGAGAAAGACCAGTCAGGCAAGAATTCTGGCCTGGAAGCTACATTTAAAATAAGCCATTATTCTCCATGAAGGTTACTTCCTAAATTTGTATCTCGTATCTTCTTCAAGGAGGGAAGGAAAGCTATATCACTTTTAACCTGCTCTCACCGTGCAGCACGTGTCCCCACTCCCTTTGCTTCCTTACCACACACAATGCTTCCCAGCTTCCTGAATATTTCTGAGGTTTCGATATGAACCACACACCAGAGGGAGGGGGCAGAAACGCTGCCATTTGAATGCTTTCTCATTCTGCCTTTTCTGGACTGCACTACTTCATGGAAGTGTACTAGAGGCTGATAACCCAACTGTCTGGCTGCGTGCCGTGGTTTTGCTGTGAGCTGGGAGTGACGGGAGGAGGGCGAGGCGCTTTCAGTGTAATGGGGAGGAAGAAGGGTTACACAGAAGTCCAGCCCAGGATGGGCCAGCTCCTTCCCTTTAGGATGATCTTGAGTCCTTCCAACCTGCCAACATTTTTCCATAAAAAGCTATACCTTGGGGCGCCTGGGGGGCTCTGTCAGTTGGGCATCTGTCTTCAGCTCGGGTGGTGATCCTAAGGTCCCGGGATGGAGCCCCACATCAGGCTTCCTGCTTGGTGGAAAGCCTGCTTCTCCCTCTCCCTCTGCCCGCCTCTCCCCCTGCTTGTTTTCTCTCTCTCTCTCTCTCTCTCTCTGTCAAATAAATAAATAAAATCTCTAAAAAAATTAACATACGCTCAGAATGCATAGGCAAGATTTAAGAATATATGACAGGCAGATGATCCATTAAAAAAAAAGCTCTACCCTTTGGTGTGGATGTCTCTAACATATTCTCTCTCAAAGCCCTTTGTTGTTTCTGCTGCCCCACTCTGCTCCACCTGATGTAGTTCTGTGCACCACCAAATTTTACTGAGGCTTGAGCAAATTTAGAAGTGTTTCTTTGTGGTGGTTCAAAGACCAGTGGGACCAGTGGGACCAGTGGGACGAGAGCAGAACCTTTGGTGAGGAAGAGAGCTGAGGTAGACCCAGGGAAGTACATCCCAAAGGGTGTTATAAATGCCAGGAGGGTTAGAGAAATTTGGGAGAGCTTGTAACCAAACAAGGCTTGGAAAAACCCAGAAAGGCAGCAGTTGGGAGCAGAGAAGTGGAAAGGGGGTGAGGGCGTGGTCGGGGAGACAGAAGCCATTAGGGAGATCTCATGCATTTTCCTGACCATGGCAGATTCATTTTAAGGCAAGGATAGAAGGACTTAAGGACACTGGCCATGGCCTGGAAAGAATTTTGGATTTTATTCTATGAGTTATTGGATTGGATGTTAGGTAGGGCTGAGAAGGAGGAAGCAAGGAGTCAAGTGATTGGTACCATTTATGGAGGTGAAGCATTTTAGACAAGAACCAAGATCCTTGACTCTGAGTCATTTCATTTTACCTTTGTTAAGTCTGCATTGTGTTTGGACGCAGGAGCCTGAGACTGAGGAGGGATTTGTGTCGGAAAATGAATTTGAGAGTTGTGAACATGGAGACACTTAAGGCTATGTTTTCTGATGTAATCATCCAGGGAGAGAGTGTAAAAGTATTATCATCTGCATTTTAAAAGACGAGAAAACTCAGGGTCCGGGAGATTAAGTAACATGTCAGATATACCCATTTTGCCACCAGCAATTGATGGAACCAAAATTCAAACCAAGGCCCATAATGGGTCTAAAGAATAGTTACTGTCACTTTTGTTACTATTTTTTGGCTATTATGTCTTGCTGAGGTTAAGGGTTTGGCTCTACTGCATTTATGTAAAACCAGCTTAGTACCCTAAATAGCCCCATAAAAATCCTCTGCATGGGTAGTCCAGTGCCCTGGGAAACCCCCAGGCTCTGCCTCCCACCTGTCTTACAAACTGCTTGCCTTGTCTTGGGATCTCAGTTCCCATTCCTTTGACCAGCACCTGGTTATTTCTGTCCCTTAGCCCAGATCCTTAGGTCTGGCACTTCTGTGGGACTCTGGCACACTCCCAGCTTCGCCCATGCATGCTGTCTTTCCCTGGACTCCATCAATTATAGCCCATGGGCCAGTCTTTCCTCATCTCCGAGCCTCATCCTGGATTCCAGATCCCAAAAGCAAGTAGGGTTCCCTGGGTGCTTGAATGTCCCAGAGGAAACTCAAGGCAATTTCCTGTCTCTGTCCCTTAATATATATTCTTCCCATTGAGGGCTTCCTGGATATATTCTTCTTATTCCTGTCTTATTTTTCTAGACTTGGGCTAATCAAGTAAGATATGATTGATCTTCATTTCATTATCTTGGATCTTCTGAGCCCTCTTTTTTGCTTTTCGCTTCTATCTGTCCCTTATAGACTTTTATACGTTCTTTTATTTTTATTTCTATTTATTTATTTTTAAAGATTTTATTTATTTATTTGACACAGAAAGAGAGAGAGAGAGAGGGAGAGATCACAAGCAGGCAGAGAGGCAGGCAGAGAGAGAGAGGGAGAAGCTCTCTGCTGAGCAGAGAGCCCGATGCTGGGCTCAATCCCAGGACCCTGAGATCACGACCCGAGTTGAAGGCAGAGGCTTCAACACATTGAGCCACCCAGGTGCCCCTACCTTCTTTTATTTTTAAAAATTTTATTATTATAATTTTTTAAGATTTTATTTATTTATTGAGAAAGAGAGTGAGCAAGGGGAGGAGCAGAGAGAGAGGGACAAGCGGACTCCCCACTGAGCATGGATCGCTACTCAAGGCTCTATCTTAGAACCCTGAGATGATGACCTGAGCTGAAATCAAGAGTCAGATGCATAACCGACTGAGCTACTCAGGCGCCCCTATACCTATTTTTAAAATCCGACTTTACCTTCTTCTTCTTGTTTCCAGATATCTGTTTTTCTTGAAGACCTTTTCTCATTTCACTCCTGTGTATTACTTTCCCATGCCATCCCTGATTATTGCTAGCTTCAACATCAAAAAAATAGTTTAAACGTCACAGTTAGCTTTCGACATTGACCAGTTCTTGTTCTTACTCTGAAATGTCTTCTGACAATCCACAAATATTGTTTGGGGGAGAGCCAGGTATCCAATCATGCATTTCCTTCACTGCTAAATGCAGGTTGACCTTCAGGTGGAATTCACCTGTTGGTTATTCATGGTCAACATTCATTCAGATGGTCCAGTAGTCACACTGGCCAGCCATTTAATGTTTTAAAGATCACCCTGGCTAAAATATATTAATATTTCTAGAATAGAGGCACGCTGAGAATGCCACCTGTTAACTTTAATCAGCTTGAGAACTCATTGACCCTAAATGTCAGTTTATAAGGCTCCTGGTGGCCCACCGAACTCTGTGTTCTTTCTGGAAATAGGGTGATGAAATAAACACATCAGCATCCCAAACAGAAGGTTGATAGGGCTTCCTTGCTGGGGATTGCTGCTGCTAAGACTACCCAAGAGACTAGCTTTCCCTTACCTTTGTCCAGGGCTTCTCAACCAGGGCAACTTTGACCTTTGGGGCAGCAGAAGAAGCTGCAGGTGCAAGGGGGAGGATTGCTTGAAAAACACAATCCATATTAGAATATACTTTTCTATTAAAAAATAAATAAAATTTTTTGTTTTCATTACGTAAACTAAAGAAAGTAAAGATGTACACGCGCAGAAAATGAAATCATTTCAGTAGGGAGGCCAGGAAGGGGGCATGGTTTTTCTAATTGTTGTTGTTGTGACCGTAACAAGACAGGAAATGCATTTTATATCTCAATTGAGTACACATTTGTGTGTGCGTATAATGAAAACAAAACAAATTTTTTTAGACAGTTCTTATTCTTTTTTTTTTTTTTAAATGCTGGTCATGATCACCTACACTGACTACAGGATCCATGGCTTGAAAACATTTCCCTCAGGTGACTGTTAGAATCTTGGGGGAGGGTGAAATTTTTAAGCTTATTTTAAAAAGCTGGGGGAGGGGGCAGATTGCAGACTTCCTTCTCTTCTCTTCTTTCCAGTGTCCCTGTTACAATTACTTTCTTTTACCCCAACTTGCCCAGGCAATGTGGGAGAGTGCAGAACCGGTTTGCTCAGAGTGTGGAAACCTTAGGTTATGTATCCCAGGAAGTTGGTGAATTGTAGTCACATGGTTTCACGATTTAAACCTAAACTTATCTGACCACCTATTGAGAGCTTGATGAAGAAACTGATTAATAATAAATATATAATTCATTCACTTTATCTTGTGATTTTTAGTTATATCAGGTAATGTTTACCCCCAATTCTCAATGAAAGTCCAGTCCTTAGCTCACCTGGTTGACAAGGAAGCAAAACCCCATTGTCCCTGACATGCTGGAGGCCTCACCATCCACTCAGCCTCTTGGAATCCAAAGCAGCAATACTCTGCTGATCCCTCCACTCATCAACATCAAAAATTTGTTTTGTTTTCATTATACGCACACACAAATGTGTACTCAACTGAGATATAAAATGCATTTCCTGTCTTGTTAAGGTCACAACAACAGACGTAGCTGTCTCTCTCACTGGGCTTCCTCCTAATCTACTATTTAAATTGACCTTTTTCTAAGAGTGACTTTCTGATCTTTTCTATTTCCTGATCCTCCAGCTCCTGTATTCCTTCCATCATTCCCTTCTCCAGAAGGTGGGGGCCCAGACCAGGTCTATCACTTACCAGCATAGTTTCTTCAATCCAGTGATGTCGTGATTTTCCTGGTCTAAACCAGTAAGGTGCATTTCCGCATTTCAGATTGGTGGGAGGAGCAGGGGACTACCTTACGGCCTCTGAATAGGGACAGCTGCCCAGTCTGCCTCTTCTAATTCCTGGGGGCTGGGGCAAGGGCACAATGCAGTGTTATGAGTATTGCTTTTTGGAGTCAGGCACACTCCCTAGTGGCTTGTGACCTTTTTGCTTCTTTTAACCTTTGGTGGTAATCCTATCGCCTACTTCACGGAGTCATGGTGAAAGAATGAAAGAAAGAAAGAAAAAATGCAGGTAACACAGGACCTGGAGCCTAGTGCATACTCAGTAAGTGGGAGCTATTATCAGCTATCATCTCTGGGAAATGTACATTATGATAAGGGTATCCAAACAGTCGAATTGAAATGGGAAGGTCCTCTTCCTTGCATGAGATACATCCTGTTGGCTTGTGGCTTCTCTGCTTCTCTCTGCACATCTGTTTTCCTCTGTCTACTGACAGCTTCCTCTGCCTCCTCTTTGTTTCTTACTTCTTCAACTTTGGTTGGCAATTTCAGCCACCACTACTGTGTTTTTCAGTCCAAAGATGCAGGAGGTAGAACTGGGCTTGCCCAGTTCACCTTTTTGCACCAGACCTTGTGGGTAGGACAGCCCTGAATCTGGGGCCCACTTCTTCCGTCATTCACTGTGTGGCTACTTTTGGAAGGACAAGTGATGTGGGGTCTCCCGGGGACTTATTTGAGAAGCTATACTTGGAAGAGAAAGTAGAAAATGTCTCTAGTTGAACTTCGGGTTCAACATATATCCTTGTTTCAATCTAAAGAGTCCTAGTGGATGACAATAAAGTTTTACCAACGTGATGAATGGTACAAGTCACCAATTCACTCACTTAATAAATGAGAGTGAACATTTGCTTTATGAAGAGGACTCTGCTTTCCATTAGGAATCATCATACAATTCTTTAAAATAGCAGCTGATTTTATGCTTCCAAGATTGCCTGTAGCTTTCTCTCAGGAAAAGTAAGTTTCCTTTTGTCACCACCCCTTTTTATATGATACTCAGCTAGCTCATTGATTTACATTCTTAGATATATACAAATCTTTTTTCCCCACTAGTTTAATTATTATTGTATCCAGCTAGCCAATATCCTCTACTCAGCATCTCTTTTTATGTTCCCACTTTATTCTTTCTTTTCTACTTACTCTTATACCTTTCCCCCACTCTCATTTCAGTCTTATTTGTTTTTGCTATTTTCTGTGTACTTCACACTGGTGGACATCCAAGGATGCTGATGAACGAGCCTCCGGGAAGAGCTCTTGAGCGCTGCTGCAGCCATATCCGGGCTTCCAGGGCCCAGAAAGCCCAGGACACTGTCCCTCAGGTGTCCTGTATAGACTTCCGTACCAGGCAAGGGATTATAAACCTTAGTTCTACAGCCGAGTCCACACTCTAAAATGGTTATCAGTAAGCTGGAAGACCTGACCCCTTGCTCTATATCATGGCCCTTACTCGTTAACTCCCCAGTTCATCCCCCCGCATTGGTTGTTATCTGGCTCTCTCCACTTGGATATTATCTCAACATCTTAGCACATTTATTTATTTATTTATTAGATTTTTAAAAAGATTTATTTATTTATTTGAGAGAGAGAGAACAAGCTGGAGGAGGGTCAGAGGGAGAGAGAGAATCCTGAAACAGATTCTTCGCGGAGCAGGGAGCCCAACGCTGGGCTCAATCGCGGGACCCTGAGATCATGGCCTGAGCTGAAACCAAGAGCTGGCTGCCTAACCGACTGAGCCACTCAGGCACTGCCCCCTTAGCACATTGAAAATGGAATTTATGGTATCCTCCCTCAAACTCTATCCCTTTCAGGTTCCTTTCTGACAACGAGAACGATGATGTGCTGCCTCTGCTCCTCCAGGACATTGTCACCTGTGCTGCCCTTTCTCACAGATCATCTTATTTCTGCCTCACAAAACCACTCTGAGGCTGACAGCGGTGCCCGACAGATGAGGAGACACCCCAAGAGGGGATCCGCGACCCGTTCAAAGTGACAGAGGCGGGCCTTCTGACTCTTGGTTCCGTGCTCTGCACTTAGGCACCTAGTGCTCGCCTCATGTTGTCTCTGTTCTTGTCAGCGGCCCCGTATCTAACACGCCACAGAGTTCCCGGGAGTTCTCTGCGGTGCCCACACTCACCATCATCAGACCAGTTCAACAATGGCCTCTGGGTGCATTCCCTCATCTGCTCCCTCCTCAGTTACGGCCGACACCTCTCCTTTCCCATTCTTCCCTTCTGCTCTAACTCATTCCAGAATGTGCTGGGACATGAGGCGGATCTGACGTATTTTTCTCTTTCACAGCATCTCCCGTCTTTTGCCGTGTCATTCTGAGGTCTCATTCTGGCTTCCGAGCAGGACTGAAGCGTGGGCCTCACGTCCAGCAGCTGTTAGGACAGTGGCACTATGTTAATAATTCCCACACCCCTTTGAATAGTAAAATATCTGTGGCTAATTGGAAAAATCGTATGTGTAAATAAACCGTTCTCATGATATCACTCCCTTGTGGCCTCCATCAGCCTCCTATTTTCTATTTTGGAAAATTCAAAACAGGCCCCATATCCAAGCCTGCCTGTGAACTGTGAATTTGCTAACTTTGCCCTAGGTACCAAAGCAATGCAGCGCTTACACTGTCTGGGCCAAGACTCAAGGATGCACGTAGCCAGGTCCTCCCTTCAGGGGGTAGATGATGGAGACATCAATTTCAACGATGCCAGAAGTTTCCCAGGGAATAGGAAGAGAACTAACACTTATTCTGCACTTTCTTGATGCCACCACCAAGTCTGATATTTTATCCACTTTATCTCATTGAATGCCAATGTCAACCCTGCAAAGCAGATAAGGATGGGGGTGCGGGGAGGGTCCCAGCTTGGCTACCCAACCTGAATTGAGTCACAGTAGTTGAGTGATAGTATCCAGAAACCTGGAAGGAGGGCCTGAGAAATGACTCGTTCTAAGGAGAGTGGGGCAAATTTGGGTGAAGGTGGGAGGGGGGTCATGAGTATTGTAAACCGCCTGTCACTCACATTATCTGCAGACTCTGCTGTGGGGCTTCTGGACTTAATCCTGCGGAGGCTGAACAAAAGGGCAGAAACAAACAAAGCCATTTCATTTGAAAGCTATTGAGGCAGGGTGTTATGACCTGAGGCACCTTTGCTGGGCAGAGTGCAGCCCACAGGGCTCAGCCCAAGAGCACACAGTGACCTTGAACTTAAAAGCATGGGACACCTGCACCCTCAACCTAGGCCTTGGCCCCTCGGCCACAGGCTTTACCCCTGATCCCACAGCTGGAAAACAGGAATGTGGCCAACTCCCTGTGCTGCCTGGATGACTACAGTTCTTCAAGAATACTTACAAGACAACCACTGGCTCCATGTTCCATGCCCTTCCCCCACTCGCAGAGCTATCTGGATAAAGTCAAAGAGGCTTATGTCACAAACACTATTTTTGTTGGCACATTTCAGTCACTGTGCCTTCCCACACCTGGCTGGGATAGCCTGGGAGGCAGACCACAACATATCATCATCTCCATGACACGGATGAGAAACTGAGGCTTGAGGAATTTGAGTAACTTGCTTAAATTAATGCAGAAAGTAGCAGCACTTGGATTAGAATGTAGGTCTTCTTCATTCGAAGCCCATGCCCTTCCCACTATCGTATTTATTCCACAAGCATGTACTGGGTTCTTACTGGTGTCAGGCCCAGGAGGCAAATGGGAAATACATAAGATTCTGCCCAAATGAAACTCACACGCAGTGGCAGAGAGCGATAACTGTTCGCCAAAAATCGTGGGCTCCTCTTCTTCCTGAACTCATAGTTGGGCAACGTCTCCCAGCTTACTTTGCAGCTAGGTCTCCAGCCTGCTAAATATGAGTAGAAACCGTGAGAGACACTTCCATACAAACCTCCCTTTCCGGTGGCTCTACCAACCCTGGAAGCCACGTGCGCAAAATGGCAGAGCCGTCTCCACTGATGAGGAACATATGATTCGACCTGCTACATGAACAAGAAATCAATTTATATTGTGCTTGAAACGTTATACATTTAGGGTTTTTTTTTTTTTTTTAATAGCACTCTCTGTATCTTAATAGAAACATACTCCCACATGAATACTGCCTAGAATGGTTTTCTTTTTACCAAAAGAACTACAGAGAAACTTTCCTCCTTTTTCAATTAAGCGGTTTTCTAGAGACAACTCTGGAAATCTAGGGATGGTGAATGGAAGGCGAGAGCCCGCTGGCTGGAACGGGCTCTTATTGGCTGAATGGGCAGCGCGGGGGCGGGACCTCGCGGGAGCAAGCAGGTCCTGGTCCAGTGTTGCCCTCAAGGATGGGACAGTTCTTCGTAAGTCTGGCTCTGTATGAATTATCACACTTTGCAAAGAGACTTGATACAACATTCTCCAACCAGGCTTCTTCTATCAGTTATAATATAAGGGACATCATTACTTCTCTCTGCCATGCTTTTGTTTTACTTTCAATTTGTTCAGAGCTTGGTTTGGGAAGATGGCCGTTACTTACTGAACGCCCACAGAGGCCTTGAAAGTCATCCTAATCTTTGGACAGATCAGCAGTCAGGGATTGATTGTATGATGATTGATTGTATAAATAATCCTCACAATCGAAACAAGTGGTAAAAAAAAAAAAAGAAACAAGTGGTATACTATGACTATGCTTTGTTTCTAGTACAGTTTTTCTGGAAGTTAATAAATGCCGTTATTTTTTTGTTTTTAATATTTTTAGTTTTCTGTGAAGCTACCAGATTTTTTCCAACTGCTGGGATTTCTCTGTCAAAGGTTTTGAAGCAGTACAATAAAAATGCTAACCGTAGAAGAAAAGATGGTAAATTGGAAAACATTGTAAGTAAGAAAGTATGTTCATCAATGGCATGATTAAAAGAGTAAAAAGGAAAAACACAGAATGGGAGGAGATGTTTGTAATGCATGTATCCAGAAAAAGGACTCATGTCCAGAATATATAAAGAACCCCAATGATCAATAAAAGCACGACTAAAAAAATGGGCAAAAGATCTCAATAGCACCTTACAAAACAGTATTTCAAATAACCATGAACATATGAAAAGGTGATCAACTTCATTAGTTATCAGGGAAACATAAATTAATAACACGGTGAGGTCCTACACATCTACCAAAATGGTTAAAATTAAGAAGGCAGGGCACCTGGGTGGCTCAGATGATTGGGCATCTGCCTTTGGCTCAGGTCATGATCTCAGGGTCCTGGGATATGTCCTGCATCAGGCTCCCTGCTCAGTGGGGAGCCTGCTTCTCCCTCTGCCTCTCAGTCTCTCATGAATAAATAAAATAAAAATCTTTAATAAAAAATTAAAAAAAAAGAAGGTAGATGATCCATGTGATGTCTAGGATGTCGAGCAACTGGAGCTCTTCCTCACTGCTGTTGGAAACACAAATTTGCAAAACAATTTGGATAACTATTTGTACTACCTGTTAAAGCTGAACTTCCGGGGACACCTGGGTGGCTCAGTCGGTTAAGTGTCTGCCTTTGGTTCAGGTCATGATCTGGGGGTAGTCCTGGAATGGAGCCCCGCATCGGGCTCCCTACTCAGCAGTGAGCCTGCTTCTCCTTCTCCCTCTGCTGCTCCCCCTGCTTGTGCTCTCTCTCTCTCTCTCTCTGTCAAATAAATAAATAAAATCTTAAAACATAATAATAAAGTTGAACTTTGTAAACCAGCAGCTCCACTCCTTGATTTATACCCAACAAAAACAAATATATATACTCACAAAAGACGTGTACATGAATGTTCATAGTGGCAGGATTTGCAATCGTTAAAAACTGAAAACAAATATCCATCAACAGTAGATTGGGTAAGCAATGATGTACTCATAAAATACTCTACAGCAATGAGAATGAGCCGACTATTACTACTTGCAGCATTGTGAATGAATCTCATAAAATGCAACAGTAAGTGAAAGAAAACTGATACAAAAAAGCACATAATAAATGATTCAGTTTACATAAAGCTTAACATCAGGCCAAACTCAGGCGCCTGGCTGGCTTGGTCAGTAGAGCATGCAACCCTTGATCTTAGGGTTGTAAGTTCTAGCCCTGTGTTGGGCATAGAGCTTACTTAAAAAAAAAAAAAATCAGGCAAAACTCACTGAGGAAAACAGAAGTTGGTTAGTGCTTACCTTTGTTGAGGAAGAGGGCTTGAAGGAAACCTTCCGGGGCGCTGGTTATATTCTATTTCACAATCTCCTTCCTTTTTTCTTTTCTTTTTTTTTTTTTAATTGTTTATTTGATTGACAGAGGGAGAGACAGTGAGAGAGCACAAGCAGGGGGAGCAGCAGGCAGAGGGAGAAGCAGGCTTCCCACTGAGCAAGGAGTCCCATGTAGGGCTTGATCCCTGGACCTTTGAGATCATGACCTGAGCTGAAGGCAGATGCTTAATGACTGAGCCACCCAGTCACCCCCACAATCTGTCTTCTGATTTCACATTATTCACTTTATCAAAATTCTTCCAGCTGAACACTTATGATACATGCGCTTTCCTACATGTGTGTTATTCTAGAATGAAAAAAAATTTTAAACCCACCAGATAATGCAGACATACTGAATACTGACAGTTCTAGGAAATGAGATACTTTTGTGTAGAAAAGCTCCACAGTCCATGAATTCATCATTTTCTGTAGGATTTGGTCTCTGGAATGACAAATGTCATTCTCAGGGGGTGGAAAGGCACTTAAGCAGCATATTGTCCAATTACCTATCCACACTCCTTTATTTGTTTTATTTTATCTATTTATTTATTTATTTATTTTGAGAGAGTGGGCATGTGCATATGCGTGCGTGTGCATGGTGGGGAAGGGCCAAGGGAGAGAGAGACTTTTAAGCCCCAAGTGGGGCTCCATCTTAGGATCCTGAGATTATGACCCAAGCTGAAATCAAGAGTTGAACCCTTCATCACCACCCAGGTGACCCCACATTCCTTTAAAGGTGAATATTGAAGTGGAGGTGCTCAGAGTGGATATTTTCTTATGCTCAGAGTTATTTTCTTATCTATCTCAATCTCTTCCTTGTGGGGGCTGCCCCTACTTGATATGTCTGATAGGTTGTGTTGATGGGTTCAATAACAGCATTCTGCCATCTATACCCAACGTGGAGGTTGATGTTTGATCTTCCCTTGGCCAATAACATTTTTTCATCCCAGGAACTTCAATTTTGAGCTGAGACATCCAGACACAGGAGGTGGTGAAGCTGCATTATCTGAAAGCAGAGCCATAGAAAGACAGTTCACAAGGTCCTGCCACCAAGGTCCCTGAAGCTGCTTTGTCTCTCGCCTCCTCAGGCCTAATGATCCAACAGATCCTTTTATTCTCTGACCTGCCTTATATCTTTCCAATCAATTAATGTTTGTCCTGGTAACAAGAGTCTACTTCTATAACTTGCCACCAAAGAACTGATAGAATGTCAGATCCCAAGCTGCAAGATTGAAAAACTCACTACTCTTAGTTCATCCAGAAATTATTAGGCTGCACAGAGAGAATTCACATTGGCCAAAATCACAGGACTCTGATATGTAAACTATGATATTAATTTGTTACTTTATTCTGTGAGCTATTTTTAGTCTAAGGACAAAAACAATCATTGTACAAAGAACATTCATCTAATTTTTCACATTTACGGAGTCTGCACTGCCTATTGGGCACTATGGGGAACAAAGGAAAATGACCCTGGGGGGTTTCAAAAAGATTTTCACAACCTCTGGATCATTATCCTTTCTCACTCTACTTCTCCAGGGCTGCATACTTGGTTTTTATAAAATATCATTTATTTGGCCTCTAGTCAATAACCTTCGGTGACCCCTCATCATCTCGATACTGTCCAGAATCTTCCATCCTCCTCATGGCAGCCCCCATCCCAAGACAGGTCTTCCATAAAGCTTTTGTGCTCCATTCTGGGACCTCAGGTTGTTCCTGCAGGTGCTGCTTCCCACCTCCTTCCAGAGCCAGCTCTGTCTCAACACCTTCAGGTCAGTCTGGTTACCTCATAACTAGTTCTGCCTCTCTGATTCGTTGATCTTGATCCTGGCCATGCCACCATTTGTAATTCCATGGGCCCATCTTTCCTTACATTATACCCTCCCTCAGCTCCCAGACCGGGTGGACATGGTATCTGAGCTCTCCTCATTCCAGAAGGGTGTTAGGACAAGGATCAGGTCCTGAAGCCTAAGACTGGCATTCAAAAATCTCAAAAATGCCATCTATTTGCTTTACACGAACATGCCACTCTAGCTGGAACGATTATTTACTCTCTTGTTAATTGAAAAGAAAGCATTTCCAATTGTCTGCTTTTGCTTTCATTGTTCTCTGTCCCAGGAATGTCTCCATGCCCCCAATTTCTTCACTCCCTGTCTGGATCCTAGCCATTGAGCACTCCATAATGCTCCTACAGGTCCCTCAGTTCTTTACATCCCCTGGTACCTCCCATTTTGCTAGTGACTCTGCCATGCCTGTCTTATCACTGCTATCAGTTTTGAAGCATTTTGAAGGCAGTGACCGTATCTTAGACTGTTTTAAGAACAATCAGTTTAAAGATGTGTGCTGAGGTCCCACTCCGTGAAGGACCTGGGCATTTATGGCATACAAAGAAATATAAGACTTAGGTCCTGCATTCAAGTAGTCATAGCTCAGTTGAGGACACTTTGTCACTGTAGTCCATATGACCTGCAATAAGATCCTGTCTGTGTTAGTTTTCTAGGGCTGCCATAACAAGATACCACAGATTGGGGGGTTTTAAACAACAGAGATTTATTTTTTCACAGTTCTAGAGGCTAGAAATCCAAGATCAAGGTGTCAGCAGGCTTGGTTTCTTCTGGGGCCTCCCCCTTGGCTTGCAGATAGTCACTCACCTTCCTGCTGGGCCCTCACATGGTTTTTCCCCTATGTGTCTGTGTGTATATCCCTCATAACTCTTGGTGTGTCAGAGTTTCCTCTTACAAGGACACTGGTCAGATTGGATGAGGGCCCATTCTCACAGCCTCATTTTAACTTAATCATCCCTTCAAAGGCCCTTTCTCCAAATTCAGTCAGATTCTAAGGTACAGGGGTTTAGGATTTCAACATAGGAATTTTGAGAGGGACACAGCTTAACATATAACCCTGTTGAATGATTGGTTAATTGTAATTCTGTGGAATAAGGTCCACCTTCCACAGGAGGCTAAATGGCTGTGGCCATTACCTGTGAGTTGTCAACTAATACATTTCCAGGATTTTGGAGGCACGTCATCAGGCATACTTCCTTTGGTTTCACAGTACACAATACAATGTAAGACACAGGGAAGACCTATTTTTCTTAAGTAATGAATTGAAGTATATACAATCTGTATTTGCTTTTCTATTTTTTAAAATTAGAGGTGGGGTGTCCCATGACCCACAGGAAACTCAGGGGATCAGAATCCAATCTCCAATAGTATTCTCAGTCTGCAACTTCCTGGAACGTGGTTTTCTACTGTTGGTCCTCCAAGTCATAAGATTTTCTTTGAGTCTTTTTTTGTGGTTAAGTCCTATCCAGAAGCTGGTCTGTTAGGTCTATGACCAGGATGGGTGGTAGGTATTGGGAATAATTGCAGGTTAGTGAAGGTAATTGACATACGGATTAGCTAAGGGCAGGCCTAGTATGGGTGTGGCTGGCTTCGGAATTTGATGGGTCAGGGAAGCCAGAGAATGAAGCAAGTGTCCAATATCAGGGTTTGCTGGAGTTAGGGGGACAAAGTGGGAAAAAAAACTGAGTACAGCTCTGCTCCACTGGATGGAGAAACATCAGGCGAAGAATTGATAGGGAAGACGTTACTCTGAAAGCGTGCAATATTGCTTCGCACACTCTTTCTTCCATCTGGCAAAATGGCCTTTTTAAAACAGCTCTGTTATTTTCAGAGCATCGGTGTGAGCAGCAGCCACGTGCGGTCCTCATCGTTAGTACACACAGGTGCAGACACATGGGTTGCTTAGGCTTGGTCTGTTGGCTTCTGTGCCATACTGGTTGTTAAATATTTTGAATATCAGCCCTGTGCATATGTCTAATTTCTTTATCTTTTTTTGGTAAAACTTCTATCAAGGGCGCCAGCTACTCTGTTATTCAGGGTCCTCATATAAAGATTTACATGATAAATCTCACTTGGCATTCAGAACTCAGGATGATAAATAACTTTATGCTGTAGTATACCGTTCCAATTAACATCAGCACTGAAGTCACCAGAACTGTCAGTTTCTCTACATGGCAGTGACTCCTGACAATTCATCTTGGTTTCCTGGATGTCATCCAGTACATTGGCCAAAGAGGCCAGAGCAAGCATCTGTGTTGCATTTTAACCTCCTTCTTGCCTCTTTTTTTCTTCTCCTTTTATTTGGTCCTAAACTTTTGCTATTGCACATAAATGTAGCTTTGGGAGGTTCTATTATCATTCATTCATTCATTCATTCATTCATTCATTCCTCCAACGAATATTATAGAGTGCCTACTACGTGCCAGGTACTAGACACGATGGTGAGCAAAACCTGACATGGTCCTAGTCCTTGTGGAATTTAGAGTCAAATAATTAATGGCACAATAAGCCAAGAAGTCATGTCCTTACTTATAGCTTTAATCTCACCCCTGTCCTCTTCCCTTAAACCTTGCTTGGTCAACTATTTTCCTTATTTGCAACTTTAGTCTTTCCTAATAAAAGATCTTCTCCTCTGCCCATCAACACATCATTATCTCCTTTCTACTGAAAATGATAATCCTCCTGTTTTCATTTAAGTTCTTGATTACCATCTTCTCTCCCCATCAACAAACTTCACAAGTGAGCTAGCCTTGACCTTCCACTGACCACTCACTTCTTAGCCGCTTGTAATCCTGCTCCCACCCCAACTTCTCTGGGTGGCCGGGTGATCATACTGCTCTGTGCATTAACTCTATTTGGTCAATGGAAGGCTCGTTGTCCTTTCCATGCTAACAACCAGCAGCAGACGAGTTAAAATCTGTTTAAGTCTGCTAAACCTTGTCCCTGAAAGCCTTCTCCTGACTTACTCCAGCAAAAATGAATAGCTGTTTGGTCTTGGACAAGTCACTTAAGTTCTCCAGACCTCAGGTTCCTCATCTGTCATATGAATAAGTTGTGCCAAGATCTCTTCCTGCCTTAGAATTTTGTGAGTGTAGGAAATTAGATGAGGAAAGAGCCAACAGAAAGAGTGTCCCCAGTGTCTCCTGATCTGGGGGACAGTAAGAAAGTGAGGAGATAGTGAACTCCCCCATTGCTCATGGAGAAAGGATAGCTAGGGAGAGGAGTCAAGGAGATCCTGGAGGGCAGTGATGAGGCTGGGCAATGGGGAAGAGCAGAGGGGCTAAATAGATTCTTTCCTGGAATCACAGCTATTGACACTCACGGAACAAGAAGCTGTGTGCAGGCTCTGAGCTTGTGGACCCAGGATATGCAGAATTTGAAGTACGTTCTTGACACATGCTAGCTCCATGAACGGAAACACATACATCTCCCTTCCCATCATGAAGATCCATAGTGTAAGCCCCAACTCTTGTGGTTATGTTGAATATGTGGAACTTCCCTACTAGAAAGCAACTGTTTGGAGGGCAGGGAGCCTCTCTTTTCAGTCTTTATGGCTTCCCAGCTACTGTAAAAAGTTCAGTTTGTTAAACTGGACTAAAGAACATTCTTAGATTTTATTCAGCTTCCTACTGAAGGGAAATTCTGAGAGTGATTCAGGATGATTAAGACACTAGATTATTTTTGCACTGATGGTTGTCCTTTATATATTCTACTCAGATGAAGCATTTCCTCATTTATTGTTGATTCATTTGTTATCTGTTTCTTCCACAATGTAAGCTTTTGAGGACAAAAATTGTTCCCCCTGTGTCCCCAACCCTTAGAATTATGCTTGGCACATAGTGGGGTCTTAATAAATATTTATTGGAGGATTGCGTGAATGAATCTCTGGATACGATCTCTACTTACAATTCTTGAATTTGAAAACTTAGTGCCTGACAGCTTGCCTCAGGACTGAGGAGGGGGAGCTAGCAATTTCCCCTTCTCTGCTCTCTTACTCTTTTCCTCTGCCCAAGTGACAGAGTTTGGGCAGCTCTGAGAGGTGGGAGGGAAAGAGGAATGTATCCACCCCATCAAGACTAGAGGGTGGGACTTAAATATGTCTGCAGCCCAGTGGGAAGTGGGAGTACAAGAAGGCTTGGCACAGCCCCCAAGGAGGATCCCTTCAGCAGGTCCTGCCTGGAGATTCTTGGGCAAGGCACAAATGGGTGCCATCATGAGCTCTCACCCATGTATCAGCAATTGGTAGGCCCCATCTTCAAGGGAAAGTTTATAGTTGTCCTTGGTCCACAGAGATGTGAAAGAATGAATTGGTGTATCAATAGCTATTAGTTGCATCAGTGGATAAAGTGCAGAAGGGTGGGTTCTTCTGAAAGCCAAACTAATGAAAAATAAGGGCTGTGGGCTTTATGACGGTTGCGGAGGCTTCTGCCCTCAGTGAGCTTGCATGGGGCAGAATCTACAACGGAACAATGGTGGAAAGGATATCACTCCTAGTTACAGTTCCTGCCGTTCCCAGAGAGTCTGGCTGAGCCAGACAGATGGGAAAGTTCATTTCAAGGGCTTATGTTTTCCCTGTGGGACACTTACCTTTTCAATGCCTCTACTTCCCTGAAATGGGAAGAGAACCATCTGCGTGACTGAATTCATGGGACATCTAAGGCACATGTAATTAGTTCCTCTTCCTGTTAATATTTGAGTTCCAAAAGGAGGTAAGTAACAATCATGCCCTTTGATTTGATAACTTCCTTTGAGGAATAAGGTCGAAGGAAAGAATTCAAAAATAAGAGGGAGGAGAAAAGAGCCCAAATTTGCAATATTAGAGGATGGTAAAATCAATACAATTAAATACTATACAACCCTTAAAAACCAGGAAGACTGAGGCACATATGCAAATCTTTAAGAATTAATACTGAAAAAGAAAACTAGAGGGGCACCTGGGTGGCTCAGTTGGTTAAGCATCTGTCTTTGGCTCAGGTCATGATCCCAGGGTCCTGGGATTGAACCCCGCATTGGGTTCCCTGTTCAATGGGGAGCCTGTTTCTTCCTCTCTCCCTGCTTGTGTTTGCTGTCTCAGTCAAATAAATCAATAAAATCTTAAAAAAAAAAAAAAGGAAAGAAAACTAGAACTTAAAGTGCTTTGTGCACTGATTAAATGTCTGATTACTGATTTGTAAAAATATGTAAATTTCCATACGCTGATAATGTGTTCTGTATCGCTAATCTGTGTCTAGCTCAGTGCTTAGCACGTAGTAGGTATTTAATAATGTTTATTGAATGAAGGAAGGAACCGGAAGTTAGTTTAGAGAAATGCTTGCAATTTATAGTCATCAATTTCCTTTAGTGTAAAGCTGCTTAAATGCGTAACAAAAGAGTTTTAAATAAGGTCGTCTTTTCAATTTCATGTATAGGAAGAGAAAGGAAGGAAATACCAAATGTTAACAGTAGTGGTGTCTGTGTCTTGAGCTACAGGTAATTTCTATTTTCATTTATCAGCTTCTCTGTATGTTCTCAATTTTCTACAATAACCGTAATCAAGGAGAAATGATTTGTTTAAAGGATCATCTTGAGACAGCAAATTACAAACCCAAAGGAATGAATCTCTGTCATTGAAACTGCAAGCACTATGGTAAGTTTGGGGGTGGGGTATGCCTGGCATCTGGAAGCACACAGCACAGGACCCGCCAATTCGGTCCTCCTCCGTGTACAATTGGCTTTGGCACTCAGACTTCAAAAGCGAGAAGCAGCTGCTACTCCGAGTCTGATTGAAGCCTACACATGTTAGGGAGGCATGCCTGTGTTTTATATCATTAATGCTAGGGAAAATAGATGACATTGTCATCTCAGAAGGGTGTAAAGAAAGCATTTGTTGCAGTGTGTCTTTAGTAGTAAAAATTTTTAAAAAACCAAAATGTCCATAATAGAGATTATAATCCCTGGAATTCAGATGTAAAAACCAAAGGAATTTTATGGTACTTTCATTTTCTTAGTTGAGATCAGCATGCATGGAGAATGTCCACTTTAGTAGAAACAGGATGGTTGTAGACCCTAACAGTGGGAAGCATCATTCCTGAAAACAAGATTGTCTTTTATTTTTTTTTTACATGTATTTTAAAAGATTTTATTTTTTTATTCATCAGAGAGAGCGAGAGCGAGAGTGAGAGCACAAGCAGGGGGAGCGGCAGGCAGAGGGAGAAGTAGGCTCCCCGACGAGCAAGGAGCCCGATGCGGGACTTGATCCCAAGACCCTGGGATCATGACCTGAGCCAAAGGCAGCCACCTAACCGACTAAGCCACCAGGTGCCCCAAGACTGTCTTTTAAACATGATTATGCTTCCATTGCCATGGGGTCAAGGACACATTGGAGCTGCGTCTATTTCTGGAGAATTCACCACCAGGTATGAACAAGATGACGTTGCTCAGTACGAAGCTCTGAAAGGGGAACTAACTAAGGCAGAACCTAAATGTATTTTAGACAAAAGCTGCTGCATGATGTAAGGAACAAAGTTAGAGCAATGAATCCATGAGACCTGGCAAAGAGACCAGAAATCCTGTTATTTGATAACAGAACACTAGGACATGATAAGGTATTTATTTGCCTTAAAAAATACCTTTCCTGGGCAAAAATTTTTACCACCCAAATCAACAGCTTGGACTGAAAGAAACCAAAAATCGCTATCATTTGTATGGGATATATATAAAATGGACTATTACTCAGCCATAAAAAAGAGTGAAATCTTGGGGTGCCTGGGTGGCTCAGCTGGTTAAGCGTTTGATTCTTGAATTTGGATCAGATCATGATCTCTAGATCGTGAGATCAAGCCCCATGTCAGGCTCTGTGTTCAGTGGAGAGTTGACCTGAGAGTCTCCCTCTCCCCCTCCCTCTGTCCCTGTCCCCAAAGTTTCTGATACCTATGAGTGGAGAGAACGAAGTTTCGCAGTGAGTTGGAAAGCAGTAGTCCCTTGAAGAAGGCAGCTATCATGACACTTCCCAGCTGCAGTATGTCCTCAGGGGACACTGCATCCTGTTCACCGTGCAGCTGGCTTTATCTGTGCCTGTGCTTCTAGCCTGATGAATGGCGGGGAAGATTTTTACCTTCTTAGTGTGTGCTCGTTTTTATTTTCTTCTTTTTTTTTGCCTTTTTTTTTTTTTTAAAGATTTTATTTATTTATTTAACAGAGAGAGAACACAAGCAGGCAGAGAGGCAGGCAGAGGCAGAGAGAGGAGCAGGCCCCCTGCTGAGCAAGGAGCCCGATGCGGGACTCGATCCCAGGACGCCAGGATCATGACCTGAGCCGAAGGCAGCTGCTTAACCAACTGAGCCACCCAGGCGTCCCTCGTTTTTATTTTCTCACGGGCAATCCTAAATGCTGAACACTCTACTGAGTGCTTTGCATACATCATTTGATTTAATCTTTACCATAATTGTTGGCTAGGGTCCTATTTTGCAGATGAGGACACTGAGGTCTGGTCGTATTTAAAGGGGTTTGTTCAAGGTCACACAGTTAGGAAGTGGCAGAGCCATGTCAAACCCAGGTCTGCCGAACTCAAAACATAGTCTTAATGTCTCTGCTTCAAGCAAATGTGGAAATGAAAGACTATTCAAAGGAACACTGACAAAATTTATTTTGTGGGGCGGTGGCAGGCTCATGCACCATGGGGAGGATTGTAGATCGGAACAATTTTCCTGGAGGGTAGTTTGGCGAAAGTTTAGTAGAAAAAAATGAAGCCAGCAATTTGAGCTACCAATTAATCTAGGAATTTAACCTAATAATTTCAAACTGGCATGCATTAGAATTGCAGTATTCCTTTTAAAAATAAACACACAAACAAAAAAACCAGAAACAATGTAAATATTTTTCAGTAAGGAACTGGTTAATTAAATGGCTAAAGAGACATATAATGCGTGAATATTCAGCCATTTTAATGATGAAAAGATATTTTACAGTAAAAGATACCAGACTATCGATGAGCATTTATAGTATGATTCTACTATGAATAGAAAAATTGAATACCTTACTGTACTTATATGTGCAAATATGCAGTCGATATGTGGAAAGGTGTTCACTATGTTTTTCTCTGGCCCAACAGAGGTTTTTTTTTTTAAACTTCTTCATACTTTTTTTATTGTTTGAATCTTTTCTGAATGTTTCATTATTACAAAACAAAAAACTATTTGAAAAAAAAAGAGTTTCAAAGTTAAGTCCGTTTTTGCTTCAAAAAGGAGTGACTTCATGTGTAGTAGCCAGATGTTTTATAGAACTGGGAATCTATTTTGCTTCGGAAAAAATTCAACAGGTAGGTAAAAGATCCTTGAGTATGTTATAAATCCTGGACCTAGGTCAATAGGACCTGGTCTAAAATCAGATCTATCTGGGCTATAAAAGTTCAATGTCTTACATTTTTACTTAAAAAATCTCTTCAAAGCACTTTCATTTAATTGGAGTCAGTCCTACTTGTTGACTGGCATTGGTACTTGGAAGTAAAGGAATTTTCACTTAAGTAGCTAAAGCAAATGGATTTCCAAGAGGCTGCCTTGGGGTTCAGGAAGTAAATCTGACTATAAATCTTTTGCCCCTGTATTAATGGTTCCTCAGGAGTTAGTTGAAATTAAGGAATTGGGCCCATTTAGCAGAAGTATATGGAACCAGAGAGGTGTTGAAAATGACCGGAAAAGAGGTGACCAGTTGGGAGAAATAAAAGTGGGTTGGAAACTCATGAAAAGAGGCTCATATTACTAGTCACTAGGGACATGCAGATCAAAACTGCAATGAAATACCACCTCCCATCCATTAGGATGGCTATTAAAAACAACACCAACAAGAAACACACACACACACAAAGCAAATGTGAGCAAGGATATGGAGAAATTGGAACACTTGTGCGCTGTTGGTGGGAATGTAAAATGGTATAGCCGCTGTGGAAATCAGTATGGAGGTTCCTAAAAAAATTAAAAATAGAATTACCATATGACCCAGCAATTCCACTTCTGAGTATATACGCAAAGAACTGAAAGCAGGGTTTCAGAGATATTTGTATACGCATGTTCATTGCAGCATTATTCACAATAGCTAAAATGTGTCCGTCATGGATGAATGGATATGCAAAATGTGGAATGTTATTTACCCTTAAAAAGGGGGAAAATTCTGCACAATGCTACAACAGGGATAAACCTTAAGGGATAAACATTATGCTAAATGAAGTAAGTCAGAAACAAAAAGACAGATACTGTATGATTCCCTTACATGGAGTACTTACAGTAAGCAAAAATCATAGAGACAGAAAGTACAATAGTTTTTGTCAAAAGCTAGGGGAAGAGAGAAGGAGAGTTCTTGTTTAATAGGTATAGAGTTTCAATTTTACAAGATGAAAAGAGTTCTGGGGACGGATGGTGGCAATGGCTGCACACCAATGTGAAGATAAGCTAAGATGGTAAGTTGTATGTAATGTGTATTTTAGCACAATCAAAAAAAGAAAAAAAGTGGGTTTAACTGTTTCTGGCAAGTGATTATGATTTGTAGAGGAAGGAGAAAAAAGTCAAAGGGTCTTTTTTTTTTAAGCATCAATTTTTTTCCAATTAATTTAATTTTATTTTTTCAGTGTTCCAAGATTCATTGTTCATGTACCACACCCAGTGCTCCATGCAATCAATATGTGCTCTCCTCAATACCCACCACCAGGCTCATCCAACCCCCCTCCCCTCCAAATGCCTCAGTTTGTTGCTCAGAGTCCACAGTCTCTCATGGTTCATCTCCCTCTCCGATTTCCCCCAATTCACGCTTCTTTCCCCTCCTTCCCGCCCCCGGGAGCAGCTGTGGGAGGCGGTTCCAACCCTGCGGAGCTGCCCAATGTGCCAGGCCGACTTGGCCCCGGGTCTGGCCTCCCTGGACGTTGATCATCACCTTGCTCAGTGCCTGGCGGAAAGCGCGGAGAACGTGGTTTGTTGAGCCGACCTTCCCGAGAGCCCAGCCGGCGGCTCAGAGACCCAGGCCCCCCACCCCCGCCGGAACCGTGTCCTCTGTGCCTTGTAAACTGCGTATTAAAACATTTTGGGAGAGCTGGGCTTGCGTGGCCTCCACCGTGGCCACAGAGCAGTGGCGGCGGGGAGCGGACCACCGGCCGTGCAGAGACGTGTGACCAAGGGCAAGGTGCCAGTCTGCAGGCCGCATGCTGCGTGACAACCCTCCCCCCGCCCCCACGGCACCCCACTGTAGAGGCTTCTGGAAAATGCACAACTGAAGAGACAGTAAGAAGACCAGTGGTCACCAGAGGGCGGGCATGCAGGATGTGGGGGGCAAGGCTACTCTGCATGGCCTGCACTGTGGAAAAACGTGTCATCTTGCCCAAACCCACGCTGCGCCCCAAGACGTGGACCTGGCACCCTGGGGATGAGGACGTGTCTGCGCTGTCAGTCCATGGTTTCACGTGGTCTGTGGGCGGGCGGGGGGAGGGGGGAGAGGCAGTGGGGGCAGGGGAACGTGGGAAATCCCTGCAGATGCCCCGCAATTTTGACGTGAACCTAAAACTACTCTCAATAAAGTCTATTTTTTAAAAACGCAAAAAAAAAAAAGAAAAAAGAAAAAAGTGTCTTAAGAAAGTGTATAACCCTAGAAGAGTTCTTTCCTTAGCACACATGGATGGTTATGGCAATAAAATGTCTTAAGTTTCATTCATCATTCAACAAAATCTCAGCACTGCATGTCTTTTTTTTTTAGATTTTATTTATTTGAGAGAGAGTGAGCAACAGGGAGAGCTCACACAAGTCAGGGGAGGGGCAGAGAGAGGGAGAAGCAGACTCCTTGCTGGGCTCCATCCCATCATGACCTGAGCCAAAGGTAGACACTTAACCTGACTGAGCCACCCAGGCATCTCAGCACTGTGTGTCCTGAGGATGTTTTAAAGTTAATTAAGCCACTGAGCTGCAG
This sequence comes from Nasua narica, assembly GCA_028533885.1. NCBI lineage: Eukaryota > Metazoa > Chordata > Mammalia > Carnivora > Procyonidae > Nasua > Nasua narica. The sequence continues at coordinate 16,531,237 of CM052811.1, forward strand.
AGTGTGTGTGTGTGGGGGGGGGGGTGGCTAGAAGGAGATGCAGGAGTTATTAACAGTTGAAGTGGAAACAGATGAAGTCAATCTAAGAAGAAAGGAGGAAAAAATAAAATCTTGAGGTTACAAACATTTTGTGCCTTTGTAAAAAAGGAGCAGCTAAGAAATGTGCTAGTACAGGGAAAGTCAGAAAAACAGGTAGAGGGAAAGGAGAATGATGTAGAAGAGAGAGAAGCAGAGAATTTGAAAGAGGAGCTTGCAGTATCCATCCAGTACTGTAGAAAGACCCATAGTAGGAGGAGTAAAGTGTCCTCTGGATCCGGCAATCAGCAGGAACTAGAGCCTCGCCCCAGCAGGAAGACAGCGTCACCTATCTAAGTGGCTCATTTGTGGGCATCTTCACACAGTCTGGACTAGATAGGGAGCTAGGTCCTACAAAAGGGGACAAGGGTGAATGTGCAGATGCGTAGTTTTGGGTAATTCCTGCTATTATGGAGGATGGGAACTTTACCGGTGTCTAGAGGTCCTGATAAACCAGGTGACGGCAAGATCTAATGAAGTGTACCTAGGGTGCCGGTAACAGGTCTTTGACAAGAATCAGTTGATTGAACATAAATGAATGAATTTATGAGTGAATGTAGGATGTGGGTGAAAGGTTGCTTTATGAGCAGGTCAGGGAGAAGATGGATGATCGTGGGCGTGGCAGTGGATCATGGCAGGATGGGGTACTTGCCTCCGGAAGAAGCTGCCCGCTGCCTGAGAGAGATGGCAGGGAGGATGGCGTTTTCAAGGCAGCCAGGTTTCGGTTAGGAGGGGTGAGAAGGGTTTAAGGATTTACAGAGGTAGCTCTAGGCTAGAAAACACTGGAAGAGAAACAGCAGATAACAATGCGAGACAGCAGCGCCAGGACAAGATTGAAGCACGTGAAAGCAGCTAACTGGGGAAAAGAGTGCAGGAAAGTATAGATGTATGCTTTACAAAGCACTTCCGCAGCCAGTGACTCATTCATCCTTAGGACATCCCGGGGAGAGAGATGGGTATTATATTGCCAGCCTTTGGAACGAGGGATGCTTTCCAGATAAGGCCATCACCGCTCAGAAAGCCTGTTCAGCAGCTGTTTGATTCCTCCAGGGACAAGGAACACACCACTTTTGGAAGTAGTACTTCCATAATAGAATTTAAAAAAAGCGGGTAGAAAAGAAGAAAGGTGTGGGCCCCCTTGAGGGGAAAGCTCTGTCAATGACAGACATTTTGGGTAATTCATAGAATTGCAGAGCCAGACGTGTCAGTCAGATCTTTTCATCTGTAAAACGAAGGGGGCAGATGATCTTTCTTTTCCCTTGTCTAACAGCCTGTGAAATCATCTAGGCAACCACCTTCCAATTTTACACACACACACACACACACACACACACAAAGAGGTCCGCGGGATGTGTCTCTCTCAAAGTAATACAACAGATTAGTGGAGGGCCAGGCCCAGAACCGACTCCTCCCGAGTGTGCGGGGGCTCGCGCCGCGGCACCGCCACCTTCTCCAAAAGATACACGCGGCGAGAGGCTGCAGGCCGGGCGGCCTAGCTGAAAGCACCCTGGGGCTCCAGGCGGCTTCCCGGCAGCAGTGGGAGGAACGCCCCGAGGGGAGGGGAAGAGTTGGGGCCTCCTTTCCCACACTTCGTTAGGACGCGGGCCGGGGCGGGACCGCGGCAGCCTTCCCTGGGGCGGGCGGCCGGCAGAGGGCGCGGGGCGACTCTTCCCTACGCGGCCGGGCGGGGAGTGCGCTGCCCGGGCGCGCCGTCGGAGCTTGTGGGCGCCGGGTAGTCGCGGCCCGGCCGGACCCGAACGCTTGGGGGCAGCGCCGCGGGCGGGGCTGCGGGGAGCTAGGGAGTGGGGCGGGGCGGGGCGGGGCGCGGAGGGGGCGGGGCCGCGAGCGGGGGGCGGTGGCGGCGGCAGCGGCGGCGGCGGCGGCGGCCGAGGAGGAGGAGAACATGGCGGCCGCGGAGAGCGGCTGAAATGCCTGTTCTTCAGGCCAGGCGAGCGGGAGTCTGACGCGATCCGCCAAGCCCTCCCCTCAGACGGCTGGACCGCGGCCTCGAGCGCCTCGGTCGCCCGGTTCCCTGGTGCTCCCTCGAGCGGAGCCTGCTCCTGGTTCTTTCTGCATCCCCCTGCGGGGGGACCCCTGCTCCGGAGGAGGGGGCCGGAGAGCCGCGGCGGCGGCGGCGGCGGCGGCGGCGGGCTCCCGGCCCGGGGAGCGGCGGAGGCCGCGGCGGCGCCGCCTCGGTCCCTGCGAGCGCGGCGCCCGTCAGCGCGGCCCAGAGGCGGCGGCGGCGGCAGGTGAGTGGCGGGCGGCGGGCGCCGAGCCTCCCGGTGGGTGCAGCTGTCACGAGCCGCGCTGCCGCCGAGGCCCTAGGGGGCGGGGAGCAGCTGGCGCCCCTCCGCCCCCCACTCTCCTTTCTCTCCGTTCCGTCCCCCTCCCACTTTCCCCGAGTTCTCTCTCGGCCTCGCACGGCTGGAGGGGGCGGAGGTCGCAGCTGTCACGGGCGCCAGCTGGGGGCTGCACCCGTGGAGGAAATTGCTGCAGCAGCGACTTCGCGGCCCCTTTTCCCAGTTGCCCTAGTTAGCGCCGACTGGGCGAGCATCCGCGGAGGGTGCGCGAGGCTCGCGGCCGCGGGCCCGGCTTGGGGAGCGGCGCCCCCAGCCCGCCGGCGCTCCCCGCCGCCGCGGCCGAGAGGGGGAGCCGGAAGTCGGCGCGGGCCCCCCTCGGCCCCGGCGCTCGCGGTGACCTTGGCAAGCCGGGCAACCTCTCCGAGTCTCGCTTGCCCGGACTGCGAAATGGGGATGACCATGGCGTGCCTTTCCGTAAGCGCAGCCTTCGACGGCGCTTCTGTTTACCCCGGCGCACTTGCTTTTCCCTTCTCCCGCCGAGGGCTTTCGGAGGTAGAAAGGGGATGGATAAGTGAGATTTTGCTGTAGGGCTAGGGTTTGGTCCCCTCTTAGGAGTCTGCTGAAAGGACCTAGGAGGGGTCGCCGACGTGTTGACTGGACGACCGGGAGGTGGGACTGGTCAATAATAGTCAGCGGCAGAACTCGAGCCGCCCTCTGGTCTCTCGGAAGAGAAACGGAGAAACCGGACACCAGGGTCCCTAGTCCTTACTACCCAGCTGTGGGTTTTGTTTTGTTCGTTTTGCTTCTTTTTAAAGCAGTTACCCCACCCCCCCATGGTCTAGACGCTGACGATGTTAGAGGGAGATGGAAGGTTTGACAGTGAAGCCTGTGTGTGACAAGGACAGTCCACGGTGCTGTGGTTGCAGAGTTTGTTGGGGAGGAAAACTTTAAACTGGAAGATCTTTTAGCCTTTCATGCTTGGTTCTCCTCGTTCAACAGACGTCGAAGAGGCAGGTGTCCTTGTGGAGAAGGTGACTTTTTTTTTCTTTTGAGAGGGCGAATTTTTAATGTCGAGAATGATGATGGTGAATGAAGGGTTCTTGAGTGAATTGCAGTCCCAGCACCCTCTGTTGATGCCAAGAATAATCTCTGTGGCGATGATTTGTGAGGGCTGAGGCTTGCACTTCAGTGATTAAGAAATCTTCAAGTGTCTGTGTCAAACATTGCTGTGGTGGAGCTTGCTGTACTGCTGAAGGGATGGATATCAAGGGTTAAATTTGTTTGAGGTTTGTCTCTTCTGGAGTTGGTTGGAGGTTAGGCTCAAAAAAAAAAAAAAAAAAAAGAAAAGAAAAAAAAGTTGGCCAAAGGGGCCTCTCAGCTTGTTTCACAGAAGCGAAGATGTAGTAGGAAGGGGGTCAAATTTCTTCATGTTGAGAATAATGTGAAAAGAAAGTATTTGCTTGGGTCTTTTGGCTCTTGAACTAGAAATAGTTTTGGGTGAAAGGTAGGAGTGGGGTTTGATTCAGCTTAATAAATGGTCATTCCTTGAACTATTTGTCGTAAACTAGATACCATTTGGATGTGTTTCTATTTTGCCTCCTGTACTTTGTGGAAAGGTCTAATTTGGTTTTGCGAACTAGCCTCTGAAATGTTTTCCCTCCATTTCTTATTCAGACTTCATGCTTTGGGGACAGTGGATCAAAAAGGGGGCTTGAATAGGGAAATGCATGGTTTGGAGAGAAAATGGAGGGGTGTTGCTTCTAAGAACAGGTGTTTGGTTTGATTTTTGTAGACATTTTGCACTGCTTATTTATTACATTTATTTAACTCACAAGGAAGTTTGAGTTTTAAGGTGCAAATCTTGAATTTGACATAGTTTGTAATCTCTTCTTCATTTCTTTCTGAGAAAATCTGTAGGATTGTATCTATTAAATTGCTTTTTGTGTGGTTTAAGCCAAGGGAGTATTTTAGATCTGCATTTTTGGGTAAGTGGTTTTATTGGAAAAAAGTGCTTGATGGAACTAATGGTGATTGTTCCTCTTAAACTGGGATTATATAGACAATGCATTTTCCTCCCTCTTTTTGCCAACATTTGTTTTTCTTTCTCCCTCAATTCTAGGGTTTCATTTCTAGAAATCTGGGCTGGAAACAGAAGCAGCAGTTTGTATAATCCCAAGAATTTGCTTATGCCAGGAAGCTGTAAGGGTAGCATGAAGTGGGTGTGATATAAAGATACTGCTACTACTTAAGACATTTAACTGTTGAGGGAGTCTAGGGTCAAATTTAATTTTTGTTGAATTTCCTGTTTTGTGTGTATGTGTTAATCTTTTGGTGGGCAGAGGATTGGGTTGCTATGGTGCTGACTGGTATATATTGTGAAAGCGCTGGCAACATTTCATGCTTTTACTCTATAGGGAAGGGTGGTAAACAAGCCTAAATAATTTAAAGATGTTCTCAGGATGGAATGTTCTCTGCATGTACTCTTGATCCTGCTAATCCAATGACTGGTCTTCACCAGGACTAAACATTGAGTAAGTGATGAGGATGGTGTAGAGGTGCTGAAAGGTAGAGTGTGGGAGAGAGGATATTAGACATTCCTTGAAAATTTTATCTGTTGTTTTATATAATCACAATGTGATTTCTAATTGTTTTTCAAAGACTTTTAGCCCTTCCTTCTTTGTTGTCATCAGTTTTATATACCTTCTCTTAGATACTACCTCTGTTCCTTACTTCAGTGTCTTTCTTTTTTTTTTTTTTTTGCATCATCCTCCAAGGGCTCCACATTGTTTGTTCTGTGGCATATCTTTTGGAGTTAGTTGGCCTTAAACCCTATGGCCTAACATAGCTTTCATTTTAGGACAAGTATGGGAGGTCAATATAATCACCTACTACCCATAAGTCTTGGCACGGGAGGAGAGCCCCAGGATGCTCATTATTATCTTAGTAGTGGCTTTTGTCTTCTACATAGGATAATCATGAGAATTCTCAGAGGACAAGCAACCACTTTCCTGGCAGAGGTCCAAAACCATGTGGTGGGCTCCTTTTTACTTTACCTGCAAATATCAGGCACAGACGGGAGTGTGGGACTGGGTAAGAAAATTCATGCCATCCAGGAGTTGAATGGGGTCTGGGTTTCAGAGCTGTGCAGATTTCTTCCCTTGGTGTACAACTTTCCTACCCACTGGGACAGAGTAGATGGTAGGAAAGGACATCTTTGTTGCTTCTTTCCTCAGTTAACCACTAGGTTAGCCACTGTGAATGGGCCCTGTGGCCTCTGACCTGTTTTCTTACCATTTGAAATGAGGTCTAGTCATTTCAAGCCTTTCCTTCATCTCCCTTCTTTATATTTTAGCCAGACTTTGTACTTTTCTCTCAACATGTGGGGTTAGAGGTCATAAAATGGCCTAGTGGCAACTGGGTACCGTACTTGGTTGCTCAGTTCAAAGAGGGGCAGGAATTTTTCTATAGTTCTTGTTTCTATAGTTCTTGTATAGTTCTCTTCTATAGTTCTAATGTTTCATGGACGTACAGTATTTGGATTATAGGTAGCTGGAATAAAGGAAAATGGTTATTTTATATTTCCACAAGATATGTGGTTGAAGAAGAGAAATTATTACAAAACAATGACATCAACATATAAATCCAATTCGGAGGTGCAAGTAGAGTGGGTTGTTGTATCCATGCTTCCTCCCCCATACCCCCATCTGCAGCACAGTATTTTTGAGGCTCCTTGAAGTGACAGGCTTTTAGAAAAGCTTAGTATAGTTATCATATTTTGAAGATAAATAGCTTATGCCAAAACAGAAGCTATAGTCACTTGAGTTTTATAAGACTTGAAATTAATCACCCTCCAGTCACCCTCAATTTATATATTTTGATCTAATCTCTCCCCATGGATGTTTTAGTGTGGAGAACCGAGAAGTTTAGCTTTACTGAGACATCCTGGACCCCACCATTGGGAACAGACAGATGAGACTGATAACAGTAGGTGCAGACTTAGAGGCAAAATACACCTGTAAACAGGACCAGAATTCTAATAATACTGCGGTGTCCACCATTTCCAGAGTGATACTTTAACTTTGCTCTTCTAGCTTATACTTTTGAGGCAAGTTTTAGGTTTCTTTTGGAAATGGAGGTTTGACTTCAGAAAAGGATGATGTCCTGGCCCTTCCAGATGCTTAGTAGAAGTAACCCTGGACTAGTTATATAACACACTAAACCCCAGGTTTTCATGTGTAAAACCGGAATAATGTACTTACCTTCATATTGTTATGATCTTTAAATTGTTAAATAACAAAATAGATCTTGCATAATGATTGGCACAAAGTAAGACTTTAATAATATTTCCTTACACTAACAACCTAAACCCATCACTAATTCGTCACCAAATTCGATTCTTTTCTCTGCCATTTGGATTTCCCCCTTTATTGCTGGTTCTTCAATATGGTCCTCCTGTCGTTTTGTACATGGAGTGAAGAGAGTCAAATTGACTTTGGAGGCCTGACTTTCTTTATCATTAGATCAGCATATTAGACTAATTTCACATTTTTTCCTTCTATGATTTGTAGGTTCATAGCTGTTAGCCTGCATGCATTTGCCTAATTCATCCTACACAGAAATGCTTAAAAATTCCTTTCCACAGTGGTTTTTCGTGTTATTGTTTGTAGCAGAGACTTTCTGTGGACAAATTTATCAAATGTAAATAATTTAAACAGTTCTTGTATTTCTCATTCCAGAAAATTTGCTGCAGATGGCATGTGCAGAAATGCTTTGTAAACTGTAAAGTACTATACAAGTGAAGAAAGTGTTATAATCACCTGTAGATACCTTGCTCTGATTTTATGTTTCATTTTCTTTATTTAAATTGTTTCCTTTTCCTTTATCTCTTGACCTTCAAAAACAGGGTCAAAGTCAGGATGTTCTCTAGAAAGCTTGATTTTTATCACTCTCTAAGCATTGATTGCTCATTTTTTTCAACATAATAATTTTTTAATCTCTTTTTTCTTTTTCTTTCTTTTGGAAAGAAATCCTTTTTTTAAATTGTACATTGAATTGTTTTTCCTAATTAGGTTGGAACAGTCCTTGAGATGACGTGAACCACACCATTAAAAAAATTTTTTAAAGAATATTTAAATTTAACATATTTAAATAAAAATTTAATTATTTAATATTTAAATAAAAATTTTTATTTAAAAACTTTATTTAGATTCAATTGAGTTAATATATACTATATTATTAGTTTCAAGGATAGAATTTAGTGATTCATCAGTTCATATTACACCCAGTGCTCATTACATCAAGTGCTCTTCTTAATGCCCATCACCCAATTAGAACCACACCATTTAGAGTGAAGGGGCCTTCATGGTAATTTAGCACAACCTCCTTAATATTACAGATGAGAAGACTAAGGCCAGGCAAATATAGTAATTTTCATGGGTCACGTACTTAGTGGCATTACTTAGGCAGGAATTCAGGTATTTGGCTTCCAGGTTTCCTTAGGAGAGGTTTTGTTTTGTTTTGTTTTGTTTCAGTGTTTGAAAGTTATTACAAAGATTTTAAATTTTGAGAATTTTAGTAAGCTTTTATGTAATGTGTAAGTGAGGAGGAGAGGAGTATTTTTATTTTTTGGCCAAAATTGACTTGTCAAATATTGCCATAAAGTAGTAAGCAGGAATTACTTAGGGCTCCTCTCTCAAAAACTACAAAAGTGCCTGGAGAGAAATGTCTGCTTTTCTTGTATGGCCCTCATTCAGAGTCAGCAAATATTTATTGAGCGCTGTCTCCGAGACACACTGTACTCAGGTACTGTGCTTGTTCTACATGTTACACTTTATAAACGAGGAAACAAGGCTCAGGGTGGTTAAGTGGTTGGTGTAAGATTGCACAGCTTGTAGGTATTAGTGATGACGTTTAAGTCCAGGGTCTTTTGACCTGAAATCACAGGCATCCCTTAATTTTATCTATTTAAAAATTATTTATTTGTTTGTTTGTTTATTTATTTATTTAGAGCATGTGCATTATGGGGGTGGGGAGGAGGGGCAGGGAGAGAGAGAATCTGAAACAGACTCGGGGGCTCAGTCCCATGACCCTGAGATCACAACCTGAGCCGAACTCAGGAGTCTAAGGCTTAACCAACTGTGCCAGTCAGGTGTCCCTTCACTGGCATGCCTTTAAACTGGCTTTGCTCCATGCGTGTTTGCCACAGTTGGCCAGATTGTAGCCCTCCTTTCTGGGCTTTCTCTGTTCCTTACATGTGCAGTGGAGACTCCAGCCATCTCCTTGCTTTCTGATGACTCAGGAGCCCATATATACCAGTTACTTGATGATAGTGTCACTTTAAGATTTTCGTGGTGTTTCTGATCTCACCTTTGTACTTTAGTAATGTTGATTCTTTGGTGCTTCTGTCTAGGTAAGCTTATCTTAGAATGGTTGGTTTTGGATTCTTAGCAATAAAATTATGCCTCTCAGGTTTCTTTAGCATTTAAATAGCTAAAGCTCAGGTGGTTTTTTTTTTTTTCTTTCCCAGCTGGAATAAATTGCTTGGTCATTCTCTCTGTTTCCACTTGTACTTTTTTTTTTTTTTTAAATGTGGGCTACCCACTGGGCGTGGAGCCCAGTGTGGGGCTTGAACTCATGACCCTGAGATCAAGATCTGAGCTGAGATCAAGAGTCAGACACTTAACTGACTGAACACCGCCACTTGTACTTTGAATGGTTGATCTCATTCTGATAGCTTTAATATATTACATCTTAAATTTTTAGTTTGCCTGTGTGGTTAAAATATTTACATGCTTTTATTATCAAGCATAGATTTGATTGTTTGATGGAAGATATTCTATGTGAGTGTATATAAAGATATCACACTGTATTTGACCAGATATTTGAAGGATGAAATGTCCTTGCTTTTTGAAGGCACCTGTATGTGTAATACTGGCTTTACTTTTGTGAGTTTGTTTGGAGGAAACTGGGGGAAGAGTTGCTTGTTGTGCAAAGTCTCATAACTCCCTCTCCATTCCAGATGGTACAGGAAGTCTGTAATTGAGTTTCTAAGTAGCCACTCAATCATTCATTCAAGACACAGTTATATAAGTACCTACTTTGTTCAAGGTGCTGTCTTGTTAAAAGATAGGGGAGTTAAAAGATAAGATACAGATCCTGTTCTTAAGGAGATTATGACCTAAGAGAGGTGATAAGACAAACACACAAATACCTGTAATACTGATTGAATGTGATGAGTGCTATGAGAGAGGTATGAAACAGTACTTTGAGGATTCAGGAGAGGGAGTATTATTCTCATTTGAGAGTGATCAGGGCAGGTTTCATGCAGGGTTTGGGGCGGACCAGAACATTGAAGGCAGAGGATGGATTGTATATGAGTGACGGTGAGGGGAACAGTGTATTAAGGAAGATTAAATCGCAGAGATGAAAGGAAAGAAAATCTTGGGATTATTTAGGAGTAATGAAAGGGGAAAGTGCAAGGAGGAGGGTGGCACCAGCTGAAGTAGGAGGAGGGAACCAGAGGCTGTGGGTGCAATAGCAAGACATTGCAGGATTTTAATGGAGGGAGGTGGTGGGGAACAGTGAAGTATGCAGATCTGGATGAGATCTATGAGAAATGTCAGTTTTCCAAATTTACATAGATTTTTTTTTTTGGCAGGTTTTCCACCCCAAATTTTATATTTTCATAGTTTTTGAAATGATTCCATATGTAAGGCTTACCACACTAGGAACTTATTCACTCATTTTTATGTATATTTGAGAACAGATTATGGGTTTTTTTTTATAGGAGTTAGTACAAAATCTTTTTCACTGGCTTATACTTTTTTTTTTTAAAGCAGTAGCTTTTTTTTTAAGCAGTGTATTATCATTTGGCATTACACTTGTTTTTTAAGTGTAAAAATGTCATCTCCTTGTATAAATATAAGTGTATTTCTCTGTATAAGTGAGGTTGGTCATGTAAGTTGAAAGTCCCTGGCTCTCAATATAGTTCATGATTTATTTTACTGATTTATTTATGCCCTGCCATGTTCCAAAAAGGATTTAAGGCAGGATATGTCATGAAGAGTCTTGGACCTTGTTCTAGCCCTGTCTATTATTTGTCTGAACTGCTAGCCAACATTACACTGAGGGAACAGTGTGGAAGACAACTGGTGTCACAGAATGTGCTGCAGTTGTGTCTTTTGCCAAACTGGTAGTAATTCAGAGATGGAGACAATATAATTAGAGTACCTTTAAAGATAACTCCTTTGAACTTTGCCAGCACGCGAGGCAAGTTGGTGGGAGGTTACCTATAGAGCGCTCTGACCCTTGAGGGGCCGGGCACAGGTAGAACCATGGTGTCTACAGTACAGTTTACGTAAAATTATCTGGGAAATGGGAGAAATATTAGAAGTCTCTAAGGAACTTTTTTTAGTCTGTTGTGATGAGTTATAGTTTATAGGGTCTTGGGTAATGGATTTTCAAATTTGTTGAATAGTAGACTCTTAACATACTTTGTATTGCAGTAGGGAGTCTCTATGCAGATCTTTTGTATATTTCGTAGAGGTTAACTGGTCATCTTAAGGCTAAAGGTCTTAAGAATTGTCTAACTTAAAGGTGACTTACTCATTTTTCTTTCACAAAGACACAGATGTTCCAAATTTGCTGACATTTTCTGTGACAAGTGGCTGTGAGTAACATGCTGCCTAGCAGATAATTATGAAAAATAAACACACTTACTTTATCTGCCCCTTGATGATGGTAAATTCTTAACAATGACTCAAAAAGTAACTACCTTTCAGAACAAAATAAAATTCAATGTTATAGACAGAGGTTATTAAAAATGAATATTTGGAACTATTTCCATCATTATTGGGTTTTATTGCTGAAAATGATGTATGTAACTTTAAGAATGTTTTTATACATACCTTTGAACTTGGAAACAAAATTTTCTAACCTGTATAAAAACCTTGTAAAATTAGGTGTTTTAGTGATTTTGCGCCTATTTGCTGAAAATATAAAAAAACAATACCTTTTCATTTATTAGGAAGAACAACTGGTTGTCCTAAGGAAATACGGAAATGCACTAGCTGAACTTTAGCAAAAACCTTTGCATAAATGGTCAGTGGGATTGAAAATTGAATATAATACCGTGTTTTATATAGTGCAGCCAGTGATGCCATTCTTTTATTTGGCTTTACCCATCTTTGTGAAATATATTTTTTGACTATGATAGCCATTAAAACCAGATAAAATAGTTACTTATTATAAAAATGAACTGAAATTTAGATCCAGACCTCAAGTTGCCATATTACAAAATATGAAAGCAAAATTTAAAAATAACAAACTATATTCAATCACATTATTTTCACCAAAAATAGTGGTGTTAATAAGGTTTATTAGGAATAGCACAAAACAGTGTCATCAATAAGTAAGATAAATGCTTTAGAATTGTTTGTTTTACTATAAGAAATGTCATTCTGTTAAATTTCCATTTTTGTGTGTGCTTTACAAGGTACATAATTTATTGGTCTGGTGTGCACTGTATATAAATAAATAAATACACATGTATGGCTTCCTGTTCAAAAACTTAAACCGTGTGATATATAATAATAAACGGTTGTCAGTGTTTTCTAGCAAGGGTTCTTAACTAGTTAAGAGTCTCTAGATAGGCTTTAGAGGGTCTGTTAATATTCTGAAATTATATGCAAAATTTTGTGAGTGTGTACATTTCTCTAGGGAGAGGGTCTATAGATTTTACCAAATTCCCAAAAGGGTTCATCACCTCCCCAAACATTAAGAACCTCTGTTGTTAAGGACTGGGACCTCAATAACTCCATTCATCCACTCTTACCGTCTTGCCAAGTTTAATGGATATATCTGATGTCATTACTCAAGCCCTCAGTATGACTGGATTTGCAGTCTTATCTTTCCATTTTGCAATAGATATGATTACACTGTCTTTAGCCTTTACAGATGTTTGAGTTCTATTTTGTTGCACAGCTACCTGGCCTTCATCATTTGGCTGCTCTTATATATTATTTCCTACCTCTGTCCCCTTAAACCCCAATAAAAAAGAGTGGACCTTTTGTAGGAGTGTGGAGATGGGAATGCATGTATGTATGTCAGAGCCCAGTATCAGTTCAAGTGTAGGGAGACCCTGCTGGGTAGGCTGGAATTCACAGTTGCTGTGCTTTTAAACTTGTTCTTTCTAGCATTTGAATCTCAGCTTTGTAGAGTCCTTAGGGTCTGATTTGACATATGCTAGGAACACTTTCCAAGTTTGATCAGCTGCTTAGGTCTGTTCCTTTTTCTCCTCGCTGTCATCGTTCTAATATAGGCCTAATTGTTGCGATGGTGTCCAAGGTAGTCTCACTGTTCCCAATGACTTTTAAGTCTGTCCTAAATTTTGTTTTGGGGTGATCATCCTAATTTTTATTGTCATTGTGTTAATTGCTTAAAAACCTTCAAAGGGTCTTCATTACTGTCAAGATAAAATTGTTACTTAGCCTGGCATTTAAAGCTTTCCTGTGCCTGGCACCAACCTCCATTTCTGGTCTTATTTCCTACCATTCTCCTCTAGTAAACTGTTCGAAATAAATTGTCAGTTTACTGTCCCTTAAACATCCCTTCACCTTCTCTGTTTCTACTGCTTTACGTAGTCCTTTCCCTGGAATGTTCTCCCTTTTCTTACTCTGTGACTCTTGAAATTGTGCCTATCCTTTAAAGCTCAGCTGAGATTCCACTTTGCTTGTGAATTGTTCAGAATATGAAATTTGAAAGTAATCTCTTCTGTGAACTCTTTTAATATTTATTTTCCATATTATTCATTTGATACTTTACTGCCTTGTACTGTGTGGAATTTTTTTGTTTTTGTGTGTCCTAGCTCCCAAATTATGGTATGAGAATGGCAAAAGGGGATTATGTTTTATATCTTGTCCTCTGCAATGTTTCACACGCATAGATAGGAAAATATTTGACAAATCACATTGATTAAATCATAATGCTACTTGTAGTGTACTTAGGGAAACAGACCTGTGTGTGTGTGTGTGTGTGTGTGTGTGTGTGTGTGTGTGTGTGCCTGGATTACTTATACGTATTATCTAGGGATTCTCTTTACTGGTTTCAGGGTATTTGGGAAATTGAATTGAAAATCAGATATTGCCTGGAGAGCAGGTAATCCTACAGCATAAGAAGTTGGCTGTCATGGGCTATGTTCAAAAGTCTGGGGAAGCCTGGTGAGTCATTGTTCTCCAGTGGAGAGTTCTACCTGCGATGGATAACAGAAAAACTTGTGTTCCTTCCTCTCTCTCCATTGCCATGCTGGAGACAGAAATTCTTAGTGTCTTGGGGATTCCTATACTTCCGTTTTAATTTCTTAGCCCATTCTTCTCAATAAAAGCTGTATTTTTATTGAATACTTATTATTTGGATGGTGCTATAAGGAGCCAGGAAGTTACTATATCTTAAGGTTCCTGCCCTTTAAGGAGATTGTAATCTTCATAAAGGAATCTCATTTGCTTTAAATCATACATGAATTAAAAAATCGTAGAAAAGATGTCATAAGGGTATATATAATTAATCGAGTTACTTGCTAACTGAGATATGTGGAAACTCCTGTAGCACTTACTATTTTTAGCAATTTATTTATTATCATGTATATATCATGTATACTTATTTCTGTTTTTATGTGTGTCCTGTTGTAGCAACCACATTGTAAATTATAGAGGGTAGAGCATTTATTGTACTAGTTATATGTCCGTATCACGGTGCTTTCATAGTACTTTACCCATAGTATACATACATAGTGTGTTAACGATGATGCTAGGAGGCTGGCATGGTCTGGGTAGGCTGGGTAGGCTTCCTGGAGGAAGTGGAATTTGAATTAGATTTGTAGAATCTGGCATATTATATAGCATAATCTCCTGGAACATGAAAAAAGGGTTTTGTAGTTAATAAAGTATGTTTGGTTCGCTATCTGGAACATGGAACCTCTGATTACTGAGCCTTTAGCCCTGAAGTGACCATCATCACTTCCTCTTACGTGATGCATTGGTCAGTAGTAGTCATGGAGCAACTACTTAAGGGGCTAGGACATGTGGGCAAGAAATACTTGGTGAGCAATAAATGTCTTACCATAGTAGAATTGGCTTTCTTTAGAGAGCTGATTGAATATCAGAATTGGTAGGCCTTGCTTGAAGTCATTGAAAGTAAAGAGGAATTGTTTTGTGTTTCAGTCTAACTGGGATTTTTTTTTTATTTTTATTTGTGAGAAGAACTTGAAATGTTGAATGGTAGACCTTGGGACAATTAAAGGAGAAATTTTAATAATATCTCTACTTAAGGGATTGGTAATATATGTTGTTTTAGTTTAGATGGTTTGCTGCCATATTTAGAGTATATATTTGAAACATGTAGAAAGTGATTATTTGGTTTCAGTGAGACTGATCCTGAGCTTTTGTACATTTACTGTTTGGTGACATTGTAGGATGGGAAAAATGAGAGAGGGCATAAAGGGCTTTCTGACACTATTGGAGACATTTTGCTGTCTGAAGATTTCACAATATTTCTCCTTAGAGTCCCTGGAGGTCCTTTCCCTCCCTCTTATCAACATGGTAAGAAATTAAAATCTCTCTTCTCTGTTTTCGTTCATCTTTTAATGCTTGGTTCAATAAGGACTATTGGGTGGTGGTTAAAATGTTGGCCAATTGTGCAGGACTAGGAAGCCCAGTTTCTTATTCATACATGAGGCTTATTTTCCTCCTAGTTTTATTCTTAAAGTCATCAACCCTGAACTTTTTATTTTTTTTTTAAGATTTTATTTATTCATTTTTAAAAGATTTTATTTATTTATTTGACAAGAGAGACACAGCAAAGAGGGAACACAAGTAGGGGGAATGGGAGAGAGAGAACCAGGCTTCCCGCTGAGCTGGAGCCCGATGTGGGGCTCAATCCCAGGACCCTGGGATCATGACCCCAGCCGAAGGCGGATGCTTAACGACTGAGCCACCTGGGTGCCCCAACCCTGAACTTTTTACGCCTTAGGCTTTCTTTATGACTGCATTCTAATAGCATTCTCTTTTAAATGAAAAAATAAACCATAGATGTAAATCATGACTATAAATAAACAACAAATTCAAAGAAATGGAAGTATATAGAGTTAAAGTGAAAGTCTCTGTAGTGAATTAATATGGCAGCTATTAATTTAGGCTCCCTTCCTCCCCCCATTTCAAGTCACAGTATCTTTCCTGGTGGCCAAGGGATAGGCATGTGACCTAAGCTGGGTATGTATGTATGTATGTATGTATGTATTATGTATGTATGTATTTAAATTTTATTTTTTAAAAATAGGGCCCACACTCAACGTGGGGCTTGAACTCACAACCCTAAGATCAAGACTCGCACACAGTATTGACTGAGCCAGCCAGGTGCCCCGTCATAGTTTCTTTGGACACAGATTGCTGCAGAATAGCTGTATGACCAATACAGGTTCAGAGCCTTGCCTCGAGATTGAAAAACAGATGTTGAACAAGGGACAGGCTCATTCCATTCTAGTTGCTAAACTGAGGTGGAGTGTGCCTGGCCACATGAAGGAAGACTGTCTGCTCTGGGAAAGAATGAGGCCAACATACGGGTGAAGCAGAGCTCACTGAGACAGACTGTCTCTCTCACACTCCGAAATGCACAATCACACACATTCTCACATGCTTGCATGTGTGAGCATGGGGACTCACTGGAGCCTCTAGATCCACTTGAACCTTGAATTAGATCCACCCTATATTTTCCAGTTAAATGAGCTAATCAGTTGCCTAACTTGCTTGTGCTAGTTTGAATCAGATTTTTGTCTCTTGGAACTGAAAGTTCTAAGTCAGACCCCTTTTGGCATCTACCCCTCTTTTCTTTTCTATCCTCCCCACCCCACCATAGGATCATATTTTTTGAACTGTTATAGACTTTCTAAACTTAATATTATGGGAATTTGTTTTATGTCAGAATATGAAGGAGCCATTTTTTCTTTGCACAAAATGCTGCATAACCTTATATTCGATGTATATTCTGTAATTTAGCTGTCTTTCTCCCTTTTGATGGACATTTAGATACAGAGTTTTTTTTTGCTATTGTAGGCTATGTTTGGTAGACATCCTAGTTTGTACTTTTTGTGTATGTATGAGAACATACTTATGGAATTAATGGTTATATGCACATTTGAAAAACTGATGTTCTTTCAAAATGTTACCCCCAAAGCTTTATCAGTTTACTCTTCTACCAACAGTATGTGATAGTTGCTGCCTTCCCCCACCTTTATCAGCTCTGGATATTATCAGTCATTTCTATCTGGGCCCTATTTGACAGGTGAAAATGGTATAACAGCATTGTTATAATTTGCAGTTCCCTGACTATTGATAAAGTTGTTCATCTTATCAGATGTTTATTGTATGTTGGATTTTTTTCCCCCTAAGGTTCTTTTATTCATATCGTTCACTTTCTTTTTGGGATGTTTGTCTTTTTTTTTTTTTTTTTTATTGCTTCTTAGCCATAATGTGCTTATGATGTAATTGTATTTACATTAACTAGGAATGGCCTTGGTAGGAAGCTGCCCCTGCTACCTAGTTATTTCAGAGAGAAAAATTAGAGATATCTATTACTCCGAAACCCACATCATATGTGTATTTTCCAGATATCCCTGGACATTTAACTGGTTTATACCTAATAACTTTATATAACTGCCCAATTCATTTAGTTAGCTCAAGGATACATATCTTAATTGGATGGATGTTCCATGGGTGCTTAATTGAGGTTAATTTTATGGTTGAGGTGAATGTTAAGAGACTCTTGTTATGCGAATTTTCTAGTTCAAAACCATTGACAGTGCAGTGGATGGTGTAGAGCTTTCTGACTCAGTCGACTGGTTTGTCCATTGGTGCAGAATCAGAACCACTTTCAGAGGAGAATTTTGGCCCCTTAAGAAAATACTTTCTTGGCTCACCTCCGTGGAGAGGTGGTTTGGCCGCTAGGTATCCTTAGTGCTTAGGCTCCTTAATTTTCATAAGAGGATATTAACCTGACTCTGTACTTGAGTATGAAAGTATTTAGTCCACCTGTAATTGGCAGTATAGAATAGCTTCACTCTAGCAAATATGTATCCAGTTACTTTGCTGCCCAATTCTTATCAAAAACTTACCAGTCAGAAACAGCCCTCTCTGAGAATTGCTTAAATACGTTCAATCCGCTGCTCTAGAAAATTTTTATTTGGATCAAGCCAGAATACCAGAAAGCGAAGCATATAGATTGCATTGTTTTAGACTGGGGTAGAATTACTTTACAGAATTGTTATTTGGTAAATTGCAACCAACCTTTACTGAGGGCCATTAAAATAAATAGCTTTATAAAATAATTTTGTATACCTCTTATTATACTCTTATTATAGAACTCTTGTGAGCCTGTTACCTCCTTTATCTTAGTGCCCGTATTGATGTTGTAACTCTGCTACTATTATTACTATTAGCAGCTGTCTGGAAGACTAAGACTAAATACAACATGAGCTAATAGCTGATGGTGATTACTCTTGCCCGCAAGGAGACACCATTCTGGTTGAGGGATTATGTTATGGTTTGGAGTGTGGGCTCTGGAGCCAGATTCCCCAGGCTGGAAGCCTGGCTCTGCTGCTTCCTAGTTGTGTGCTGCTTAGCCTCTTGGTGTTTTAGTTTTTCATCTGTGAAGTAGCGTAATAATTGTCCCTACCTGTACAAGGTTGTGGTGAGAATTATGTGAGGTTACAAGTGTAGGGAGTAGGGAGCTGGGGAATTGGATGAAGGTAGCCCAAGATATAAACTTCTGGTTATAAGTACTAGGGATGTAATATAATGTACAACATGATGGCTATAGTTAACACTGCTGTAAGATATGTTTGAAAGTCAATAAGAGAGTAGATCCTAAGAGTTCTCATCACAAGTTAAAGAAAAACATTTTTTTCTTTTTTTTTTTTGTATCTATACGACATGATGGACGTTAACTGAACTTACTGTGGTCATCACTTCAC
Organism: Nasua narica; assembly: GCA_028533885.1. Taxonomy (NCBI): domain Eukaryota; kingdom Metazoa; phylum Chordata; class Mammalia; order Carnivora; family Procyonidae; genus Nasua; species Nasua narica. The sequence goes on from CM052811.1 coordinate 16,549,630, forward strand.
GGTATATGTAAGTTAAATCATTATGTTGTATACCTTAAACTTACACAGTGCTATATGTCAGTTATATCTCACTTAAACGGGGGGAAAAATTGAACTAAAATAAATTTACAAAAAAAAAAAAAAGACTTCTGTGGGTTTAGACATGTAAGATGCTCAGAACATGCCCAGCCCAGCACATGTGCAGTGAAAAAGAGCTGCTGCTGTTTCCCCCAAACTTTTTTTTTTTTGTATAGTAAGATACACATAACATAAAATTTACCGTCTTCACCACTCTAAGTGCATAGTTCAAGCTGCTGGCATCACTATTATTGTTTGAACCCATGTAGTTACTTTTTCCCCAGGTCTTGGTACCAGGAAAAGGTGCCTTTCCCCTGACCACCTGGTCTGCTCGTATTACATAGTCATGACTGCTGTGGCCCATGGTATTTCTCTCCGTGCAAGGGAGCTCAGTCAAATGGGCCGTCCTTCCCTTGCAACTTTATAGAACCTTGTGGCATATAGGTTTTGTGGTGAACTTACCCCTCACTTAATCTTATTTTCCTCCCTCACTTTCTCCTTGCCCCAGTCTCACCACTTCCTTCTTATTAATTCTAATGCTCTCTGTGAGCTTTCTCCATCTTTTTTAGAATACCATGGACACAAACAAGTAATCTGCATTACAGCAGTTGCCCATGTTGAAATTTCAGATTAATTTTCATTCAGTTTACCTTAACTGACTGCTTCTTGATGACAGGGAGGTGCAGTAATTTTCATTAAGATATCTCAAATCTCATCATAGGATGGGTTGCTTCTGGGAAGGTTCCTGTTGACAGCTAATCCTGTTCATGCTGTGGGTTTTCTTTTAAGCTTCAGTTACAAAAGTGTTCCTTCCTGACTTTTCTTGTTTGTTTTTTCCCTTGACCTTTGATCCAACCATCTCTTGTAGGTTGAGGGAGGGGTTTAGGGAGGATCATTTTAAGAACCTATAAACTTGTAGTCTTGAAAAAATACTCTTCAGAGTAAGACTTTTTTCATAGATATAGCTCAGAAAGAGTAAAAGCTGTATGTATTGTTACTGCTTTTCTTTTTAAAAACCAGAATGTTGATTTGTTGATTTACAAAGGGTAAAAAGAAATGTCCCAAAGCCTAAAATATTCTTGAATATTTCTGGTTATGTCTCTAGTGTATTCTCTTCTCCAAGCAGATAATACATGTGGCCGATGCTATGCCTTTTGGGGGGGAGACTCAAAAAAGGTTTTTTGATACCACGATTGATTGAAATGTCTTTTAAGTCCTTTTTAAATTTGTAGATTCTTTCCTTCTTTTCTTTTTCCCCCTTGAATTTGTATGTTGGAGAACCTGGGTGGTTTGTCCTATAGAATTTGTTACAGTCTGGATTTCTATTTAGTTTAACGTATTTCTCTATCCTCTACGTATCCTATAAATTCGTAGTTTGACATAGAAGCTTGGTTAAGATTTAATTTTGTAGGGGGGGGGCAAGACGACTTTATAGGTAGTATTATGAGACATATAATGTCTGGTTGTCTTTTAGTGATGTTAGCAGCTGTTGGTATTGCTATTGGTTTTTGATTCTTAAAATCCTAATGTGATCACCATGGTGTCTAGATGAGAACAAGAAGGTATTGCCTGCAAATGATAGAGTCTGTGCTGTACAGTAGGACTTCTGCTGACCATTTGAGATTGAAGCTGTGTGGTGTGCAATCAAAGAAGACCTAAGTTTCAGTCTTGGCTCCTGTGTTTAGGAGCTGTTTGATCTTGCTTAATTAACAGCAACAGTAGTACCGGCTACCATTCCTTTAGTGTTTATTTTACACCAGGTTCTGTACTAAGCGCTTTTTATATGTTGTGCAATCTAATCCTCATAACTATGCTGTGAGGCAGGCATTATCATCTTTATTTTGTAGTTCACATTGCTGAGTAGTGAAGCAGGGATTCAAGCCCTGCTTCACTCCAATCTTGTGCTCTTAATAGCTCTGTTCTTCCGTGTCTGTAAAAGGGGGTATAAATAGAGCTGCCTTATCTATCCTGTGGGGTTAATGAGATACTGTGTGTGAAAGCGCCTTGAAAAATATTATAGATGTTAAAATGAGAAGTGTGCCGGGCTGGCAATACACAGGAAAGGTGAAAGTGGAGGCCTTTTGCCTTTGGCTAAGTGATAGTGAAAAGTGTGGACGGAAAGAACTGTCTGGTCACTTTCTAACTTCTGTTTCCATTAGTACTGCTGTTGACATGTGGGAGAGTTTCCTTCTCTTGTTAAAATTGACAGTGATAGAGATTTTATGTGTGGTAAATGTCATATGTCAGAGGTCGCTTAAGACTCTTTAGGTGAGTAGTGATGTCTTGGTTTTTACTCCATGGGCCGCATATGTAGGCTCAGGACAGATATTTTTAACTGAGAGAGCAGTTAAAAATGCATGGCCATTTTTAACTAGAATGGTTAAAACTATTATTGTTTGAACCCATGTAGTTACTTTTTCTAAAAGGATAGTTCTTTTTCTAAAAGGATAAATATTTATTAAAAGTAGGGGAAGTGTTAACTGAATTTGTAATGTAATATTTCTTTAGCCAGATAGTGGGTATATCTGTTAAAATTATTTTCAATACCTTTTTTGCATGTCTGAAATATCATATTGTTAAATAAACTATTATTTAAAGTGCTAATCACAATATTTGCATGTGTACCAGACAAGAGACATGGACATGAAGTTAGTATCTTCAGGTCTGACCTTCAGCAATTTGTTATCCATGATGATCATTTGATAACGAGTACGTGGACAACTGTATTGGGAAGAGATCTTCTGTCAGTTCCACCTCGAAGGCAGAGATTATTGTGATTGATGACTGATCTCTGCCTGAGGCAGACGTGCAGAGTGTAGGAAAATGTGCTTTGTTTTTGCTAAATGTTGGTAATGTGTTTATCAGAAAGCCCTGGGGCTTCACCTGGACCCATTTTCTTGGTACTGTGCTTATTGCAGTTCTTTTTTACTCTGGGAACCATACTGTCATTCTTTTATCTACTATGGTGAAATATTTAGGGTTTGATTGTGATATTCCCAAGAAAGATTTCCATTTATTTATGTATGTATATATGCGTGTGTGGAGCTCAGTGTGGGGCTTGAACTCACAACCCTGAGGTCAAGACCTAAGCTGAGATATGAGTTGGACACTTAACTGACTGAACCACCCAAACGCCCCTTCCTATTTATTTTTATTATTATTTTTTGAGATGTAATTCACATATCATAAAATTACCCTTTTATTTTTAAAAGATTTTATTTATTTATTTGAGAGAGAGAGTGAATGAGAGGGGGAGCATCAGAGGAAGACACAGATTCCCCACTGAGCAAGGAGCCCAATGCTGGACTTGATCCCAGGACCCTGGGATCATGACCTGAGCTGCAGACAGTCACTTAACCTACTGAGCCACCCAGGCGCCCCTAAAATCGCATTTATTTATTTATTTATTTATTTATTTATTTATTTATTTATTTAACAGAGAGAGAGAGATCACAAGTAGGCAGAGAGGCAGGCAGAGAGAGAGGGGAAAGCAGGCTCCCCGCCGAGCAGAGAGCCCGATGCCGGGCTCGATCCCAGGACCCTGAGATCATGACCTAAACCGAAGGCAGAGGCTTTAACCCACTGAGCCACCCAGGTGCCCCTAATATTACCCTTTTAAAGTAGCTTTAAGTATACTCACAAAGTTATATAAATATTATCACTACTATCAGACTATTTCATCACTCCCAAAAGAAATCCCATGGAACCATACAATATTTGATCTTTTGTGTCTTGATTCTTTCACCTTGCATAATGTTTTCAAGGTTCATTCAGATTGTAGCATGTATCAGCTTGCTTGGACTATCAAAAATAGTCCATTGTATGGATAGACCACATTTTATTTATCTGTTCAACTGATGGACATTGGAGTTATTTCTACTTTTTGACTATTAGGAATAACGCTGCTATCAACTTTCATGTCTAAGTTTTTACATGGACATGTGTTTTCCTTTCTTTTATTAGTACACTTAGGAGTGGAATTGCTGGGTCATATGGTAACTCTGTGTTTAACATTTTGAGGAATACAAACTGTTTTCCAAAGTGGCTGTACCATTTTACATCCCCACCAGCGGTGTATGAAGCTTCCGATTCCTCCACCTCCGGTTGTATGACTCTCTGATTCCAGCCATCCTAGCAAATGTGCCGAGGCATTGTAATTTGATTTGTACTTCCTAATGACTAAGATGTGGAACGTCTTTTCATATGGTTATTGGCCATGCATACATCTTTTTGAGAGAAATGTCTACTCAAATCTTTTGCCTTTTTAACGTTTGGTTGATATATTTTCGATAGGAGTCCCATGTCAAATACATGTTTTGCAAGTATACTTTCCTGATGGTGTCCTCTGAAGCACAAAAGGTTTCAATTTTGATGAGGTCTAGTTTATCTTTTTTTTTTTTTTCTTGTGCCTTTGGTGCCATACTGAGAAACTCTTGCTTAATCTAAGGTGATGAAAATTTATGCCTGTGTTTTTTTCTAAGCGTTTTATAGTTTTAGCACTTAACATTTAAGTCTTTGATAGATTTTGAGTTAATTTTTCTGTATAGTATGAAGTAGATTTCAGTTCTTTTTGTAGTAGAGATAAAGCTCATTATTTTTAAAATTTGCAAATCAGCAAGACCCTCTGATTCACCTCACTTGATAATATTTTAATCAGCATATGATTTCCTGCCACTTCATTAGTTTCACCTCTGACTCCCTGCTAATGAGTATTTTGTTTGTCTTAAGTGGAGTTTCTTTACCAAAGCTGTGTTAACCTTTGCACCTAACAAAAATGTGAGAATAGGAGGAAGTTTATTGATCACACAGTCCAACCTCTTATCAGAGTAGAAGTTTCAGCATTTGTGACAAAAAGCTTTCAGCTTCTTTTTGGACACTTTCAGAGATGTTTAGTTCACTGAATTCTATTGCACTATAATGCAATAGTTACATTAAGAAATCTTACCTAGTCAAAAATCATGTTATAAATAAAAAAAGTGTTTCAGGGGGAAAAAGTAGTTATTGAGCTTATTAGTAGTTTATCACAGTTTTAATTTTATTTTTCCTGTAGCGATTTAAGTTAAAAGGAATAGGTGAGGGACGCCTGGTTAGCTCAGTTAAGCTGCTGTCTTTGGCTCAGGTCATAATCCCAGAGTCCTGGGATCGAGTCCTGCATCGGACTTCTTGCTCGTCAGGGAGCCTGCTTCTCTCTCTGCCTCTCCCTGCCACTCTGCCTTCTTGTGCGCACTCTCTTTGTCTCGCTCTCTGACAAATAAACAAACAAACAAACAAACAAATTCCAGCTTATGACACACATTAAAAAAAAGGAATTGCTGATTATATCATATTTTGGATGGAAAGTTTGCATCACTCCAAAATTCATGTGTTGAAGCCCTACCCCTCAGTGTGCCGTTATCAGAAGGCGGGGCCTTTTTGTGGTAATTAGGGTTAGATGAGGTCATAAGGGCGAAGTCCTCACAGTGGGATTAATGTCCTCGTAAGAAGATACCTTAGAGTTTGCCCCACCCCCCATGGCTCCCTAGGCTGGAGAGATTATCTATACAACATTAAGAGGGCCCTCATGAGGCACTGACTCTACTGGCACCTTGCTCTTGAACTTCCGAGGCTTCAGAACTGTGAGAAATAAATGGTTGTTGTCTAAGCCTCCCGGTCTATGATATTTTGTTACAGCAGCGAGAACTGACTAAGACATATCATAACCCACCGTGTCTTATAATTAAATGAGAGCGTTCTGTCCACCAGCACAATAGGAGAAATGCTTATATTCCTAGAGCAGTTCAGCTCAGTTTTAAAAAAGCTAATGGTTAGAACATCTATTCTTCTATTCAGCTGGAATACTGCCCTGGTAACAACTCTTCATTTTATCAGTGTCCTCTTAAAACTTGGTGTCTTAAAGTCAGGACTTCACGTATGCACCTAGTAGTACAAAGTATGGTTGGCTGATAGTTTTTGTTTGTTTTGTTTCTTTTTGTATAACCCAGAATTAAGCTGTTTTTAGTAGCCATATCTTTGGGGCTCATCTCGAACTTATAATCAAATGGAACACCTTTTTAACAGGGTACTAAACTGCATGTCCCAATCCTTTGAAACTCCTTAGAGTTGCTGCGAAAGTTGCTTTACTCCACAAATTGTCTGGCTCTTCTCTGTGGCTTATTGGCTCCATGACCTTAGCCAAGATACCAAATTTCTTTGACCTCATTTATCTGTCAAATGGAGATAATACTTCCATTTTCACACTGTTGGGATTTAATTAGATGATTTGTGCCTATGTGTGCATATGCCTCTAGCACTCCAAATGGAAATAGTTCTTGGGAAAACAGTCTTCTCTCACAGGTGCTTCTTTGCTGGCTTTACTTACTCTTTGTCAGATATTGACTATTTGTTAAATAGAATCTACCCAGTTCAGATCTCTGTATATCTTGAATTGATAGGAAATATTTCAAACATGCAAAAAAGAATAAAGAGTAGTAAAAAAATTATTCCATGTACCATTCACCTAACTTAATTGGATCTTCACATTTTACTGTATTTGCTTCAGATCTTTTTTTTAAAGATTTTATTTATTTGTTAGAGAGAGAGTGTGCACGCAAGCAGGGGGAATGGCAGATAGAGGGAGAGGGAGAAGCAGGCTACCCACTGAGCAGAGAGCCCAACGTGGGGCTTGATCCCAGAACCCTGGGATTATGACCTGAGCCCAAGACAGATGCTTAACCAACTGAGCCACCCAGGCGCCCCTTCTTCAAATTTTTTTTAAAAGAAATAAAACATTGTGCAGTTAAACCCTCTATGCACCATTCTCTCTCACTTTTCCTTCCTACCCATTTCCTAGAGGGAAACACTATCCCGAATATATTTGTTTTCTTAAATAATGTAGCTGTTTTACATGTTTTTAAAGTATAGATATATACTATACTGCAATATGCTCTTGAAATGTACTTTTTCTTCCTCAGCGTTTTTCTATTGTGTGGTTACACAATAATTTATTTACTCATTTGCCTTTGGGTAGTTTTAGGTGGTTGCTAATCTTTATTATTAGACAATGTTGCAGTGACCATTCCTGAACATGCTTCATGTGAATGGATGTGAATTTCTGTAGAGAACATGTAGGGGTGTGTGTGTGTGTGTGTGCGCCGCGTGCGCATGTGTGTAGGATTGGAATCACTGGTTGAGGAGTATAGGAGTATATGCCTCTTTAGTTTTGGAGAATAATTTGGCATTACTTAATAAAGTACACTAATTTAGACATTACTGCCAGAGTGTGAGAGTTTTCCTTTCCCTACATTTCCTCTCCCAGGTTTTAGCATTATCTAAAATAATGACCTCATCAGGTTCTAGAGGGTGAGCAGTTATTACGTTTAGCAGTTTCTCTGGCCAACTTTAGAAGCCCCTGGCATGTATAAGGAAACATTTATACTATCAAATGAACAGGCTCCTGGAACTGTGTTGCTCCAGGTTTGTGTCTAACTTATTCTGGTATAGCTCATAATTCACTTGAGAAGTTTAGTTGAAAAATAGCAATTTTTAATTTCTTGGCAATGACACACTGTTATAAGCATTGGTAAAATCTTCATTGCCTGTATTTTATTTGATTATATTCTATGTAGAATTCTATGTAGCAAGTAAAGTAAGATTTTAGTCTCTAGCAATTGCGACTTAAAATAAATAATATTAGCCAGTCAATAAAATTGGTAACTAGAGTAATAAAATGTAAACCTAAATAGAAAGTTAAATTTTTATGGTTTAAGACTTTGACATTGAAAGACATTTGTGATCATTTTTACAAAGTAAATATGGTTAAGTATAGTACAGTGAGTGTTCGGTGAATCTGTAGTATGGTTATGTTCTGATATATACTGACAGTTCAAAGACAAAGACCATGTGTGTTTATTGGATTAAGAAGCAAATGTGTGAGCCAGAAATAAAGGTGCTTATCACACACATCCTGACCCTTGCTCAAACTTCAGGCATCAGAATAAGTTATAGCTGTTAAGTGTAGTTTAGCATTAAGAAAGAGCTTATCTTTAATATTTAAAAAATAGTATTAAAAACATAGTTCTTCTAAAGTTCCTAAATTATTAAATGAGCATTTAGGAATAATTTATTTTGGGGACATTTACTTTGGCAACCATGTTAAATTTATTTCTCCTTTGGTATTTTGAGAGATTAAAGGTCATTCATGTTATATTACTTGGTCGAAAGCTGTCTTGCTGTGTTGCTTGCTTGCTTGTTTTTATCCCCCTTGTAAGGGAAAGGAAAATGCAATATTGTGGTATATAGGGAGAAATATTTAAAAGTAGAATGGAGAAAAACTTAGAATGTAATTAGCTATATATAGTCCTATCCCTAGACAAAAGCTGTTAATATTTTGGTGGATTTCTGAATGTTGCAGTATGGATTTATAATTTTATTCTGAATTTTTGCTATTTTTTTTCCCAAAGTAAATAACTGTTCTTTAATGTTTTGGATCAGGAGTTAAAAACAAATAAAAACAAACAAGAAACAGGAAGCTTCAGTGAATTTCCTTCAAGAAAGAAGGTATTCTTAGTTTGTTGCAGAGAAACAGCCATAGTGGCTCAGCCAGTGGTAGTCAGTCAACTCTGAGCTGCCTGAATATGACCTCTTGCGTGTCGGCTGCCTGCTGGTAAATAGGCTGAACCTTGCTCTGTAGGCTATAAAGGCACGAGTGACATGGACCCTGACCTACAAAGTATATATTTTTTCTCTTTATGAATATGAATAGGTTTTCCCCTTTTTAAATTGAGGAGGAACAAAGGCAAAAGTTCACTAAGCTGTAAATACAAATAATTATGTTATTGTTGATAAGTGAGCCAAACTAATGAAATGTTTTAATAAGCCACCTTTATGAAATGTTAGTAATAATTATATTAGTAGAGTTTACATTTTAAAAAAATTCAACCTAACCCCTTTTCATTCTCAGTCTGGTGTCTGACCTTTTAGTCTCTTCTCCCATCTATTAGTGTCATCTTTCTCCCTCTCTGGTACTCCCTCTGTTTCAGCTATTGATTTAAAACTGCCTCTCTAACCTTTTCCACAATGTACTCTCCTCTCTATCCAGCTTTTTTCCATTTTCGATATACCTTTAATATGTTAATGTGACAGTGTTTTTTTCTACACACGCCCCATAACCACATAGACACACGATTTTATTTGTTCTGCATGGTGTTTTCATATCTGTTGAATTTGAGTTCTTTAAGTATATAGTCTGTTCAGTAAGATATAGTCCTCACTTCTTCCTGTTGGCTTAAAGTTGCCCCATTTACACACTTTTGTTACTTTGGCATTTGTAAGGATTTGAATTTATACTTTTTATATTATATATTGTATTCTCTGTGAAACTGCAGGGATAGATCAATACACGTATGTTAAATTGATTTTTGGCAAAGGTACCAAAGCAGTTCAGTGGCAAAAGGGCACTCTTCAACAAATGTTGCTGGAACAATTGGATATCCACATGCAAAAAATGAACTTTGATCCCTGTTTTGTACCATAGCAAAAGAAAAAAATTAACTCCAAGTGGATCATAGAACTAAATATAAAATCTAAAACTTTTTAGAAAAAGAACAGCATAAATCCTTTGTGACCACTGGTTAGGCAGAGATTTCTTAGGTTCAACACAAAAGACGTGGTCTAGAAAAGAAATTGATAAATTGGATGTCATCAAAATTGAGAATTTCTGACCTTCGAAAGACACTATTAAGAGTGTGAAAAAAATGGCCATCAGAGAAATGTAAACCAAAGCACAAAGAGATACCACTTCACATCCAAAAAAGTAGATAAAACAAGTGTTTATGAGAATGTGGAGAAATCAGAATCTTCAAACACTAGGGGGAATAGAAAGTGGTGTGGTCACTTTGGAAAACATTCTGGGAGTTTCTTGGATATACTGCTGAACTCCTTCAAGTCTTTGTTCATATCTTACCTTGCGTCAAGAAGGTCTACTTATACCATCCTATTTAGTGTCATAATTTTCCCTTTCCTTCCTTTTCTTTTTTTTTTTAAGATTTTATTTATTTGACAGAGAGAGAAAGATCACAAGTAGGCAGAGAGGCAGGCAGAGAAAGTGGGAGAAGCAGGCTCCCCGCTGAGCAGAGAGCCCAATGTGGGGCTTGATCCCAGGACCCTGAGATTATGACCTGAGCTGAAGGCACAGGCTTTAACCCATTGAGCCACCCAGGCGCCTTCCCTTTCCTTTCTTTTCACTCACAATCCCTTTGCCTGCTCTTTTTTAACCCCCAATACATATCACCATATATATATATATATTTTATATCATCTTACAAAGTACTGCATAATATACTTATTTAATTGTGTTTATTGTTTGCCTCTTCACTTTGGAATGTAAATTCTGTGAGGCCAGGATAGAATAGGGCCTGACTTAAAGTGGTCGCTCATTAAATGTTTGTTGAATGAATGAGTGAAAGCTGGGCCTGACTCCAAATCTCTCTCTTTCAATCACAGTGATATACAGCCTCTCTAACAAAGATTACTGAGTTTTCATAATGACTTAATTTTTATAATGATTCAGTAACTATATAATACTTTATCTAGTTGTGCTATAATTTATTAAACTATTTCTTGTCATGTCGTTTCTTTTTTTTTTTAAGATTTTTATTTATTTGGCACAGAGAGAGAGAGAGATCACAAGTAGGCAGAGAGGCAGGCAGAGAGAGAGGGGGAAGCAGGCTCCCTGCCTAGCGGAGAGCCCGATGTGGGGCTCGATCCTAGGACCCTGAGATCATGACCTGAGGCGAAGGCAGAGGTTTTAACCCACTGAGCCACCTAGGTGCCCCATGTAGTTTATTTCTGAAGGATAGAGTCATCCATTCAGCATTTAGAAGGTTTTAGAATCAGGTTTGTGTGCCAGCCTCATAAAGATGAGGAAAATGTGGGCCTTGTTCTCCAGGACCTATCAGACTATAGTGGAGGTACATACTGGCAGTTATTATAATAGTGCCTGATAAGGGCACAGAGTAGAGGCGTTTTGAAGCTACAAAGAGAGTATACCAGATTGGTGCCCAATTCTGTGGGAGCTAGAGGTTGGGTCCTGATTTGGGGGTAGGGTAGAAATGGGAGGAGAAAGGACAGCCAAACAAAAGGATGAGTAATCAAAATGTGCATGAGGGATGTTTTGGCCAGATACTAAAATAAATGGGAAGAGGACTGATGATTGTTAAGGATGAAAGAAGTGAAGTACAACTTTAATCATTAGCAATACAGTGTTTTCTAGTAATTTGTAGTGTAACACATAATTGTAATCTGAGGAAGGTTCTTCTAAAAGCCTGAAAGAGGTAATACATTTAGTTTGTATTTATCTTAAAGTATGTATTAGTCATCACTTTTAGGAGAGGATAAGATTGAGTACTTAGAATTCTTTAAACTACAAACAATGGGTGTTATAAATTAATAGTTGTAGAAGTGAAGTGGGAGTACTTTTTGAGTATTTTTTACTTTTTGAGTAAAAAAATAATTCTTGAGTAGTTATTACATACCAGGCACTGTTCTAAACATTTTATACATATAAATTCAGAATAATATATTTTACAGGGGTGCCTGGGTGGCTCAGTCAGTTAGGCATCCAACTCTTGGTTTCGGCTCAGGTCATTATGTCGGGATTGTGGGATCGTGGGATCTAGCCTCATTGGGATCTGTGCACAGTGGAGAGTCTGCTTAAGCTGCTCTCTCTCTCTGCCCCTCCCCCCTACTCACACACACTCTCTCTCTAAAATAAATAAATAAATCTTTAAAAAAAAGAATATTTTATGTTCAGATATATGTACAGTCAAGTCATGATTATCTTTAGGTAGATTATTTATTTGTATTTTGATTGTCCATTATTTCAAAAGACATCTTTGTTGACTGTGTCCTTCTACTTTCCTCTCAATATTCTCCCAATTGGTTTTATTACACCTAACCAGCTCCCCCGACATCATCGTTTATACCTGTATTTAAAGCTAATAAATACATTGTTTTTTGTCTTTCTTTCACATTTTTTGATACTTCATGGGGGAGCAGATGTCATGTAAGCCTAAGAAAAATATATGGACTCATCCTCATTCTTAGAATTTTCCTAATTTCTTAATATGTTATTTATCTATTCAAGGTTTTTCTCTAATTATAATTCATTTACTTAAGTACCAAGGGAATCCATTTTTTCCCAATCCTATTTATTATCAGATTCCCTCTGCTCATAAATCAATGATACAATTCTTAAAAACCATACACTTCTAAAGAATTTGAAGGTTGAGAATTAGAGGAGGGGAAAGTTATGAAACAGAATCCACTTTTAGGGGCTGATTTCAGACAAGGCTTATGATGGACTTTACACAAAAATATCCTCACCGCCATGATGATTTTTAAAATTTTACTTTGCTATGTTGCCTGAAATTCTGTCTGTTAAGCATTGATTTGGGTAGACAAATACCTGCTCCTAAGATACCGCTGGTTAGGTTAAGAGTTTATGATCTGTTCCAGTCAGATTGCTTCTCTACCCCTAGTTGTGATTAGAAGAGAGAAATGTAATATTGGAGGTGTTTTGTTTTTTTTTTTTAATTAAAGATTTTACTTATTTATTCTTGAGAGACAGGCAGAGGCAGAGGAAGAAGTAGGCTTCCTGCAGAGCAGGGAGCCCAGTGTGGGGACTGGATCCCAGGACCCTGGGATCATGACCTGAGCTAAAGGTAGGCACCTGGAGATCAGCGTATTATAGTAAGTTGGGGCAGCCAGAGTAGGGCCAGAGTAGGGTTCTAGAATGTAGGGGAATTTGAGAGTACTGAGATTAGGGAAGAAGGGCATGGTGGAGATGCTGCGCAGAAATGTGCGATTCACAAAAGACAAATTGCTTTAGTAAAAAATTAATAGAGATGACACTTTAGGGACCAACCACTTTAAGGGAAAAAGGACATTTTTTTTCTCCAGGGCTGTCTTATTCTGATGACCTACTGCTCACATGCTCAGAACTTAGGTTGATTCTTCAGTGTAGTCTCATTTTCCATGTTTGGGAGACTAGTATGGGGGTGAAGATTAGTTTGAATTTGGGGAAGATAAAAGCAAATAAAATGTGACTCCACTATAGTTAATATTATAGTACAGCTTTGTAAAATAAGTGTTTGTGGACTAGCCTGCCAATTGGACCATCATTTGTGACATTTCTTTCATAGGAATATGCATATGAAATGTCAGATGGCTAACATATGGTTAAAATTAAGGATACAATTTGTTTTAGAGAACAAATATTTCATTTTAAAGATAAAGATTAGGGAAGAAGAATGTGAGATTTGTAAGGGACCTATTTAAAAAAATTGAGGTATAATTGACATATTACTGATATTATATTAGTTTCAGGTATACAGTTTAATGATCTGATGTTTGTATACACTGAAATTATCAAATAAGTCTAATTACCATCTGTCACCATACAGAATTATACTTTTTTTTTCTTTTTCTGGCGATGAGATCTTTTAGGATTTACTCTCGGCAACTTTCAAATATGCGCTACAATAATATTAACTATAGTCACCATGCTGCGTATTACATCCTCATGACTTACTTATTTTATATCTGGAAGTTTGTATCTTTTGACCCCCTGGCACCTTTGGTTTTTTTAGTCCATCTCTCTCTCCTGTTTAACTTTAGTAATGATTGTGAGGTTGACTTCTTTACATTATCTACTTGGTGGTCCTAGTTATACTCTCTGAAGTCATATAGAACACATCTCTGTCCACTTTGATATGTCAAGAGTTCAGGTATTTGATGACTGTTTTGATGTCTCTTTATGATGATAGCTATTCTGTCTTCCCATATGCTTCTCTTTTTCAGGCTAATTTCCATAGTCTAATTGTTTCTTGTACGCCATTGTTTTCAGACTTGGAAATCCTTGTAGATAATCTCTAACTTTAAGTCCTTTAAATCATGGTATTCAAAGATCTCATCTAATGGTTTAAATGTGATCATGATTGGCCGAGATTAGAAAGGGTCTATTTTGTCAGTGTGAACAAGATAGTCCAAGTTCGCAATTTTTTTTTTTTTTTTTTGGCCTTTAAAATGAATATATCCTACATTTTGTTCCTGTTAACTACTTTGGTCATGTAAGCCTGTAGATGATTTTGTTTATTATATATTTACCTATTTATATACCTATGTATTTATTTTCATAATTGGCTATTAAGCCATGTCTTCCTGTCTTCATTTTAACCTTAGAGAAGAGAATGGTGTAGGAAATCAAGCCATGGATGTTAGGGACAAAAAGATTTGGGTTTTGCCATTTATTTATAAAGGGTCCTTAGATTACTGACTTAGTTTTCGTTTTTGTTTTTATTTTTTTAAAGATTTTATTTTTAAGTGACCCCTACACACAGTGTGGGGCTTGAATTTACAACCCAGAGATCAAGAGGCACACACTATACTGACCAAACAAGCCAGGTTTCTCTTTGTTTTTTGTTTTTAAATAAAATGAGTACAATAATGCCTCATTACTAGGATTATTATGAGAAGTACATGAAATAATCTAGGGAAAGGACTTTATTTTAAAAGATTTTATTTATTTGAGAGAGAACATGGGTGCGCGGGCGCACAGGGGGAGGGGCAGAGGGTAAAGCCGACTCCTGGCTGAGCAGGGAGCCTGCCCTGGGGCTTAATTCCAAGGGCCTGAGATCATGATCTGAGCCAAAGGCAGATGCTTAACCGACTGAGGCCACTCAGGTGCTCTGGGAAAGGACTTTCATATGCTTTATTCTAGTGCTTTACTACATAAATGTTTGCTGTATAGTATTCTTTATTGGCTAAATATTTTTTATATATTTTTTTGCATCTATTAAATGTTTACAAAAAACATTTAAAAAAATTAATAGTAAGTATATCACCTTTAATTTAGTTCTGCTTTGTTTTTACCCCAGTGTTCTATCCTTTAGGTACTTTACCATTTTAAATTTTCATTTATTGCATTGTGTAACCTACTCAGCATTATGTTGTCAACGGATCCAATGAATAAATTTTTGAATTATTGGAGCAAATCATTGAAAAAAAAATTTAACAGGGCAGCCTGAGGGTGAGCATTGAGGCCGGCCACCACAGCTGCTCCATGAGGGGTATTGAGTGGTTCGTTAGTTTTTGTAGAGCCAAGGATTATGGACAGCTTCTTTGCCTGTAAGTGTCCTAACCACTTCCTTTCTACCATTTTTTTTCCGGGAGGATGTTTGAGAGATCAGTGTAACATTTGTGTATTCTCTTTAGTATTGTCCTGATTTATCTCCCTGATTTTTTTTTTTGATGGTTATGCTGTGAAAACTGCTAATTTTATGACAAAAATCAGCCATTTTTAGCATAACGACATAACTTAAGCTCTTAGATAATTTAGCTACCGGTAAAATACACATATTTTTTTGTTAAAGCATATTGCAGATTTTTAAAAATTAAATTTCTCAGATTATTTAAGTTCTTAGTGTAACACCCCCCATGAACTAAGAAATTCTCTACTACTATTGGTTTCTCACCAAAACCCGCAAGGGACATGAGAGTTGCAACCAAAGATTTCCACCTTTAGAATTAACAGTAGCTTATTTTTCTGGTGCCACATTTTTTGTGACATTTTTAATGGTCAGCAGAATATTTGAAGAAGTATTAGAAGATATTCAATACAGTTTTGATTTAAACAACAAAACAAAGATCAGTTTGTTAACCATTAAAAGTTAGAGATGAATCACTGTTTTAATAATTACATTCACTTTGCCATTTATTTATGTTATGACATTTTAGTGAGTGAATTTTTATTGTGACTAACACTATGGAATTTCTGGGTAATCAGGGGTATTTATTTTGGGAAATAAAGACACATCTGTTTCTTATACTTTACTTTTGTAGTGCTATGGCCCTGGATCTGTGTTTCAGATTTGGCTTTTGTTCTTTCAGGGGGCTTATTGATTCTTTGTTCCAACTGAGGTCCAATATTCTTAATCTAGCTTTTGCTTTCATATAGTTATTTCCCCCTAGTCTGCCATCCCTATGCAGATTAAATATAATAACAGGCAGGGCATTGCAGTCTCTCTGACTCAAGCTAAGTTAGTTTGCATTTTTCTTTTACTTTGTTCAGTACTTTTCTTTAAAATGGCAAAGTCCAGAATCCACATGTGTTTAGACTTGGATGTATAGGACCTTTGCAAATCTCTTCTGTGCTGGTAGGGAGAGGAGAGACAGAGAAATGTCTTGAGGTTGAAATGTAAGGTAAAGAAAATATACTTATGAATATTTTAGATAGAAGATATCTCTTAAAAGAGGTTGATTGCTATAGAGATAAAGTCTTGTGGGGATTTCTTAAAATATCAGATTTCTTTATAGCCTCATCTTAGCAGTATTTAAGCCTCCTAATAAAAAATGATCTTACAGCTTCTTTAGTGTTGTACAGTAGCCATGATGGACTGCTCAGTTGACAGCTATGCTAACTTTCTGTTTCTAGGATGGGGGAAGAGAACAGCCCATTATCACAAGCAAACTAACAAAACCCCCTTTCTTTCCTTGTAAGCCCACAGCTGTATAGGTTTGGGAAACTGATCTTACTTTCAATGTCAAGAGATGATTTTTTATGTTTGTTGGCTTGTTTGCTTTTTAGGATGTCTGATAAAATTACAGAGTAGATCCGCAAAAAGCAAATCTTGCATCTGTTTGGTATTTGGTCACGTGATAAAATCAGATCTATGGCCCGAATGAATGCTTTTTAACCTTTCCTTCTCCAGGTAGCGCATGAGTAGCTGCCTCCAAGAGAAGTCTTATTCTAAGGCAAACCGTGGCCAAATGTTGATAGACTGAAATTAGGTGATGGTACAGGTTGGGAAAACTTTCATTTTCAAGCAGTGTGTTCGGCTGCTAAGATGGTATTATCCTTCCCAAGCCTCATATGATGCGAACAGTAGTAGGATAAGTCAATAAAGTTGAATGAGCTTTGTAATGGGAATTAGAAAATGTGGATTCGAATCCATGTTCTGTTTGAGGTTCTGAGCTTGAGCAGATCATTTTACCTCCCTTGCTGGGATGCAGTTCTTTAATCTGTAACCTGAGGGATTGCATGTGCTGATCTCTTAAAATCTTTTCCGATTTAAAACTGTTGCATAATTATATTTTCCTCACTACCTCCAAATGTCTGTATACTTTCCCCTTTCTTTTTTCTTGGAGGAAAAGTTAAATGACTTTCCAAGATGAGTTCATATAATTGTGAAACTACCCATTGCTAATTCTCCCAGTTTTGTTGTTTAGTCATTTATCCAGCAAACATTTATGACACATGTGCAGAATTTCGGGTTCTTTTAGGCTCTAGGAAGATCCAGAAGACATAGAACTCTGTCGTCAAGGAGATTATAGGTTAGTAGGGGAAGAAAAACATTTAATACAGTAGGATAAAAAAAGGGATGTAACATGGCAATGTGGTGGCACAAAGAGGAAGTGAAACTTTTTTGGCTAGTCAAGTAAAGGTTTACAGAGCAGAGTACCCCTGACCAGACTTTTAAAATGAAAAAAACTTACTTTCTCCCTCAAAAAAAGTAGTAGATTCTTTTTTCTTTTTTTTTAAAGATTTTATTTACTTGAGAGAAAGAGAGAGAGCAGGAGGAACAGGGAGAGAGAATCCGAAGCGCTCTACTCTGAGTGCAGAGTTCCACACAGAGCTCAGTCCCACAACGCAAGGTCACCACCCGACCCAAAACCAAGTGTGGGATTCTTAACTGACCGAACTGCCCAGGTGCTCCAAAAGTAGTAGATTCATAATGTAAACAAAAAATTAGGAAATATAGATAAGCAGAACTTAGAAAAACAACCACGCTTAATACCTTGATATGCATTTCATCGTACCCTTTTGAAGCTGGTTTAAAGGATTCCTAGACACTAAAAAGAGGCTGGGGGAGGAAGCATTAAAGACAAAAGAAATGAGGAATACAAAGGTATGAAGGCCTGAAAAAGCATGTTGTGTATGGCCAGCTCTAAGTAGTTAGGGATGGCTGAACAAACCATGAGGGGTATTGCATGGGGGAATGGGAAGATGTTTGGAGTCATCAGCCATACTGTAGAGGACTTTGAATGTGATACTAAGGCATTTAGAGTCTGTCTGTAGAAGTTGGGAGCCCATAAAGGGTTTTAAGATAGGAAAGGGATAGATTTATGATGTGACAGGTTTTTTTTTTTTTTTGACAGTTTCAAGAAGGCAGACTAAACACTCATACCTGTTTGCTTTCCTTCACCAAATCTATAAAAATAACAGAAAAATATCTATGTAGTCATCTACAGTAATAAGAATGGGAAATCTTTGTAAATCAGAAACTGTGAAGAATTTCTGAAAATAGGAGGTCCAGTGGGTAACACTCATATCCAGAGGTGGGGGAAACTGGGAGCACGAAGGGTCCCAGAGTGGTCAGGAAGGTGATTACTGTAACATAAGCAGCTCCAGCCTATGTATATTCTAACCAGTTTGGACGAAGTGGAAGATCTCTTTCCATGCAAGAACTGCCTGGGCCTATGAGACGGTGAAGCATTGTGGGTAACTGGCTATACTCATACGTGGAAGACCAGGCACTGAGACATCCCGTCTGCTCCTCCACTGCTCCTCCTGAAAACAATATGAAATTAGTATTGCTTCCTAAATAAGCAGTGCCGACAGAAGCCAGCGGAATGTAACAGAGTCCTAAATACAAGGATAAGAATTTCCAAATGTTTCCAGAAAGCCAATACCATGCAAGGGAATCAACAAACAGAAGAGCTCAGAGTGAAGTAAAAAGTTACTAGAACAGAGTTCTAAAATCAGTTTTAGCTAATAATTTTAAATAGATAAGGAATTACATTTTTAACAAAAGCAAGTGATTGTAAAACAAGAGTAGGCATTTATTGGGAAGAATCAATTAGAGATCTGAGGAATGAGAAATATGGTTGTTGAAATGTAACAATATTTGGTGCCAGTGGAGAATGGATTAGAACAGTGCATGATTGGTAGCAGAGAGAACTGCTTCTTTCTGGTGATCCAGTGATATAATGTGATCCTGAGCTAAGATAGTAGCAGTAGAGATAGAGCTGAGGAAACAAATATAAGAGATGTTATATTAAAAATATAGAATTAATAAGGCCACTTGGGTATGGGAATGAGAAAGAAGAAGGGATCTGAAAATTCCTAGGTTTCCTAATTGATTAAGTGGAGAAGTAATATTTCCAGAAGCCAAACTAGCAAATTCAAGAGTAAAAGCAGTTTTTTTGGGGGTAGTGTTCCTTCACTTGGACACGTCGAGATCAAGGTGCCTGTGAGACAACTGGGTGAAGTGTTGTTTGTTAGACTAGTGGATATGTGGATTTGGAACTCACGTGTTCAAGCATAAGTGAGTTCTGGAAGTCCTGTATAGGTGATAGTGCTGTTGGATCTCATGCTCGTAGGTGAGTTTGCTCAGGAGGAATGCAGACTTTGAGACAGAAGGACCACTTCCATTTGAGAGGTCTGTGGAAGAAGAAGAGCCAGCCTAGGCAAGGGGGAGTTGGAAGAGTAAGAGGTATACCAAGAGTAATGTCCTGGAAACCAGAGAAGTAAGGAGTGGTCAACAATGTCAGATTACCAAAGGGTAAATGAAGGCTGAGTGGTGATTGGGCAATTCAGTGAAGGTGGGGAGCAGCTTTAGTGGAGTGGTGGGGCTGAAACAGATTGCAGTGAGTTAAAGAATGTACGGTGGGGGCACTTGGGCGGATCAGTGTGTTAAGTGTCTGTCTGCCTTCCGCTCAGGACATGAGCTTGGGGTCCTGGGATCAAGCCCGGTATCGGAGCCATATGGGCCCCTGTCCATCCAGTGCTCTGCTTGTCCCTCTTCCTCTGCTCCCCCAGCCCCGTCTTTCTCTCAAATAAATAAAATCTTAAAAGAAAAGAATGCATGGGAGGTAAGGTCATAGAGGCTGTGAAGATAGATTCTGCAGACGTAGGTTTTGTGGAGGAGCGAGGTCCGTGGGAGCAGGGAATAGAGCTAGGTGCAGGATCGGAGGAGTGATGTTCTTCTGTTAGTCCTTTTTTCTTCTCTAGGTTTTCTTCTCTGCTGGTTTCGTACCTGTTTCTTTACAAACATTGTCAGGGGTTTTCTCTCATTCTCTCCTTTTACCTTTCCCATTTCACCCTTGAACTTTTCTCCCAGCTCCACATTTCTGTGGCACTTATTTTTTCTTTTCTTTGTCTGGAAAGATTTATATATCTTACCTTTTTGTTCATTTATTTGTATGTTCTCTCTCCTCAGCTACTTGATACCACAAGTCTTTCAAGGTCTTTTTGTGTCTTTAACTTGACCACAGTGTCACACTGAGGATGTTCAATTAAGAGTCATTGCAAAATCAATTGCATTTAGTTCCAAAATCCCTTTAAGTAGGCTCCATGCTGGATGTGGAGCCCAGTGTGGTGCTTGAATTTAGGACCCTGAGATCAAGACCTGGCTGGGATCAAGACTCAGATGCTTAACCGACTGAGCCACCAAAGTGCCCCCAAGAAGGACATTTTAGATAATCAGAAGTTTGATATGATTTTGGGGGAAATTTGGGCACACTTAAAGTATTATGTTTTGATTACAGGAAGAAGTATCCTGCCCTGGTGAAATACATATAATATCTGTTGTTTGACTTCATATCAAGAGAAATGTTGGCAGGGGTACCTGGATGGCTCAAGTCCATTCTGTGTCTGCCTTCAGCTCAGGTCATGATCCCAGGGTCCTGGGATCAAGTCCTACATTGGGCTCCCTGCTGAGTAGGGAGTCTGCTTCTCTCTCTCCCCCACCCACCCCCTGCTCATGCTCTCTCTCTCTCAGTCAAATAAATAATAAAAAAAAATCTTAAAAAGAGAGAGAGAGATGTTGGCAAACTAGAATCTTGTTCAGGAGAGAGAGAAAAATGTTGGGATTGAGTGCTGGTTGCCAACCTAGTGTCTGTTCTCCCTTTCATTCTTAGTGACATTATTGCTATAGTGCGTACACGTTATGAAGCCTAACTATAAAACATTTCCCAGCAGCTGTAAACAGAAGTCTTAGGGTAGGGCTTCTAGGAAAGCTCTTGAAAAGAGATGGTATCATCTGGGAAGCCTCAGAAGGAGCTCTTGTTTCTTCCTTCTTTCTTCTGCCTGGGACATAGATATGATTTCTGGAGGTGTCATGGTCATTTTTGACCATTAGATGACGCTGAGCGTAGATGCCATGGGGTAAGGCAGAGCGAAAAGATAGAACAGGAGGGAATTGATGGTGACTACCAACCTGTCAGTGTATCATGACGTTCCTACCTCCAGATGTCTTATGTGAGAGAAATAAACCTCTGTTCTGTTAGCCACAGGTATTTGTGTGCACTTGAAACTAATCTGAACTGACGCAGAGGGCCTGTCCACTTACTGGATTAAGGCTATTACTGAGGCCAGCCTTAGCTGGTTGTGGCCTCAGCTGGTTTGGGGTTTCCAGGCTTGACTTTAAGGGAAGATTTTCTGAAAAAGATTAACACTGATCTAAGTAACCTTTTTTTTTTTTTTTAGAAGATTTTAGTTATTTATTTGACAGAGAGACATTACAAGTAGGCAGAGAGACAAGCAGAGAGAGAAGGGGAAGCAAGTTCCCCTCTGAGCCGAGAACTCATGTGGGGTTCGATCCCAGGACCCTGAGCTCATACGGTAGAGGCTTTAACCCACTGAGCCACCCAGGCACCCTGATCTAAGTGATTCTTAAGAGAGCTTTTCTCACCTTGATTCTGAAAATATGTGGCCATGCTTGTAGGTATGAACAGAAAAATCATAGGAGACAAAACTCAGCAATTCAAAAGAAGGAATAATTTGAATTTTCATAGCAGATAACTCTTTCCAGTGTAGTTATGACTCTGTGCCAGATGTAAAAATCTGAAAATTCTTAGACTCAGCGAAATTTAAGAGGGGATTGTCATGAAAAACGAGCATTCAGAAAACAGGAAAAAGTTTTTGGAAGACCAAATCATTAATTTTGAACTAAAATAAGTAATAATAGTGAAAAGTAATTGCATATCCAGGAAATCATATTAGTCAATTAGTACATTTGTTCAAATAATGTTTCAGACTGGATCACAACAAAAAAGAATAATAAGCAAAGCAGATAGATCCAAAAGATGTGGTATACAAAAATTGAGTGTTCTAGAAGGACACTTCTAGAAGGAAGAAACAGAAATGATGTATAAATAATCAAGAAATACTCAGGAGTATGTGTTGAAAATATTGCTAAACTGAAGACTTACATTTTTTTTTAAAGATTTTATTTATTTATTTATTTATTTATTCATTTATTTATTTAGAAAGAGAGAGAATGAGAGAGAGCATGAGACGGGAGAAGGTCAGAGTGAGAAGCGGACTCCCCATGGATCCGGGAGCCCAATGTGGGACTCGATCCCGGGACTCCGGGATCATGACCCGAGCTGAAGGCAGTTGCTCAACCAACTGTGCCACCCAGGCACCCTGATGACTTACATTTTTAAAAGAACTCACCAAATGGCAAAGATGAGTGATTCTGCTAGTCATATTTCTGATATTCAAGGATGAGAGAGAATTCCACAAGTATTCTGGGAAGAAAACCAAATAATTTTCAAGGAAAAGATAAATAGACTGGAATCTAGTCTAATATTTAATAAAAATGCCAAATCAGAGAATTCCAGACCTTTGGATTTATGGGCCAATAAAATGCTGATAGAAAACCCGAGTGATTAACATAAATTATCAAATTTTTTTTGACTAAATAAGGACATAAAATATAAAGCAAACAATGGAATAATTTTTGTTTTAGTGTGAACAACACTCACTTTTATTGATTTTGTTGAGCTGGGGAGTAGTGAAAATTTCATCACCAAATAGCGTTGGTTCTTGGCTTGGAGTTCGGTAACAATTGCAGTATTTAGACTGTGAGGGAAAAGGCTATAAACTCAGAATTTCATACTTTACCCTACTGTCATTTACATATAAAGGCAGATAGAGATTTCCAGACAGATTTCAGAAATAATACTGGTTTTGTATCTTTTTTGAAAAAAGTATCAATAACATAATTAGTAAACTTGATTTAACAGATTAATATTAAACTGTGTACCTTACAGAAGATATTTAATTCAGTTACTTGTGAAAGAGTCATTAAAGCTAAGGCACAGAAATAGCAAAAACAGAAACCCAGAAGTATTTATTTTAAGCATTTATTGTGTTCCTACTGCGTACTGGGCAGAGAGCTAGGCTCTCAGATTACAGTAAAAACAATAAGATCATGTGAATTTTGCCCTGATGGAGCTTAGAGTCTAGCGAGTGATACAAGAACCAGGTAGGTACAATTCAGTAGAATGAATGCTACAGTGGATGGAATGTGAGGGCGGAATGCGAGCAGAGGGAGAGCAGGAGCTGGCTTTCTGAAGAAGGACCGGCTGTGTTGAGACAAGAAGACAGGAGCGAGAAGTTGAAAAGATTTCAGATTAGTTGAGTGCATCAAGAGTACAAAGTGGGAGAAAGGAACAGATGATACGAGAGAGGTAATGAGAGACAATATCACGCAGAACCTTGAAAACAATGTCAGGGCAGTTGGGCATTATCTTGGGAGGAAAGGGGAATTATGAGAAGATTTTAATCATGAAAAAGTGATGTGATCTGGTTTGTTTTTTAGGAAGATGACTCAGGCTATAGTGTGGAGAATATCAGATTAGAGCCCAGTAAAATTGAAGGTAGTCATAGTAAGATCGTTTAGAGCATTGTCTTCTTTGTTTGTTTGTTCTAACAAATATTTCCAGGTCAGAGGTGATACTAGGCTGGCTATCGTAGGATCGTGGGATGGTGAGTAGTAGGTGGATTTGAGAAAGATTAGGCTTTCATTGATATTGAGAAGATAGAGAGGGAAGATGACAGATAGGATCTTAGATTTTTGGCTTGTGCAATAGGTACATGATGGTGATTGCCATTCAGTAGGGGAACCCCAGAGAAGATTAGAGAAGGATGATAAGTTCAGTTTGAGGTGCCAATCCAGAAGATAGATAAGTAGATTTGAAGTTTAGGAGAGGGATCTGGGCTAGAGATACTGATTTGGAAGGTAACTAAAGTCATGGATTTTGAAAGATCACTGGTATAGAATGTGTAAAGAAGGAATAGATGATTTAGGTGAAAGACCTTAGGAACACATTTATCTAAAATGAGGATTCTTCTAATAAGACTTTCAGAAGGAATGACAAAAAAGTAAGACAAAAATTCAGGAGAGTGTGGGCTAACAATTCTGAAACCATCGTATGTGTATCTGGTATTAAACAAACAAATAAATGGGTGGTAAATTATGGGAGCCAAAAGGTTTCTTGCTTTTGGAGAGTGAGGTTACAGATAACCCTGGACAAGGGAAAGGCTAGAATGAACCATGTGGTTTTGGATTAGAGTTAGAGACATCAGTATGAACTCTCGTTTAGTTTTTTTTTTTTAAAGATTTTATTAGGGTGTCTGGGTGGCTCAGTCGTTAAGCATCTGCCTTTGGCTTAGGTCATGATCCCAGGGTCTTGGGATTGAGCCCCGCATCAGGCTTCCTACTCAGCAAGCCTGCTTCTCCCTTTCCCTCTGCCTATCCCCCCTGCCCCCCGCCACTTTGCTCTCTCTCTGTC
Organism: Nasua narica; assembly: GCA_028533885.1. Classification (NCBI taxonomy): domain Eukaryota; kingdom Metazoa; phylum Chordata; class Mammalia; order Carnivora; family Procyonidae; genus Nasua; species Nasua narica. The sequence continues at coordinate 16,574,305 of CM052811.1, forward strand.
AAATAAATTTTTTTTTTTTAAAGATTTTATTTATCTATTTGAGAGAGTCCACAAGCAGGGGAGAGAGACAGAGAGAGAGTGAGAAGCAGGCTCCGCGCTGAGCAGGGAGCCCGACACAGGTCTCAAACTCAGGACCCTGGGATCATGACTTGAGTCAAAGGCAGATGCTTAACTGACTGAGCCACGCAATGCCCCTCATGTTTAGCTTAATAGAAATAGAGAAGTGATTATAGATATGTATGTGTAAATGGCACAGTATACATACATATATTTCTTTGCTCTGTCTACTGAGAGGGCCAGGAAGCATTGGCAGCCTGGTGTACACCCAGGATCCAGATCTTGGTTTCTAATACCATTCTCCAATAAAAAGAATTAGGCTCCTTGGGAAATGGCTGGTTCTAGGAGTGAGGCAGGAATATGCAACATATGCCTTGAACATTTTGTAGTGCTGAAAGTAAGAATATTTTCAAAATCCCAAAATGTAGGGCTCTGGCAAAAAGATACAGGAACCAGCCTGAAAGAGCTTCTAGTGGCCTTAGCAGGAACAATTTGAACAACAAAATAAATAACATAGTATTGGATTATAACCCAAAGTATAAAATAAATATCTCTAAGTCCATACTGATTAAAAGAAGTGACTGAGTAAATAAGTGCCCCTACTTATTTATTTATCCAGTACAGAAGAATTCAAAGTAATTTATGCAGATACTTCCCTTCCTCAAGGAGGTAGAACCTAATTCCCCATCCCTTGAGTGTGGGCTGCAATTCGTGACTAAAAGGGAATGCTTATTTGTGTGGATGCTGTTTAAGATTAAATAAGGCAGGGACCAAGGAATTTTCTTGGAGTGTGGCATTAAATTGGTGATCTCAGTGGGACCAGTTCTAGAGGGAAGGTAGATTGTTTTGGCTCTTAGTGTATATGTCTTTAACTTTAACCAGTCTTATAGAATATTTATTCTGTGTGTTCTTATTAGAAGATTTAATCACAAACTGACAGCCACTGAGTGTCATCAAAAGCTCACTTAAAATAGTAAATATGAGAAGATAGTATAATGACTATCTTAATGATATGTTCATCTAGTTTCTTGTATTAAGTTTTCATAGAACCAAAGGACCATGTCATCTTAGTCTCCCCAACATGAAAATGCCTATACTGAATTCTGATTTAATGATATGCTATTTGTCTGTATAGAATCTATCTGTAAGAAACATCATTTGAATGATACACATCTTCTTTTTTTTTTTTTTTAAAGATTTTTTAATTTATTTATTAGAGACAGAGACTGAGAATGAGAGGGGAGAAGGTCAGAGGGAGAAGCAGACTTCCCGCAGAGCCGGGAGTCCGATATGGGACTCGATCCTGGGACTCCGGGATCATGACCTGAGCCAAAGGCAGTCGCTCATCCAACTGAGCCACCCAGGCGCCTTGATACACATCTTCTAAAATTGTATTTGAAACTGTAGTCCGCTAGGTTCGTTATTCTTTATAGGAGTACATATGATTCAGATACAAAATTTATGTTTTCTTCTTAATCAAAAATTAAAAACTTATAACCTGGAAAACATAGACCCAAATTTGATACTCAATGTTTATAAGTTGCTGATATCATGAGCTTCATAGCGTCTGCTCAGTTGCCTACCGCCCTATAACAAATCACCCCCAAATTTAGTGTCTTTTTTTTTTTTTTTTAAAGATTTTATTTATTTATTACAGAGTGAGAGACAGAATGAGAGGGGAGAAGGTCAGAGGGAGAAGCAAACCTCCCACAGAGCCAGGAGTCCGATATGGGACTCGATCCCAGAACTCCGGGATCATGACCTGAGCCGAAGGCAGTTGCTCAACCAACTGAGCCACCCAGGCGCCCCCCAAATTTAGTGTCTTAAAATAATGTTGATTTGTTATTTTGACAGTTTTGTGGATCAGGAATTGGGACAGTGCTTGGCTAGGGGATTCTTCTGTCCTGTGTGACTCCAGCTAGGATGTCTCACTCAGCTGGTGGCTGAGCAGGGCTGGACAGTCTAAGAAGGTTTTGACACATGTCTGGCACTTTGACCTGTCTCCACATGGCCTCTCCACAGCATGGTAGTTTCAGGGTAGTTGGATCTCCTACGTGGCTTCTAGCTTCTTAGGGAGAGAAAAGGGAAACTGTCAATCCTTCTAGTTTCTAGAGCTTGAAAATGTCACTTTTGCTACATCCTGTTGGTCAGAACAAGTTGCAAGGCCAACTAAGATTTAGGAGCTGGGAAATAAGCCCCATCTCTCTCTCTCTCTCTTTTTAAGTTTTTGTTTTTGTTGTTGTTTTTAATTTAAGTAGTCTCTGCACCCAACATGGGGCTTGAACTCATCACCCTGACTGAGACTAAAAGTCACATGCTCTTCTGATTGAGCCAGCCAGGAGTCTCCTGCCCCCCCTTCTTAGCCCCAACTCTTTTTTTTTTTTTTTAAGATTTTATTTATTTATTTTGACCGAAAGAGAGAGAGAGAGAGAGAGAGACAGCAAGAGAGGGAACACAAACAGAGGGAATGGGAGAGGGAGAAGCGGGCTTCCCACTGAGCAGGGAGCTCGATGTGGGACTCAATCCCAGGAGCCTGAGATCATGACCTGAGCCAAAGGCAGATGCTTAACAACTGAGGCACCCCAGCCCCAACTCTTGATGGATAGAGTGACGTGCATAAGGGGAGAGAAAGTATCAATGGCAGCTATTTTTAGAGGGTAGTGTATGTACCCATACCAACTGCTGCAGTGTCTAGTGTTTAATTTTATTTATATAGTTTTATTGTGATGAATTCTCTTTACCTTGTATTTTAACTTGTAATCAATCCAAGTTGTCTTAGAAATTAGACAGGTTATAAATTTTAAATAAAAATTATTACCTTAATTTAATAGAAAAGATTTCAGGACAATGGAGGGGGACCATGCTGGGCCTCACAGTTCTCATCATGACTCAGTATATACATTTATCTTGGATTTATAAGTATCTTGGATTATTTAGAGTTAAAAGTCTTCAAAGCATCTTTCTTTAGGGCTATATTATGAGAATTTTCTGCTTCATTTTAGTTTCCCTGATGTGAAAGATTTACTGACATATTTCCATATATATTATATTTAAGCCCTGATAAACTTTGTGGAGTATAGTCTAGCAGAGGCTATTGTAATTTAAAATCAAGATACTGTTAGGGCCCCTGGGTGGCGCAGTTGGTTGAGCGACTGCCTTCAGCTCGGGTCATGGTCCCGGAGTCCCGGGATCGAGTCCCACATCGGGCTCCCAGCTCCATGGGGAGTCTGCTTCTCACTCTGACCTGCTCTCTCTCACTCTCTCTCTTTCCTAATAAATAAATAAATAAAATCTTTAAAAAAAAAAAATCAAGATACTGTTAGAATTAGTAATTCCACTTCATAAGTATACAGATGTTATTTGCAGCATTGTCAATACTGAAAAAATAAGAGTTCATCAGTGAGAGATTGGTTAAATAAATTATGACATATTCATATAATATTATGAAGTTGTTAAAAGTATGAGGGAATTCTAGGGGCGCCTGGGTGGCTCAGTGGGTTAAAGCCTCTGCCTTTGGCTCAGGTCATGGTCTCAGGGTCCAGGGATTGAGCTCCGCATCTGGCTCTCTGCTCAACAGGGAGCCTGCTTCTCCCTCTCCTCCTCCCCTCTCCCTGCTCATGCTCACTCTGTCTCAAATAAATAAAATCTTAAAAAAAAAAAAAAGAAATGACAAATGAAAATGTTATAAATAAAGACACACACACACACACACACACAGAAGAAAACTTTAAAAACAAAACCTCTAAGGTACATTAAATTAAAAAATCATGATGAGCAGCTGTGTAAATGTGCCACCACTTTCATTAAGAAATATATGTAAATTCTTTTGTTTGTATAGAATACCTGTGAATACATAATAAACAAGGAAGGGAGCAGGATGATTGGGAAATTTCTATTTACCATAACTCTTTAGGACAGTTTACTTTTTGCATCAGGTACTTGTATTAACTATTCTAAAAATTAACTTTAAAAATGCTCTGATAGCTTTGTTTCATTTGTTGCTTATCTTTTTGTGTAAGCTGGGATGTTGGGTGCTCCATTCAGGCAGGAGTAGTCAAGTTTCAGGGAGGGAGCCTGAAAGCCAGTAAGGAAGATTAAACACATGTACCAAGTAACGAGACTGCTTGTTAGGGTTGTCATTTTAGCATCGTTTAAGTACTCTGGCCATTATTTTTATTGGATTGCTTGAAAGGTTCTTTATGTTCCAGAAACAAGTTCTTTAGGAGGTACGTGTTTTGCAGATATTTTCTGCGGGTATTTTCTCCAAGTTTGTGACTTGTCTTTACACTTCCATTACACTTTTGAAGAGCAGAATTTAAAGATTTTGTTTACTGTTGTATATATCAGTTTTTTCTTTTATGGTTTGTGCTTTTTGTGTCATACCTAAGTACTATTTGCCTAACTTGGGTTGGCAGACTACAGCTAATTCAACCCTCTGCTTGTTTTTGTAAATAAAGTGTTTTTGGAACAGGACCATGCCCATTTATTTACCTATTGCCTATGGCTGCTTTCATACGATAGTGACAGAGTTGAATATTTACAACAGAGACTGAGTAGCCCATAAAATTTAAAATACTCACTGTATAAGCCTTTGTAGAAAAAGTTTGACAACCCCTGGGCTAACCTAGGGTTACCAAATTTTTTCCTATGTTTTTCTCTAAAAGTTTTATAGGTTTGCATTTTTAAATATTTAGGTCTATTAATTTTTGTATAAGATGTGAGATATGAGTTGAGTTTCTCCTTTTTTTCCCCATATGGGTTGTCCGTTGTTCCAGCAGCATTTATTTCAAAGGCAATTCTTTTTGCATTGAATTACCCTGGAACTTTTGTTGACAATCAGTTGACTGTAAATTTGTAGATCTGTTTCTGGATTGTCTCTTCTGTTCCCTTGATTTGTATGTTTATTTTTATGCCAGAATTACAATGTCTTGATAACTATTGCTTTGTAGAAAATCTTGAAATCAGGTAGTGTGTTTTCTAACTTTGTTTTTTTTTCTTCTCAAAATTGTTTTGAATATTCTATTCTTGGCATTTTCATATAAATTTTAGACTCAGTTTGTCAGTTTTTACAAAAAAGTCTGCCAGGATTTTATTTATTTATTTTAAGAAGATTTTATTTATTTATCTGACAGAGAGAGATCACAAGTAGGCAGAGAGGCAGGCAGAGAGAGAGGGGGAAGCAGGCTCCCTGCCAAGCAGAGAGGCTGATGCAGGGCTCAATCCCAGGACCCTGAGATCATGACCTGAGGCGAAGGCAGAGGCTTTAACCCACTGAGCCACCCAGGTGCCCCTCTGCTGGGGTTTTAATTGGGACTTAAGTTAAATCTATAAATGTCGGAGAATTGCTATTTTAACAATATTGGTGGATCTGATCTTTGAAAACAGTATTTTTTTCATTTATTGAGGTCTTTGATTTTTCTTTTTCTTTTTTTTTAAAAATATATTATTTATTTATTTGACAGAGAGATCACAAGTAGGCAGAGAGGCAGGCAGAGAAAGAGGGTAAAGCAGGCTCCCCGCTGAGCAGAGAGCCCGATGTGGGGCTCGATCCCAGGACCCCGAGATCACGACCCGAGCTGAATGCAGAGGCTTTAACCCACTGAGCCACCCAGACGCCCTGAGGTCTTTAATTTTTCACTCAGTTTTATATTTTTGAGGACACAGATCTTCCATTTATTTTGTTATATTTATCCTAAATTTTTTTGATGTTAATTGCTACTGTTTTTTTCATTTATTTGTAATTATTCATTGCTGTCATATAGAAATATAGTTGAATTTTGTGTGTTGACTTTGTAGTCATAATTTTGCTAAACTCTTTCATTAGTTTTAGTAGTAGATTCTTTGGATTCTCTATATAGACAATCCTGTCATTTGTGAAAAAAGACCGTTTTGATTCTTTTTTCTTTTAAACTCTAGGCTTTTATTTTTATTTTTTCTTGCATTATTATATTGGCAGTACAATATAGTACAGTGAATGAGAGTGATGAGAGCAGATGTTCTTGCCTTATTCCTTATCCTAGAGGGAAATCATTTAGTTTTTCATGATTATATATATTAGCTATAGATTTGTTATAGATTCATGTCCTACCTAGGCTAAGGACATTCCCTTCTGTTCCTAGTTTTTTGAGAGTTTTGAATCATGAATGGGCTTTTTCTAATTTTTTTTTTTCATCTATTAAGACAATCATTTATGTTTTAGTCCATTGTTAGGGTGAATTTCATTGATGGGATTTTTTCATATATCGAACTAATATTAATAATGCATTCCTGGGTTAAATTCTATTTGGCCATGATATATATTCCTTTTTATATATTGCTGGATTCATTTTTCTAATATTTGGTTAAGATATTTTGTGTCTGTTCATGAAAGGATATTGGTCTGTAACTTACTTTTCTTAAGGTTTTTTTCTTTTGTCTGATTTTTGTATCAGAGTCATGCTAAAATTTATGAGTAGTGCTTATAAAATGAATTGGGAAGTATTTTCTTCTTACGTATTTCTAGAACAGTTTATGTAATATGGTATAACTTTCTTAGATGTTTGGCAGAATCCACCAAAGAAGTCACTTGTCCTAGAGCTTTCTTCATGGGAATGTTTTAAATTATGAATTAAATGTCCTTAGTATATCAAGAGCTATTCTTATTATCTAATTTCTTCTTTTAGTGAACTTGGTAGTTTGTCTTCAGACTTTTAAGAAATTGGTACATTTTATGGACGTTGTAAAATTTATTGCCATAAATTCTTCATAATATTCTCTTATTATCCTTTTAATATCTATAAGCTCTCTAGTGATATTCTCTATATCACTATATAGGATATTTCATTCCTGATATAAGTAATTTGTGGCTTCTTTCTTTTTTTCTTGATCATTTGGAAGTTTATCCAATTTTATTGAATATTTCAAAGAACTAGGTTTCAGTTTCATAGATTTTCTCTCTTTTTTTTTTTAATTTCATTTCTTCCTTCTGAATGCTTTGTGCTTAATTTACTCTTTTTTTTCTGCTTCTCTAAGATGAAGGCTTATGGTATTGATTCATGCTTGTTCTCTAATATAAGCATTTACTGCTCTAAGAAGCTAAGAACTGCTTTAGTGGTATCCCACAAATTTTGATATATTCTAACTTTCATGCAGCTAAAAATATTTAAAAATTTCTCTTACTCTTTTTCCCTTGGGATATTTAGAAGTATGTTGTTTAATTTCTAACCCTTGGTAATTCCTTATCTTTCAGTTATTGATTCTGGTTTAATTCTGTTTTGGCCAGAGAAAATACAGTATTTGAATTTAATTCTTTTAAATATCTTGAGGTTCATTTTATAGCTCAGAATATGGTTTTTCTTGGTGAATGTTCCATGTGACCTTGAAAAGAATATATATTCTGCTTTCATCATGTAAAATATTCTATAAATGTTCCAATTAGGTCAAGTCAGTTGATAGTGTTTTCAAGTCTTCTTTATGTTAGTGATTTTCTGTCTTCTGTTGATTAATAACGGGAGTAGTAAGGTCTATAAATGTAATTGTGGATTTGTCTAATCTCCTGTTTTATTAGTTTTTGTTTCATTTATTTTAAAGCTGTGTTATTAAGTACAAACATATTTAGGATTGCTATGTCTTTTGGTGAATTGATCCTTTATCCTTATGTAGTGTAAGTGTCTTGTGGAGAGCATATAATTGGATCTTGTTTTTAAAATTTGATCTGATAATCTCCATCTTTTAATTGGGTGTTTAGATAATTTTTATTTAAAATAATCATTGATAAATGTGGATTTAAATCTATCATCTTGCTAGCTTTCTATTTTTTTTATGTTTTAAATTTTTTTTTATTTTTTTATTATTTGAAGATTTTATTTATTTAACAGAGAGAGAACACAAGCAGGCAGAGAGGCAGGCAGAGGCAGAGAGAGGAGCAGGCTCCCTGCAGAGCAAGGAGCCCGATGCGGGACTCGATCCCAAGACGCTGGGATCATGACCTGAGCCAAAGGCAGCTGCTCAACCAACTGAGCCACCCAGGCGTCCCTTAAAAAATTTTTTGAGTCTTTTTTTTTTTTTAGAGAGACAGAGAGATGGCGTTTGAGTGGGGAGGTGCAGGGTGTGGCAGAGGGAGAGGGAGAGGGAGAATCCTAAGCAGACTTCATGCCTGGTGCAGAGTTTGATTTGGGGCCTGATCTCATGACCCTAAGATCATGACCTGGGCTAAAATCAAGAGTTAGACACTTAACTGACTGAGCTACCCAGGTGCCCCAGCTAGTTTTCTATTTTTGAATATTTAAAATTTTTTTTCCTCTTTCCCTGCCTTCTGTTGAATTAATCCTTTTTCATAATTCCATTTTATGTAATACTCTTGGCTAATTCTATATGGCAAGATATACATGTGTATGTATACACACATATATACATGTATATATGTATGTGTATGTATATATATGTATGTATGTATATGTATGTACGTGTATATACATACATATTTTAGCAGTTGCTCTAAGTCATGCTTTCTCAGCCTTAGCATTATTGGTATTTTCAGTTGGATAATTCTTTGTTGTTGAGGACTAGAGGGGATATCCTGTATGCAGTTTAGGATTTTCAGCAGCATCTCTGGCCTCTGTTGACTAGATGATAGTAGTAACCACTCCCCACCCCCAGTTGTGACAACCAAAAATGTTTCCAAGGGTACCTGGGCGGCTCAGTCAGTTAAGTGGTGGACTCTTGATTTTAGCTCAGATCATGATCTCAGGGTTGTGATATTAAGCCCTGTGTGGGGCTCCATGCTGGGTGTGAAGCTTAAGATTCTCTCTCTCCTTCTCCTTTTGCCCCCCACCCCATTGCTTGTGTATATATGCCCTGTCTCTCAAAAAAAAAAAAAAAAAAAAAATCCAGACGTTGCTACATGTCTCTGAGGGAGTATGAGAACCAGTACTCTAGGGTTTTAAAAGATCTAACTTTAATTTATGACGGTCTTTATTTATTTACTGATTTATTTATTTTTAAAAAGATGTTATTTGAGAGAGAAGAGAGAGCGAGCGCACACCGTACACATGGTGGGGAGGGGGAGAGGGAGAACTCCCCACTGAGCAGAGAGCCTGACCTGGGGATCATAACCTGAGCCGAAGACAGACGTTTAGCTGACTGAGCCACCTAGGTGCTCCGACAATCTTTATTTAAATAACATTATACTATTTCCATGTGTCACATGATCACCTTATGACAATATACTTTAATTTTCTACCTTCCCTCTTTATGTTGTCATAATTTTACTAATACATGTTATTAACCCCATAATACAATACATTTCTATTTTTTGTGTTCTTATATAATCTTCTAAAATGAATAAAAATAAGAAAAAAAACAGTCTTAGGATGCCTGAGTGGCTCAGTCAGTTAAGTGTCTGCCTTCGACTCAGGTCATGATCCCAGGGTCCTAAGATTGAATCCCGCGTTGGGCTCCTTCCTCAGCAGGGAACCTGCTTCTCCCTCTGATGCCACTCCCCCGTGCTTGTGTGCTCTCTCTCTCTGACAAATAAATAAGGTCTTAAAAAAAAAAAAAAGAAAACAAGAAAAAAACAGTCTTATATTTATCTTCTCTTTATAATCCTCATCATTTCTTTTTGTAGATCCACATTTTCACCTGATAATTTTCCGTCCTGCCTAAAGAACTTCCTTAAACATTTTTGGTGTCTGCAGGCAGTGCATTCTGTCAGGTTTTATTTGTCCAAAAATTCTTTCTTTCTTCATTTTTGAAAAAATATTTTTCTGGTTATAGAATTCTATGTGCAACTTTTATCTTTCTACTCTATTGTCTTTTCACTTGTATGATTTCCTGAAGAAAAGGGAATATTGATCTTTGTTCTTTGTGTGTAATTTCTTTTCCTTCTGCCTTTGAGATTTTTGTCTTTGTTTTTCTGCATTTTGGCTATGATATATCCATGTATATTTGTTTGTATGTGTGCATTTTGGTATTTATCACAATTAGGATTCTGTAGGATTTTTTGCTCTCTGGTTTGTTGTCTTGGATTCATTTGGGAAAATTCTTGGCCATTATGTCTTTACATATTTCTTTTCTTTTTTTTTTTTTAAAGATTTTTTTTAAAATTTATTTATTAAAGAGAGGACTGAGAATGAGAGGGGAGAAGGTCAGAGGGAGAAGCAGACCTCCCGCCGAGCTGGGAGTCCGATATGGGACTCGATCCCGGAACTCTGGGATCATGACCCGAGCTGAAGGCAGTCGCCCAACCAACCGAGCCACCCAGGCGCCCTCTTTACATATTTCTTGTATCTCATTTGTTTGTTTCCTTTTCTTGGGGCTTCTATTGAATGGAATTTGTTTGAAGACATTTTGATATAGTACCACAACTCTTGGATGCCCTGAGATGTATTTTTCCCTCACTTTTCTTACACTGTGGTTTCATTTTGAATTATATCTATTTGCTTGTCTTTAAGTTCACTGATTCTTTCCTCCTCTGTGTCCAGACTACTGTTGAGCCTGTCTCAGGAATTTTTTTTTCTGTAATAGAATTTTTACAATTTCTATCTTTAATTTTTTTCCTTTCTTTGAAGTTTCCATCTCAGTGCTGAAAATGTCCATCTCCTTGTGCGTGTTGTCCATCTTTCCTGCTAGACCATTTAACATATTTATAGTTATTTTAAAATGTCTGTTAGTTTCAGTAACAAAATAATTGCTGATTCTGTTGCTTGTTTTAAATCTTGACAAAGGGCTATTTTTTTCTTACTTTTGTGTAATTTTTTATTTAATGCTCATCATTGTGTATAAAAGAATAGGAGAGATTGAAATAATCCTCTTCTTTCGTTAGGCTGTTTATATTGGAGGTTGAGTCAATCTAATCATGAATCCAGCTAGGTTTGGATTCTTTTGCCCTCATTACCTTGATTGTACCACAGGCTTCAAATTTCTCCAACAGTTGGCTGCTGTTTCCTTGTGTTTAGAGTGTGGCATGTAGTTCTACAGGGTTTTTCTGTGTTCCTATACCACCCTCATCTTTCAACAGCCTTTGCATATCTGCATTGGAGAGATTTCTCTTTATGTTACTGTCCCTCTCCTCGTGATTATTGTTGCTTGTTACCCAGTGCTTTGCTTGTGGGGCAGGGTAGGTTTTTTTCCTTCTAGTCCAGACTCAATCCTGGTCAGACCCTATGTTTCTGGGTGTTGGTGATGGGGCTTTCTCAGCTTTTCTGCTCTTTCTCCCTTGTGGAAGTCAAACTCTGCCACATATTTATAGCTGGTCATTGGCAGGAATATCCTTTCTCTCCCCTGTGGTAGTTAATCTCTTTTGGTATTGGTGTAGGATCTTTTGCCCAAGACTTTTTCCTGTAACCTCTCCCCAGTAGTGGCAGAATTATTTTTTGTCTCTACCTTTTCCTAGCATCAATATATCTTTGCCTGTGTCTGAGGACTTGACACTATTTTCTCCCCTTCCTCTAGAGGCAGAGGCATTTTGCTTCTATTCTCTGAAACAGTGGATTTTTGCCTGGACCTTAAAGTGAGAGGGCTTTGTTTCCTTCCCCTAGGGGCTCTAGGCTTTTGCTGTGTGTTTAAAGAAAGGTTGGGGAATTAGGCAGGGCTTCAGGCCAGTACTTGTCACCTCCTGCACACTTGCCCCATTGATGAAGGGCTCTCTCTGATTTACCTTTAATTTTTCTTGTGAGCACCTGGTTGAGGCATGTAGAGGAACTTATAGTTGAGTGTAAACTCCCCTTGTGTCAGGGATCCCCAGCCATTCCAAACCGACACATGAGTCTACACTTGATCTTTAAGATTTGTTAAAATCTAATTGGTTTTTTCGGGGTGCCTGGGTGGCTCAGTTGGTTAAGCATCTGCCTTCAGCTCAGGTCATGATCCCAGGGTCCTGCGATTTAGCCTGGCATTGGGCTCCCTGCTCAGCGGGGAGTCTTATCCTCCCGCTGCTTGTGTTCTCTCTCTCTCAAATAAATAAATCTTTAAAAAAAAACTTAGCTGATTTTTTTCTTACACACCTGTACAGTGGCCACTTTTTTCTCCATGGCCTGCTGAAGGTAAAACAGATTATGTGTACGGTCTCTCCTTGGAGGAACTTGTCCCTCTTTGGAATTAAATTTACTTGATTGTCTTGTGACCTCAACTCTTTTTAGGCTCAATAAGTTTTGATTTGATAGAGCTTGCTTTTTCTTATGAGGGTGGGATTGAAATTCCTTTGTGGCTTTCTACATTCTAAGTGGAAGTGGAACTAGAGTTCTTGACAAGGTATGCTATTTCAAACAGCTCTTTATTCAGAGTCCTCCTTAATGCTTTCGCTTGCCTTCTTGTGCCCCTTGTGTATTTCTTCCACCTCTTGAGCATTTCTTCCGCCTTTCTTCTTTTAGGATTTCTTCTTTTAGGATTGAACCTAAGGGACTGTGTCTGTTCCTCTGTGAAGCCTCTCCTGATTGCACTAAGTAGAATGGAACATTTCTTTATTTGTACAACTATCTTGACTTTGTATAGTGTTATTTCATTTTTGCAGGCCCACTGAAGCGTAATGAGGTTGGGCACCTTTTAAGAATCTGAGGCTCCTCGTGCTGAGAACTATCCTTTTTTTTTTCCTTTAAGATTTTTTTTATTTATTTGACAGAGAGTGAGCACACAAGCAGACAGAGCTTCAGGAAGAGGAAGGAGGAGAAGCAGACTCCGCACTGAGCAGGGAGCCTGATGCAGGGCTCAATTCCAGGACCCTAAGATCATGACCTGAGCTGAAGGCAGATGCTTAACCAACTGAGCCATCCAGTCGCCCCTAAGAACTATCCTTCTGCTTTTAGAGTTTATGACTAGAACAGTTCATAGATTTTAGATGGAGTAAACTTGAGAGGAAAGATAACGTGATATACAAGAGAACTTATATTTAGCAATAGAATATAAATTTGTGAAATCACACTGCATAGGTTCCTATGCTGTTTGGTTTGTACAGTTGTTTCTCTTGAATTCTAAATTACTTTCAGAAACAGGATTTAAGTTTGTAGAATCTAATTTCTTAAAACTGTGGGCTTAGTTATACAAACCAGTATGTATTCGCATAATAAAATGCCATAGAGCTTTAAAAACAATGAAGAAATATATCCTAACACGGAAAATCTTCAGGATATCTGAGTGAAAAAAAAATAAGGTGCAAAACTGGACATTTTATTTAAGAAGACAGGAGGAAAAAGACTATTTTCAGTTAAGTGTATTTGCATGAAGAATTGCTGGAAGGATATAGAAGAAACTAATAAAAGTGGTGACCAGTAGCAATCAAGGGCATTGTGAGCAGCATGCAGATGATATAGGAATGAGACTGTTCAGATACATGTTCCTTTTACATCATTTTTCAATTTTGATAAAATATTTTCAAGTCAACGTAGTATGTAAAAAATGTAAACTAAAGGGGCACTTGGGTGGATCAGACGTTGGTTAAATGTCTGCTGTGGGCTCAGGTCATGATCTCGGGGTTCTGGAATTGTGCCCCGTGTTGGGGGAGGGTCCGTGCTCAGCAGGGAGTCTGCTTCTCCCACTCGCTCTGCCCTTCCCCCTGCTCCTGCGCGGCACTCTCCCTCTCCCTCAGATAAATAAATTAAATCTTTAAAAAATGCAAACTAAGGGGCGCCTGGGTGGCTCAGTTGGTTAAGCAGCTGCCTTCGGCTCAGGTCATGGTCCCGGAGTCCTGGGATCGAGTCCCACGTCCGGCTCCCAGCTCCACGGGGAGTCTGCTTCTGCCTCTGACCTTCTCCCCTCTCATGCTCTCTCTCACTGTCTCTATCTCAAATAAATGAATAAAAATAAAAATCTTTAAAAAAATGCGAACTAAAAATAATAAACATAACTATGTAGATCTTAAAAGATAATAGGAAGATCTGAAAAATACTTCAGAGCTGATAAAAAAATGTTGGCCTATGAAATAAAAATTGTGTGTGAGATATCTTTATTTTATGCAAATTTTACAAATGAAAAGATAAATGCACAACATGGAGATTGCAAAGAACAAGGTTTTATGAACTCTGGCTCTGGCTGAATAAATATATAAAATGTGTGGCTTTCTAGCACAATTAGAAAGGTTTTATTTCTGGACTCAGTAGTGGAATGGATGATCCCTTAAAACAGAAAGGAGCAGTGTGTGTAGGCAACAACCATAACAGAAGTAAGTAGTACTCAGAGTAGACTGGGTCACCATTTCTTACTCATGAAATCACTTGGCATGTTCTCCGAAACAAATAAAATGTAACTAACTGTTGTCAGGAAGAATAGGAGATGAGAATACCAAAAGATGAGAATGAGAATACCGAAGAATATTCTTATCACAAAGTAAAACATAAGGAAACATTACTTCTACAGATTATAGCTCAGAAATCAACCTTTTGTAGAAAAATGAAATATGTGAAAAGAAAGCTTATTTAAAAAAAGAAATTTTATAAACCAAAGGATGGTGAGAATTACTAAATGTTGTCAGGAAAACTGGGTAATTCAGAAAACAGAGTCAAATCTCATTCCATACATCTTTTGGAATGAAGTATTGGAGCAATTAGCCCGTAGAAAGGCAAATATCAAGAGTATTTGCTGTCATTGAAAGGGGAGAAATTTCTAAACAGAGAAATAGTAAAAGAAATGGAGAAGGCAGTGATGGACAAATCTGGCCACCTGAATATAACAAACTTTTAAATTAAAAGCCAGCAATTGAGGGACGCCTGGGTGGCTCAGTTGGTTGGGGAACTGCCTTTGGCTCAGGTCGTGATCCCGGCGTCTTGGGATCGAGTCCCACATCGGGCTCCTTGCTCCGCAGGGAGCCTGCTCCTCTCTCTGCCTCTGCCTGCCTCTCTGCCTGCTTGTGTTCTCTCTCTGTTAAATGAATAAATAAAATCTTTAAAAAAAAAAAAAAAGCCAGCAATTGAGAAAATGTTCAAAGTAAATGGAAGAAATAGTGTTTTCACAATATAAATAACCCACACAAACAGTTGAGGAAAACATGAAGAAATCCCTCTCCCCGCCCCCCCCCCCCCCATAGGACTGGAAACGGAAGTGTGGCTGAAGTTTGAAAAGAAAGGCACTATGAGTCATGGGGGAAGGAAGGACCTGATTAATGACATGTAAAAGGCTCACTGGATAACGTTGTGTCTAGAATTGAAGACTTTAATGGTATAGCAGGATCAGTCCACATTGGATGTTTTCTCCCTAGGAGGTGATTGAATTGAACCGGGATTAAGAATTTGAGGGTGATGAAGTAGACGGAAGAAAGTAACATGACAGGGAGATTGATAGCTTGGGTGACAATCAAGATTTTGAGACCTATAATAACACAGTAACTAACTGGAGAGGTGAAACCAGGTGGAGTGCATCTAAGGGATTAAATCTGGACCTAGATTACAAAAGGTGCATTGGGGTACTGCATGACAAAGAGAAGAGGGTAGAATAGCCAGATGGCCTGAGCGTGAGGGAAGGAATGGAATTGCTTGTGAGTTAGAGTCTAGAAATATCACTGTGGAGAAGGTTGATTCCCTACTGCCTTAGCCTTCACTCTGGAGGGTTCTTCTCAAGAGACATATTTAGCCCAGGGATTGAAAGAAGTATTCATTGGTAGGTTGAGGATGTAGAGGTGATTTGTTTCACTATGGTAAAAAAGGTTTCCAGAGGTTCCGCAGGGAAAAGGTCGGAAGGAAGGGGAACAGTGGGGGAAAATGTGGGATGGGTGAGAAAGCACAGAGAGCACTGTGGGCATGAAAATAGGGGAGAGAGTAGCTGGCCAGAATGGTTTGTATTTTGAGTAAAGCCCAAGGGTGATGGGTGGAAGCCATAGATAGAATTGAAGAGCATGATTCCTGCATCGACCTGTGATGTAATGATTTCTCTGGACCTAATCCACTGTGTCTTTGTGATCTAAAGGAAATATTAAATTTAGTAAAAAGCTTAACCCTGGGTGGTAAAGTCTAAACCAGTTAGGCTTTAAGTAATGAAAGCCAGTAGGTTTCACATTTCTTAAGCATTCTCTGATAGTCTGCCTAGTTCCCCCATTGTTAGGAGTTTTTATTTATTTAACTATTTAACTATTTATTTATTTATATTAGAGAGCAGCAGAGGGAGTAAGTGAGCACGAGCTGGGGGAAGGGTAGAGGGAGAGGGAGAAGCCGATTCTGCTGAGCAGGGAGCCTGATGTGGGGCTCAATCCCAGGACCCCGAGATCATGACCTGGGCTGAAGACAGACACTTACCCGACTGAGCCATCTAGGCACCCCTAGGACTTAGCTTTGAGATAAAAGTGGGAAGACAGTACTACCATTAGTTTAAAAAAGTTTGTCCTATCCCACTGCCAATGACCCAGTAATGAATGCTAGCCATTACATTGAGATGCCTTCTGCTAGAAATCCCATTTCCTCCTACTGTTCCATTTTACCTGAAACAGATTACTGAGGCCCCTGCTGCTGGGGTGACCTCAGCAACTCTGATGAGTAAGCTGATAGTTAAGGGTCTTGGTCTCCTTGGAATACCAATGCAAAGCCCAACTTGCTCTGCATAGCTTCATTGGGATATGAACCTTTTAAAGCGAGTAACTAATGATCTCTTATTAATTCTATTTATTTATTTAGCCATTAATCTTTAATTTCAATTTTTAAAGTCTGTAGTGGGACAAGAATGAGAATTGGCATTTCTTGAACAACTAAAGCATCCATATAAGAATCTTGGCATGCGTACAGGGAAACAGTGATATGTAGTAGAATCTAAAGTCTGTAATGTTTTCAGTAGACTAAATATATGTATCTTCTTTTTCTTACTTTAGATCTGTTCCTATTAGTGGGAATGTAACTGGAACTGACTCTGATGATAAAATCAAGGACCATCAGCAAGAGCATGCAGTAGGAAATTTTGGTTCCAAATGAAGACACCAACATTTAGAATTTCTACTTTTTCTAAGGTATTTGAGGCACAAATTTACTTTAATCTGACTCCTTGGAAGTCATTTTATAATGTTGTTTTCTATATATAGATTACGTAAGTTTTAAAGTTTTTGTGTTAGAATGGTTAATTTTTATTTTTTTTTAAAGATTTATTTATTTATTTTAGAGAGAGTGTATGAGAGCTTAGTGGGGAGGGGCAAAGGGAGAGGGAGAAAGAGTCTTAAGCAGAATCTGTGCTCAGCATGGAGCCTGATGCAGGGCTGATCTCATGACTCTGAGATCAGGACCTGAGTTGAAACCAAGTCAGGTGCTTAACCGACTGAGCCACCCAAGAGTCCCTGAGAACGGTTAGCTTTTAGAGAAGAGTTCATTCAACCTTCGCTACCCACTTCCCCCTAAAACTAGTTGAGAAAAAATCCAGAGTTTAAAGAGAGATGGTCTTTATAATTAGTATAGCATGTTCAATTAGAAATCTACTGGGTGCAGATTAAGACTGAGTAAACTATGTTAGAAGAACTGGAATAAACAAATGTCAATTTAGTAATTATTTTATGTCATGACCCTCTGGGATGAACAGCTGAATTCAGCACTCTTAACAGAGCCAGCTCACATGATACATGAGATTTTAGTGATTGTCCTTTAGTTTGATTTGGAAACCTTTTTGTTCCTCTTCTCCTAAATTTATTATTAAGAGTTTTCTATTCAACAAGACATGTCACTTTTACTCCCATAGACTGTTCATGTAGGACCTTTGGGATCTGTTGATTTAGTTTCACTTGGACCAGAAAGGGAGATAAGTAATAAAGAACCAAGTGACACTTCTAAATCATGGGGTGGATCTCCACCTTAAAGACTACATAAGACAGTTGAAAACAATCAGAGGAAATGTAGTATCAACAGAAAACAAACATAGTACTCTATTTTTCTAAATACACATATATTCCAAACTGGATATAGTTAGGTGTTTATTTTAAAAACAAAATATTTTTTCTTGTAATTATGTTTTTCCAAATAGGAAAGAAGCATGGAAAATAATTATTTTAAGGGGCAGGTCAAAGTTGGTCCGTTCTCTGTTTACATTGTAGAGGTTTGTAGATTAATCTTGCTAGCATACAAAGAAGAAAATCTGAGAAAAACGTATCACTTATTGCAAGGATTATTAATATCATTTCGTTCTGTTTTGGAAGAAGAATGTGTAAAGCAATAAATTCTAAAATAATAAATAATTCCATGATATTAGAAAATCCCAAGACTGCTTTAGTTTATATGGCTGCCTTCTAAAAGGGATAGTATAACTGAGCAATGTTTGTGTAAAAAAAGTTACCTCGAATCAAATAGCAGATGAAGAATTAGGTTGCTTTGATGATAAGTTTTAAAACTGTTCTTGGCGGCTAGTAGATGTACTTCTCTAAAAATTTTTTGGTGTAATTTTGAATCAAAAAGTAATGATAATTAAATGTATAAATGTCTTGTTATCAGAACCATTTTGCTTATTTTTTAAAGATATCTTTTCTTGATTCTTTCCACTGTTTAACAACAGTTAACAACATTCGTTGACTGTCCAAGCTTTGCAAAGAATGATTCTAGATATGGGGGAAAATATAAATGATTCTGTAACTTCGTGTTTCTAGACTTCATTATAAATGAAGTTGAAGAAATCTTTCACTTCAAATGTTTACTCTTGGGGCTAAGGAAGCTAAGTACACTCATCTGAAAACCATTTAAAAACAATCATAAAAGGAGCACATAAAATCAAATTTTGGAAGTCCTAAGTAATATAGTACTATGTTCAGATCTCAACAGAAGTTAAGATTAGGGAATAGGAAGTTCTGATCAATTTGCTGACTACTTAGTTGTGGCTGTTAACTGGTTATGGTTCTACTTGTGAAAGTGCTATCTAGGCTAAATTTATTTGCTTAATTCTTTAAATAAGGATATCTCTAATTCATCAATTTCTCATATCTCCCCACTCATTTACAAGCATTTGCACATGATATCTTTCTGTAACATTTTTTATTTTCCCCTTTGAAAATGAAAAAAAGTGAAAATTTCACAAACTCGTGCTCAGAAGTTATATATGATATATTTCGACAATATTTTCTTATAATTTTTTTGAGGGGACTTTAGACTTTGAGATTGTGAGAGTTTGGTTTTCTTGAGGAGGATCAAAACAAAATAAAATCAGTCCCTGAATTATGGCCCTAGAACATGTATTAAGTTATATCTTAGATTACAGTTTATGTTAAGTTAAAATGGTACCTTTAAAAAATACTTTATTTTGACTCAAAGCATTTGAAAACAAATGTCAACAGGGTATATTAAGGGAATTGTATTCTCTTGGTACAGTTTTCTCTGTGGCATGATGGAAAGGGCACAAACTCTGAGCTGTTCTACTTCCATGACACCCTGGGGAATTGAATTAATATTTCTGTATTAGAAATGTTACTTTTTAGACTTGTGATGAAAAGTGAAATGTGTATAAATAATATAAAATAATGCTTCTCAGCGTGAGATTAATCAATGTTGTTGTTAAAGACAGAGGAGGCCACACTACTAAAGTATCATTCACAGTTATCCTTCTCATAGCAAAAAACAGGTCAACTCATACTACTAGTGAGAAGCTTGTAAAACCAGTTTCAAAGTTAATGGCAAATATTATGCTTGGAGAGAAAGTAAAATGAGCTTTTGGCAAAAATCCCTTATCAAAGGCATACCATCTGGAAAAGCAATTACTGTCATGTGTGCACGCTAGCAGAATTTTTGTTTTTAAGTTGGATGAAAGCACTGATGTTCAGAGAACATACCAGCACTTCATAGAGATGTGTTACTGTTTATCACTGAGAAGTCCTTACTGCAGCAGAGGAGTTTTTTGTTGTTATTTTGTTTTGTTGTTGGTGGTGGTGTTGGGTGGCCTTTGTTTAAAGCCAGTATTGCCTGAAAAAGTTGCATTGGTTCCTGTGATCAAATTCTCGCAAGGTTAGCTGCAGGAAAGGGTTCACTTAATCTGTGAGGAAAAGAAATTGCACCAGGGTATCAATTCATATCTGCTTTTTGCAGGAAGAATTGACATTCAGTAATGTGATTTTTTTTTATTGTACTTAATTAATTAATTAATCAGTTATTTATTGAGAGAGGGCAGGAGCAAGGGGAGGGGCAAAGGGAGAGGGATCTCAGTGTAAAGCGTGCTGTGGGGCTAGATTTTAGGACCCTGAGATTATGACTGGAGCTGAAATCAAGAGTTGATGCCCAACCAGCTGAGCCACACAGGCACCCCTTCAGTAATGTGATTTCTGATTGTGCTTTACTATCAAAGTGGTAAAAATTGTGGATGCAAGCAATTTTTGACCACTAAAGCCATGTCTTTTCAGTGTTTTGTGAAGAAATGGTCAGTAAGTATAGGATTCTGCTTTTTCATAGTGATGCATGCTAGCTAGCTCTGTAGTGTGACAGGGTTTTAAATGTTTAGTTTTTTAGTAAAATAAGATAAATATTTCTTTAATACTGATAATGCCATTTCTATGATTTCAAGGGAACAAGCAAACTAAATATATTTGGTGTTTCAAATAGCCAGAATTTATAAGTTCATATTTACTGTTATCATGCATTTTAATGTTAAAGATGAGGTATGAGGATTTTACAAAAGTCTGAATTATGGTACAAAATAAATCAGCCTTTAAGAGTTTGACCATTTCCCATACTTGATGATTTTATCAATTTATCAAAGAAAAAAACAGTGGATTTTTATTGTGCATTTTTAAAAACCATCCCTGAATTTTGGAACAGAACATGAAAAAACACTTTCCAGAGCCAAAATGACAGCAGAGAATAGATTAGGAATCTTTCTGTTCCAGTCTTTCAAATCGAAGCATTTAAAATCTAGTTTTGAGTGATATATGATGCCTTTTCTTTTTTCTTTTTTGCATTCAGGGGAATGCTGAAGGTAGACTTCAGTGAGAAATAGTGTTACAATTTCTGGGTCCATGTTCAGTTGTAATATCCAGAGTATATAACATAGCCGATTTATCATTGAGAACTAGTGATTTTTAATCTAGAAATAGAGAATAAGAAAGAAGCAAGTTGAATATGGAAAGTGGCTTATGGCTAAAGATGATTCGAGATATGGGGACTTGAAATCTTTGCAAGGAGGTTATCAAACACTAACAGGGTGTGGCAAAACAACAAAGATACTTAATTGAATGGGTCTGGCTGGCCAAAGATGAGACATTTTGAACATCAGTAAGTATAACTTCAGTAGAGTCAATAACATCAAATATGTATAAATCCATGAATTTATAATGATAGTTAAAAAAACACAACAATCCTCATTAGTTTTCTTTGGAGTATGCTAGAGTCAGCTGTACCTGAATGTAACCAAATAGTTGAAGAGAGGAAGTTTCTTTTCTGGGGAGTATTCTTGTTGATAAATGAAAAAGGAGTGATAAATAGAACATTACCATTTTGTAGAGAATTCCTGGACCTAAGTAAAGATCATTGGTGGCTAATAACGTCACACAGAGAGAGAGCCAGACATTAGATTGCTCTCACTGAAAAGTCACAATACAACCTAGTAAGTTGAACTTGAACCTGAATCTCATCAAGCCGCTAGTTCTAACTACCAGTTTACAGGAAACCTAGAAAATCAGGGAAACAAATGAAATGATACCATGGAGATGCAGTTAGCAAAATCTAGGCTTTGGGAAGTCCTTGAGACACATAATTTGTTTTTTTTCAGCAAATAAATTGTAAGGAACAAAAAAGAAAAATGAGAAGGAAACCTGAGATTAATAGCAATGATTGGACTTTATCTAGGTCCAGATTTTGATACATAAATATTTATGAGATAATCAGGGAAATTTGAACAATGCATATTTGATCTAAAAATTATTGGTAATTTTTAGGTATGATAATAGTATGTAGTTATATTTAAAAAGAGTGATTACCTTTTAGAGTTATGTTATTTAAATGATAGTGGATGGAAGGATATGACTGGAATCTGTTTCGTTATTATCCAGAGTAGAAGGGAGACTGTGGGTGGGGATAAAACCAGATTGGCCTCAAGTTGATGTGATCATTGTTTAAAGTAGGCACTTTAAAAAGCAGTTTCCCAAGGCTTATGATTTAAAAGAACAATATTTCTCAACACTATCATTAATGTTGATAGGATTTCAGTGAACATAAGTCCTAAAAGTATGCCCTTGATTAGAAGCAGTACCCTGTTTGTCCTTTTTAAAATCTCCCTCTTGATCCTCTTTTTATCTAAGAAGGGACCACTAAATTCAGATTCATGTCTCCAGATCTTCGAAAGAAAGAGAAAGAAAGAAAGAGAGAGAGAGAGAGAGAGAAAGAAAGAGGAAGAAAGAAAGAAAGAAAAAGAAAAAAAGTGGGCACTTCTGGTGTTGGGGGTCGTAGTGGTGTAATTCTTGATACTATTCTCTAAGCTTTTTTGAACATTTCCATAAGAAAAAGATCCAGAAATCTACATTCTCTCCGTTGGCTTATAAGAGATCAGTTGAATTATGTGTATTTAACAAGCTGCTGTATTCCTATTTCTGATAATTTCTTGAATCTGTTGGGTTTTCTGTATAGAAAATCATATTGTTTACAAAGGACAGTTTTACTGTATAGTGCCTACTATTTACCAGGCTTTTATTTTAAG
This sequence comes from Nasua narica, assembly GCA_028533885.1. Classification (NCBI taxonomy): domain Eukaryota; kingdom Metazoa; phylum Chordata; class Mammalia; order Carnivora; family Procyonidae; genus Nasua; species Nasua narica. Next base: position 16,596,895 of record CM052811.1, read on the forward strand.
CACTGCACTTATTAACCCATTTGATCCTTGAAGAGCTCCAGTGATGTCGTCTTTAACTTGCCCAGCATTATGAGCTGGGATTCAAATTCAGGCCTTCTACCCTAGAGCCTGTGCTTCTATAAGTTTTTGTATCACACCTTTTAACTTCTCCCTGCTCTAATCCTTATACCTTTTTTTTTGTTTTAGTGTGCTGGCTAGAAATTAACTTTTAAATAGTTTTCACTTGTAATTTTGATTTTGGAAGTTGTCTTTATACTGAGGGAATCCAGAGTCCAATTGAGTTTACTTCTTTACAAATATCAGGTACCCACTACTAGTCTAAGAATTAGTGTGTAGCAAGAAACACAAAGTGTATTGTAACAGCTTCTAGTGGTTTGTTTTGATTTGTTTTGTTTTTTAAATTTACCTCCTGGTCTGTAAGCAGCCTATTTGTGGCTCAGTTTGCTTTCAATTACTTGTTGATTTTATTGGTCCTATTTGCTGAATTTCTGTGAATCTTAGATAAAATGATTCCTTCCTTCTCCCAATCCTCACACCTGTTATATGATTACTTCCCACCTAACTTTACGTAGATTACATAAGAAAAATTAGGCAAAGCACTTAGTATATGGTTTAGTACATAATATGTATCTAGTAAACTTATGCCTTGAGATTTAAGAGGTAACTTCTTTATGATTTTGTTTAAAAATTGTTCCTTTTCTTTAATTTTTAAAATGGGAAAGGTGAATATGGCTTAGTTATTTTAAGAGAAGTTCTAGGCCTGGGACAGGTGGCAAAAACTGTTGATAACATGTTATGGTGGTTTAATGAGTAATCTCTATGTTCTCTGTAAGGAACTTTTTTTATTATAATTATCTCTGAGTTTGAGAAAGATTCCTGAGAGAGTTGGTCATCAAAAGAATACTTGCCTATTAGAGGGTGAGGTGGAAACAATTTAGGGTGACATGTGACTTGTTCCAACTCCATGGGTTTTAGGATAGCTAAGTTTCATGAAAGGAGGCATATACTTTTCTTACTAGAAGGGAAGATTTTGGTTTTACCCTCAAGAGAAAGGTAAATCACAGTTACAGCCTTTTCCTAAAGTTATAGAAGGTAGCCATCGGAAGACCTGGTATAGCTAGTTAAAACTAGTAGTTTTCGGTACCACGCTCCTCCCTCTAACTTAGGTGCACCTGTGATTTTGTATAGCAATAAACTTTAGCAACCTAATGTATCTTTAGTGGTATTTTTGAAAATGATAGTGTTTGGAAACTGAAGATGGTAGAGTACAAGAACTCCATTTTTCAAATGACAGCTATAATTATTGAGTGGCATAACTATTAAAATTGAGCAATTGGTCACTTGATTACTAAAGTAGAGGTTTTGTTATTATGGGCTGTAGTTTATTGGTTAGAGGGAAAAGATACTTTTTGAAGATAAATATGTATGATAGAAACTCATTCTCTGATCATGAAAGCTTTCAGTGGAAAGATGAAATACTTTCTAAACTACACTGGATACTTTGGAAACAAAAAGATGATAGGCAGAATTAAGCATAGTTGATAGGTACTCAGTTTAGTGTCTGTTATCAGTTAGTTGGTAAAGACATTGAGATGTTTATTGTTCTGTACATGATCTTAAACGAGGAGGCATAGCTAATGTGTCCATTTACGGAGTTTGGGATTAGTAAAGATCTTTTCTCTTATTAGAGAAAAGAAAACTGGCATGAGGAAAACAAAAACATAATAATAGTTAATATTTGGGACGCCTGGGTGGCTCAGTTGGTTGGGCAGCTGCCTTTGGCTCAGGTCATGATCCCAGCGTCTTGGGATCGAGTCCCACATCGGGCTCCTTGCTCTGCAGGGAGCCTGCTCCTCTCTCCGCCTCTGTCTGCCTCTCTGCCTGCTTGTGTTCTCTCTCTGTTAAATAAATAAATAAAATCTTTAAAAAAATAGTTAATATTTAATGTTCACTGTGTGCCAGGCACTGCGACAGACACTTTAGATATATTTCAGATTCTATCCCAATAACTCTGTGAGGTGTAAACTATTATTACATCTATTTTATGTATAAGAAACTGAGGCTTAAGAAGGCTTACTCTTTTATTTTTTAAGTGGGCTCCAGGCCCAGTGGTGGGACTTGAACTCACAATCCTGAGATCAAGAGTCATGTGTTCTACCAACTGAGCCATCCAGGTGTCCCAATAAGGCTTACTTTGAAGTTAACTCGCAGTAGAGTCAGGATTCATCCATCTCTTTCTCTTGGGGTAAAACCAAAAGTTCGACTTCAGAAACTTTTAATCAGGATTAGAAAAGAAAGTGTGTTCTGGTTCAAACAAATTGCAAAAGCATAGATTTTGTAAAACCAGTGATGTAGCTAGTTCAGTATAAATTTCTGATATGATAGGGCTCCTTAAAAGTTACTATAGTCACAGATATATTAGTTGGAGTATAGTGTCTCATACAAGAAAGGTCATAGTTCTAACTTGCTACTCACTAGTCAAATCACATTTTACCATTTTAGAGAAGAAGGAGGGACGCATTATCGGTTTTTGAAAATGGCGTTTCACATGGAGTGATATACCAATATTTTATTAACTTCCTCAATTAAAGATGAATATGGAAATGTTTAACATGGAAATGAATTTAAAAAGCTATTGAAACTTTCAAGAACTTTTGGACATTCCTTGTAATTGGAAATTCCTTACATTATTAAACTCTATCTATTACACATCTAGCAATGTAAACATTAAATTAGGTTAGGTGCAAAACTGAGAACCTCTGTCCTTACTCTTAATATCATATGGATGCATTTAATGCTAGTTTAAAAGTAAAAGCCTGACTATAGTGCAAAACCTACATTGCTTTCATAATGGGGCTTTATTCAGTCACTTCTAAAGCTTTCACTTAAATTTGGGGTTAAGTATACTTTTTCAGCTGACCATGCAAGAACAACAACAACAAAAAACCCATAAATTTTAGGTTAAACCACAAAGGAAAACCTCAGTAAATTGCAGAAAAGCTGAGACTTTTTGTGTCGATTTTCTCCCTACAACAGAAGTTTAAAATGCACTACTACAAACACTTGGAAAAATCAAACAGAAACTCTTCTTAAATATTGAGTCAAAGAAGAGATCAAATATACAATAACTGATTATTAAGCTAACTGAAATGAGACTTAGGCTAAGATTAATACCAACCTTAGAAGTAAATTGATTAAAAAAATAAATGAACTCAACTGTGGAATTTAGTATGACAAATAAAACCAACAAAATAAATGCCTAGGGGACAGGAAGGATATAAATAAAATAAAAGCAGAAACAGACACATTAAAAAAAAGAAACTATACAATTGAAAAATCTAAGAGCTGTTTCTTAGGATTAAAAAACAAATTAATCTTATCAAGGAAAAGATCGAAAACCAAAGTAGGAAAGAATAAAGGGAATGTTTATGGATAAGAGATTTTTAAATATATGGATAGATAGATAGAAAAGAGACAGCTTTAGCTAACTGTAAGCCAGTTGATTTGAAATATCTTTGAAATGAATTGTTAAACACTCAAACTGTGTTAAGGAGAAAATCTGGGTAAACCAACAACTATGGAAGAAAGTTTAAGGGATTTTCTCCAAAAGTTGGTTCTGGGGCCAGATCGTTTTGCCAGTGAGTTTTTCCAACTTTCAAGGAACATATACTTCCTAGGGTGAGAAACTGTTCTAGAGATTATAAAAAGATGGAAATATGCCCAACTAATGTTATGAAATCTGTATGAATATCTTAACAATGGTTACCTCATGGGAGTGAGTTTTTTTTTTTTTTCATTAGAGTGAGATTCTTTTGGGGAGTTACTTACACTTCTGCTGTAAGCAGAGATTTTTATTGAAATTAAGATAATTGGGAGAAAATAACCCAGAAATTAAAAACTTAGACAAAGATGTCTTTTGTATCTGATAATATATTTACTGTTACCAGTGCTCTTTATTCCTTCCTGGGGATCCAAGTTTTCACCTGATGCTCTTTCCTTTTGCCTAGAGAGCATTTATATGCATTGCATATCTTTTTTTTTTTTTAAAGATTTTATTTATTTATTAGAGAGAGAGAGACTGAGAATGAGAGGGGAGAAGGTCAGAGGGAGAAGCAGACTTCCCGCAGAGCCGGGAGTCCGATATGGGACTCGATCCCGGGACTCCGGCATCATGACCTGAGCCGAAGACAGTCGCTTAACCAACTGAGCCACCCAGGCGCCCTGCATTGCATATCTTGTAATGGATTTTTCTCAATCTTTGTCTGAAACCATTACCATTTTCATTTTGAAATATATTTTAACCAGATACAGAATTTTAGGTTCTGTATTCAGTGTCTTTCTTCTAGTACTTAGTACTGTTGCACCATTGACTTTTTATTTGCATAGGTGCTGATGAGAAGTGTTTGTTTTTCTGTACATAATCTAGCACCTTTTCCTATTTTTCCTTAATCACTGGTTTTCAGAAGTTTGATTATGATATTTCAAAGTGTGGTTTGCTTTGTTTTTTCTTTCTTGGATTTTGTTGAACCTCATGGATCTGTGGTTTTATGATTTGAAAAAATGTTGCCTACAATTTCTCCAGATATTTTTTCTCTCACCTTCTTCCCTCTAGTTTTAGGACTGCAATTAATGTGTATATTAAATGATTTGATATATTACTATACATCATTTATCTCTGTTTTTCCTTTCTTGTTCTCGGTATCTTTTTCTCTTTGTGCTTCATTCTGGATATTTTTCTATTGCTGTGTTTTCAAGTTAAGTGTCGAATCTGCTGTTAATCCCATCCAGTGTATTTTTCATTTCAGATACTCTATTTTTCATTTCTAGAATTTCCATTTCGGGCTTAAAAAAAATCTTTCACTTATCCCTCAACACTTCCATGTGTTTCTCTACCTTCTTGAGCATATTGAGCATATTTATAGTAGCTCTTTTAACATCTTTGTCTGCCAAGTTCTGTGTCTCTGTCAGTTCTGCATCTGTTTCTATTGATTTGTCATTCTCCTGGTTATAGGTCATATTTCCCTTTTAATTTATATGCCTGGTAAATTTTCACTGGATGTCAGACATTGTGAATTTTATGTTGTTGGGTGCTGGATTTTGTTGTATTCCTTTCAATGATATTAGTCTAAGTTTTGGCATGCAGTTGAATTTTTTAAAATCTCTTTGATGCTTTTTTGAGACTTGTTTTGAGGAAGCTTTGTTAGGGCGGGTCTAGAGCAGCCTGTTTTCCTAGAGCTAATTTAGAGTTGATACCTTCTGAGGACTTAATGTCTCATGTATTATGAGGTCTTTTCATTCAACTTGTTGGGAATACAAACTAGTCCGAATCTTATATGAGTTTTAGGAATTCTTTTGCCTATTTATTTTTCAGTGATCCTTTCTTCAACCTTAGGTAGTTATCTCTCATACAGGTAGGTCACTGCCTGCCTTGAAAGGGACACCTCTGCAGATCTCTGGAGTTCTGTTTCTCTGCAGTCCCTTTTCTCTGGTATGCTTTTCCACAAATTCTGGCTGCCTTGGCCTCCTTGAACATCATTCTCTGTCTGTCTCCTCAACCCTCTGAGATTTCCAGGCTCATTGAAATCCTCACTTTGCTGCAACCTAGAAACTGCTTCAACGGTGTGAGGTAGAGCAATGATAGGACTCACCTCATTTTCCTCCCTCACTTTCTCAAAAATCCCACTCCTGCTCTGACGATATATTGTTCGATATCTGAAAATTTTTGTTTTATTAATCCATTTTATCCAGTTTTCTGGTTGTATAAGGCAGGAGGATTAATTGGATTCCTGTTACTCCATCATGGCTATTTGTGGAAATACTTGATGGATTATTTTTTCCTTCTTTTTTGGGGGTTAAGATGTGGGCCTAGATATAAAAGAAGCCAAAAAACCAGTTGGCTTATTCTCAGTGTTTCAAGTGTTAGACTAACCTGTAACTGAGGCGGAAGAGTCCCTAGTTGCTTGTTGTCCAAACCCTTGAATAAACACGCAGTTTTGCCTGGTGCATCCTTTCTCATTTTCACTATCTGGAACCTTTTGCAGTGGTAGGGTGGTTGATCAAGAATTATGGTATTTGGGGAATGTTGAAAAAGAAAATCAAAGTTGGTGGTATCAAAATTCAAGACTTCAAGCTCTATTACAAAGCTGTAATCATCAAAACAGTATGGTACTGGCACAAAAACAGACACATAGATCAATGGAACAGAATAGAGAGCCAGAAATGGACCCTCAGCTCAATGGTCAACTAATCTTCGACAAAGCAGGAAAGAATGTCCAATGGGAAAAAGACAGTCTCTTCAACAAATGGCATTGGGAAAATTGGACAGCCATATGCAGAAGAATGAAACTGGACCATTTCCTTATGCCACACATAAAAATAGACTCAAAATGGATGAAAGACCTCAATGTGAAACAAGAATCCAACAGAATCCTTGAGGAGAACACAGGCAGCAACCTCTTCGACCTCAGCCGCACCAGCTTCTTCCTAGAAACATTGCCAAAGGCAAGGGAAGCAAGGGCAAAAACGAACTATTGGGACTTCCATCAAGATCAAAAGCTTTTGCACAGCAAAGAAAACAGTCGACAAAACCAATAGACAACCAACAGAATGGGAGAAGATATTTGCAAGTGACATATCAGATAAAGGGCTAGTATCCAAAATCTATAAAGAACTTCTCAAACTCAACACCCAAAGAACAAATAATCCAATCAAGAAATGGACAGAAGACATGAACACATTTCTGCAAAGAAGACATCCAGATGGCCAACAGACACATGAAAAAGTACTCAACATCACTCAGCATCAGGGAAATACAAATCAAAACCATAGTGAGGTACCACCTCACACAAGTTAGAATGGCTAAAATTAACATGTCAGGAAACAACAGATGTTGGCAAGGATACGGAGAAAGGGGAACCCTCCTACACTGTTGGTGGGAATGCAAGCTGGTGCAGCCACTCTGGAAAACAGTATGGAGGTTCCTCAAAAAGTTGAAAACAGAGCTACCCTACAACCCAGCAATCGCACTACTGGGTATTTACCCTAAAGAAACACATGTAGTGATCTGAGGGGGCACGTGCACCTGAATGTTTATAGCAGCAATGTCCACAATAGCCAAACTATGGAAAGAACTTAGATGTCCATCAACAGATGAATGGATAAAGAAGATGTGGTGTGTACACACACAAACACACACACACACACACACACACACACACACACACACACACACACACACACAGAGGAATCCTATGCAGCCATCAAAATACCCAAAAGCGTGCCATTTGCAACGACGTGGATGGAACTAGAGGGTATTATGCTAAGCGAAATAAGTCAATCAGAGAAAAACAATTATCATATGATCTCTCTGATATGAGGAATTTGAAAGTCAGGGCAGGGGGTTGTGGAGGGTAGGGAGGAAAAAAATGAAACAAGATGGGACCGGGGAGGGAGACAAACCATAAGAGACTCTTAATCTTGGGAAACAAACTGAGGGTTCCTGTGGGGTGGCGGGGGAGGGTTAGGGTGGCTGGGTGATGGACATTGGGGAGGGTATGTACTATGGTGAGTGCTGTGAATTGTATAAGACTGATGATTCACAGACCTGTACCCCTGAAGCAAATAATACATTATATGTTAATAATTAAAAAAAAGAATTACGGTATTCTAGGGGCACCTAGGTAGCTCAGTCAGTTAAGGGTCTGCCTTCGGCTCAAGTCTGCCTTTGGCTCAAGTTGTGATCCCAGGGTCCTGGGGATGGAGCCCCACATCCAGGTCCCTGCTCAGTGGGGAGCCTCCTTCTCCCTCTCCCTCTGCCTGCTGCTCTCCCTGCTTGTGCTCTCTCTCTGTCAAATGAATGAATAAAGTCTTAAAGAAGTATCATGGTACTCTATAATGATGTTCTATATGTTCTATATGTTGGCTAATTGAATTTTTTTTGGCTAATTGAATTTAAATAAAAATTAAAAAAAGAATTACGGTATTCTGAATCTTGTTCAGATACCACATAGTTTTAATGAGTTCTTGATACTCTAAGCTGAATTAAGACCCTTTCTATTTACTTTTTCTCAGGTGTTTCTCAGTAATTTGCTATTACTTACCTTTAATTTTATCAGATTTTTTGGTTGCTATTAGCTAGTTATCTAACTGGTTGTCATTTTTCACCTGGGTTGTGTTTACTTCATTCATCATGTATTTTTCCACATCACAGTAACTTTTAGGAGCTTGAAAGAGTTTGATCTTTTATGCATTATATCTTTAGTTTTGTTCCTGCTTCTCTGTTCTTGCCCTTCCCTACTCAGAAATGAATGAGCAAATAAATGAATAGAAGTAGACAAATATATGCATGCATATATATACACAGTGTGTTTTCAGCATTCTAGGACTACTGTGATATATACTGTTGATTTAATATATTTTCAAGAAAGAAGAAACATTAAATTTATTTTAAAAATTCTTAGAAATTAACTGACATACATTTATCAGCATACATTTATCCATATAATTTCTGTACCATTTTCTTTGGAATCATAAAATCATAAAATCTAATCCTTTTTCACAGTCTAACATGCTGATTTTCCTCACCTGTGCTTGCTTTTTTTCTTTATACATTATGATGGATAGTTTTGAGTCATACGGGAAATGTTTGGATTTAACTGCTTTTCTTTTTTGGCTAAACTCATAGTTTCAGTTTTTCTACAGATAAACTGAATTAAATAACTTCCTTTTTGATCCACCTGGAAACTTTTGACAGATTGTTATCTAGCAGTTGGATGTTAGTACCTTGTAAAATGTAAATTGGTCACACAAGTGTCTCTCTTCCAACTCTGATAACTCTGTGATCTATTTTGAGAGATTGGAAAATTTCTACTGGTTTTAATTGCCCTTGCTTGCCCTGCAATGGACAACTTTAATACCACAGTAGCTTTTTATTACAGAGCTTCATCATAGTTCAATCTTTCTGAAAATATTTTCAAGCACCAGTTCGGCCTTCAGATTTAGCTTAAAGTTCAACTGTGTATGAGTTAACCTATGCAGTTAACTCAGCTGTGGTTGTAGTTGGATAAACAGGTATCTTCTCAGAAAAGGTTATTTCCCCTGGATTTATACATGGGTAAGCAGTGACATAAAATTTACTTTTTTGCTTGGCTAGTGATAGGTTTTTGGATATTAATTCTGGTATCTCTTCTAGTTTCAGAAACCTAAAAATACTATTTTTTAAGAAAAATAAATATCTTTAGTATTGAAAAAATATGATTTAGGAATTTAATATACAATGAACAAGCATAAAGTCTGTCAAGTGGCAGAATTATTTGGTAAGTTTTCAGATGAACAAATAGCAGTTAGAAAAATTAGTGGTGGAGCGCCTGGGTGGTTCAGTGGGTTAAAGCCTCTGCCTTAGGCTCAGGTCATGATCTCGGGGTCCTGGGATCGAGCCCCGCACCGGGCTCTCTGCTCAGCAGGGAGCGTGCTTCCCCCCCTCTCTCTGCCTCCCTCTCTGCTTACTTGTGATCTCTCACTCTCTGTCAAATAAATAAAAATCTTTAAAAAAAAAAAAAAAGAGGAACGCCTGGGTGGCTCAGTTGGTTGAGCGGCCGCCTTTGGCTCAGGTCATGATCCCGGTGTCTTGGGATCGAGTCCCGCATCGGGCTCCTTGCTCTGCGGGGAGCTTGCTCCTCTCTCTGCCTCTGCCTGCCTCTCTGCCTGCTTGTGTTCTCTCTCTGTTAAATAATTAAATAAAATCTTAAAAAAAAAATAAAAAGAAAAATTAGTGGTGAACATGTTTGTATGCAAATGTATGGTTAACTTTTATAAAATGGAAAAGCTATAAAACTGTGCAAAGAATAGTTAGGTTAAAAAATTGACCATAAAAAATTAAGCACATCTATATAAAGAAAACTAATACAAAATTAAAAAGAAAAAGAAAAATAACAAAATGGAAAAATTTACAAATATGATCGTAAATATTATCTAGCATACTATGAATAGTTAAAAAATATTTACAATAATAAGATCGAGCAGGTACATTGGTAAAGTCATGTCCATTAGATCTTAAAGGGGGCATTGAGTAAGCAAAAATAAGAAGAGTCCAACCTCCTGGGAATTCAAATAATAGTGAATAACCTTTCATACTTATTGAGTAAGTATAATAAAGTCATCCACAGGCAATCCAGTACTTATGCACTACTTCTGTAATTGGTACAATTCATTTAGATGGTAGTATATATCATTAAAACCATAAACATATCTGTGACCATTGATTCAGTAATTCTACTCGTGGGAATTAACCTTGAGTAAATAATTCAAGGAATAAAAGAACTGTGTAAGAACTATATTCACAATAATATTACTTATAATAGTAAAAACTGAGGACAATCTTATTGGCCAACAGTGGAAAATTTGATGTGTTATGATCCATTAGTATCCAGATACTTCATATCCATTGCATATAAATGTGTAAGTGTAAGCACCGTGACAACAAGGACTGTATCACTTTTGTTCTCTGTTGTAACACCGTGCCTAGAACACCTTGACTTATAAGTACTCAACAATTGTTATTACTGAAATGAACAAACCGTGGTATAATGTTAAGTTAAATTGAAATAAACTCGTGCAGAACCTGTTATTAAGTACCTTAGTGAGGAAGGGAGATGGAGAACAAGGTGGCTGATGAATGTTTTGGAGAAGTTTGAACTGGAGTGAGAAAGTTCAGTAAGATATGGATTTCTCTTGTGAGCCAGGAGTTGGGAAAGGTACTCCAGGAAGAGGGTCATTCTGAGGAAAGGCCTGATGGTAGCAATTGACTAGAAGATAAGGTAGGAGCCTGGGGCATAGGTTAAGGCAGTGTTCTAAGAGGACTTGTATGGAAATCAAGCTAACTAGGTGAGACTTTATTCTGTAGTATGGGAAGTCATTGATGATTTTTCAATAGAAGTTGACGTTAGAAGAGTTATTTAATTTAACAAGTTTCATCTGGCATGAGTATCCAGGACAAGTCCAGGCAGGGAGATCAGTTTAAACTCTATTGGAAATGGAGTGGAACTTCATGTGAGAAGTCCAGTTACAGTAATTGTCAAGCTATTTTGTTTTTCATCTTGAACTATGGATAAGAATTATTGTTCCTTTGTGCTAATGTTATTTTTATTAATTTTAAGAGTTAAACTTGGTTCTGTAAAAGGACAGTGCTATTAAAGAATAAATAAAAATTTAAATATACAGGAAAAATTCTACTGAAATCTTAACATTTAAAATGATTCCAAAAATGCTCAGAGTCAAAATAAAACTGTCTTAGGAAGCCTCCAGTGAACTGTGCCACACAGATAATGTAATTCTTTCAGCTTTACTTTCATTTTTGTATATCTTTCCTTCTTCATTGAAGATAGAAGAAAACTGTCTCAACTCTCATTGTTTTTTCAAAAATATTACTATAACTTTTTTTTTTAAGATTATTTATTTATTTATTAGAGAGCGAGAAACTGACAATGAGAGGGGAGAAGGTCAGAGGGAGAAGCAGACTTCCCGCAGAGCCGGGAGTCTGATATGGGACTCTATCCCGGGACTCCGGGATCATGACCTGAGCTGAAGGCAGTTGCTTAACCAACTGAGCCACCCAGGCGCCCTTACTAGAACTTTTTAAAAATTATAATCTTCTATGAAGGATCAGACTTTAAAAATTATGAATTGTAGGCCTACTTTGCTATCTAGGGCTTTATGAGAAAGTAGATTCCTCTCTACCCCACCAAGTTTTTAACATTTTAGTGACACTGGGGTAGCGAAAGTTGACATTTATGAAGCAGTTCATTGTACTGAATATTAGGGTGATGAAATTTATTTGGAATAAACTAAGAAGAGATCTTTAAAGATAAACCAATGTGTTGCCAGTAGTTGTGCAAGATTAAAATCTGCATTGTTTACAAAATAGAGAAACGTCATAAATTAAATTATCTTAGATAAACATGTGCAGATTCTTTAAAAAAAATAGCAAGCATTTTATCAAGCAGTTGACCGTTATCAAGCAGTTGAGCGTTAATGTTTAATATTCAGAATTGAAAATTTAAATGAAAGCTTTAGATGACCAGCTGATGAATTTTTTTTAAAAGATTTTATTTATTTATTTGAGAGACAGAGAAAGTGAGAGAGAGCATGAGAGGAGAGAAGGTTAGAGGAAGGAGCAGACTCCCGGTGGAGCCGGGAGCCCGATGTGGGACTCGATCCCGGAACTCAAGGATCATGACCTGAGCCGAAGGCAGTCACTCAACCAACTGAGCTGCCCAGGCGCCCTTAGGTTTTTTTTTGTTTGTTTGTTTTGTTTTTGTTTTTTTTTTAAAGATTTTATTTATTTATTTGAGAGAAAAAGTGAGAGAGAGCATGAGAGGAGAGAAGGTTAGAGGAAGAACAACTGATGAATTTTTAAATGAATTGACAATTCAGTTGAATTAATTGAGTAGTGGGTTAGAAGAACATACCCAAGTGCATAACTAAATCATTTTATATTTTTAGGATTAGAGATTGGGTTGGAAAAAGGCTTTGGCGAGTAGGTGGTGTTTTACCTGAATCTTAAGATTATTTATTGAGTATGTACTTAATGCTCTGCATGCCAGATACTGGGTTTTCTACATATGCATAATATATGATTTGTTCTTTAATGGACTAACAATTGTTTATAAACTGTAACAAATATTGAGATAAGTGTAGTAATGTGCCATGGGAACACAGAGATTAATTTGGAGAAGGGACAGGAGCAGAGGAGACTTAGAGCTTTGCGGAGAGGGTGGCATGAGTTGGGACTCGAATGATAGATAGACCCACACACCCTGGAGAAGAGGGAAAGGTATGTTCTTCGATGTAGGGTGTGCAGCATGAAGGGATGTATAAGAGTTTTCTTTCTTTCTTCTCACTAAATACAAATAAGCTTTTTGATCCTTTAATTGGTGGCTGTAGAAAAAAGTTCTGTTAACATGTCAAACCATTTGTCATAGAATTCATTTAGGATACCTTTACTAAAGTAAAAATTGTCTGGAGTGCAAAGAGTTATAAAAATACATTTTGGGAGAGTGGAAGTGTTCTAAATCTTGATTGTGGCAGTTCTTTTGTTAAGACTTATTTCTCTGTCCATTTAAATTAGACATGTTTTATTGCATACATATTTTATCTCACTAACATTGATTTAAAAATTGCCTGTGAGGGGCGTCTGGGTGGCTCAGTGGGTTAAAGCCTCTGCCTTTGGCTCAGGTCATGATCCCAGGGTCCTGGGATCAAGCCGCACATCAGGCTCTCTGCTCAGCGGGGAGCCTGCTTCCCCCTCTCTCTCTGCCTGCCTCTCTGCCTACTTGTGATCTCTCTGTCAAATAAATAAAACCTTTATTTTTTTTTTAAAGATTTATTTATTTATTTATTAGAGACAGAGACTGAGAATGAGAGGGGAGAAGGTCAGAGGGAGAAGCAGACTTCCCGCAGATCCCGGAGTCCGATATGGGACTCGATCCCGGGACTCCAGGATCATGACCTGAGCCAAAGGCAGTCGCTTAACCAACTGAGCCACCCAGGCGCCCTAAATAAAACCTTTAAAACAAAAACAAAAAGCATTAGGAGGATAAGGATAAAGAGGAAATAGAACCAATCTTAGCTGTATAAGCTCAATTTCTGTAAAGTAGAAATGATAATGTCTACTTTGTAGACTTTTGGGAAAGACTACATGAGAACATATATGGGAAGTATCCAGCACAGTCCCTGGCATATAAAAAATGCTCAGAAATATTAGTTAACTTTGATCAAGAATGAACTGAGGGTTAATGGAGGGATGTGGGAGGGGGATGGGCTAGATGGGTGATGGATATTAAGAGGGTACTTGTGATGAGCACCGGGTGTTATATGTAAGTGATGAATCACTGAATTCTACTCCTGAAACCAATATTGCACTGTATGTTAACGAATTAAAATTTAAATATGAATTAAAAAAAGAAAATATTAGTTAACTTGGAGCTGCTCCTGCTTCTTCTTTTCCTCTTCTTCTTCTTTTTTTTCCTCTTCTTCTTTTTGATTATAGTGTTTTGAAATCATTACTGTCAACTACATAACATTTTAAGGGAAGAGGCTCTTTAAAAGAAGTCTTAACTCCTTCCCCGTACACCAGTTCTTTAAATTGGGGTTACTTCATACATCAGCCTGTTTCTTAATACTGCCTTAGTTTTTTTGTTGGGGAGAGACCTTTTTGTTGTTAAACTAAATGAGTTTCACCTTGTTCCAGGTCCTAGGAAGTTCATCCACTTGCTTCTGTTCCTTAGAAAATCTTCTTTCTCCAGGTCCTATCCAGGGCAGGAGTGGAATTATATACTGTTGGCAGCTCCCCCTTTCTTGCCACCAGGATGACAAATACACTTTCCCTTATTTGCTTTTAGGATTTTACAGCCATGCATAGGGGAAAGCTGGAAGGAGGAAGAGGTAGAGAATGGATGGTGGTCATTGACAGAAAAATGACAAAGCTTAGGAAATCCAAATAGCTTTTTAGGCCATTGATAGTCCCTGATTCTTGCTGAATTTATAATTGGAAGCCCTTTTGAACTGATATATCTTGATTTTTTTCCTTTTATCATGAAACCTCTTTGACCATCACGATGGAAAGTTTTCCTGAGAACGTGACATTTAAGCTGGTCTGAAAGATGAGTTAGAAGTAACTAGGTGGGAGAAGAGGAATATGCAGGCAGACAGAACCAGAGTATCTAAAGGTCTTTAAGGAAGGAGCGTAGAGCACATTGAAGGTACTCAAAGATGTCAGTGTGGAGATAAAGATACTGAGATATTAGTAAAGGAATAGGCACATAGATCATTGGAACAATCCAGAAGTAGGACACACACAAATATGGCCAATTGATTTTTGACAAAGGTGCAAAAGCAGTTCAGGAGAGAATAGCTTTTTTTAGTAAATGACTTTGCTTTCATATGCAAAAAAAGAAACCTTGATTTATACTTTATATCTTATATAACAATAATCTCAAAATGCACTGCAGGGGGGCGTCTGGGTGGTTCAGTCCTTAAGTGTCTGCCTTCCTGGGTCCTGGGATTAAGCCCTACATCTGGCTCCCTGTTCAGTGGGAAGCCTGCTTCTCCCTCTCCCACTCCTCCTGCTTGTGTTCCCTCTCTCGCTTGTGTCTCTCTCTGTCAAACAAACAAACAGACAAAATCTTTTAAAAAAAAAAATGCATTGCAGATCTAAATGTAAAATGAGAAACTATAAAGCTTTTGGGAAAAGGGATAAGGGAAAAATCTTTGTGATGAGGTTAAGCAAAAAATTCTCAGAAATGATACCAAATCACATCCATTAAAGAAAAAAAATGATAAATTGGATTTAATAGAAATTTAAGGCTTTTGCTCTGTGAAAGCCACTGTTAAAGAGACTAAGAATACAAGTTACAGAGTATTTGCATATCACATATGCAACAAAAGACTTATCTCAAAAATATATAAAGAACTGTCAAAGCTCAACAGTAAGAAAGAAGTGACTCAGTTTAAAAATGGGCAAAAGACAGACATTTCATTAAAGAGGATATAAGGTTGGTAAATAAACACATGAAAAGATGTTCAAAATCATTAGCCATTAGGGAAATGCAAATTAAAACCATAGTGAGATATCAGTGTCTCTGATATTCTTTACCTATTAGAATGACCAAAGTAAGAAATATGTAATGAGGGCGCCTGGATGACTCATTGGGTTAAAGCCTCTGCCTTCGGCTCAGGTCATGATTTCAGGGTCCTGGGATCAAGCCCCACATCAGGTTCTCTGCTCAGCGGGAGCCTGCTTCTCCCTCTTTTTCTGCCTGCCTCTCTGCCTACTTGTGATCTCTCTCTCTCTCTCTCTCTCTCTCTCTCTGATCTCTCAGAGATCTCTCTCTCTCTCTGTCAAATAAATAAAATCTTTAAAAAAAATATGTAATGAGAACACCAGGTGCTAGCAAGGATGCAGAGAATCTGGAACTACTATACATTTCTGGGGACAATATAAAACAGTACATATTTTTCTTTAAAAAATTTTTGAAATGAATTCATAAAGATTTACAGAAAAAAATTGCCAATACAGGATGCCAATGTACTTCAGTTTCCTAAAATGTTAACACCTTATAAAAAACTGTGTCATATATTTTAAAACGAAGAAACCAACATTGGTACGTTACTTTTAACTAAACTCTGGATTTTATTCATATTTTACCATTCTTTCTGTTTCTGATGTCATCAGAATCGCACATTTTATTTAACTATCATGTTTCTTTAATCTCCTCTGGTTTGTGACAGTTTGGTAGATTTTTCTTCTTTTTGATGGCTTTGACATTTTTGAATAGTATTGGTCCGCTATTTTGTGGAATGTCCCTCACTGGGTTTGTCTGATGTTTTTCTCATGATTACACTTAGGCTAATCTTAGCCTAACTAGGTGTTTTGGGAAGAACACTGCAGGAAGTGAGGTGCCCATTTCTTTATACTGTATCACAGAGTACAATATAAACATGACTATCAATGTTGAGGTTAACATTACTGATTTTTTTTAAAACGCTCTGGAAACTAATTTGTTTTTTTATATAGTTAAACATATATTACCATATACCCAACAGTCACCCTTTGGGTATTTACCTTAGAGGAGAAAAACTTAATTTGACATGAAAATCTGTATACAGATGTTCATAGCAGCTTTATTTATAATCACCAAAAACTGGAAACAACTTGAATGTTTTCCTGCCGGGTGAGTAGATTAAAAATGTTGTATATCCCTACAGCGGATTACTACTCAACAATAAAAAGAGGTAAATTAATAATACATGTAACAACCCAAGTTGTTACTTGGGTTGAATCTCAGAGACATTGTGTTAGTTGAAAAAAGCTAGTCTCAAAAGATTACCTATTGTATAGGATGACATTTTATATGACATTCTCTTATATGACAAAATGACAAAGTTATTCCGATTAGACCAGTTAGGGTTTAGGTGTGGTAGGAGGGTGTGACTATAAGCCTGAGGGAGTTTTTTTTTGCAGGAAATGGGGCTCTGTCTTCCACTTGTGTGGGTGGTTGCATTATTCGATATATATGTTAAAATTCATAGATCCGTACCCACAAAAAAGTCAATTTACTATACAATAGTTCACAAACTATAATTTTTAAAAAGTGAAGCTACAGTTAAAAAAAAAAAAGACTGCAGAACTAGAACACAGAGAGCACTAGCAAAAATGGAAAGCGTTATGAAGAAATAGAGAGGAACTGGATCATTTGGTCCTCATAGGACTTAATGGATTTTAAGCAGAGGAATGACCTGATCAGGTAATTTTTTTTTTAAAGATTGTATTTATTTATTTGACAGAGAGATTACAAGTAGGCAGAGAGGCAGGCAGAGAGAGAGGGGGAAGCAGGCTCCCTGCTGGGCAGAGAGCTGAATGTGGGGCTCCATCCCAGGACCCTGAGATCATGACCTGAGCCTAAGGCAGAGGCTTTAACCCACTGAGCCACCCAGGCGCCCCTGATCAGGTAATTTTTAAAGAGAAGTTTATGAAATATTTTTAACACTGAATGTGGAGAATGCATTCATGTGGGATAGACTAAGAGGAACAGAAAATAAGGCATTTTTTGCATCTTTCCCACAAATATTTGTAAAGTCCCACTTCCTGAAGTCTGTTTATGGTGTTAGAATTGTTGTGAGGATAAGAATAATAATTACAAGCAGTCTTTTGTTTCTGTACTTTTGACTTTTTTTTTAAAAAAAGACTTTATTTACTTAATTGACAGAGAGAGAGAGACAGCGACAGAGGGAACACAAGCAGGGGGAGTAGGGAGAGGGAGAAGCAGGCTTCCCGCTGAGTAGAGAGCCGAATGGATGTGGGGCTTGATCCCAGGACCCTGGGATCATGACCTGAGTCAAAGGCAGATGCTTAATGACTGAACTACCCAGGCGCCCCTACTTTTGACTTTTTTATACAGCCTGCATTTTTGCATATTATACCCTGCTTTTCTTATGAATAAATAAGATTTTGTAATCAACTAACATGATAATTGCCTAGTAGTGTCTGCAATATTTTGGTTTCAAAAATGTTGCCATCTTTAAAAAAATTATTTACGTAGTCCTTGGAATAAATGCTTGCTCTTATTTTGTAAAAATGAATAGAAAATTAAAGAAATTCAGTTAATAATGATAATTTTAAGTACCGTTATAAATTGAATATTAGTTAAGACCAAGAAATGATTACAAATCTTTGCCTTTAGTCAGATGCTTATCAGATGAAAGTATGTCAGTCCAATATTTTGTGTGAAGTAAGAGCAGAATTCGAAGAAAATGTAGAAACATTGTACTTATATTGTTGATACTGGTCTGGTGAAATTAGGGACATATGTGTTTTTTAACCCTCTACTAGCAACTCATTTTATTTTTTCACACATTTTATCTTTCATGCAAGTTTTCAGGAATATGTTACATATAAATGTAAAGAATTTCCTGCAGTAATGGTATTGCTATTAGAAAATCTCTTATGTCAAACCTCTTGACATTTTTAAAGAAAAAAAACTATAGAATATTGGCAGTTTTAACCTTTAAATGTAATTTTTTTTCCCCCAGATTGATGGATTCTTGCCTGTAATTTCTTTATTTTTATTATAGAGAAGAATATATTGTATAGTTAATTTTCTAGAAGATACATCTTGGTCCTGTTTCTGTATAGAAGTAAAAAAAAATTCACTGATTTGCAACGAGAGCAATAATGTGAATTAGTGTTCTGTTTTAAAAATAAATTTTACCTACATAACTAATTCTCATTCTAGAAACACTGGCAAAATAGATAAAACTGAAGCCCCTAAAGTCCATCTTGAGCATTCCCGCAGTCCTGGTTCTCTCCCAATTTCTTCATGAATAACCATTTTAACATTTGTTGTCCATCTTTTTAAATATTTTTAATCCATTTATATTTGTGTGTATACATAAATATATACACATATACTCTGATTTAAGTACACCTATATATACACCCACATAGTTTAGGAATATAGTATTGTGTGGATTATTTTTCATAAATGGAATATTTATATAGTTTGGCATTACGATTTTTGCACTCTATAACATATTTAGATCTGTTGTTTTGTTGTCTTTTTTTCAGTTTCTACATTATTTTTGTATTACAGATATGTTGTAGTTTTGTTTGGACCCTCAAGGTTTTTAGTGCAGATTGTTTATAATTTTTTAACACTACTAACAATGAAGACAGAACTATCCTTGCATGTGCTTTGTCACGCGCCTACATGAGAGTTCCTTCAAGATAAAGAGAGTGGAATTGCTGAGTCATACAGTGTATGCATTTTTAAAATGTGTTATTTGGAAAATTTCAAACATATGCCAAAGTAGACTAATAGAATAATGAATTCCTACTCACTTTCAACAGTTATCAGTCCTTGGCCTATCTTGTTTATGTGGACTCTTTAGTCACTTTCTCCCCTCTCATATTTTGAAACAAATCTAGTTATCATGTCATTTGATCTGTAAGTATTTCATATATTTCTGGAAAAGATAAGTGCTTTCTTTTTTTTAGAAAGACACAATCACAACACCATTATCAATAATTGACATTATTAGATATTTAGTGTTCAAATTTTCAATTGTTTTAATGTCAATAACATTTTGTTCTTTTTTTTGTTTGTTTGTTTTTACCTATTTGACTTAGGATCCAAATAAGGGTCACAATGATTAGTTGATATGCGATGATTTTTCTTAAAGTGTCTTTTAATCTAGTTTTTTTTTCCTTTTTCTCCTTCTCTCCATCTCTTCATTATCCTCTCCTTCTCCCCAACTCCTTTTTCTTTTCCTGTCCCCATTTTTTTCTCTGTTCTTAAAATTGTTGCAGTGTATTGGTTGGAGAGACTGGGCTGTTTGTCATGAAGCACTCTGGCTCATGCTTATTGCATCCCATGACACTGTTTCACTTGGGTTTTTGTCCTCTGTATTTCCTATAAATTTTTAGTTGGGTGCGGATGCTTGATGAGATTCAGATTTGATTTCTTTTTGTCAAGACTATTTTATAGACAGGGTTTTCATCTAGTATAAGGAGGCACATAGTAATGATATATGCATTTTTAACTTGGAAGATACTGCAGATTATCTTCCAGAACTGTTGTTTCAATCTATACCTCCATCATTAATATGTGAAGCATTGTTTCACACTTATGAACTGTTATTATCAGGCTTTCAACATTTTTTGAATTGACTAGTGGAAAATGTCTTCTCGGTCTTAAATATTTCCCTAATAATATTGCTAGTGAGGTCGCTTGTTTTCTTTATTTTTTAGGATCATTTTTATTTTCTCAAGTGGCAATTACATGTTCAAATTATGCTTTGTCTTTTCCTGTTGGATGTAGAACATTTTTCTTACTGATCTGAATTTCTTTGGCTCTTTTGATTACTTATCCTCTTTTTCTGTTATATAATGCCAAATATTTTTTCTTAGGTTTTTGTCTTTCATTTTGATTGTATTGTCCTTCAATATACAAAAATTGTACAAAAATTATCACATTTATTCATCTTTTCTTTTATAGTTTATGTGTACTTTTTAGTTTGAGAAATGTTTCTTTCCTCAGACATAAAAATATTCACTTGACACTTTTTTAATTGTAAAAAATACATAACATAAAATTTAACTATTTTTAAGTGTACCATTCAGTAGTGTTAAATATATTCTCATTGTTGTGCAACTGATCTCCAGAACTTTTTCATTTTGCCAAACAGAAATTTTTTTTTAAGTTTTACTTAAATTCCAGTTAGTTAACAGTCATTATAATATCAGTTTCAGGTGTACAAAAAAACTGAAACTTTATATCCATTAAACAACCCCTCATTCCCCCCTCCCCGTAGCTTTTTTCCTAACAACTTGAAATTTAATTTTCACATTTAGCTGTTTTATTTCTCTCCCCCCCCTTTTTTACATTACATTACTTTTATTTAAGTAGTTTGTCATTTGTCTTGGCAACATTTATTAAATAGTCTGCCTTCCTGTTAATACCACATTTGTATATACTAATATCCCATATTTACAGGTGCTGTTCTACAGTTTGATCTATTTTTATACTTGTATGCCATTACTTCCAATTACTGTGTTGTTAAAAGTTTTTGATATCTAGTAAGACAAGTAACACTACTTTGTTCTTTTTCATAATGGTCTTTGTTATTTATATCTGTGTGTGTATGTGTATCTTTGTATTTTGAATCTACTTCATAAGATGCATGAGAAATCTTGCTGGCATATTATTTGGATTTATTTACCAATTTGGGGAAATTAATAGTTTTAAAATGGATATTGACTATTTCTCCATTTATGCTTGAAGATTTTGTTCTTTTGGAACTGTTAGCTTTCTCCTTGAAGACCTTACACATATTTCACAGTTTTTTTATTCCTAGGTGATTTTTATTTTTGATTCTTCTGGAATGAAGTGATTCTATTTTGTTTTGTCTTTTTTTTTAATTGTAGTCTACCTGTTCCAGTTCTGATTTCCCCTTACCATACTTTATATTACATTTTCATAGCATTTATCACTTTGTAACAGAGTTGATTATTTATTTTGTTTTTTGTTATTACCTGTCTTCCTTATTACCCTCTCCCCAGATCTAGAATGTAATTTCTGCAAGGACCGGGATCCATCTTTTATTTTTTAACTGAAAAAAAAAAAAAAAACACAACAAAGCAAAGCATACTGAGCACTCATATGAATTCCAGTAGTGACTTATCCTCTTTGAATTTTATAAGGATAGGTATTTATATTTTATTCAGGTAACAATGTTTTAGGAGTCTTTTCCTTTCCAGAATGAATACGTTTTGTTTTCTTTTGCTTGATTTATCGCATTAGCTAAGTCTTGTAATACTGTGTCGAATAGTACATGTGATTTTCCTCATTATCTTGTTCTTAACATACATGAGAATACATCTATTATTTTATTCCTAAGTATAATGTTTACCATTGGTTTCTAATAGCTTTTAAAGTAGGGGAGTTTTTGTTGTTGTTATTCCTAACTTTAACAAAGGTAGGAAAATTTTTCTTTTGTTCTGAACTTGCTAAGGATTTTTATTTTAGGATATTGAATTTTATCAATGAAAAAAGGAACATAAATTATCTCCAGAGGAGTTTTCACTATTTTGTAGATGACCCCACCATGAGACAGGAAAGCTGAACATATAGTGGTTGCTAAGAAACAGAAATTGAGGAAAGCTTTTGGCAGTCTTACAGGGGTAGAGAGACTTGGAGTTCAGGGTTACCAAGACATCTGTAACTTGAGTGACCAAGACCATGAAGAGAATATAAGCATAGAGAAGTGAGCCCAAAAGTCTGAACCGTGTAGCCTCTAGAAATTGTTGCAGATTAGTAAGTACAAGCTAATAGGCAGAAATATTGAGCAGAAAGTAGCTGCTGAGAGACTGAGAAGCTAAGCAGAATTTTCAGCAGTCTAATGGTACTATGGAGATAGAGGAGTCCTGGTAAATGCCCTTGGCTTTCAGATGAGATCTGTGAATAACTATATCCTAGCAATAAGGGAGAACTAGGGAAATAGATCAGGTCTTAATGTGCTTGAAAACTGGCTTCAAGTTAGCTGATTGGATTAGCTCCTATTGCCAACCAGAAACTAAAGAAAATCTTCTCTTGAGAAAGAGGAGCATTCACAGCCTCTACAGTTTTTATTACACAATCTCTGACATTCAATCCCTAGATTCCAGGCGTGCCAAGAGTCATGAACAAGAGAGAAACAGATATAGAAACACAGATGATCAGGTGTGGACTTCAGTGAAAAATGTTGTGCCACTTCCTTTATCTCTTCTTTGTTTCAGATGAGAAATCTGTCATTTGAATTGTCTTTCCCTATAAAACATCATTTTTAGGTAAAGCATCATTTTTTTCTCTCTCACTGTTTTCATTACATTCTCTTTGTCTTAGTTTTCACAAGTTTATGTGTCTTGTTTGTGTACTGCTTCGGGCTTATCCTATTTAGAATTTGCTTAGCTTCTTGAATTCCTAAATTTATGTGTTTGACCAAGTTTAGAAATTACCAACTTTTACTTTTTTTTTTTTTAAAGATTTTATTTATTTATTTATTAGGAAAGAGAGAGAGTGAGAGAGAGCATGAGAAGGGAGAAGGTCAGAGTGAGAAGCGGACTCCCCATGGAGCTGGGAGCCCGATGTGGGACTCGATCCCGGGACCCCGGGATCATGACCTGAGCCGAAGGCAGTTGCTTAACCAACTGCGCCACCCAGGCGCCCCAACTTTTACTTTTTAAGAGTACTTTTCAAGTGTACTTTTCAGCCCTGCCCTCTTTCTTCTTTTTGGGAATCTGATGACATGAAAGATAAATCTTTTGTTATATTCCACAGGTCCCCAAGATTCTGTTAATTTGTTTTCATTATATTCTCCCTGTTGTTAAGATTGGGTAGTTTTTTTGTTTTGTCTTCCAGTTCAGTGATTCTTCCCTCTGTTCTTTCCATTCTGTCATATTCATCCTTGAATCTTTTATATCAATTACTGTATTTACTGAATTTAACAATAAATTCAGAATTTATTGTTCTGAAATTTCCATTTGGCTCTTCCTTATATTTTTCTTTCCTTGCTGAGACTTTCTAGTTTTTTGTTTTGTTTTGTTTTAGGCATGTATGTAACTTGAGACTTTTTTATGATGGCTGCTAAAAACTCTTTTCAATTATCTTAAGATCTCTGTCATCATGATATTGACATCTGTGGGTCATCTTTTTTCATTCAGTTTGAGATATACCTGGTTCTTGGTATGAGGAATGATGTTAATTTGATACCTGGACATTTTGAGTATTATGTTCCAAGACTCTGGATTTTATCTAAACAGTCTGATTTAGATGGCTTCCTCTTGCACATGGCTCCAGCATAAGGAGTGGAGTTCTTTGCTGCCACATTACTGCCTGATGCAGATAGAAGCCCAGGTAGCTCATTCTGCTTCCTTTAGCTCTCAGTTTGGAAGGAAATTCTTCATTACTCTTGGTCAGGAATGGGAGTTCTGGCTTCCACAGACATTTCCCTGGTTAGGAGGGTCAGAAGTGCCTTAGTACTGCCTTCCACGTGGCCTCCACAGGGAGGGCCAGTTTCTGTTGGGCAGTGGTGAAAGGCCTGACTTCACTAGGCCTCTCCTGATACTAGCCTACTATAGGGAGGGACAGGGGCACCTTGTTACTTCCAGGTGAATGTCCAGGTTCTCCATGTAGTCTTGGCTGACACCAAGCCTCCCAGTTGGCTTTCTGTGACAGGACTGTGGTTGATAGTGTGGAGTTCCCTGTTACAGCTTGGCGGGGGTGGAAGTCTAGGCTCCCTACTTGACCTTTGTTGGTGGGGGGGATGGGGGGGTCCACAGTTCTTTAAATTTTTTGTGGGGTCCACAGTTCTTTAAATTTTTTGTGATGATCGTCTGGGTCTAACAGCTTTTGTCTAGACTGTCCCTTTTCTGATCTTTTGCTAAGGAGAACAGGATTTTGTTTTATTTGTTTGGTTGGTTTTTTTGAGGGATCTGGGTCCATTGGTATTTTCAGTTTGCCAACTTCTTCAACTCTTAGATGAGATATTTAAGGCACAAAAGAAAACCCATAGAACTCACTACTATGTCATTTTCTTTGGACTCTGAGGTCTGTACCTGGTCTGCCTTCTCTCTTTTTACCTTTAGAGTGTTCTTCTATTTTTATGTATTATGTACAGAACTTTTATTTTTGTGAGAGGAATAGGGAAAAAATACATCTATTCCACTTTCCCAGAAGTGGAAGTCTTCAAGTACTTTTAATTCTTAATTGTTTAGTTTTCAGTATAGTTAAAATTCCCTTTTAGTCTGTTTGCCATATGCTTGAGTGGGTAGAATTTTATCACTGTGGCTTACATTTAGGGCTTTACATTTTTTTTCTAATAAAAGTGGTTCATCACCTAGAAATGGAAGTTTTAGAATTAATCTCTTGGTCTTAATTATTTTGGAAAAAATTTCAATTTTTTGTATCCCATTTTATTGAAAGTATGTACATAAATCTCTAGTATTTGTTTGCTTCAGGAGAAATGTCCCAGGGTGGTTTATCTATTAATTATGCATATCCTAATGAATTAATTAAGATATGTGTAATTATAACATTTTAAATATGTTAAATTTATTTACTGCTGCATTTTCTAAAGTAGCTTGCAATACTTTCATGTGATTGATCCAGGTGGATACAACTGTCATATTGTTTTCCTAACTTCAGGGTTTTTTTTTTACAATTACATCAGAATGAATTACTACACTAGGAAATAAGGACACCAGGTTGGCTCAGTTGATTAAGCATCTTACACGTGGTTTCGGCTCAGGTCATAATCTCAGGGTCATGAGAATGAGCCCTGTGTCAGGCTCCATGCTAAGCACAGAGTCGGCTTGAGGGTCTCTTCCTCTCCCTTTGCCCCCTCCTATCCCCACTGGCACTCTCTCTCTCAAAATAGATGCATAGATACATACATACATAAGTCTGCTTGAGGGTCTCTTCCTCTCTCTTTGCCCCCTCCATCCCTGCTGGCTCACTCTAAATAAATAAATGAATGAATATGCTGGCTCGCTCTAAATGAATGAATGAATGAATGAATGAATGAATGAATGAATAATAATCTAAAAAATATGCTAAGAAATCACTAAATACTACTCTGAGGGCTTTAGAAATAAAGTTAAATTTAATATCATCTTAAATACTACCTGGACTTTTATAGTGAATTCTTGATTTTAGGCCTAAAATGTATCCGATATCAAGCTGGACACTGGGAAGAATGTTTTCACTTTGATTTTGATCTTTGTAGTGGCTTTCAATTTTCTTTTGGATCAGGAACCCATCAGAGGGTCTGCTTAGAGCTGTATGCAGTCCCCTTTCACAAACATTCACACATGTTCAATCAGGGTGTTTTAAGGATCTTCTAAAATCCCCCAGAGTTCACAGATTTGGGGTCAACCCTCATACTCTGTAGTTTTAAAGACGTTTTTACATGCTGTGATACTTTTTAAAATATCACGATTTTGAGCATTAGTGGTTTGTGTTCATATTTTACGATGAAGAAACTGCTGCTGAAAATGGTGTGTGACTTCCCTTGTATCACATAGCTGTCAGATGTGAGTCTAGAATTGAGGATACTCCTAACTTGTAATAATTTGAGAAAGCATCAACATTTTTTAAGATTCTTGCTCCGTAACGTCAAATTACTGCCTGATAAGATCCTGTCACCTTTTCCTCACTGTCCACAAATGAGTATGCCTGTTTTGCCACATTATCACATCAGATGATCTCCTACCCCCAGTGTTTGGTGAATTGATAAGTGCACAACGATATTTGTTTCTTTGTATTTAGGGTCCTCTATCCACTTATCTATCAGCATCTTACAGGTTTATAGATCATTGTGTGTAAATTTTTAATATGTTAAGAATATTAACTTTGTCATATTTTTCGCAAATACTTTTACCTTTTTATTTGCCTTTAATTTTGTGATTTCCTTTTATGGGTAGAAGTTTTGAAATAAGCATTCAGATTTCCTCTAGTAAGGATTTGAAGGATTTTGATTGGAATTGCATCAAGTTAAAGATATATTTGAAGAAAAATTGGTATTACTATATTATATCTTTATAGTCAGTCATGTTATATTATTGTTCAGTTCCTCCAGCCTTTGCTGTACTTCTTCATGCTGCTTCTATATGTATACACCTTAGTGGAATCAGGAAATCTTCTCTGTCCCTGTACTCTTGGGGACTTTCCTTATATTCTCTGGCTCCCAGGAGCTTTTTCCTGGGCTTCTCACTAGAGAGCTGGGGTTTCCTTCTCTGAGTCTTAGCGCTGCCCCTCTACTGTTAACACAGTTGTACCCCATTGGGGCCCTCCTGGGTTGAAGTAGTAAGGGGAAAAGAGAAATACATTATGAAGATTTCCCCTATACTCTTCATTGTATGCTGGCTCCTTTTTCTAGTTCCTTAGGACAGATGGACAGGTTTTCTCTTGGCTTTTAAGTGTCCTTTCTCTGACTTACAGCTTTGTGACTTGGGCTGGCTTCAGGGCAGAGAGAGTGTTTAAAAAAAAAAAAAGGAACTGGAACTACCCCCAACCCAACACACATACACTTCCCAGCTCACAGATGCCCCTTTTATTCTAGCTAGAAAGAGGGGGTTTCTCTTGGAATTTTTGCTGTGTGTGCCTGGGGCATAATTCTGGGACTCTGCCCATCCTCATGTCAAAGCGGTAGACGAAGGGTTTTTTAAAAAAAGAGTAAACTCACCACCATATTGATTGTTCGTTTAAGTTTTGACTTCCCTTCTCAATGCTCCTGCCGTGGTTTACTTTTTAGAGTCTTGAGGTAGTTGGTTTTAGTATTCTCTCCAGAGCTTTTTAGTTGTTTTCAGTGGGAGAGATTGCTGTAGTAGGTGGCCTTCACTGAAAGTCAAGTTATTTCATTTTGAAAATAATTTTTGTTTTTGTTTTCTAAAAATTCTTTCTTATTCCTTGCTTATTGCATTTTATGAACAGATTTTTCTTGTTTTATGAATATATTCACTTCTTGAATCTCTCCGAAGATACCAGTCAAAATTAAGGACCTTTTATTTCTCTTTGTTACCTTACTCTCTTTCTTTGGGTCAGTGTGCCCTTGCTTTTCACCTTAGTGCCTCTCTTAGTTTTTATTAAATAGCTGGTAAGTCTTAGCTGTTCTTCTTTATAGTATTTTCAAATGAAGGTCTGAATCAGTGGTTATGAATTTGAATATGTATTACAGTCCCTTGGGGACCCAGTTTAAATGCAAATCCTGGCCTCAGAAAATCTGATTCAGTTAAGTCTGGGATGGGGCACCTAAACCCTTAGGTGATTCTGATATTGTTTACATCTGCGTAACTGGTATAATTCTAAAAAGGTCAATATTCTCTTTCACAAAGCATTATCTTCTTCACTGAATATCATCACTGACCACAGGACTCTGCAGGTTGGCTTTCTACGGCTCTGGTGAATGGGAGGTGGAGTTCTTTTTTTCTTTATCAGGCACTTGCAGAGACAAGGCTAACAAGCTGGGACCTATCCCTCTCTCAGTTTCAGGTATAGGGAAGGAATTTATATGCAGAGAGAGTTCTAATTAATTCTGAGTTGTCTTCCCCCATCCCCCCATAGAGATTGTCCCTTGCCTATTATCTCCATTTCAAAGTTCACCCTATAAGTCCTTTGACAAAGACTTTAGACTCATAGTAAATGCTAGTCAGCATTTACTGCTTACAGTTGTACTGATCATCTCTGGTTGTTTTTGACTCAGTTGTTCTGTGGTCTGCTTATACTCAAAGGCTCTCCTGACATGAGATATTTAAGACAGGGAAGAAGTAGATAAATGGGCTCAGGCTGCCATCTTGAACTAGAAAGCCACTGTTAGTTTTAAAGTGATGTTGGTTTGTAATGTGCCAAAAGGTATTTTGAATTCTCACATAAAGTAAACATCATAAAATCTGTAGCAGGATTGCCACTTACTCATACTCGGGAGTGCAAAGAAAAATGTAGCTTCTTTATAACTCATCTTTTCATTTTGACGGACCTTGGTCACTGAATAACTGGAGAAGGAGTAACACTCTTACTTCAGTCTGGTAAACTTAGTCTTATCCAGTAATTTAAATTAATCTCTTTAGATATTTCAGTCTCTGTTTGGATACGAGTCATTCAGATATCATCTCTTCTCTCACACCTTCCCACAGTGGAATCCAGACTTACAGGTTGGATGTCTATGGCTTGTGTGACCTTGTAGTGGTAGAAGGGTGTCAGGACCTGTGGTCCATGTGTTTATCTCCCCTGGTTACTCTGTTGTGTCCTCTTTGGTGTAAGTGGTTGTGCTACTCCCTGGAATTGTGACTACTGTGGTGCTACCAGAACTGTCCTTGGGTGTTCTTCAGATGTCTGGCTGAAGTTTACAACTGATGTTACTTGAGATCTGTTCTCTTGGTTCCCAGGATGCACTGGCCACCTTCCCAGGTGTCACAGATAACCTGAGGTCGACTTGGGCTTGCATTAGCCCCCCTAGCCAGGTGGTCTCTTTCCCAGGCCTCTGCTATGGAGTTATTTTGCTCCTAATCATAGTGACCTCTTCTGGTAAATTCACTGTCCAGCATCTTTAATTACCTTTCCTGTACTACTTTAGAGCCCTCAGGAATTTCCCAGTGCCTTCCATGATGCATAGAAAGGGAGACCCCAGAGCTGATCTCATACCCTTCCTAAATCTGATCATGCTTCTGTGCATATTTTTTGATGGTAATCTCCAGCTTGTGTGGGGTGCGTATAGAGGGCAGGCGAGAGTCTAGTGGTATGTGTGGTGGGGGGATGCTCCTGGAAGGCAGACACTTGGCACAGTCTCAACAAGAAGGAGAGCCGAAGCCATTCTCACACTCCCCGATTTCCTTATTCCATCAAACATTTTTTCCTTTTGCAGCCTCTACCTAGAGAGAGCAGTGGGAATATTGGGGGTCGGAATATTGATCTATTCACTTCTCCTGTCTCTCTCAGTTTTTTATCCTACAATCCTCTGGCCAGACTTAGGAATTTGAGGTTTTAATTCACACTTTCTTTAGGTTTGATCCTTCTTCTACCCAAGGTAACAAGCCTTACATTATAGCCATCATGAGCAGTAGGAATATCTGCTCTGTAGTGTAGAAAAAAACTATAATCTGAGTTTTTCAGATTTGGTTAGAAGATATTAGTGTCAAATTTTTTTTTTCCTTTGGGAAAACTAGAATTTCAAGGCTTTTATTTTATTGTAAAAAACCCTTTTTTAAATTTAGGTGAATATTAACTATTTCTTTCTCTTCATATTCCTAAATTTCTCCAACCACATGGGTCCTATTATAGAATAGTAGAGAAGTCAGCAGAAGGAAATGCAAATGGGAAAAGTATTTTAATAACTGTTTTCATAATCATTAGTATACATCTACCCTCATTACTCTTCTTTAAAAATTTCTTTGTTTTTTCTTACATTTACCCTCTTACACTTTTAATTATAGTATAGATTCTTATGATGATGTTTCTGAAAAATATTTTCATTTTTATTTGATTTGTATTGAGCCTGTAATTTGGGGATCATTTTGTGTCTTCATAATAATTTTCCCAAACAGGAAAATAGTCTATGTCTCTATTTTTTTGTATCTTCTTTAAATGTTTATCAGTAAGATTTTATAAAATTTTGGAATGTGGCATTAAAATATAGGTCTCATATTCTTTTTCCATGATTCTTTTTATTCTTGATTTTATTGTTGCTGTATGTGTTTCAAAGAGCAGAATCCAGCTTGCAGTTCCGTTCCTTTTGCCTTGTGGCCCTATCCTATGTGTTTCCATAGTACTTTCTTCATTGCTCTTTTCTCTAATTTCTCCTGTTTGCATTTGCTCGAGTGTGGTCAGCTCAAGGGCAGGGACTCGGGTACTGTTTGTCTTTATTTGCCTTAGTGACTGATATCTTCCTGCTCATAATAGTTGGGGAGGGTATCAGTGAACTCCTTCCTTGGTTTATTTTTCTCCATAGTACTTTCCATATACTTAAAAAAATATGTATATTTATTTTATTTTAGAGATGGGGGAGGGGTAGAGAGCGAGAATTCCAAGAAGACTCCACTCCGAGCATGGAGTCTAATGGGGGCTCAGTCCCACAACCCCGCGATCATGACCAGAACCAAAATCAAGAGTAGGACACCCAACCAACTGTACCATCCCAGCGCTCCCTTACTGTTTACTTATTTGTTTTATGTATTGTCTCTCTCTCCCCCCCACTAAATTCTAAGTGCCACAGGTAGAGATTTTTAACTGTTTTGTTTACTATTATATTTCTAATACCTAGAAGAGTACCTGGCACAAAGAGGCCAGTGATTGTAGAATGATTGATTAATGAATTGTTCAAATTTAGATAATTGCCTAAATTATTCCATATGATCTACCAAATATGATAGGTACAAACTTCTGGTATGGAAAAAAATTAGTAATATAGTCATAAAGGATAGAATTTAAAAGCTGGGAATACCTTAGTATCATCTAATTCAGTCTCACTTTGTGAAATGCCCAGAGGTGAAGTGACTTGACTTAAGCACATTAATTGTTAATTGTTGGGATGGAACAAGAATTTAGAACTCTTGAGTAAAACTTAATAACTAATAGTGGCATCTGGATATATTGTAGGCATACTTTGTGATTGTAGTTAAGAAAAAGCACAGGTTCTGGAATCAGATGTAGGCACGTTACCTGATCTTTTGTACATCAGTGTCCTCCTCTGAAAACTAGGAATAAACGTACCTTTCTTACTGCAAACTAGGAATAAATGTACCTTTCTTATGGATTGTTCTGAGATACATATGAGATACATATGAGACTCTTAGCACACTGCCTGGCACTTAGTGGAAGCTCAAAAAAGGTAACTTCCATTTCTACTATTTGGAATATTTTTCATCTGTAGCATGTGCTTGTGAAAGATCTTTTTTTTTTAATATTTTATGTATTTTTTTTCATGAGAGATTGAGAGAAAGAGAGAGAGGGAGAGAGAGAAGCAGGCTCTCTGCTCAGCAGTTAGGATTAGGGTTAGCGGGGAGCCTGATGTGAGACTTGATCTCAGGACCCCAGGATCATGACCTGAGCCGAAGGCAGGTGCCTAACCAACTGAACCTCCCAGGTGCCCTGGATGTGAAAGATCTTCAGCTATTGTTGAGGCTTTAATTTCTGTAGTACGCCAGGCCCCTGGGTTCTCTCAATTAAGGCATATCTTCTTCCTTTGACCCAGAGAACACTCTTCCTGGCAGCCTTTGCCTGTTTAGTACCTCCTTATCTTTCAGGTCTCTTATATCTTGCATTTTTAAACTTTTTTATTTTGAGAATTTCTATGCATATACCGAAGTAGAGTATGAGGAATCGCTATGTGTCTCTTACCCAGCATCAATAGCTGTCAACATTAAGTATGCCTAGATATGAAAGAAGCTGTTTTGGATACCTTAGTAAGAATCCTTTCGTTTTTTTTTCTTCGTAGCACATTAACACAATTTCTCATTGTGTATCTAATGTTTCTCTTCTCCATTAGACTGTAAGCCCCACAAAGGCATGAGTTGTGTCTATTTTCTTTATTGTGATGTACCCAGTATTTTTTACAGTGCCTGAAACATGGATGGTATTGTAGATGAATGAATAACCGAGAAAATTGCTAAGGGATTTGAAAAGAGGAACATTTGATGGAAGCCTTTTGACTAACAAAGATTGAGAAGGATTACTTGGGCAACTTTATATGAAAACCATAGGTAGTTTCTTAGGCTCAGATTCATATACTTTTTTTTTAAAGATTTTATTTATTTATTTGACACACAAAGAGAGCGATATCACAGGTAGGCAGAGAGGCTGGCAGAGGGAGAGGGAAGCAGGCTCCCCGCTGAGCAGAGAGCCCGGATTCAGGACTTGGTCCCAGGACCCTGAGATCATGACCTGAGCCGAAGGCAGAGGCTTTAACCCACTGAGCCACCCAGGTGCCCCTCAGGTTCATATACTTCTAAGCAACCTTGCCCTCTTTTTTCCCCAAGTAAGCTTCTGCTGCAAAGTAAATTCAAGAATATCAGTTGAGTTTATAGAATATTGTCCATTGTAAATGATGACATTACTTTGGGGGATCACTCTAGGGTAAGGTAAACTGACCCATTGAGGTTCTAGACCTGTACGGCTGAAGGATCAAGTACCTCTGCAGCTCCGTGGGGAGGTGATAGTCTTGGGGCCCTTGCGCAGCCATCAGCCTATCTATCTCTTGTTATTATAGCTTCATTTGATGAAAATCAAGAAAACTGTTTTTCTCCTCAAATTGCTATCCCCTCCTACTTTTTTTGGTACTGTTTTGAAGTAGTAACCATGGTTACTAGTAGAGGCTCCTTAGAGCTTTAAAAACCTCAGTCAGTTTCACAGCTGGAGGCAGAATAATCTAGATAAAAGCATAAGAATAAAGCTTACTGTGGTTCTACCCCCCCCCCCCCCATTAGAAGTGAGTTCTTTCATTAGGGGCACTTTGCATAAAGTGAAATGTTCTTTGTTCTCACTGGAGTAGACAACATTTTCATTTAAATTAACAGTAAGTTAGCACCTGATTCCTTCTTAAGAGTCAGGAAGGGGATATAATGCTACTACTCCCCTGTCCTCCACCAGAATCTACCCTCTCTCTATTGTCTTCTTTCTGTTCTCTTTTTCTTTACCACCTTCCTTGGCCCAATAATGAGTGATACTAATACTGGGATTTAAGGCTCAGATGGAAAAGATCGTGAAGTTGCAGGTTTAGGTTAATGGAGTGAAAAGGGAATGAAGGAGCGCTAAAACCTTGATACAGTGGCACCAGGAGCATGTTTGCTAGGATCTAAAAGAATTAAGGGCCACCTTTTGTCAGAGGGCTAGAATAAGTGATTTCTAGAAGGAAGGCTAGGCAGCAAATACTATCTTGAGGGATGACACTGGTGATAAGGGAGAGGAAATCTGTATTAAGCATCTAGTATGTATTGAATTACCTGCATAGGTAGTTTCTACTCTATAATGCTCTATCTAATACTAGGCTGAAAGGATTCTTTTAAAATTTTAAAATTACTCGTAATTGTTTTCTTTGTAGTGATTTTCTATTCTGAAACTATGCCACCTTCACTTATAGCTGGTTTATACCATCTGGTTTCTTGATGCGATCTAGACCAGATGTTGGCAAACTACAGCCAATGGGCTAAATCTGGCCTGTAGCCTGTTTTTTGTAAATAAAGTTTTATTTGAATACAGCCACCATACTCATTAGTTTGTATAGTCAGTGACTGCATTTGTACTCTGAAGGCAGAGTTGAGTAGTTGCTATAGAGACTGTATTGCCTGCAAAACCTAAAATATTTACTACCTGGCTCTTTACAGAAAAGTTTGCCAACCCCTGATCTAGATGAACTGTATCAGTTCATCTTGGACCAGACGTGGGAATGGTCATAATGGGAAGAAAGCACACTCTTAGGTTATACTCTTTGTGGACATTAGAATAGTGGCAGCATGAAAAGAGGTTTCGGGCGATTTGGATGAATGTGACTTTCTGGGCCCTTTTTATTAATAATCCCCAGGCTAAACTTTGAAAGGAAACCTTAAAGGTAAATGTTGTGGACTGATTTTGTTTTGTTTTTTGTACATTTTTTTTTTTTTGCCATTTTTTATTCCTACATACATACCTGTGACCATAGTCTCATATGGACTTATTCTTATTTTGTTATTCATTTGTACACTCACATAAATGTAGATTTACTAAGTATCTTAATTGGAAGTGACCTTGGAGATCATCTGCTCCAACATTCTTATTTTACACATGGTAGAAACTGAGTTTCTGAGAAGTTGTCCTATATACCAGATGTCACAAAAGCAGGTTAGTGGCAAATGTGGAGGGTAAAACCCTGGTGTTTTGACTAATTCCTGCTGTCTTGCATTCACACATGAAGCCTACTCTGTAAGGCCTTGCCCAGTGGAGGACTTAGAAAACTAAAGCTGAAGAGGAGAAAAACATTAGTTCTAGATTCTTATTTAATTCTGCTACTGATTGATAATCTTTACAAATTTTTAGTAAGTATACCATTCTTTGATAGAAGTAAAAATCTAGTAAGGATGATTATAGACTAAGTTCTAGATATTTGCTTCATTTCCAGGTAAATGTGCAGTTATTCAAGTAGATACAGCCACTATTCACAGTTCCTGAGTAATTTAATTTGTAAGTGGAACATTGGAGAATCCAGAATCTGTGTTGTTCTAAGTAGGTTACATAAATGTGTTTAAATGTTTTTCACTTGTGAATTGAATAAACTGTGATTTGTAATTTGTAATAAAAAGAATTTATGGGACGCCAGGGTAGGTCAGTTGGTAAAGTGGCTGCCTTCGGGTCAGGTCATGATCTCAGCATCCTGGGATCGAGCCCCGCATCAGGCTCCCTGCTTCTCTTTTTTTACCTTTCCCTCTCTGTCTGCTGCTTTCCCTACTTGTGCTATCTCTGTCAAATAAATAAATAAAATCTAAAAAAAAGACATAATTTATGATTTCATAACTTAATGAAAAAATTCCTTAGGGTGCCTGGGTGGCTCAGTGGGTTAAAGCCTCTGCCTTCGGCTCAGGTCATAATCTCAGGGTCCTGGCATCGAGTCCCACATCAGGCTCTCTGCTCAGCGAGGAGCCTGCTTCCCACCCCCCTCCCCCGCCTGCCTCTCTGTCTACTTGTGATCTCTCTTTCTCTGTCAAATAAAGAAATAAAATATTTTAAAATATACATATATATTTTTTAAAAAATTACTTAAGAAGATATGCTTTATCTAAAAAAAGAAATGTACCAGAAATTATAGCCATTTTACTTTTATATTCCTGATAGAGATATTGTCATCACAATTGGGGCAGAGTCATTATTTTCCTTAAAAAGCCTCTCCCTTTATTGCATCAGAAAATAACCATAGAATTTCTTCTTACTGGTTCTCTGGAGACTTGTTTTAGACAAGAGAAATCCTAAGAGAAGCTTGCACAAAAGGTCTACATTGGAAACCATACTAAAAGAGCAGATATTAGAGTGCTTTTGGCTTATTCTGAGGATGATTTATAAAACCTTACTACCATTATTTGCCTATATTAAATGAATCTCTGCAGAGTTCTGTAATTGCTCCTTTTCTTCCTGTATGTGATAAGTCAGGCCCCTCTACTTCCTTTCCTTTTACATTGAAAAATGTTTTAAATTTTTTCCTTAACTTTCCTTTCTTTTGTAATATAATGAACAAATTCATATAACTCAACAAATTTAATCAATCTTAACTATAAATTAGTTATGTTCAACTTTTAAAGTACACAATTGCTATGTAATCTTTCAGAAATTAAAGCCATTTAACAAGTCAATATTTTATATTTAGTTTTATATTTTCACTGAAGGCCTATCTCCAAATGTGTATATACAGAAAGAGAATCAAATGGAACATATGTTTGTTTAAGTTTGGAATCATAAATAAATGCTTTAATAAATTACACCTGTTCATCAGAAATGAGATTGACATATAATCATAATGGTTTGGATATCACTTCTCTGGAATTCTGATTTACCAACATAGTTTAATGTTCTAAGCTAGTAGTTTGAGTTCTTTGAAACCATATTTCTCTTTGATAGTTATAAAAATAATTTATTTCCTCTTACTGTTGTTTGAAATTTAAAATTTAATTCATTAATAAAAAAGAGCCAGGTGCAAAGTGCGCTTTGTTTTCAAACTTATTAACATATCTCTAGATTAATAAATTCTATTTAAATTTATAAAATGTGTCTTAACAGGAGTTCCATGGTCCCCTTTAGAGGGTCATTAAACTCGCCTGATATTATATTAAAAATTTTTTTCCACGTGGGAATTCTTCATTTAATAGAGTCTCAAAGCTGTCCATCAGCCAAACGAGGTTAAAAACCACTTTTATAGGACTTCTGAAGCATTGTACCCTTCAAAGGAATATCGAAGGTAAATTTGCTTTGCATTCTAGAATCACTTAATCATAGAATCTTGGAGTGACCAGCGTCCATTTACAGGTGAGTAAATTAAACCCCCCAGAAGTTAATGACTTACCTAAGGATTCGCAGAGAACCCAGTAGGAGGACTCTTGTGTTATCCTGATTGATTTCTTAGGGCCTTTTTAGCCTTCCAGCCTAAGCACAGAGGTTGTAGAGCTTTCAAATCGATAGCAAGATATTTGTATTTTAATTAGAAAGCTTTTGTAGGCACAGTAGAAATCCTGAATAATTTGTTCCAGTAGTTTCATGAAGTATTAGTTTATGTGTAGTTTTTTAGAGGGAGGATATATGGAGGTCCCGTAGTCCTAAAGGAAAATCTCTTAATCTTCACAAAAAGTTATATCTTTGGCAGTGTCCATGTTGAATATAGTTTAGGGACATTTCATTCATTCTGTTAGCAAGTATTTATTGTGTGCCTACTATGGGGATGTAGGTTTTACCAGTTGATAAAGAGTAATTGTGGAAAACTATGAGATTGTGGTAATTTAATAATATCAGCAGTTTAATGTTGAAAAATGTTCTTATTTTTTTTTAAGATTAGTTTATTTTAGAGAGAGCATGAGCAGGAGGGGGAGAGGGAGAGGGAGGAGAGAATCTCAAGCAGTCTCTGTGCTTACCCTGCGTGTGGGGCTCAATCTCAGGGCCTCAAGATTACAACCTGGGCTGAAACCAAGAGTCAGACTCTTAATTGACTATGCCACACAGACACCCTGGAAAGTGTTTTTCTTTCTAATCACTAACCCATAGAAGAAAATGTCATATAATAATACTGATAGGAGTTTTTTGTTTTTGTTTTTAAGATTTTATTTATTTGTTTGACAGAGAGATCGCAGGTAGGCAGTGAGGCAGGCAGAGAGAGAGGGGAAAGCAGGCTCCCCACTGAGCAGAGAGCGTAATGCGCAATGCGGGGCTCGATCCCAGAACCCTGAGATCCAAACCTGAGCCAAAGGCAGAGGCTTTAACCCACTGAGCCACCCAAGCACCCCTGATAGGAGTTTTTGTATGATAGTCCTTAGTATGCCAGTTGACAGAGTTATGAAATACTACAAATTCTCAGACTACTGGGAATTAAAGAAATTGCCTTATTTAAATACAGGCCAAAGCTAAAAAAAACAACAAGATTTTCATTTTATTTATCACTCTTCACTATCTGATTGAGATTTAACTATTGTTCTTAAGTTAATGATTTCTTTTTTCTAAAGATTTTATTTATTTCTTTGACAGAGAGAGAGCACAAGCAAGGGGAGTGGCAGGAAGAGGGAGGAGAAGCAGGCTCCCCACAGAGCAGGAAGAGCCCTATGTGGGACTAGATCCCAGAACCTGGGATCATAACCTGAGCCTAAGGCAGTTGCTTAACCAACTGAGCCACCCAAGCACCCCAAGTTAATTTTTTATTGTTTAAATTTGTGGTCACATTTCTCACTGTGAACATAGATCCTGAATTTTTATATTATTTGGTAATATTAGTAGCATAGTTACAAGTATTAAAGCTATAGCAAATTAATTTGAAGTATTTTTTAAATTTTATTTTTATTTTAATTTTAAAAATTTTTTAAAAATACTTTATTTACTTGAGAGAGAGAGAGAGAAAGAGAGAGAGAGTGAGAGCATGAGCAGTGGGGAGAAACCATGGGAGAGGGAGAAGCAGACTCCTGGCTGAGCAGGGATCCCAGTGTGGGACTTGATCCTAGGACTGTGGGATTATGACCTGAGCTGAAGGCAGACACTTAACAGACTGAGCCACCCAGGCGCCCAATTTGAACTATTTTTTTTTTTCATTTGAAGTATTCTTAAATGAACATAAGATTCAAATGAATTTAAGATTACAAATGATTGTAATCACTTTTCATATATGTTTAAGATGCTTTCAAAGTAAGGATTTTATGATTTAATATCTAATTACATTTCGAAGAATTAAAGACTAATCCCATTTTACAATATTCATTTTACATGGTATGCTTGAGATTTATGAACTGTGAGATTTTGTGCATATCTTTCCAGTCCCAGTTCATCAATTTGGCTCTTAAAACTGGAACAAGATTCTTCAACATTCTGACTCCTATTTTAAGATTCCTTACTCAGTTCAGCTTATAAACAACAACAACAACAACAAAACCCTCCAAAGAAATACTAACAATGTAGTATTTCTGTTTGTTTTCACATTCTATATCTTTTAAAATATATTTATTTTTAAATTTAAACATGTAAGGTGTGTAATTGGTTTTCAAGGGTGAATATATGATGAAGTATTTGGTTATAGGCAGTAAGATTCAGTTGATACAGGCACCTCGGTTGTGTCCTGCACCTCCCTCCTTCCCGTGCTCCCGTGATTAGTATCCTGAGCTTGTAACCTTATATTTGTTGCATTATAATTTATTGCATATGTATTGTATTGTTTCTTTCCTCAACTAAACTTCCCCTATTCCCAAGTCCTTGAGGACAAGGCTCTAGATCAACTTTGAATCTTCAGAGTGTAGCACATAGCAGATGCTTATATATTTCTTAAATGAATGAACTGATTGAGAAACATGAGGGATTTATCTTTGGGTCCTCTATACTTACCAAATAAGATTTTAAACTCTGGGGTACTCTATGATGGTTTTCCAGAGCCTTTATGTCTCCAAAGAGATTGATTGATTGATTTTAATTGGTGTACATAATTGTGGGGGCTGGCAAATCTGAAATCTGCAGAGCAAGCTGGCAGGCTGTACACCCAGGAAAATGTTGATGTTGCAGCTCAAGTCTGAAGATAGTCTACAGACAGAATTACCTCTTCGTTGGGGAACTTCAGTCTTTTTTCTCTTAAGGCCTTCAACTGATTGGATGAAGCCCGCCTATATTATGGAGGATAATCTGCTTTACTCAGAATCTCCTGATTTAAATGTTAATTTATCTTCAACCAAATCTGGAGTCGGAATGTTTACAAGGGAAAAAGGAAGAAGGACTATTGCAAAAAGTGAAAGAAGTTTAAGAGACATATATCTCAATGCCGTGGACTTCATTTGGATCCTGATTAGATCAAACCAGTTATAAGAGGATGAACTTTGTTACACAAACAGAAAAAATTTAAAATGGAGTAGGTATTAGATGATAGGAAGGAGTTGTAATTTTATTGGATATGATAGTTGGTATTGTTCCATTTTAAAAATGGGAAAAAAAAAAGAATTCTTCGTATAGACTGAAGTTTGTATGGGTCAAACAAATAAGATATCTGGGATTGTTTTAAAGTACTCTTTCTCTCCATGCCTAGTAGGTGAAACAAGATCAGCAGAACATTAATAATTGCTAAAGCTAGGTAATGATTATGAGATGCTTAT
Source organism: Nasua narica (assembly GCA_028533885.1). Classification (NCBI taxonomy): domain Eukaryota; kingdom Metazoa; phylum Chordata; class Mammalia; order Carnivora; family Procyonidae; genus Nasua; species Nasua narica. Next base: position 16,636,757 of record CM052811.1, read on the forward strand.
TGTATTATTCTATTTCTATATATAAAAGTTTCTATAAAATTTTTTTAAATGAGTGAAAGTATAATAAAAACAGGGCTTGTCATATAGTAAAAAAAGTAAGTTAATTCATGTTAAAAAAAATAACCTTCATAGCAACATCTGGATTGGTGTTTGGCCATGTATCTGAGTATTGTGGCTTAGCCAAGTTGACATGTAAAATTAACCATCATAGGTACCAAGTAAGTGATTAATTTCAGTGGGAAAAAGATTCTTCAGCATTTTCATAAAGAAATCAGCTATGGAAAAATTAAAATTTGTATCAAGAATACTACTAATAAGTTAAAAAAGAAACATGCATGGGTAGCTATGGCCAGGACTATATTTATATATTAGAATCTTATTTTATTTTTTATTTTCTATTTTCTATATTATCATATAATGTATTTTTTGTTTCAGGGGTACAGAGTCTGTGAATCATCAGTCTTACACAATTCACAGCACTCACCATAGAACATACCCTCCCCAATGTCCATAACCCAGCCATCCTATCCCTCCCTCCCCACCCCCAATAACCCTCAGTTTGTTTCCCAGGATTAAGAGTCTCTTATGGTTTGTCTCCCTCCCAATCACATCTTCTTTCATATTAGAATCTTATTTGAGTGCAACATAGGAAAATAATTGAAGCATATGAACAAGTATTACATACTATATAAATTAGGAAATTTTCAGGGACTAGTGATCAGAATGGAGTAATGATCAGAATGGGGCACCTGGATGGCTCAGTGGGTAAGCCTCTGTCTTCGGCACAGGTCATGATCTCGGGGTCCTGGGATCGAACCCCACATCGGGCTCTCTGCTCAGCCGGGAGCCTGCTTCCCCCTCTCCCTCTGCCTGCCTCTTTGCCTACTTGTGATCTCTCTCTGTCAAATAAATAAAATATTTTTTTAAAAAGAAAATATTTTTAAAGAATATGCATTTTGAGCTAATTTTGAAGAATGTGTGCATGCTATGTATACATATGTGGAGTTGGAGGATAATCTCAGTAAGTAGAATACCAAAGGCCTTTTGAGAGTCTTGAGGACAGAAAGTCAGGGAAAAACTGAAAGAGAGCCTTGAGTGTACATTTTACATCTGTTAAGGTAGACAATTAAAACAACAGCAATCTTCTTGAAAGTTAATTAGGAGAGAAGTGATTAAATAAAAACATTCCTTGCGGATACTGTTGTGCACGTGTAATGGGCTAGAGTGGTTTCTAAGCCCCCAACCACAAGAGATGAGAGGCCTGTACGAAGATTTATAAATAGAAAGATAATCCAAGTCTCTTAGAGGTTGCTGTAGAATTTTGTGATTTCACATTGCAGACAGATGAGAGAGGATGAATATACTAAGTTTACCGAAACTGGCAGTCTGGCACTGTAAGAATGGTGTTGTTAATTTCAATAGTGATATGGAGCTATAGAGAGTGGGCAGGTAGAATGTGATGAATGACGTATTTGCATGTCTTAGTAGATACTCCATGAAGTGAAACTTATTGTCATGTATTCTGTTATTCCCAGCATTCCACTCTGAGGCATAAAATAGGGTACCTTCTTTTAAGGAATTAAAAAAAAAGATTTATTTATTTGAGAGAGTGAGAGAGAGCACAAAAGTACAGGAGGAAGGAGCAGAGGGAGAGAGCATCTCAAGCAAACTCTGTGCTGAGTGCCCAGCGCAGAGCCTGGACTCGGTCCCACCACCCTGAGATCATGACCTGAGCTAAAACCAAGAGTCCACCCAGGTGCCTCTTAAGGAATTTTATCCTACTTGGTGAGGCCAGCATACTTTGGTTACAAAATTTATGGTATAAAATTTAATATTTGAAGATATCAAACTACTGGTAATCATCTCTATCAATGTGTAGTTAGTATCTGCTGTGACAAAGACAAAAAAAAAAACTGTAGAAGTTCAGAATGGGAGGGTATTTCCAACTACTTTCTGAGAAGAATTTATGAAGGATGTCAGATTTAAGCTCTCATAAAATAGGATTTGGAACATCTTACATAGTGGAGCTAATGGGGCAAGTGGAAAGCCTCACAAGTTGGAGGCTTAGGTATGTCCAAAATGTACTATGTGTTTTAAAAGAAAGCTTTGTTCATTTGGATTATCTTATAATTTATACACAGCCCTTGCACCTGCTTATTGTGTATGGTTAATCATTTTTATACGCCTCAGCCTTAGTCCTACTCTTTACATTGGAGCCCTGGTGACCTGAAACTGTAGCTTAAGTCAGTTGTATTTACTTTTTTTTCTCACCCCCCTTCTCTTTAGTCTGTCAGTCTCAAAAAAATCCATCAGTGTATTGGTCACTTCTTGAAAATAACACTGAGATTATCTGTTATTTCCCATCTATTGTTCTTTATTTTTGTTTTAAGACTGTTTTTTGTTTTCATTACTTTGCTTTGCCCGTAGTCCTAACAGTGGGGATGTTCCTTGGTCCGGAGTCACATACTCCTACCATTGTGACTGTGCCTTGGCCTACCTCCTCTTGCTCTCTTTCCAGATAGGAGCTTTTTTCAAAGGTAGTATTTCTTGCTGTGCATGCTTCGTAGGCCCCTTTCTGATTTCTGTTTTCCAAACCTTATTTACCTCTTACTGTTTTAGTCCCATGGTAAATCTCTTCTTTGGATTGCATTTATAGCGGTTTTTATGATATGTACAGATTTTGAATTACTGAAGTAAAACTGCATTTATTTTCTGTACCTCAGTTAATATTCTTTGCCTCAGTTTTTATCAAGTCAACTGATTTTTTCCCCAAGTATCTATATCTTCAAGGTTTCCGTACATATTATCATCTTGCAATAAAAAATAGCTGGTATTGTTGAGGCTTGTCATTTATAATGTTACCGGAGAATGGAATATTTAAAATATTAATGCAGTTCACATGGATAACTTTCATAATTCTATAGCTTCAATATTATTTTTAAAATAATACTGTACACTTAGTCAGTGAAGCTACATTTTTAACAGTGTTGGGGAAAAAAGGATTTAAGAGCTCCTGAGCATCTTAATCCCACTCCTTTCCATGACAGTTTTATTAATTGGGATTCCTCTGGTGATTGTTCTTTGGAAAACAGCCCCACCTTCTTCCCACCTTTACCCAAGAGGTCAGAATACAACTATTCCTTTCTTTGCATGTACTTTAAACTTAGTTAGAATCATTATGTCTCTTCCCCTCCACCTTAATTGTTCCTTTTTACTATTTCTGTAGTTTCAAAAAATACTCACTCTAATTAAAATTCAGGAAGGGCACTGAGACTTCAATGTAGCTTTCATTTGTTATGTTAAGTATAATTTGCTAAATTAGGTCGTCATGTGATTGGGGAAGACTAGGAACAAGTAACTGGATGGTCAATTGGTAAACTCTTTTTTCATAAATATTAAATTCTTTTAAATGTTTATGTAATAGGGGCGCCTGGGTGGCTCAGTCATTAGGCTTCTGGCTTTGGCTCAGGTCATGATCAGGTCATGGCTCAGGTCCTGGGATCGAGCCCCGCGTCGGGCTCCCTGCTCTGTGGGAAGCGCTTCTCCCTCTCCCTCTGCCCTGCTTGTGTTCCCCATCTCTCTCTCTCTCTCTGTTAAATGAATAAAATCTTTAAAAAAAAAAAAAAAGAATTTGTTTAAAAAAATGTTTATGTAATAACTAGTATTTTTCTTAAATATTTTTCTTTAGGTAATCAACAGTATATTTTTGTTAATAAATAAGAACATAAGTAGAGCTATTTAAAAAATATATATATATTGTTAGTCTCCATAAAATACTATTCTATAATCTCCTTAAATCCATTGAATAAAAAATTGTTGTCCTCCATTAAAAAGTATGTTAGTATGATCCAAGCAGTAGTATGTATACTCAGCCTAAGAGATGAAATTTTACCAGCACACTGGAAACTCCCTTTGTATGTCTGTTTCAACTCATACCTCTTCCTGTCTCTCCACAAGTGTAAACACTATACTGAATTTTGTGATTGTTATTTTTTAAATTTTTTTTAAAAGATTTTATTTATTTTAGAGAGAGAGGGAGAAAGTGCCAGCATGAGTCGGGTGACGGGCAGAGGGAGAGAATCTTCAAGCCGACTCCCCACCGAGCATGCAGCCTGAGTCAGGGCTTGGCGTCACTGAATTCAACATTGTTCAACCCACTGAGCCACCCACACACCCTTTTAATATTTATTCTTTTTAATTTTTTAAAATTTTTAAAGATTTTATTTACTAGAGCAAGAGAGAAAGCACAGTTGGCGGGGAGGAGCAGAAGGAGAGGGAGAAACAGACTCACCACTGAGCAGGGAGCCTGATGCCGGCTAGACCCTGGGATCATGACTTGAGCTGAAGGTAGACGCTTAACCAACTGAGCCACATGGACATTCCTGCCACCTCCTTTAATTTTTGAAAATAAGTCTTATTGCATATATATCTATGCCTAAACAGAATAGTATTGATTTATTTGTTTTTGAACTTTATAAAAAATGGCATATTTTATGTTTCATCTTAAGATCTTCTTTTAAGTTTCTATGATTCATTTACATTGCTCTGTACATTTTTTTCATGGCTAGTTGTAAATATGCAGTGATACTGTTTTATTGTTGATTGACACACTCATTTTGATTTTTTCTATTATGAACAATACTGCAATGAGTATTCTTATACATATCTTGTGGTATACATGTATAATAGCATCTCTACCTAGAGATAGAATTGCTGGGCTATATGGTATATGCATTTTCAGTTTTAGATAATGCTAAATTATTTTCCAGTTTGATTTGTGGCACAGAGTGGCTAGATGTATACTAAAAATTTCCTGTTCTTCCTGGGCACAGATTAGGTTGTCCTTTCCACCTTTTTTGCATTAGGAATGTCTGTTTAAATGAGTTCTAGTCTGCAGAATGTGAGTAGCGGTAATGTATGCCTCCTTTAGGCTTGGCCCACAGAACTCTGCCATGTGTGATCATCCAGTTTCTCTTTTCTCATCATTTGGCCAAGTTGTGTTTCTCCCATATCAATTCTTCCATTTTTCCCTCCCCCTGTTATGTATACTATGCCAGACATACCTGTTTGGGTGGAATAGAGGGGGTGGTCCATGACTGTCCCTGTCATATTTCTGATTTTAAAGTCAATACTCCAAATATTTCACAATTATCTACAATTTTTCAGTGTTCTCTAGATACCCTTTATAAAGTAAGGATGTTCTCTTTAAGATTTTTCTAAAAATGTTACCAGGAATATTGAATTTCATTGAATATTTTACCAGTTACTATGGAAAGGGTCATTTGAGTTTTCTCCTTTGATCTGTTAATTTTGTGAATAATTTTTATATCTTTGTAATGTTAAGTCACACTTGTATCCCTAGCATAAATTCATATGGATAAATCTTTTCTTCATCAGTGCATTGTTTGTTAATACAAGTATCTTTCAGTAATAACATTTTTTTAGATTCTTAGTTTGGATAGTAAGGGATGCTCTGTAAAGTGCCTATTTCAGAAATTCCCAAACTTCCCCACTTCACACACAGTGCCCTTAGAAATACCAAACAAAGAAATACCTAACAGTTACATCTATTAAGCAGTTAGGTTCAAACGAATTTGTATTTATGTCCTAACAGCTTAATAGCTGTTTCAAAAAATATATAGATGAATTCAAAGAAAAAGTTATATTTTCATTTTATTTTTAAATAACTGCAATTATAGTTGACCTTGAACAATACAGAGATTAGGAGCACTGATCCTCTGCACAATCAAAAATCCTCCAAACTTAACTGCTTAATAGCTTACTCTTGACTGGAAACCTTACTGAATATATAAACAGTTGATTGACACATATTTTATATTTTTACAATAAAGTAAGCTAGAAAAAAGGAAATGTTATTAAATTTACAAGGAAAATATAATATTGTACAGTATTTATTTTTTATTTTTAAAAAATTTTTTATTAACATATAATGTATTATTTGCCCCAGGGTACATGTCTGTGAATCATCAGGCTTACACATTTCACAGCATTTGCCATAGCACATACCCTCCCCAATGTCTATATCCCTACCCCCCCACCAGCAACCCTTAGTGTACAGTATTTATTTTAAAAAAATCCAATGAAAGCGGCCCAGCACAGTTCAAACCCATGTTGTTGGAGTCAACTATACCTACTAATGGATGTGTGCGCTTGAAAGAATTGCATAACTTCTCAAATCTTGGAATCAGATTGGGCACTGCCACGCTCATTTCCTGTTCCATGTTGATTTTCACACGGTGATTGCTTTTTATTGCAGCAACTACCATAAACTCAGATTCACAAAGAGGTCATCAAAAGGAATGCAGTGTGATTTAATGTTGAAACCGTGAAAGAATGCATGTGATATTTGACAGATGTTGTATATTGCTGTTTCCTTCAAATTGAAAACATCCCTTGACGGTTCACTGTGGCACCTCAGGATGACTGGGAACATAGCTTGGAAGCCACAGAACTAGATAGGTCCTGACTTTTGGAGAATGAGTAGTGAATGACAATGTGGACATTGAGGAATACTGCATTTCCCCCCGCATTTGATACATTTTATAAAGTATTGAGGTGAATTGGAATAAAAGGGTATCAGCCCCACCTTTAATAAAATGTGCTTTATAAATTCATTTTTTGTGTTGAGACCTCGATTTTGAGGGATACCTGTATTTTATTGAGAGTTTCACACCTGTGTTTAAGATTAAGATTGTCATATTTCCTTTACTAATACTGTTTGGTTTTAGTATGAAGGTTATACTGGCCTCAAAAATGAATTGGGGAATATTTCCTTTCTGGCAAACTTTTTGATAAAACTCAACTGCCTTGTGAGAAGATATTTTTTAATTGTTATGATTGAGTTTTCTTTTTTTATTTGCTTGTCTATATTTTCTTATTTTCTATAATGCCATACAATATACCTTTAAGAACAAGCAGTCTTTTATCAAGGCATAAAAGAAAATCTGTATATGGAGTTAATTCTAAGTAGTTTGATCACTCAGTTCAAATCCTGTACTTGTATTTTTTAATTTTTTTTATTAACATTTAATGTATTATTTGCCCCGGGGTATATGTCTGTGAATCATCAGGCTTGCACATTTCACAGCACTTAACCATAGCACATATCTTCCCCAATGTCCATAACCCAGTCAAATCCTGTACTTTTAAACAAAACTAATTGACTGATGGTTTGGGAGAAGTTTTTTAAACTATTGATTTAATTTCCTTGAGATCAGTAGGATTATTAAGTCTTTCTGTATCTTAGTGGATTAGTCTCTTTTTTTTTTATTAAGATTTTTATTTATTTTAACAGAGAGAGAACACAAGCAGGCAGAGAGGCAGGCAGAGGCAGAGAGAGGAGCAGGCTCCCTGCCGAGCAAGGAGCCCGATGCAGAACTCGATCCCAGGACGCTGGGATCATGACCCGAGCCGAAGGCAGCTGCTCAACCAACTGAGCCACCCAGGTGTCCCTAGTCTCTTTTTTTTTTAAGCAAGGAGAACTTTTTGGAATAATTTTAGATTTATAGAAAAGTTACAAAAATAGTATATTAAGTTCTAGTATGCCCTTCAACCACCCGACCCCATTCTTAACATCTTCCATTACCATGATACATATGTCAAAACTAAAATAGCGACGTTGACTAATTAAACTTCAGACTTTATTTGGATTTGAGTAGTTTTTTTCATTGATATCTTCTTTCTGTCTGGGGTCCAACCCAGCGTATCGCATTGTTTTTGGTGATCATGTCTCTCCAACCTCCTCCAAGTCTATGACACTTTCTTAGTTTTTCCTTATTGTTATGACCTTGACTCTTGAGGTGTGCTGACCAGCTGTGCTATAGAATATCTCCCTATCTGGGTTTGTCTCATGTTTTTCTCACGGTCAAACTGAGGTTATGAGAAGAATACCACAGAGGGGAATTGCTGTTCTCATCACATCATTTTAGGGAGTATACGATATCCACCACGTCACTGATGATGATGGTAAATTAACCTTCCTCACACAGCTGAGGTAGTGTTGCCAGGTTTTTCCACTGTGAAGTCATTACTCTTCTCTTTCCCCAATTCATTCTTTGGTAAAGAGTTCCTAAGCCACTAAGTCGGGAAATTAATTAAGCACCACCTCCTAGAAGGTGGATAGTAGAAGGAGGGGTAGCACCATATATTTTTTGGAATTCTTCTGTTTACTTATTTGTTCAGTCATATGTTTATATCAGTGTGTCCTAGGTTAGTTTTAAAGGGTTTTGTTTTAAGAATTTACCTATTTAAGTTTTCAAATCCGTTCATGGAAGGGTTTTCTTAATATCCTATTTGTTTAATCTTTGCTTTATTTATAATTAGGTTCTCCTTCATTTTTAATAATTAACTTGTATCTTTTTCTACTTGACCTCATCAAGGGTATTTTGTTACTGATTTCAAAGAACCAGCTTTTGGTTTTATCATTCTCTTTATTGTGTTTGTTTTCCATTTCATTGATTTATGCTTTTATATTTCATTTTTTTTTTTTAAGGTGAGGTTATTTTTTGAAATAACTTTGTAGTTAGACTGTAGTTAGACATTTAGCCCATTAATTTTCACCCATTCTCGTTTCCTAATAAAAGTATTTATGGGAATACATTCTCCTCTGAGTGTTGCTTTTGCTGCATTTTATAGTTTTGAAATGTGGTATTTTCATTATTGCTTTATTCTTAGTTTTACAATTTTTTTCTGTTAAAAATAATTTTTTTCTTGGGGCTCCTGGGTGGCTCAGTTGGTTGAGCAACTGCCTTCGGCTCACGTCATGATTCCGGAGTCCCGGGATCGAGTCCCATATCGGACTCCCGGCTCTGCGGGAAGTCTGCTTCTCCCTCTGACCTTCTCCCCTCTCATTCTCAGTCTCTCTCTCTCTGATAAATAAATAAAAATCTTTAAAAAAAATAATAATTTTTTTCTTATCATTTCTTGAATTATGAGTTATTTAGAGATGGAGTTTTAAATTTCCAATTGCTTGGCAGTTTTGTGTTTAGTTTCTTTCTGACTTTTCTTTCATTGTGTTGTGATCAGAGAATATAGTCCTTCTGGTGGTAGTGATTATTCCATTTTCTCCTGCATGTTTCTTAACCTGTCTTTCATACTTTCCTTTCTAGTGACCATGTAGGCTGCTATAAATTTGTCAAAGCTCTCTCACTGTTCTCTTTGTTTTAGTTTCTAGTTAACTCTTTCATTGTGGTTTTACTTATTATGTTTTTCAGTTCCAGTGCTTCTCTTTGTCTCTTTCAGATTTGTCGGTTCATTTTTTCATACCCTCTTGAACCTTACTAGTGTTTTCTACTTTCTTTTCTTTTTTTTAAATATTTTTATTTTATTTAATTGAGAGAGAGAGAGCATAGAGGGAGAGGGAGAAGCAGACTCCCTGCTGAGCAGGGAGCCCAACACAGGGCTGGATCCCAGGACTCCAAGGTCATGACCTCACCTGAAGGTCTGATTGAGCCACCCAGGCACCCCTCTATTTGCTTTTCTCTTTCTCTTATGTATTAAACATATTTATTGTTCTCTATTTGATAATTCTAATATCTAAATTTACAGGGAATTTTTATAATAAATTTTTAAATTTTTACTCATATTTTGTAATAGTGCCTTGTTTACTTGTGTGTTTTGTAATTTTCTTTTTGAATTCTGAACTCCTTTTATTTGGAATCCTGTGTAATTATGAAAACTTTTTTTGGTTTGGGTTCAGGATACATTCTTCTAGAAAGGATTTTTATTTCCTTCTACTATGTGCTTGGAGTTGGGGGGCTTGGTCTATGAACCTGGATTTTAACTTAAAATTCTTACTCTTGGTTTTTTAGGAACATCCACATCGTGTAGATGATTCAGGCATCAAATTCTCATGATGTGTTTGCTAAAACGAAGAGGTAAATTTTCCATGATGTTTGCCTTTGAGATGTTTTTGATGTTTGAAATCATCCTTTTCCTGCGTTATTGTCCTTTTGGGTCCTGGCTTTGTCTGGTGGTGTCTGAGACTTCAGGAGGCCTGAGCCATTTTCCTTGATCTCTCTCGCTCCTAGTTTATGCTCCTTGGATGATCTGGCAGCTTTGCTGCTTGCTTTTCCATCTTTTTTCTTGATTTGTTTCCATTCTTGATGTTAGTGGTTTTCCCTTGCATTCTTTATGGGCTATCCGGCATTGAAAAGGGTAATTTTTACATTTTATTGAGCAGTTTCAGTTGCTATATAGCAGAAATGTTTTAAGATCTCTAGTATATTTCAGAGAATGGAAATCCTGTTGGAAATTTTTCAAAAGAATAGTTTCTAGAAACCAGTCCAGACCCCCAGACTGCAGAATGCAGGTCCTGTGGGTATTTTAAAAAACTTTTTAGATAATTTGGATGCACTATAAGGTTTGAGAACCACTGACAAAGAAAAAGTTAACAACTTTTTTGTGTAAACTTAAATAAACATTCATAGCTAAAATTTACTGAAGATAAGTTAACGTACATAGCAGGCATGCAATAATCCTGGCTATTAGTATTATTATTACATGCCGGGCTCTATTCTAAATCCCTCACACATACTGTAATCTGTTCCTCACAACAGCGCTATAGTTGCTACTCCTATTCTCATTTTATAAATGAGAAATTGAAGCACAAAGAAGTTAAATAACCTATGCAATAGTACGTAGCTAGCAGGTAGCACAATTGCTACTTGAATCCATATAGTTAATATAATTCCAGAGCATATAAGCTTAACCCCCGGTCCTTATGGTCTTCCAGATACTTAACATCTTATTGATTCCCAGAAGGAATCTAATATTGTAGAATATAGCAAGAAAAATATATTCAAATTAATATATATTCATGTCGCTTCATTATAGGTATAGGGGAAGCAGAGTAATATAGTAGAAACAGATTTGATTTACAGTAAAACAGGCATGAATCTTTCCTCAATTGCTTACTGTATAGCTATGAGAAAGCATATCTATATCTATCTTTTCTGAGCTTTTACTTTTCTTACTGGTAAAAGAGAATAATTATTTTTACTTCATAGAGATTTTGAAAAAATAAACAGAACTTGTAATGTGTTGCTTAACCACATGCAAAGTGGAAGGTCAGTATCAGGATTTATGGTAACCCCTAAGAAAACTATGTCGACTCCCATACAGGAGATTATATAAGCCTTAGTCTAGGAGCAGAGCAGTTGATGGTACTGGTTGATGGTGCTGGTGGGGGCCACACTGACTATGTTGAGAATATACTTGCTGCCACACACTGCCCTAGACTCTGGAGATACAGCAAGGAGTAAGACAGAGCTTTCCTGCTCTCAAGGAGTTGACAGTCTGCTTGCTGGGATCCAGACAGATATGTAGGCAAATATTTTGCTAGCTGCTGCAGTGTGGTAAACATAGGGTGTTATGGGGACACTTAGGAGGGATACTCAAGCAAACCTTAGTGGATGAATAATAGCTTCCCAGAAGGAGAATGATGATGTGGGGAATTAGAATCATAAATTCAGGTAGGAGGCAAAGCAAAGGCTGGTAGAAATTTGTCATTGCACAAAAAGTGTCCTATTCACTAACAAAATAGATATCCTCCACATTAATGAAAATATCAGAGATGCTAAGGAAGTTTATCCGGTCAGTGTTGAAATATTAAAAGCCTACTTTTAGGTCTAGGCTTTACTAAAGTGGTTTTAAAAGTAAAATAAAGGTAAAATATAATATTGAAATTTCTATTAAAGAGGTTTCTGAGGTATTGTATACACATGGCCTACGTGCTTGTTATTTAGTACTGTGTCACATGAAGTTATGCTTCTGAAGAGGAGAGAGAGGGAGAAACAATGATCCTCAGAGGATGGAATGATGATTTGTGAGTTGGGGTGAATATCACCATGTACTGTTTACACATTTCCTTTTCTCTCATCCTGTTCACATGTGATGAAAAAATATTTGTTTCAGTGGCTCATTTATAGTGCATAGTTTTAATTTGGTATAGTACATTGCTCTGGTACGGATTTCATATTGATCAATAAAATTGTATGTATAGGAGTTGCAATTTCTTCTTTTTCTAGTGCCCCTTCCCAATAAAGTAACATACTAAAAATACGCAAGGGAAAGAGCACTCCTTTGGCAAAACTAGGATATGAAAAAGAGAATGAATAAAGAATTTCTTAAAAGGGGAGGAAGGTGGGACTGGAAGAAAGAAGAGGATATTGAAATGAGCAGTTGTAATGGATAAAACAGATCAGTGATTATAGGAATAATGAATGAGGTTGGTCTTTAAAAATAACCCAGGGCAAGCAGTATCTCTGCATGTTCTGGCAGCCAGATGATTGTGACTTGATGTAAGAGTATACTTTGATCTACAACTCAACTTGTATATCCATATGAGGCCCACCAAGGACTGTGGTGTTCTGCAAGAGCAGTCCCTGACTGGAGCTGGGGAAAATGGAGCAATTGGTGTGGGCATTTGGAAATATTAGAACCTAGTTGTTGGGGGAACTAAAGCTTTTAATCCTCAGGGTTAAGCAGAGGGTAGAAAGAGGGAGGGGAAAATGAAATCAAGTTTGTAAAAATCAGTTCTGGAAAAGATATTTTGGAAAGTTGTAAAATGAGGTTGAAATTGTGAACATGTTTTCTGTGATAATAAATCTTAGTATACTAGGAGCCAAAATCTTGAAGGGAGAAAAACAATTTTAGGCCACTCCCATCCCCCCCAAAACTCTATTTTATAGTTCTATACCACAAATTTATCTAGAATTCTTCATTATTTGGACTTTTATGGCATGAAGTTGGGAGAAGGTGATAGACACATTGAGCATAAAAGCGTGTAGGTTTGGTGCTTATGGTTGTATGGGGATATATTGAATTTCTGGTATCTTTGGGGCATTTGTGTCTCATTGGGGTTTATTTTAGCAAGGACTCTTGACTCTGGGCACTTTTCTAAGAGTTTGTTGCGTTTTAAGGGATTGTGATTCTTTTGGCAGGTTGAAAATAATTGTTGAAACTGGACATTATGATCTCTGTGCCTTCAACTTCTGCTGGTTTTTCTCTTACCTGTATTCATTTTCTCTCTCTCTTTTTTTTTTTCCCTTACTCTTTCATCTTTAACTGCTGCCCTTACCCCAAATATTGGAGTGTTTCATAGTAATTCATTCTCCTCTCTCTCTACAGTTTTCCTTGGTCATCTCATGTACTCCACTGTCATCAATATGTCAGAGATTCCAGAACCTTTATATACCACTTGTTTGGAAGTTATCTGGATTTATCTGCTTGTATGCCATACTCATAATTAATGTGGACATAACTGAATTCATTAGCCTCTCCCTCAGACATCTGTTATCTCCTATAAACTCGTTCTTGGCTACATGGCATTAATATATACCCAGTCTCCTTTGCCAAGAAACTTGGTGTTTGTAGGAGCTTATTCAGAGACTATAGTCCTGAATGTAAACAAAATTTTAGCCAGAAAGATGCCTTATCATAACATTGTGTTTTAAGATTTTATTGATGTATTGATTTATTTTTTAAAGTAGGTTCCATGCTCAATGTGGGACTTGAACTCATGACCCTGAGAAAATGAGTCATATACTCTACTGACTGAGCCAAGTAGACACCCTGTAGTATTGTTTTTAAAAGCAAAAAATTAGAACCAATCTCAAGTCCTGCACCACTGCATTGATTAAAAACTGTGTCACAGAGAGAAATATTTTGCAGACAATACAAATTATTTAGAAGAATACTTAATGACACGAGAAGTTATATACATAAATTTAGTGAAAAAAGATGCTTTTAAACAATATGTGCACTGTGAATCCATAATCATTAAAACAAAACCGTATATGGATCTATGTTTGTAGAAGAGTAAATATACAGCTGTTCACATTAATTCTAGAGGGAACAGTTATGGGTTATTTTTATATTTTATTCTTTTTATTTACCTGTATTTTCTGGATTTGAATTGTAAATCTGTACTATTTTGTAATTCAGACATGTGGACAATTTGACCTCTCTTGTTCACTCCCAACCGTTGTTGATTTAGTCGTGTCTCATTCACCTCAATTGCTGCATCAGCCCAGCTGCTCATCACATTGGAATTAGATTGCTACAACAACTCTCTTGCCGCCATTGCTCAGCTACCAGAGCTGTCTTCCTAAGAATCTTAGCTAATTGGATTCATTGCTTGCTTAATCCCTCTAGTTTAAGTAGTTAAATGTTAAATCTCCAAAGCCATCAAGAGTAGAATACATTTTGAATATTTTCCCTTGTTACAATTTGGTCTGAAGACCTGCAGCCAACTGGAATTTGGCCAGCTTGAGACTTAATATGACATTTTCTCCTAACCCTAACAAAGTCACTTTTGACCAGATAGCTATGACAGGTTTGGGGGGTGGGGGACCAGAGGAAGAAAGGAAGAGAGAAAATATGTTGAACTCAGGCATTTCCAGACCTTTATTCTTTGTCCCTTTGTTCTACCTCTGCAACCCATCACATTTTGCCCTTGCTGGGTATTTGTTTGTTTCTATTCAAGGGACAATTTAATGGTTTTCTTGAGTATTTAGTTAGTAAGAACAAATAGCCAAATAATGAAAATCCATCAGTTTTAGTGCCAGTTATTATATCAGCAGATCCTATTAGGAGTATTTATTGAAGCATGTCATGCTAATAGTCCCAGAGTGTAATTATACTTGCAGATTTTTCTTGCTTTCAGGGAGTTTGTAACATGTTCCAGATGGTTAAATAGGAAAGAGTAGACATTTTGTACTGTCTTTTCAATTATGATTAAGAATTTGATGTTACATATTACTTATGTTACCATTCTTGCTTTTGTTAGATTTACACATGTGAGGAATTTGAACAAAATGTGTTGGGTTTTTTTCTTTTCTTTTTTTTTTAAATTTCTTAACTGTGGTCAACAATGAACAGGACCCATCGTAGACACTTTTCCCCTGTTAAGATGTTTAATTGCTTTAATTTAAGCATCATTAAAATCAGATTATTGCATGTTAAGCAGTAATTCTTTTATGAATGTAGTCCTTAATTTATTCTTGGAAAGTATTTACTTGGGTTTGTTTTAGACTAAAAATTACATGGTGAATCTTCTTGAAAAAACTTACATAAGACTGAAGTAGAATAATTTTCCAAACTGTTGATGGTTCTTTGACCTTTTTCCACAAAGTGGTATGATCTTAGATTCAGCATCAGTGGGACATGCACTTTAAATTTGCCAGGGATAAGTGATGACTTTTCATTCATCTTTTCATATTCTCTTGTCTACCCTTCACTGACCATCCAGCTACTCTCATTTGAAAGGATTTATCAAAGATTAGCAATGTAGAGTGTGAATGCAGAACAGAATAGTTTGTGGGTCATGGGGATCCAGACCCATAAACTTTGGCTTCTTATGACCTTGTATTAACCAGTTTGCTAACTGGTTAGTTGACTTAGAGAAATATGTTATTTTTCAAAGAGAAATAGACTACTCCGTACTTCAATTTAACCACCTGTATATTTTTGTAATGTAATTTTTGTGTGGATGGGGGACAAATTGGTCTTGACCCTAGACTACCATTCTCTCTCTTTCAAGCTCTCTTCAGGTTTTCTTGCGTACAACAAAACAAGGGAAAAAAACATGAAAATACAAGGCCAAAGTTATATTTTTGTGATGAATACTGTAGACTATTCCTGAAAGATTTCATAGGAATGAAGTGAGTAGTTTATATTCTGTATCATCCAGCAAGACTTACTTCCTATAATTTGCCTTTAAATATCTTTTTTTCCTTTAAATATCTTTGTTCATTCTCAAATTTTCCTATTCCTTACTAAGCTGCCATCTCTCTACCTCTTCTTGACCTTCTCTCCCCCAAACACCCTGCCTTCTCAGCCTCTGCAGACTCTTTCAGTCTTCCTCATACCTGCTGCACAAATTCTTAGTTTTTCCGGGTAAAATTCTTATCCTTTCTATAAAATTCTTTAAATTCCTTCCCAGCAAAGATCAAAGGTAGCCTGAACTGAGACTTAAGAAAAGCATGTCTTTGGGTAGATTCTGTTCATCTTGCTATAATAAACTGGTATTAAATTGGGATTTCTATTTTCATGGTTACTGCTAAGTGTTATATAGTTTGGTGTGTTAAGCATGTACAACTGTCATGATAAAGTTATTATTAACTGTTCAAGTTTATGAGTCTGTCTGGGAATGTGGAAAAATAATATGGGCAAATTTAATTCTTACTTGGGTGTGTGTGTATGTGTGTGTGTTTTAAAGATTTATTTATTTATTTGAGAGATTGGGAGCATGGGTGCGGGTGCAGGGGAATGGGCAGAGGGAGAGAGTCTTCAAGTAGACCCCTCCCCATATGAGTGGAGAGCATATGTGAGGATCTGTCTCATGACCCATGAGATCATGACCTGAGTCAAAACCAAGAGTCAGATATTTAACTAAGTGAGCCACCTGTGCACTCTTGTGTGTGTTTTTAGAGTGTTTTATATATTCACTGTCCCATATGTAAAAATTCAATTTTCTACAAAAGAGATGTTTAGGTAGGATTAATTTTTAAAAGAATGATTCAGGAGCACCTGGGTGGCTCAGTCAGTTGACTCTTCATTTTGGCTCAAGTCATGATCTCAGGGTCCTGAGATTGAGCTCTGTGCTCAGCAGGGATTCTGCTTGTAGTTTCTCTCTCTCCCTCGCCCTCTGTCCCCCACTCCTCCTCTTGCATTCTCTCTCTCAACTAAATAAATCTTTAAAAAAAAAATAAAAGAATGGTTCACACTAAGATTTCACTGAATGAAATATTTTAGTTTTGCATATAAAGAATGAGATTTGATCTATAAATTTAGTATATGCAAGACCTTTCTAGGCGTATCTATATGAGTTAGAGGTATGTGATGAAATTTAGGCTAATTAGGGAAAATATCTCTCTGGTAATGATAACAGGATATTTGAAAAGCAATTCTATTTTGAATTCCTGATACCATCTTTCATCTGGTGAACTAAGCTGGAATTTTCCTTACCTCTTCTTTGCAGTATCCCAGCCCCTATCACTTTTATCCACTGCAGTTTCCTCATTAGGCAGAAGGGGGGGGGGGTTGTGACTGTAACTCCCATAATCATGGGGACCCCAAGGGTTTACTTATCCATTGACCCCTTGCCTAGAAAATGACATTTGAAACAACTAGAAAATTGCAACAAGGGCACTTCAGTTCTCATCTTCCCTGAGGTTTCCTTTGTCCCCTAAATATATATCTCGTATATTTAAAATCACTTTACTTTTCTGTTTTCCCTTTGAATACTTTACCCCTGAATGTGGGTCTTGTCTGTAGATTCAGATTTTATTTTTTGGTATGTGTTCAGGCAAGTTTCTAAGCAGAGCTCATGAATTTGCATTCCCCATGGGCCCAATTTGTTGTAGATCTTTGTATTCCTGTATCCTAGGAGGCTCTATTAGGAATTAGCACACACCTTTGTCTCATTTCCCCAAACCTAATGTTTGGCCTTACTCTGTTAGCTGACTATCAAATTCTGCTTACAGGATGATAGGCATATGGTAGTACTTATGACACTTCTAGTCCCCATGTATTTTGACCCACTAACTGTGTGAGAGGAAGATGCTCTGCCACTTCTAGGAAGTCAGGCTAAATCAATTTACATGTAGAAGAAGGGGAGCCATATAGCAGTTAGACTTCTTAGTGCACATTGTCCACACCTGCCAGTTATATAGCTAGTTAGTATACTAGTTACATAGCTAGTTAGTATACTAGAGTTTGATACAGATAAGAATTGATTTTCTTCCCTTTGGGGGAGGAGGACGGGTAGCCAGAATGGTAAAAGTTCCTGAAACCAGCCTTTCTAAACTTCAGCACGATTAGCATTATGGGTCATATAACTCTTTGTTGTGGGGTCTGACCTGTGCATCATAGGATTTTCAGAAGCATCTCTGGCCTCTACCCACTAGATACCAGTAGCATTTCCTACTCCAAGCTGTGACAAGTAAAAATGTCTCCAAACATTGCTAAAGGTACCCTAGAGGGAACTGAAGGTCCCAGTTAAGAGTGGCTGCCCTACAATTAATGCACTTTTGATTATATGATGAGGACAAGTTCTTTGAAGGTGGATTGCTTTTTATGTACATTTTAATTATTTTTGCTAACTCCAGAAAGGCAATACCAATTTACATTCCTCTTTTTTTTTTTAAAGATTTTATTTATTTATTTGAGAGAGAGAGAGCAAGCGTGAGTGGGGGGCAGGGAGAAGGAGAAGCAGGCTCCTTGCTTAGCAGCGAACCTGATGTAGGGCTTGATCCCAGTACCCCGGGACCATGACCCGAGTTGAAAGCAGGCACTTAACCGACTGAGCCACCCAACCCCCCCCCCATTTACATTCCTAACAATGATGTGGGATATTGCATAATTCCCTAGACCCTCACTAATGCTGGATTTTGTCAGTTTTTTAGCTTTACCAGCCTAGTAGATCAGAAATTACTTTTCCTTATTTTTAATTTAATCCAAATAGTTATTAATTAGGTTAGATATATTCTCATTTTTTGTTGTCCAATTATATATCATCTAATGTGCATGACTTTTTTAACTGCCCATTTTTCTGGGATTAATTTAGTCACTTGTGGGGTTATGAAATTATTTTCATTGTTAGGAATTTTTTTATGGTTTCTTACTTAAATTTATAACTAGCTTTATGCCCATATGTTTCCCAGTATTGAAGTTATTGAAGTTATTGAAATGTCATATATAAGATACTCGATAGATTTTTAAATTAAATTGAGTGTAGAGGAACACTGGTATTTATCTAAGGAAAGAGAAAATGTGTGTGTGTGTTCATGCGTGTACAAATGTGTGTGTGTGTGTTCCTGTGTATTTACAGTGGTATTAGAGAACAGAGGACTGAAGACTGAGCACATTTACCAGACATTGGAAAGATATTGAGAACTGAGGACAACCAGGGGAGTGTAGTTTCTTATGATGCACCTGAAAGCTCAAAAAGAATATTGACTTTAGGATGGACTTAAGGTTCACCTCAAATCTCCTTAACCAAATTCCATAAGGTCAAATAAGTGATAATGGTTCAAAGGGTTAAAAGGAGTTAGAGGTCACGATTCAGAGAAGTGATATAGTAAGAAGGATGTAGGAAGCTTAAACTCCAGAGTCTAAGTAACATGGGATTTGGGAAATCTAGGAGTAGTTTGATGGGAGAGCCCACTTATATGGATTATCTATTGGACTTTATAATTTTTTCCATTTTTATTGGGAAATTTCTGTTCTTTAGTATTCCTGGATATCGTCTTATTTTCCTTTCCCAGGCTCCAGATGGCCATCTTCTTCTTTGAACACACCTTTGCCCTCTTCCTTAAGAACAGAAAAAGAGATAGTAAGTGTATATCTAGAGCCCAAATTCTCAAAATAAGGTCTGCAGATTCCTGGGGGTCTGCATTAGTCTGCTTAGGCTGCCATAACAGAATACCACAGACTTGGTGGCTTTTAAACAACACAATGTAACTTCTCAGTATTCTGGGGGCACCTGGGTGGCTCAGTGGGTTGAAGCCTCTGCCTTCGGCTCGGGTCATGATCCCAGGGTCCTGGGATCGAGCCCTGAATCGGGCTCTCTGCTCAGCGGGGAGCCTGCTTCCCCCTCGCTCTCTGCCTATTTGTGATCTCTCTCTCTCTGTCAAATAAATAAAATCTTTAAAAACAAAAACAAAACAAAAAAACACTTCTCAATATTCTGGGCACTGGAAGTTTAATATTAAGGTGCTGGTAGTGTTGCTTTCTAGTGAAACCTTTTCTGCCTGGTTTGCAAAAGACTACCTTTTCACTGTCTTCTCATGGCCTTTCCTTTGTGATTATAGTCCTGGTGTCTCTTCCTTTTCTCATAAGGACATTAATCCTGTTTGATTAAGGCCCCATCTTCTGGTGTTAATTAATCTTAATTATCTCCTTAAAGGCCCTATCTCTAAATGTAGTCACATTGGAGAGTTAGGGTGTCAACATACAAATTTTGGGAAGACAAAATTCAATCCATAACAGGGTCCCAAGATCTTTTCATGGGGTCTACAACATCCAAAAAAAAAATTTTTTTTAAGATTGTATTTATTTATTTATTTGTTTGTTTGTTTGTTTGTTTGTTTGTTTGTCAGAGAGAGAGAGAGAGAGAAAGAGCCCAAGCAGGGGGAGCAGCAGGCAGAGGGAGAAGTAGGTTCCCTGCCGAGCAAGGAGACTGATGTAGAACTCGATCTCAGGACCCTGGGATCATGACCTGAGCATAAGACAGCTGTTTAACTGACTGAGCCACCCAGGTGTCCCTACAACATCCAAATGGTTTTATGAATAATACTAAGATGTTATTTGCCTTTTCTAATGCATAGACATTTTCATTGAGGGTGCAAAAGTAATGGAAGGTAAATCTGGTAGCTTACCACAAATCATGGCAGTGGTACTTAACTCTATTTGTGATCTTTATCTTCTTCAGTGCTACAAATTTGCAGTAAAGAAAAAAATAGGTTATTAAAGAGCTATTAAGTATTCTAAAATTTGCTTAGTTTTAATTTATAATTAATAAATATTGATAACCTATATAAATTTAATCAATTTTCAGTCCTCTATAATTTTTTTTTCTTTTTCTTGTCTGATTGCTGTGGCTAGGACTTCCAGTACTATGTTGAATAAAAGTGATGGGAGAGGACATCTTTGTCTTGTTCTTGATCTTAGGGGAAAAGCTGTCAGGTTTTCACCATTCATTATGATGTTAGCTATGGGTTTTTCATATATGACCTGTATTATGTTGAGGTATGTTTCCTCTAAACCTACTTTGTTGAGAGTTTTTATCATGAATGGATCTTGTACTTTGTCAAATGCTTTTTCTGAATCTGTTGAGGTGATCATATGGTTTTTATCCTTTCTCTTGTTAATGTGATGTATTGTGGTGAAATTTTTTTTAAAGTATTGTTGGATTTGGCTCAGAGAAGTGATATAGTGTGTGTGTATATATATATATATATATATTTAGAGAGAGAGCGAGAGAGAGAGAGAGAGAGCACACGAGTATGGGGGGAAGAGCAGAGGGAGAGGAACAAGTAGACTCCCTGCCAAGCACAGAGCCCAACTTAGAGCTTGATCCTCTGACCCTGCGATCATGACCTGAGCTGAAATCAAGAGCTGGATGATTAACTGACTGAGCCACCCAGGTGCCCCAGAGCAGAGGTTCTTTGTGCTGAGTTTTTCATACATACTGTGACATCAATCATTTCTGAAATCATTTTGGGATGAAGTTTTTATTATATGCGGTCTTGGCTCAGACATTACCCTTACATATAAACTGCCCTTAATCATTCCGTCTAATGTGTAAAAGTAGCTCCCCTAGTAACTACCTCAAATTACTCAGTTTATTTACTGATCTTTTCTTCTCACTGGAATGTGAGCTTTGAAGAGTGGGAACTTCATCTCTCTGGTTCACTGCCACACCCAAGCACCTGCAATAGTGCTTACCACACATTGAGCTCTTAAATATGTGAGGATTGAATCACTCTGCCTGTTACAAAAGAAATGGTGTGTACTGAGTAAAATAAATAATAAAAAGATGATATTTTATAATCTGATTTTAAAATATCTTGTAATGTATATTACCTGTTTTTTGAAGTCAGGAGGCTATGTGTTTGGTTTTTGTTTGCCCCCCTCACCCCATACCTGAAGACACTGTGTATGTCACTTTATGGAAAGTGATAGTTAAATGTAACTGCAGATTAGCACACCTCATTACACGATCATAAATTTGCGTTCCAAAAAATGGAATTACTTATTAAAACCTCTAAGCACATGTGCAGGTCATTTCTCTATTTTAAAAGGTAATATGTAATTTAGAAATGTTAAAAAAAAGAACAGAAATATCTAGCTACAAGCATTTTTATTGGTTAACTTCAGCGAGTATCTATTCTTTGCTACCCTTGAGAGGTACAAAGAGGTAGTAAGATTGTCTGTCGGTTGACCATGTGTGGAGTAAACCGAGCCTATACACTGAAAAATGTGTAATGCAAACACTCATCCGATAGGGGATATGCCAATTTTAACTGTTACCTAAAGTGATCTAACCTGTATTTTGTAAAATACTATCCTAGTACAATGCCATCTTCTAACACATGTAAAACCTGTATTGGAAATTAAAATCCTGTCTGAGCATCCCACCATAGTGTTTTGGAGATTTAGAACAGCTTAGTTTTGATAGTCCTCAACAGCTGCCTTCCGATTCAGTAAAGTTGCTCTTTAAGAAAGAACTAAACACTTGTAGTTTAGGTGTTACATTTCATTTTTAGCTCTTTGAATGTGGATTCTCTCCAACATCCTGGTGTTTTCTCTCGCCTTGTAGCAAAAACAGAGAGATAAATTATATTGCAGAATGATGCCACAGAAGTGGGCTTTCTCCAATTAGTAAAGACTAACCCAGCAGGTTTACTGCTTTCAGCTTTCTTTTCACCGTGTGTTCTCACCATCATACCTGTGCCTGGTCCCTACTATTAACAGTCTAGTGTACCCCCCTCCCCCATGCCAGTGATACTGCTCTTGGATTTGTTTAGAAGGATGTAATGTCTAGCTCAATGATTTTTTAAAGATTTCTTATTAAGCCTTTAACTGCATTACTATTGTTGAATTGGAATAGGCTCAGTAATAACATAGTTTAACCTTTTAAAATGTTGTGTACCTACTCTGTGCAAGTTGAAAAACTCCACCTAGGAGCTTAAAGTCTAATGAGAGCAATAGGCAATAAGCACAGAATCACACAAATATAAATTTTGAAAAATGCCAAGAAGGAGAAGTAGGAAGTGCTATTAACGTATGAGGAAGGACTGATTTAGATTACTGTGGTAAGAGTAGTAGAGTTTTAGCTGAAGCCTGAATAGTGAATCGGAATTGGGCAGGTGAAGAAAATAAGAGATTATTTGCAACAGAGAATATATTATAGTGAAGGCCGTGGAGTGGGGAAGAAAGACTGGGGAATAGGTAGGAACTCAGAAAGGACCAGTGCTGCTAAAACATAGCATGGTGTGGGAATAATGGCTAGGTCATAAGTTTGGAATTTTATTATAAGTGAGATAAAACCTCATGGCAGGGGTTTAAACAGAAATAGAATATCAATATTTATATGTAGGTGGACGATGACTTATTTTTGAAATAGGCTAGATGGGGCTTGGTGATTGAGTACAATACAGTGGAAAAGTTTTCAAAGGTGATATCTGGGTTTCTGTGGTATCATTTGGGTGAGTGTGAAGGTACCTATTCCCCCCGCCCCCACCTCCTGGATGGGGAATAGCCAAGGTACAGGAATATAGAAGAGTTTAGTTTGGAGCTTCTTAATAAATAGGCAGATGCTTACAGGTGTGGAGCTTAAAATAGAGCATAAAAATAGTAGGAGCATTCTCTTGGAAATAACTTGTGTCCAAAATAGATGTGTTTATATGACATCCAGAATTAGTAGTTTTGAAATCCAGTAGTCTGAGCTTTTCAGTGTTTATCTCTTTAATGTAAATGTAATGGAGAATGTAAGAATCATTAATATTTTAGATTTAGTAGTTGATATGCAGGTAGTTGAACACAGTTTAGGTTTTAAGGTTTATAATCTGCCTGTTTTAGAAAGGGAGAACAAGAAATAGAAATCATGACTCAACAAAGTACTTTGAATTGGCATTTTACTGTATTACTTAAATTTCGTTTTATCTTTTTTTTTTTTTAAGATTTCTTATTTACTTGTCAGAGAGAGAGAGAGAGAGAGAGAAGGGGGGGGGCAGCAGGCAGAGGGAGAAGCAGACTTCTTGCTGAGCAAGGAGCCCGATGTGGGACTCAGTCCCAGGACCCTGGCACATGACCTGAACCAAAGGCAGACACTCAACTGACTGAGCCACCCAGGCATCCCTAAGTTTCATTTTATCTTTAAAACTTTGAATTTAAGCATCAGTATTTCCCTGGAAGCTGAATGAGAATTAAAAACAAAAAGGCATATAAGGGCACATAAAATTTCCTGAATATGTATTACCGAAACAAATAATTAAAAAAATGCATGATACCTAAGTCTGAAAAAAACCAAGGGAAAATGTGATGGCTGCCATCATTTATGAGATAAGTGGCTGCCAAGCAAAAGAGATATTAAACTTAGTTGGCTGTGATCTGTTAATCACTTTGTTTCCCGTGTGCCAGGCATCATTTTAAACAATTTAAAAATATTAGGTGTTTACTCTCCTAACAACTTTGGAATAGGTACAAGTATTATTCTGCTTTTTTGTAGAGCAGGAAACAGACATGTAGAGGTTAAGGTCAGAAAGTTAGTGATGGTGGAGTTGCGCTCTAGAATCCATACTTGTAACCATATGCAATATGCCTCAGTTATAAGAAGGCAATGTGGTGGCCTATAGGCAGATATGGATAGCTAAAGCTAAGTTAATTAATTTCACTGGTATGAGGTTTTATTCTGTCAGTAGGCTAGAGTTTACTAATCTGTTCTCTTTATGGGTATTTGGGTTCTTACCATTTTTTACTCTCATAAACGATGTTGGCATGAACATCTTGCTTCGTATGTCTTATCTACATACACAAAGAATTTCCTTGGGGTCACAGTTTTCTTAAATGCTGGTCCACTCAGAATTCTTGCCACTTACCAAGATTTATTTCCTGGCTGGAGTCTCCTTGGAGCTCATGCTTTTACCACGGAACAACAGTTTTCATATCTTTCCAACATAATACAATTTCTTCTACCAACACCCATGAATTTACCCAGATTTTTTAAAACCTCCAAAACTTGTGTGAAGAGGTGATTTTTTTCCTGGAGATTACAAGGTTTTCATAAAAGCAGTTTGTAATCATAAGAGCAATGAAATCAGCCTTTTAAAAATCAAAGATTAATAAGGAAAATAAGTAAATATTGCCATTCTATTAAAAAAATAAACAATTTCATCTTTAAAATCTTTTTTTAGAACTCCTCTTCATAGCATTAATAAGAAAAAACAAACAGATACTATGGAGAAGTTAAATAAACAAACTTTACATACATTTTAAAATAATTTTTTAACATTAATATGGCTGGCTTGATTTCAAATTTTATTTAAATTATTTTTGCCTTTGATTTGGAGAGCATGACTCTTACATGATCAGTAGGAGGAGGATTGGTAGCATCGTTCTTTCTTTGTTCTTCTGTGAAAACCTCACAGTCTCTCTTAAGGAAAAAAACCCATTTTTCACAAAGTTTTAGGTGCCACCTTCTTTCTTAAATTTTATTTGGGGTAGAATTAATAAGAACAGAGAAGTTACTATGGAATTTCAGCTCCATGTAAACCAAAGTAATTTCTGATCGCCGCTAGAGTTAATGGCTTATTTATAATGACCCCCACCACAGGACAGCAGCATAGCCAACCTAAGCCATTCCCGTCACACCCGGATTTCGACTAACGTTATCCCTTTCTCTCCTCATCAAAAAGCACATCATAAAGAAGAAGAGTTAGGGGGCCTGGGTGGCTCAGCTGGTTGAGCAACTGCCTTCGGCTCAGGTCATGATCCTTGAGTTCCGGGATCGAGCCCACATTGGGCTCCCAGCTCCACAGGGAGTCTACTTCTTCCTCTGATCTCCTCTCCTCTCATGCTCTCTCTCACTGTCTCTATCTCAAATAAATAAATAAAATCTTTAAAAAAAAAAAAGAAGAGTTAAAGTTCTGTTGTAATAATGACAACCTTGAATTTGCACTAATTTTTTTGAAGTAATGAATGTATAAACATTGTAGTTTTAAGTGTTACTAGTGACAGGTTACTTTATTCACACTTCACAGTTATGGTATGTGGGCTGGAGGAGAGAATCTGCTGCCCTTACAGATTTGAAAGTTTCTTTCACTTCCTCACAGAGAAAAGGACTGTAGACCACACAGCTTCTTTGATACTCATCTCATAAGGTGACAGTTAATAATGGAAGGTGAATTTTTTTCTGCTTTCCCAAAGTCAGAATCCATGGTATCAGCTGATGTGTATGTAGAGACATTCCCTTGATCAAAAGCTGGTCCTTTTTAAAACTTTCCTAATTAACTGTTGTATAGGCCTTTCTGTTGGTTCTCTTTCTGTCATATCATTCATTATGTTATTGAGCAATTTCAATGGCTGGTCGGTTCTTGAGAATGTCAGGATGGTGGATTTTAAAATTGTCAGAAAGATTAAGGTGTAAATAACATACATGAAGAAAAACTTTAAAAAGATTATGAAATAACAGGAAGATTGAAAATAAATAAAATATTACCAATAATAAAATAGTATTTGATTTCGGGTAAAGGTGGTGGGTTGAGCACACACTTAATATTGTTCCCTCCCCAAACCACAGTTAAGTTAAACAACAAAAATATAGTTAATAAGGGTTGCTATTGGGTTATTGAGTCATAAATCCAGAGATGTAGGAGAATTGGAGAAAAATAGGGCAAAATTTTCAAGGCTGGAAAACAGCTAGACGAGTGATAACAATCTTATTAAATCTAGGAAAGCTGAGTTTTGCTAGGAGAAAGCAAAGGACTAATGGAATTTGTACTGGTGAATCTGCAAAGGGCTCAAGCAGTGGTAGTATTGTGTGACTTTGAAAGTGGAAGGTAAGAGGCGCCTGGGTGGCTCAGTCATTAAGGGTCTCCCTTCGGCTCAGGTCATGATCCTAGGGTCCTTGGATCAAGCCCAGCATTGGGCTCTTTGCTTTGCTAGAAGTCTGCTTCTCCCAGGAATATAGAGGAAATGGTTCTTGTACATTGCTAGTAGGAGTATGAAGCAACCATTTTGGCAAGCAATTTGACAAATGCTGAGTAGAGTGGAAGATATGTAGCTACTGCAACTCAGAAATACACTTCTGGGTATTGCCATTAGAAATTCTTGCCCCTGTGCATATGAAAATAGGAACAAGAAGCCATGTATAAGAATACCTATTGAGGTATTATCTGTAAAAATGAAAATTTACAGACCACTTAAATACAGGAATGGCTGAGACCAGGTATATTCACATATATGTATGATTGAAACCCACACGCATGCACACTTCAGCAAGGATAGAGCTCCAAAACATAATGCATGAAATCAACAAAATGCAGAATTTATGTGTAGTATATACAGTTTAAACATGTATATTTTAAAACACAAAATTTTAGTGTATATTTATGGATACACACACACATATTCAGAAAGAGCTGTACTAAATTCACGATGATGGTTATCTTTATCAAAGGGAGGGGGAATGAGCAGAGTGGGCTCTCTCTCCGTATGGGGACTTCTGGTTTATTGGTAGTGCTTCATTTCTTAAAAAAGAAAAAATATAAAAAGTGTTTACTGTTGTTAATTCTGAGGGTAAACCCATAGACATTTATTTGTTCTATTTCTCTACATAGTCTTAATTTCTTTTTTTTTTTTTTTTAAAGATTTTATTTATTCATTTAACAGAGAGAGAACACAAGCAGGCAGAGAGGCAGGCAGAGGCAGAGAGAGGAGCAGGCTCCCCGTGGAGCAAGGAGCCCGATGTGGGACTCGATCCCAAGACGCTGGGATCATGACCTGAGCCAAAGGCAGTTGCTCAACCAACTGAGCCACCCAGGCGTCCCCATAGTCTTAATTTCTGGCCCTGTACCTCTTCCTAATTCCAAAATAACAAAGGAAGACTGTTTAATAGATTCCCTTTTTTACTCTTTCTATGTGGTAGGTGCACGATAGGTTTCTTTCAGCTGGCTCCCTCATTTGATTTTTAAATCAGATTGAATTTAAGAAATTTAATAATTAAATTAAAGAAGTTGAGGTGCTGCATTAACCAGAACTTGTTCCAGAATCCAGCACTGGAAGGAGATAATGAAGACAGGCCTTCTGCAGGAGGGGAGAAATGGAACCAGCAATTGAAAGCCTTCAGGCATGCTCAGTAATCATGGGGGTCTAGTAGGAATTTATACTATCCATTTCAGATCTCTTACTCTGGATTCCTTGGGATCAGGGGAGGGGTGGTGAGGAAAGACTTAAAATGCTGAGCTGTTGATAGCCCAGATAATTACATAGCAATCACTGGCATATAGAATATTTCAATCACTATATTGTACACTTGAAACTAATATAACACTATGTTAACTAGACTGGAATTAAAATTAAATTAAATGAAAAAATCACTGGGGAGATACATTTTATTTATTTTTTTAAAAGATTTTATTTATTTATTTGACAGAGAGCGAGAGATCACAAGTAGGCAGAGAGGCAGGCAGAGAGAGAGGGGGAAGCAGGCTCCCTGCTGAGCAGAGAGCCCGATGTGGGGCTCGATCCCAGGACCCTGAGATCATGACTTGAGCCGAAGGCAGAGGCCTTAACCCACTGAGCCACCCAGGCGCCCCTTATTTTTTAATTTAAAAAAAAATTTATTTGAGAGAGGGGCAGAGAGTGAGAGAGAGGTTGACTCCTGCAGCCCAACCTGGGGCTGGATCCCAGGACCCTGTGATCATGAGATCATGGGACCTGAGCTAAAGTCAGCCCCTTAACCAATTGAGGCATCCAGGCCTTCCAAGGAGAGAGACATTTTAAGAGAGCTTACTGATTTCACAGTAATAATCAAACATCAGATTATCAGAACTGTTCTTTTTCTCAGTATTTCTTCATATTCCTCCTGTCTTCTTAAGTTCTCTGTGTCACGTATGTCCTGGTTCCATATTTTTTACTTCTCATTGTGTACGTATCTTTTTTGAATATGGATTTTTCGTGTGCTTTTCCATCTTCATGTGGTTTCTAAATGACTGTGCTCAGCCTCCCCCTTAGCATTGTTTTCACATTCCCTCATATGGTTGACCATGAATCCATCAAGATATTAAATCGTTAGCAGGATCCATCTGGCTTCAGTTACTGCTTGGTTTTGAGGAAGTACCCATAAAAACTCTCAGGTTTTATAGAAGAGTGTGGCATTATGTGGCAGAGATTATACCTGCAGGATGAAGTATGCAAGTGATTTGGGGGTTTGCTCTTCCTCAGAAGCCAAATAATGACAGAAACTAGGTTTGTAGATGACTAGATGAACAAAGATGTCATCTTTGCCAATAGTCAGTTGCTGTTTACCAATTCCTAAACAGATTTACTTAGGAAAAATTTACAGATAAATTGTTTCACAAATGAAAGAACACACAAAATAGTATCAGGAGGATTGAAATGAATTGTTTCAAGAAAATGTTTATTACAAATGCAAATAAACGACATATAAAGTGAGAAAACTTCAAATAGACTGTAAATTGGGCTAATCTAACTATAAATCCTTTAATAGTTTTAGCTGTAAGTCAATATGAAAAACGAGTTCATTTCTTTGAGATTTGAATTGTGGGTTTAAATCAAAAGAAGAAAAATCTTGAAAATATAAACAGCACTTAGTTTAGAGAGACTAGAAGGGGTAAGCACTTTTGGATCCAGGTAATAGGATCACCCAGTTTTCTAGTATTAAACATTCCACTTTAACATGGAATTCAGCATTGGGGGAAATCATGAGTTGGAGAAAACATAGTTTTTATATAAAAATAAAAAGCCCCAAACAAGCATTAAAAAAAACTATTACAAATATAAAACAAAAGAAAAATAGATTTGTATTTATTGATAGTATAATGTACTAGATATACATAAGCCACCGATTTTATTTGAATATATGAATTTGGGGGAGAATTGAATCCTGAGGAACTCATGGAAATATTCACTCCCTCTATTTTTGAGGGGGTCTTCTCTAGTTTCAGCAATTTTATAAAAATTTTTTTTAAAGATTTTATTTATTTTGAGAGGGAGAGAAGGTGCTAGCTGGGTGAAGGACAGAGACAGAGGGAGAAGGAGGAAGTAGACTTCCTCTGAGAGGGGAGCCCCACACAGGGCTTGAGCTCAGGACCCCGAGATCATATGAGCTGAAATCAAGAGTCGGACCCTGGACTGAGCCACCCAGGTGCCCCAGCAGTGTTATAAAATGTAACTGTATAGGTCTTGCATATCTTTTGTTAAATTACTTCCTAAGTAATCTATGTTTTTTGGTGCTATTACAAATTTGTTTTGCATTTTATTTTCCAGTTGTGATTGTATAGAAATACAATGGATTTTTGTAGACTTACCTTGTGTCCGATAGCCTTGCCAAATCACATATTAATTCTAGTAATCATTGTATGAAAAAATAATTTTTAAGTGAATGAAGACAGTTTTAATTCTTCCTCTCTGAATTTCCTTTTATTTCTTTTTCTTATTGCATTGAGTAGGACCTTCAGTACATCCATTACAATAATAAAGTGGCTATGGTATGCCTGGCTGGCTCCATCAGTGGAGTGTGTGACTCTTGATCTCAGGGTTGGGGTTTTGGGCCCCACAACGGGTGTAGAGATTACTTAAAAATAAAATTAAAAAAAAATAATGAAGTGGCTAGAGTGAACATTCCTGCCTTGTTCCCAATATTAGGGGAACTCCCAATATTTCACCATTATGTAAAATACTAGCTGTAGGTTTTTCATTCATTCTCTTTATCAGATTGAAGGAGTAACCTTTAATTCTTAGCTTGCTGAGAATTTTATCATCAATAGGTGCTGAATATTGTCAGGTTTTTTTCCTGTATCTATTGAAATGTTTATATGCCTTTTATTCTACTAATATGGTAAATTACATTAATTGATACTTGAATTTTAAATCAACCTTACATTTCTTGGGTAAACTACAATGATCATGATAAATTGCCCCTTTTTTTAAATTTATTTTTCATTATGTTCAGTTAGCCAACATAGTACATCATAAGCTCTTGTAGTGTTCAACGATTCATTAGTTGCGTATAACACCCAGTGCTCATCCCAACACGTGCCCTCCTTAATACCCATCACCCGATTACCCCATGTTCCCAATCCCCTCCCTTCTGTAATCCTGTTTGTTTCTCACAGTCCAAAGTCTCTCATTGTTTGTCTCTCTCTCTGATTTCTTCACATTCAGTTTTCCCTCCCTTCCCCTATTCTCTGCTCTATTCCTTATGAGTGAAACCATGTGATAATTGTCTTTCTTTGCTTGACTTATTTCACTTAGCATAATCCCCTCCAGTTCCATCCATGTTGATGCAAATGGTGGGTATTCATCCTTTGTGATGATTGAGTAATATTCCACTGCATGTATGTACCACATCTTCTTTATCCACTCGTCTTTGAAGGGCATCCCAGTTCCTTCCCATAGTTTGGCTGTTGTGGGCATTGCTGCTATGAACACTGGGGTACATGTACTCATTCTTTTTACTACACCTGTATCTTTGGGGTAAATACCTAGTAGTGTAATTGCTGGGTTATAGGGTAGCTCTATTTTTAACGTCTGTATTTAACCTCCATTCTGTTTTCCAGAGTGGCTATACCAGCTTGCATTCCCACCAACAGTGCAAGAGGGTTCCCCCTTCTCCACAACCTTGCCAACACTTGTTTCCTGTCTTGTTAATTTTGGCCATTCTAACTGGCATGAGATGGTATCTCATTGTGGTTTGGATTTGTATTTCCCTGATGGCTAGTGATGTTGAACATTTTTTCATGTGGCTGTTAGCCATTTGTATGTCTTCTTTGGAGAAGTGTCTGTTCATGTCTTCTGCCCATTTCTTGGCTGGATTATTTGTTTTTTGGATGTTGAGTTTGATTAAGTTCTTTGTAGATTTTGGATATCAGCCCTTTATCCAGAATGTCATTTGCAAATATCTTCTCTTAAATATATTATCAATTTATTGTTTTGCTTCTGTATTCATGAGGCTGACTTTCTTTTCTGGTAATATCTTTGTCAAGTTTTGGTATTAAGGATTTGCTTACTTAATAAAACAAGTTGGGTTGTATCTCCTTTTTTCTAGAAAGTATGTATGGGAAGAGTTTTTGTAAGGGAAAACCGTATGTGTGTACATTTCATCAGTATGGTTCCTTTCAGTGATCAAATCCCATACATTTCTGCCTGCTGTTAGTCACTTTTCAATGTCTTTTGAACAGTTCTTTTTAATATTTTGTTCAGAGTTAAGAATTGTTACCTGTGGGAAGGTTAGTCCAATACAGAATAGTTAGTCCATCATGACTCGAACCAGAGCGCAACAAGTTTTATTTTTTTAATTTTTTAAAGGTTTTTTTTTTTTTTTAAGATTTTATTTATTTGACAGAGAGAGATACAGCGAAAGAGGGAACACAATCAGGGGGAGTAGGAGAGGGAGAAGCAGGCTCCCCGCTGAGCAGGGAGCCTGATGTGGGGCTCAATCCCAAGACCCTGGGATCACGACCTGAGCCGAAGGCAGATGTTTAACGACTGAGCCACCCAGGCGCACCAACAAATTTTATTTTTAAGTATTGTGAATATAAAGAGTTTGTAAAGCTTTTCAATGAAAAATTTGAAAGTATCATAGTGACTTTAATGCATAGTGAGAAATATTACAGAAATCAAAGGAAGTATTCAATGTAAACCAGAAATAAGAACAATCAGTATTTTAAGTAAAAAAGGATAAACATACAAATGCCACCAGAACACATTTTAAAAGACATATAAATGGCTCTTTCAGAAGATTAAGGGCAGAATGTAATTATGTATTACCTAGATATCAGTCTTTTTTTTTTTTAAGATTTTTAAGATTTTTTTTTAAGATTTTAAGATTTTTTTAATTTATTTATTAGGAAAGAGAGAGAGTGAGAGAGAGCATGAGAAGGGAGACGGTCAGAGTGGGAAGCAGACTCCCCATGGAGCTGGGAGCCCGATGTGGGACTCGATCCCAGGACTCCGGGATCATGACCTGAGCCAAAGGCAGTCGCTTAACCAACTGAGCCACCCAGGCGTCCCCCTGAGTAGCAGTCTTAAATAGGAATCCGTATCTAATCACCAGAAAGGACTTCAGCTATAAAATCATATCTTTGTCCATTGTCTATTGGAAATGTTTTTCCATATGGCTTTAAAAATTGTATTTTCTTTCTTTACGCAGCATTTCTGACCTTCGTTATTTCTTAGAGAATAAAATGGCAATCTAACCTCCCTTCTGCCTTTTTTTTTTTTTTTTCTCCTTTTAGTTGTTTGCGTGATTGGCCTTAAATGAGGTGAGAGTGAAGAAACTAGAACCATCCCTGGAAACCTCGCTACCCCACTCCCCTGGAAGCTACCCTCCGGAGTACTAAATTTGACCATATCTGTTTTGAGGACTCATTATGAACAAAGAAGTCTCCCAGGTGGGAATTGTAGCTCTGTTTTTAAAGAACTTTGTCTCTACAAAAAGTATGGAGGGAGAATGATTACCTGTTGACTCTTTTTGTTAATGCAAATAATGTGTTTGATTTGAGAGATTCAAGGTTATTATAAAACATGTCCTGACATTCCTAAAGGAAAATGTTATAGAAGTTCTCGATGACATTTTATGAACCACTTTAATGCATGTTGAAATGAATATAGGGTTCATATCAATATTTTACAATGAGACCCTCATTATTGAATAAAAATGGCAAGCAGAAAAACTATACTGAACCATCCCTAGATTTGGTCTATATATTTCTAACATGTGTGTAGTCAATAATCTATATTTGGTGCCCCCCCTTTTTTTTATATTTCGGCATTTTTTACATACTTGTTTTCTAAGAGTTTGTGAGTTGAGGGAATAGTATTTGTGACTCCATGAACATGAACATGCACCAAGTCAGGACAGTAGGTAAAAAGCTAAGGATAAATCAGAAACTGATAAATCAGTAAGTGGAAGCCTTCCAGCAGGAAGTTTTTTAAATTAACAGATGATACATTATACGGATTCAAGTTACAAATATTAAGTGTAGAACTCTTGATTTACCGTGAACAAGTTAAGAAGTAGAACAATATCAGCACCCCAGAAACTCCCCTCATCCCTGACCCAGCTGCACACCCACCACTCACTTAGAAGGAGAAGGTTGTCACCTTCGAGAATGATAACTGTCAACTTGAAGAGTGGGGTTTAACAATCATAGAAGTTAAAGGCAGTTCAATTTAGTTGGCTGACAAGCATCACGTGTTCTATGTTTGGCATCAACAGTGAACTGGGGAGGTAGAAGCAAGAGTATTTGTAGGCAGAGAGCTTTAAAGCAGGGCCTGGAGGTGCAAAATGACTTGAGAAGATATTCCTTTTATCCTGCTACTTACATCAAAATCTCTTTGGTTTCTAGAACACACTCCAGATTTCTGGCTTTTATGAACTGGTGATATTTATTAACTTACATTTTCTGCTATTTGAAATCAGACTGGATCTCAATAGAGAGAAGCGAGTTAATAAAGCATTTTGAATATTAAAAAGCCATTTTGCCGAGTAGGATGTATTATAATTTAGAGAAATTTTATTCACATGAGAGAGCCCTCTCTTTTAAGAGTTTTCAGGAAGGGAATGTTAGTACCGTGACTTTATGAAAGAGAAAGAGAAAGAAAACAGAATGATCTCATGATTGATCTCTGGCGTGGGTGCTTTTTCGGTATCTCATTGTTCATTGAGTGACTCTGAGAAAATCTTTTTTCTTCATATCACAATGAAAACTTTTATCTTTTCTGTTTCCCCTTAACATTTATCAGAAACAATTTTATACCTATTACATAGCTACAAGGTTGGTATGCCCTGTATGCCCATTGCCCACTTTCACCAATTGTAAACATTTTGTTACATTTACTTTATCTCTCTGTATATTTACTACTATTTTTGCTTCTCTTCTCCCACCACCACCACTATGATGATGATGAATCATTTGAGAATGAGTTGTAGACATTTATGATCTTCCACTCCTAAATATTCAGTGTGTTTCTCCTACTTAACCGCAATAAAATTCAGGAAGCAACATTTTCATTATTGTTATTATTTCATTTACATTTATATTCATATTAGAATTTTATCAGTTGTCTGATCCAGAATCACACATTGTGCAGTTGTTACAGCTATTTGGTTTCTTAACCTGGAATTCTTTATCAGCTTTTCTTTGTCTTCCATAAAACTGACATTTTGGAAGAGTACAGGTCAGCTGTTTTGTATAGTAGCACTCATTTTGAGCTTGATATCTCTTTCCATCCGTATTCCTTTCTAAAGAGACTATGATGTGGGACTTTGGAGATTTATGGATCTGTTAACTGAGAACCTCGTCCGGTAGAACAAAGCCTGTAAAGATTTTTTTCAGGAGAAGGCCTGTTAAAACATGGTAGGAATCCAAAATTCCAAAAGGGAGATTCCTAAAGATTAATTGGATGTTATTGAAAAGAATTTTATATGTGTGTGTGTGCATATATACATATAATCTTAAAATCCAGCAAGATTTGTTAATTTTTGGACAAAAAAATAGGGGTTTTTTTATCTTAATGAAATAGCACATTTACATTTTAAAGTGAATTACGTATTACAGGAAATAATTGTTTTGTATTATAATGGCAAGGAAGTCAGGATTAGATACACGATCAATTTTATTTACTTCTGTGTGATGTTTGGACTAAGAATTAAAACTCTCTGTTCATGTGTTTGAGATTCTTGTAAATACCACCCAGGTTTATCAAAGTGGCGTAATTGGGAAAACTAATTAAGAAGCATTTTAGTGTAGAAGCAAAAGCAAAAGTTGGTAATCTATCGTTGGCTTTTCTGCTTATCAGTTATGTGACTATAGTTTAATTATATAAGTTAAAGCATAGCCAGAATCAGCTACCGAAGAGTGATTTTTACCTCTGCTACTTGACGAAGTTGAGCAGATTAAATAATGTTTCTGTACCTCTGTTTCCTCATTTCTAAAATGGATTATAGTATTACCTGTCTTATATTTTATGAGTGAATGAATTAGTAAGGTTTGATTGGCCTATAGTAAATCCTACATAAGTGTTGATCATCGTAATTATTTTCATCATCATAATTATCATTGTCAGACAGTAGTTTCTTTTTTTTTTTTAAGATTTTATTTATTTGACAGAGAGAGAGCACAAGAAGGGGGAGCAGCAAGCAGAGGGAGAAGCAGGCTCCCTGCAGAGCAGGGAGCCCGATATGGGACTCAGTCCCAGGCCCCTGGGATCATGATCTGAGCTGAAGGCAGCCACTTAACTGGCTGAGCCACCCAGGCACCCCAGACATTAGTTTCTTCATCACTAAGATAAAACTGTTGAACTCAGTCCGTGATTCTATAAATAGAAATAATAATACATACTTATAGAGCAGTTGTGAGGAATAGATGAGTTAATACATATAAAATGCATAAACACTCAATATATATTATTGAATTGTCATAGTTTTTAAATGCATATTAATAGGCCTCCTTTTTTGTGAACCTTTTTATTATTTTGTTCCTCTCAAATTCTTTGTTACTGACTTTATACTTTGCAAGTGAAAATAGGGAAGATAGGCATTTTGTATATTCTTAAGTGGCCTATAGTCAAAAAGTTAAGCAGTGCACTAGATGACAATTGCTAGGGTCTCTCTGATTCTGAAAGTTTGTATTATTTTCCATTGATTCTGAAATATAAGCATTATTTTCATAGTTGTTATTCTGTTGAGAACACTGAAAAGTGAAATTTGAATTTCACTTGTTTTGAGTTCTTCCTTCATTGGACATTGCACTGGAAGGAATATAGTTAGTTCAGTTAGTATGATCATTGAGGAAATGTTAATGCTATTTAACCAGCTAATCACCTGAAATGCTTGGGGATTCTTTTTTTTCATTTCCCAATGGGTATTATTAAAAACGTTTTTGCCAAAAATAAGTGAATCAGGTGAGATGACTTAAGTTTTAAGGTAGGCTTTAAAAAGTATATATTCTTGGGGCGCCTGGGTGGCTCAGTGGGTTAAAGCCTCTGCCTTCAGCTCAGGTCATGATCTCAGGGTCCTGGGATCGAGCCCCACATCGGGCGCTCTGCTCAGCGGGGAGCCTGCTTCCTCCTCTCTCTCTGCCTGCCTCTCTGCCTACTTGTGATCTCTCTCTCTCTCTCTGTCAAGTAAGTAAATAAAATCTTAAAAAAAAATTAAAAAATTAAAAAAATTGAAAGTATATATTCTTCAATAAATTTGAGCAGTGAAAAGTGTATGTACATTTATACTGTGATTTTATTCATGTTCCTTCTGCTCTAGTTGGGGGGATGACTCTGAAATTAACTGGAGGTTTACCTGACTTGATCATTTTCTAGTGCCCTCAGAATATGATTCCATTGTTTTGGCAAATAATTGATATTCAGCTCTATTACTTTGGTACTTCTCTTGTAACTGTATGTGTTGTAATTGTATAACTGTAAGGATCAAATTTTAGTATATTTATTTTTATTTTATTGGTTTATATATGTACATTTAACCATACTGTATTCCAAAATGAGTTCTGAAATATTTGAGGAAAGTTGAACAACTTCTGATTAGGAGCTTAACCGTTTATTTTAGATATTGGAATATTTTTTTAAAGATTTATTTATTTATTTTAGAGAGCGAGAGAGAGCAGGGTGCACATGCATGTGAGCAGAGGAAGGGGCAGAGGGAGAGGAAGGGAAGCAGACTCCCCACTGAGCACAGAGCATGATGCAGGGCTTGATCTCAAGACCCTGAGATCATGATGTGAGCCAAAACCAAGAGTCAGATGGTTAACTGACTGAGCCACCCAAGTGCCCCTAGATATTGGAATAATTTTATGTAGTAAATATGATTTTGGTTTTGGATAATTATCTGTGTCTAATGCTGATGTTCATTCTCTTCTGGCCACAGCTTCCAGCTGATTTTCTGCCCATTAGTATTTGAATGTGAAAGAGGGTGGAATTGATGGAAAGACAGAGACAATGAAATTTTTATCACTTAGTTTCTCTGATCACCATTTTCTTTTTTTAAGGCTGTTACTTGTTTGCTAAACTATTACAAACTTTTCTGCTGTGCACTTGCAAGTAAATAACACTTATTTTGTTGTTTACACAGTTAAAGAGAGCTGTGGTCAGGAAGACTGATTTTAAAATCTCTTTTTTTATCTTATTTATTTTAAGAAATACCAACATATTTTCCACAAGTTAGAATGATATAGAACTAATTTTTGGAAGACATGTACAGTGTATCTACAATTACCCAATGTTGAACAATAACTGGAATCATCTAGTTTCGTGGATCTGCAAGGAAATGTCGAGGGTTGTTTCCCAGTTGTCTTAATAAGATAGCTGCCACAAATAAGTATTTCATATGCTGACTGTCTTTCCTTAGGCACAAATTCATGCAACAGGAGTATTTTAGCAAAGTGAATGCATATATGTTTATTTTTTAATCTTAAAAAATTAAATTTTAAATAAACTCAGTGTGAGGAATTTAAAATATTGGGTTTTAAAACTAATTTCATTTTTCTCTTTTTCCTATATTTTTGTTAAGAGAAAACAAAAAATAAACTTTTATAGCTTTTCCAGACTTATTTCCATTTAGAAAAAATAATGCAAAGAAAGAAAGCATTCTCTTAATCTGGAGGATAAACTTTTAGTGGTAAACATAAATTTATTAAATGCAGTTTTTCAAACATTACATACTTTTAGAATTTAAGTTACCAAGTCCTTGATAATGTCTTTATTATTAACATAATAAATATAAATAAGATTTTGTACAGGATTTTCTTTTTTTGTTTTTTTTTTTTGGTTTTTTGTTCTTATTAACATATAACGTATTATTTGCCTCAGGGTACATGTCTGTAAATCATCAGGCATACACATTTCACAGCACTTACCATAGCACATACCCTCCCCAATGTCCATAACCCAGCCACCCTATCCCTACCCCGCCCCCACCTCCCAGCCACCCTCAGTTTGTTTTGTGAGTTTAGGAGTCTCTTATGGAAATGAAACAAGATGGGATCAGGAAGGAGACAAACCATAAGAGACTCCTGCACAGGATTTTCTTTTAAGAAAAATCTGATGTTTTATAGAATTAATAATGAAATAAGATAAAAATGATGTTTTTATTTTGAAGAATTCATAGCTTTGAGCCATTTCTTTGCCTTTGTTTTTTATTCCTGGCTGTAAGAGTTCAGATACTGGCAGGCCACATATGGCAGAGACTTATGGCAGGAGTTCTTCTCTGGGCCAGGGAGATAGCCACCATCTGAGTTCTCTTCTCTGGCTTTGTGGATTCAGAGAGACTTTTTGTTTCCAGGCATTTAAGGAAATCTTTGTTTAGGCATTAGCTTCAAAATATCTGTTGTTTTTTTTTTTTTTTAAACAAAAAGTTAGGAGGCATTCAGAGAAATAAGAAAGTAAGGCATATACACAGGAAAAATAGCAATCAATAGAAACTGTCTTTAAGGAAGTCTAGGAATTGCACTTACTCCAGTAAGAAAAAGTAGATAAATTGGATTTTATCAAAATTAAAGACTTTGTTCATAAAACAAAATGTTTGCAAATTATATGTCTGGTAGAAGCTTGGTACCCTAATATAAAGAACTCTCGTAACTCAAAAATAAAAAGACAACCCAATTTAAAAATGGACAAAGTAAAAAAAAAAAAAATGCAGAGTGAGGGGCACCTGGGTGGCTCAGTGGGTTAGAGCCTCTGCCTTTGGCTCAGGTCATGATCTCAGGGTCCTGGGATCGAGCCCCTCATGGGGCTCTCTGCTCAATGGGGAGCCTGCTTCCCCCTCTTTCTGCCTGCCTCTCTGCATATTTTTGATCTTTCTCTGTCAAATAAATACAATCTTTAAAAAAATAAATAAAAAAAACTAAAATGGGCAAAGTGAATAGACATTATCCAAAGAAGATATACAAATGGCCAATAAGCACATGAAAAAGCACATTAGGGAAATAAATGCAAATCAAAACTGTAGTGAGATACCATTTCACACCTCTTAGGATGGCCAGAATTAATATAAAATTACAAAACAGAATACAACAAATTTGGTAAGGATGTGGAGAAATTGGAACAACTGTACATTGCTGGTAAAAATTTAAGGTGGAATAGCCCCTGTGGAAGAGAGTTTGGCTGTTTCTCAAAAAGCTAGAGAGTTACAATATGGCGCAGTAGTTCCATTCTAAGAATACTAAGAGAATTGAAGACATTTATGCATGTAAATATTCACAGAATCATTATTGATAAATAGCCCCCAAAATGGAAAAGCCTAATGTTTTTACCCATCAACTGATGGATAAACAAAGTGTAGAGATCCAAACAATGGAAAATTATTCAACCATAAAAAGGGTGGTGAAAATCCCAAAGTCCCCACCAGTTTATCACATGAGAAAGATTTCAATTGACAAGGCGATGAAAAGACAAGAAAATTGAAAACTTCTTTTAGAGAACCCTAGGTGTCTGAGGACACTAGTCTGAGAAATATTTCTATGTGGCAGTTACTCAGTGCAGGAGCTCTTGGTTTATCATGATTTTCCTATGTGATTCTTTTCTTACAGCTGTCAACTTGGAGGAGAATGCCCCTCTCCTCTCATCTATGCTATTTCGTGTTAATTGCTCACTAAGCATTTTAAAATATATTATTAGCGTTGTTTACTAATATATTGTTACTTATTTTTCATATCGTATGGTTCTCAGCTAAGTCTAGGGGATGAGTGACAAAAGTCTTATGTTCTGGAAATTTATAATTCAACTGAAATACAAAACACTGACCTATTTCTTTAGCCCCACCTGTTTGGTTTTGTCTGGTCTATTTGCGATAGATGTGGTTTCTAATTCCTAAAACTGTTCTCTACAGATTGCATGAGGTCGTTTGGGTATAACTTAGCAAACTCTTCAAATCAACAGGGAACTTTTACTTAGAAACCTTACCTCTTTTTAAAAGGTGATAAGCAAATTGGTTTCCTGAAAGCAACATTTCTTTTCTTAATGAACCTTATTTAAATACCCTTACTGCCAAATGTAAAGCCATTCCACAAATAGAACAGCTGTAATAGTTCTTACTCATCAGTGGTTTTGCATTCCACTATCTGTATATTG
Organism: Nasua narica; assembly: GCA_028533885.1. Taxonomy (NCBI): domain Eukaryota; kingdom Metazoa; phylum Chordata; class Mammalia; order Carnivora; family Procyonidae; genus Nasua; species Nasua narica. The sequence continues at coordinate 16,677,605 of CM052811.1, forward strand.
TGTTTTGTAAATAGAAAGCAGTTAATGCCAGAATCATATCATCAGCACATTGTTGGTGACTCTCTCATAGCTTCTTATTGTTGGCTCTTATTTTGGTAGGCCAGCCTGTCTGGCTGCTGTTGAAGTATTGTCTAATGTCTCCTCAGCCCCAGAATCTCAGATAAATTTAGAAGATATCCATCTCCAGCCAGTAGTCTGAGGAGAGCATGGTCTGGGGAATCTTGTTTTAAGTCTAGATTTATTTGTTGCTCAGAATTACCCAGTCTGTGAGATTGTATTACTTATATTTATAGTTGTATGACTGTAACATGACTTCATGTCTCTACAGTACTATGAAATATTGTGGGAGGTTTCCCCAAAATAGTAGATTTTTACCTTTTCAAAATTAGAAGAGATATTCTCCAATTTCTAGATCAAGAAGATAGTTTGGTTTTTTTTTTCCCATTGAAAACAAGGTAACAAGATTTCAAGTAAGCTCAATTTCTCAATTATGGGAAAGAATTCCAAAGTTTTATGAAAGATTCCAGAAAATATTTAACCATAAAATATCTTAAATATCCTTTAAACTTTCAAATGTTGTATTAGTTAAGGAGCTTTATCACTTTTAATTCATCGCCTATTTTAGCTTTTATATCTTTTAGACATTATGTTGGATATATACAGTAAAAAGATCTAATAACTGTCTTTGAGTTCATAATCTAGAAAGGGAGACAAGCAGGAGAGTTATAATTTATAGCATAGTATAATGAGAAGTATATGGCCCTTTGAATTTTGAGAGCTAGTCGAATTCCAGATGGTTAAATTCTCAGATGGGTATAACCTAATGTCTTTGCAGGCAGGAAGGATGGGCAGATAAGGAAATAAGAAGTAGTCCCTGAGCAGGAAGTAGGGAGTTAGTGATTTCCTTTCTTTTGGTTTAGCAAACTCCACAAAGTCTTCTCTTTCATTTTCTTCCCCTCTTCATTTTCTGCTCTCTTTTATTTCTACTTCTATTGAAAACATTAGAGTTAATGCTCCTTCATTTTTATAAAATTTGTTGCATAATTTCATTTTTTGTTTTAATACATTTAAAATTAGGGGCGCCTGAGTGGCTCAGTGGATTAAAGCCTCTGCCTTCAGCTCAGGTCGTGATCTCAGCGTCCTGGGATCGAGCCCCGCATCGGGCTCTCTGCTCAGCGGGGATCCTGCTTCCCCCTCTCTCTCTGCCTGCCTCTCTGACTATTTGTGATCTCTCTCTCTCTACCTCTCTCTCTCTGTCAAATAAATAAAATCTTTTAAAAACTACATTTAAAAATATTATACTTTATTTCTGTGTGAATATAAAATGAATTGGCTTCTTCCGTGATATTTGGTTGACCACATTTATGCTTCTCTGAATTTTCGTAGGAAAAGAAGGCAGCAATTTTATTAATTATGGTAATACATTACTTATTCTTATTTTGGGTTTGGGTTTCAGAACAGATGCTAACAAACATGCCAGGTCTTTTGACATCTTTTTTATTGTGGTGGTAGTTATTACAAGTCTGGCATATTTGCCCTTTCATTGAGGTTGTCCACCTTAAATTGTAATTATTTTCCTTTTCCTAGGTCCTTCCTGTCCCCCCACCACAAGAGAGTTAATAAGTATTTTTTATGGTGACATTAACTGACAATGCAGCTCATCTCATTTATTTATCATTAATGGAAGTCTGGAACTTGAAAGTCCAGCATATTTTATACATGTTTAGTTTGAGGTGACAGTGATATATCCGAATGAAAAAGGCCATTTAGCAATTGGTAACTTAAATGCTGAATTACTGAGATGAGAAAGATTGTACTTACCCTTCATAGCAGAAGTCTTAGAATGAAAATCAGATCTTGTCATTCCTCTGTTCTTTACCTTCCACTGATTGCGTAATTCAGTCAGAGTAAAACTAAAGTCTTTAAATGGTTTTAAAAAAATGGCCTTACATGATATAGCCTTCTGTGATCTTTCTGAGCTTATGGCCTTCCTCACTCCCCGGTTTTGGCTTTGTTTATCTCTTTCATGTTTCTCAAAAAGCATAGTTATGCTCTGGCCTTAAATCCTTAAAGCCCTTCCCTCTCCCTCACCTCCTTCAAGTCTTTGCTCATAGTCTTACTTTCTCAGTGAGGCCTTTTCTAACTATGCTACTTAAAATTGCTGTCCCTTCCATGGGGCACCTGGGTGGCTCAGTGGGTTGAAGCCTCTGCCTTTAGCTCAGGTCATGGTCTCGGGGTCCTGGGATCGAGCCTCGCATCGGGCTCTCTGCTCAGTGGGGAGCCTGCTTCCCCCCCCCCCCCGCCTGCCTCTCTGCCTGCTTGTGATCTCTCTCTGTCAAATAAATAAATAAAATCTTTTAAAAAAAAAACCCATTTATAAAAAAATTGCTGTCCCTTCCCTTCCACACAGTCTCTATTTTCACCTGGTTTTTCTCTTAAACACTTATCACTTTCTAATATACTCTATAATTTACTTTTTAATTTTATTTATTGTCTCTCTCCCTCACAATAGAATGAAACTCTATAGGACAGTGGTTTTTGTTGTTGTTGTTGTTGTTGTTGTTTTTTTAAGATTTTAGGGGCGCCCGGGTGGCTCAGTGGGTTAAGCCTCTGCCTTTGGTTCAGGTTATGATCTCGGTCCTGAAATCGAGCCCCGCATCGGGCTCTCTGCTCAGCAAGGAGCCTGCTTCCTCTCTCTCTCTCTGCCTGCCTCTCTGCCTACTTGTGATCTCTCTGTCAAATAAATATAATCTTTAAAAAAAAAAAGATTTTATTTGTCAGAGAGAGATAGTGCGCACAAGCAGGGAGAGCAGCAGGCAGAGGGAGAAGCAGGCTACCGCTGAGCAAGGTGACCGATGTGGGACTCAAATCTAGGACCCTGGGATCATGGCCTGAGCCAAAGGCAGACACTTAACTGAGCCACCCAGGCATCCCAAGGACAGTGATTTTTATAAATTTTATTCACAGCTATCTCCCCAGTACCTCGAACAGAGGCTGGCATATACTAGGAGCTTAATAAATACTTACTGCTAAGTTAAGTTAGGGTTACCCACATTGAGGTCAACTTAAAGTTTTCCGACTAATGTTTAAGAATTTTATCTTTCCTTATGGTCAAAACTAAAATTAACATATGTAAACTACATGTGTGTATGTATGTTTACTTACAGATTATATATACGTGTGTGTGTGTGTGTATGATATAATATATAACATCTATAATCTACAGGTGCCGGGGTGGCTCAGTCAGTTAAGCATCTGCCTTCAGCTCAGGCCATGATCCCAGGGTCCTGGGATCGACACCCCCACCCCCCACATCGGACTCTGCTTAGCAGGGAGTCTGCTTATCCCTCTGTCCCTCCCCCTGCTCATGCTCACTCTCTCTCTCTCTCTCTCTCTGAAATAAGCAGATAAAATCTCATTTAAAATTCTATAATCTATAAATACTTGATTGAACAGAAGTTTAGTCACTTATTCACCAAGTTCTGTATTAGATACACAGCAGGTGGGGAGAGCTGATGGAAACTTCGTATATTATGTCAAGGAGGTTAAATGTCCTGTGGGCAGTGAGAATTTAGTGAAGGATTTTAAGCAAAGATTGAGATGATTACATTTTTGTTAGCCTACTCTGGTGGCTCAGGGAGACCATCTGGAAAGTTATTTTAATAGTCCAGCTGGAGACAATGAGAGAAGAATATGAGGAAGGGATAGATTTTGGAAATATTTAGGAAATAAAAATTGACAAATCTTGGTGTCTGCTTGCATGTAGGGTATAAGAGAAGAGCTAGAATGACTCCAACATACTGACTGAGAGAAGAAATACATGAGGTGATGTTAAGTTCATTTTGGAAAGTTGAATTTGAAGTGCCTATGTGACATCTGGATAGAGATATCAGGTGAGGAATTGGATTCGGGGTCTGAGACCCAGGAGGTCAGAACTAGAGATAGAGTTTCGGGGATTATCAGTACAGAGATGTGTTTTGAAATCATGTTGTGGTGGTATCACCCCAGGATAATGTATATAGTCTGAGGAAAAATGAGGCATAGGACGTTAGGACCATAAGGAATTCAGACTCCAAAGAATTGGGCAAAAAGTACTAAGAATGAAGTAAGAAGAAAATGACACTAATTGTAGGTCATATAAGTCAGGTTACACTTAAATATCACCTCTTCAGAGAAGACTCAGGTGATCCCTCAGTTAAAATTAGGTTTCCTCTATTGCTTCTCTCTATGAACCCTATTCTTTTCCTCTGTGACTTTTGTCACAATTTAAAAATATATGTTGGGGCGCCTGGGAGACTCAGTCAGTTAAACGTCTGCCTTTGGCTCAGGTCATGATCCCAGGGTCGTGGGATCCAGCTCCATGTTGGGCTCCCTGCTCAGTGGGAAGTCTGCTTCTCCCTCCTTCTGCTTATGTGTGCTTGCATGCACTCATTCTCTAGCTCTCTCTCTCTCCTTCTCAAATAAATAAATAAAATCTTTTTCAAAAGAAAAGGAATATCTACAATGGAATACTATGCAGCCATCAAAAAACCCAAAATCTTGTCATTTACAATGATGTGGATGGAAAGGGTATTATGCTAAGCAAAATAAGTCAAAATAAGTCAATCAGGGAAAGACAACTATCATATGATCTCTCCGATACGAGCAATTTGAGAGGCAAGGCAGGGGGGTCGTTGGGGGAAGGGAAGGAAAAAATGAAACAAGGTAGGACCCAGGAGGGAGACAAACCATAAGAGACTCTTAATCTCAGGAAACAAACTGAGGGTTGCTGGAGGGGAGAGGGGTGAGGGATGGGAGTGGCTGGGTGATGGACATTGGGGAGGGTATGTGCTATGGTGAGCGCTGTGAACTGTGTAAGACTGATGAATCACAGACCTGTACCCCTGAAACAAATAGTACATTATATGTTAATAAAAAAAAGAAAAGGAAAAAAATAAATAAAATTACACGTTATTTTTGTGTCTCATCAGTTTATGTCATACTCCATGAGGGCAGGAACCTTTCTTTTGCTGTCCATTATTTGCTCAATTTTTAACACAGTGCCTGATGTATGATAGACCTATAGATTTATTTGTTAAGTGTTTGTTAAGGTGTGGGATCACAGAAGCTAATGATGACAATGTTTCAGAACATAACTATTTCAAATGCTGCTCCAAGTAATCCAGTAAAAATAATAATAGTTAGCAGATATTGAGCACTAAGAAATGAAGGAATGAAAAGTGTCCATTGTATTTCTTGATGAGGAGTTTTGGGATGAGTTATCTACTGAGTGAACACTGTCCCACATGGAGCTCTCTGTTTCCAGTAGCCAGCTTCTCCAGGAAGCACAGTGTGCTCTTTACACGCACTATTCAGTCCTCATGACAAATCTGAAGGTAGGTGAAGGGAATTATTATCCCTGTGTTACAGATGAGGAATTAGGTTTAAGGAGATTACACACTTTGCCCAAGAAATAAGCAGGTAGTGGTTAATCCAGGACTTAAATAAACTTAAGGCCTTTCTGACCCCAAAGCCCATGCTTTTAATCACCATGCTCCAGTGGGGAATCCAATGAGGATTGATTCCTCATCAGGGAACTGATACCTTGAAAACGACATTTGAGCAGGAATGGTTTAGGTGCTGTTTATAGGACAGATTAGAAGTGAGAGTGACTGGAATTGAGAAACCAGATACATGGATCTTGCATCGATCCAGAATGAGGCATTTGGTTCCAACTGGAATCATAACTATATCTGAGAATAAAGAAGGAGGGGATAATCTAAGATCTCTTGTTAAAGAAGAATTGACAGGACACAGATACCAATTAGGAATGAGGAGTAAAAGAGAATAGTAAAAAGTAATTATAAGATTGTAATCCTAGGCATTAGAGAGTTTTATGAATTGCACTTCTATTATGGGAAAAATTCAAAATGTGCCCTTTTGTTGCATGAAATAATAAATTTGTGATTAGAATTTTTGGTACTATTTATACACTGAAAAGGGAAATGACAGTCTTTGGCATTGAGAAAGGGCTAGAGACAGAGTAAGTTTTTGGACTAGAAAAAAAGGATTCACTCAGATGTATTAATTAAAATCATGTGAGAGATTCTTATGGATCTCAGCATTCTTTTAAGATACTTTATAAGCACAGCTTCCATTGCTGTGGTTTAATAATTTTATAATTTAAGGCAAAGCTAAAAGTTTTTCCCATTTAACAAGAATTTTCTTTTTTTTTACAAGGGTAGATGGAGTGAAAGAGAATGGAGGCAGTGTATTGTTTGGCACTAATAAAATACAAAAGGTAGTTATAAATATAAGGCCAGGAATGGGATTCTGAGTGGCATTAGGGATTCTGCAGAGACTAGTGGTTGATAGGGACAGGTCAGAAGGATCTGTAAGTGCAGTCACTAACTGGCACAACATGTGAGAGAGAGACCTGGCTGGCATGTTCAGGGAAATGACTTTGTGTTCTCTGGCATCTATACCAAGATCCTAACATAGACTAAACATTTGATCTTTGTCGCCTGACTACATAGACACAAGGTTGGGAGTATAGAATTCAAAGTTGGTAAGTACCAAATCTAGTTCGTCACTTTAACTTTAATTGTATATGTATTATTTATTTTCTTAGCAATATAAAATCCCAAACCTTATGAATAAGAGTTGGTTTAAGTTCTTTTTAAAGTATAACCTAAAATAAACATAAAAAATAATTTTTCTGACTCCCAATTTGTTCATTGTCTTTACATTTACATCTGGAAGTGATTTTTTTCCCTCCAAAAAAAATTTCAGTATCTACTTCATTATTTGAACAATATTTTCATCCCAATTGACCTTTATGATTTCATAAGGGCTTATTAATTTTGTTTCACAGATACAGAAAAGAAAGTGTAGAAACAATAACTAGCTGATGATTCTGTATGTTTCTATAGATGTGGTTGCTTTTATGATGGCTGTAATTAGCTATTCATTAAGAGAAAACAGTGTTTAGATATCTTCTAACGTAAGGGAGCTTCCTCCTCCCTTATGGTTATAAAGTTCACCAGGGTGGATTTCTTATTGTTGTCCTTCCTTTTTAGGTGTGAAGTTTTTCAACATGAGTGGCCTCGGGGACAGTTCATCCGACCCTGCTAACCCAGACTCACATAAGAGGAAAGGATCGCCATGTGACACACTGGCATCGAGGTAGGAATACTTTTTTCCTAGTTATATCTGGGAAAGCTTCTTTATCATTTTCATTGACACTTTAGAGCCCTTGTTTCATCTACTCCAAGTTTCCTGGTCTTCTTTGAGTCCCTTAGATTCACCATGTTCTCTCACTGCCCCAGGGCCTTTGTACATGCTATTCCCTTAATCCAGCTTGCTTCCTCTAGATTTAGAGTCAACATATAGTCAACACCTATGTGTTCTCCAGATGCCAGCTTAGACATCACCACCTTAAAAGAAACCTTCTCTTACTTCTATAACTATTATTTTAAATCTCCCTCATTCATGTATCTGTCTCACATGTATATAGCTCTGATCCATATTTTCAGGATTTTACTGGTTCTTTTGATTATTTCATGAATTCCTGACTTCTCCACTACACACTTAGGCTGTCATTTGGTAAGGACCCTGTCTGTTCTTACCATTTTATCTCTGGTTTATAGCATAGTATTTGGGTTACACATAGTAAGGACACAGTAAATATTTGTCAAATGAATGAATAAATCCATTGTACATCTTTAATTGCTGTCTTAGAACATTATGGTCTCAGTAAAACAAAGAAATATATCGTTATAATATTAGGATTTTAAAGAATGCCTACTTGTAAAATTAAATATTTGTATATTATAAGGGATATGATCACCTTAAATAGGCTAAAAGAGAATAGTTGCTAAGGAGACTCTACCAAATACCAGATAGAGAACTGAACTTAATCACATCAAAAAAGCAGCTTCCCACCTAAGAGGGGAAGAGTGGGGATCCATTCACCTTCTAGGATCTAGAGCAAGCTTTCTCAGCCTTTCACACTATTGACCTTGTCAGTCATATAATTCTTTGTTGCGGAGTGCCATCCTGTACATTGTAAGATGCTTAGCAATATCCCTGGCTTTCACACACTAGAGACCAGTAGCATCTTTATGTCAGTTCTGATAACCAAAATGTCACAGCAGTTAGGATTACCAAAAATGTCTTCAAACATTATCAAATGTTTGTCAGTGTTTCCCAAGGATGGGAAAAGCAATATGGCTCCAGTTGATAATCACTGACCTAGAGAGTGAAGTGGCAGAATACTCTTGTCACTGGATTACATGCTTCTTTCTCCTTGGGCTCTGGAGGAGGAAAGGATTTTAACAGGAGAGTGAGTGCCAGGGCTCCAGGCTGGAGAGAGAAGTTAATCAGTTCAGAGAACTATCTAGAGAGATTATAACCTAAGTACTCATAACCACAGGTAAGGCCAGATGCTCAGAGGAATGTTTTTGTTTTTTTTTTAAAGACTTTATTTACTTATTTGACAGAGAGAGAGATCACAAGTAGGCAGAGAGGCAGGCAGAGAGAGAGATAGGGAAGCAGGCTCCCTGCTGAGCAGAGGGCCCGATGAGGTGCTCGATCCCAGGACCCTGAGATCATGACCTGAGCTAAAGGCAGATGCTTTAACCCACTGAGCCACCCAGGCGCCCTCAGAGGAATGTTGATAGCAAGATACAATGGAGCTTTGTGTTGTCAGAGTTAATGTTTATATGTATATAAAGTCAGTCCTTTTCAAAGGAAAACTTACGAATAAAAAATTAAAACTATGTTTTTTAGATTTAATTTTTTGGAGTTTTTTTAATCTATAAAAGTATAGAGACCAAGAAACTATGTAAAAGCATCACATACAATTGTTCATATTTCACAGTATTATGAGTAGTATGTTAATATTTTATCATATTTGCATGGTCTTATTTGAATAAAGGTAGTAAAATGATTAATGATTAAATCAATCTGTCTGCAACTAATTTCTCCATTTTTAATAATTATGTATATAGATAAGGATCATTGAGTAATATGAATGTTTATAAATATATATTGTACCATACTGTATACTGTATATATTTTTCTATAATATACTCTTTTCAGCATGCATCTTGAGCTATAAATACATATCGATTCAGTCCTATCACTTTTTGATTAAATATTGTATTACAGGAGGAATGTACCCCATTTGAAAAATCTCTTTATCTACAGAGAGACATTCCCTATAGATAAACAACCCTTTTGTTAGAAATTTTCGCTCTTACTGCTAGCACTACAGTGAACATTCTCATACATACCTCCTACTTTACACATAAGAGTTCCTTTAAGATCTGTGTACATTTTTATGTTAACTAGGTCACTACCACATTGCTGTTCAAATAACAAGCATCGGGAGTTTCTTTTTTCTCACATCCTTACCCACACTGTTCTCTCCTCATTTTAACTCTTTGCCAATCTGATGGCAAAGAGTGGGGCTAGAATTTTAATGTATATTTAACCAATCACTAGATAAATTGATCATGATTTTTCTTTTCCTCTTCTGTGAATTTCCTGGTTGTATCTTTTGCCCATATTCCTGCTAGGAATTTGTTTGTTTGTCCTTTTCCTTTTTATCTGTCAGAGTTATTTTTAACTTTCTAGGTACTACTCTTTTTTGCTTATATTTGATGCAAGTATCTTCTCCCAGTCTGTTTAACTCTGTTTTTGAAATCTGTTGATGTATCTTGGAACCTTCAGTTATCATGTGTCAGGCTCTTGGGGGATCTTGTCAAAGAATTTTTTCCCCTCTACCTCAAGGCCTTAACTGTATTTTTACGTATTTTCTTCTAATACATATTTAGAGTTTTAATTAACCTGGAATTTATTTTTGTGTGTGATATGATTTTATTTTTTCCCATATAGATCATAAGTGATTATCTCCCTGTCCTTTCCCTGCTTTTGTGCTGTTACCTTTATCATAGATCAAGTTCCCAAATAGATAGGGATCTGGTTCTGAACTTTCTTACGACAATCACCTTGATCTCTGAAGGGGCAAGTCACTCTTCCTTTTCATTTTTCAGTATTGTTTTCCCTCTTCTTATCCCTTTAACTTTCCATTCAGATTTTTCCCCAGGGGGAAAAAAGTACTCCTGGGACTTGGATTAGAATTTCATTTACTTTTATAGATTAAGTTGGGGGAGAAATGACATTTTTATTTTATAGACCCCAGATTCTAGAGTGTTCTTATTTATATATAAAGGCTGTTCACTTATTCAAGTCAATTATTATTCAATAATAATATATATATAATAATAATAATCAATAATATATATAATAATAATTCAAGCATTATTATTCTTCAGTAATAGTTTATAATTTTCCCCTTTGAACAACTACCTCATCTTTAGTTAGATATATTCCAGGGTACCACTGAGTTTTTATTGTTTTTAGAAATGGTTACATTTTGTCTATTGTACCTTCTAATTGGCAATTTTTAGTACACAGGAATACCAATGATTTGAGATTATTGGTCTCGTGTGCCTGTGCATCCATTGTTCTGAACTTTCTTATTTGTTTTATGGTTTATCTGTAGGTTTTTGATCTTTTTGTATATGTATAATCATATTATTAAAAATATCAAAAATTTAACATATTTTTCTCTTCTTAGATATTTTAAAGATAATTCTCATATGTTTGTAAGGATAATCCTTACCCTTGTATGTTTGCTTTTAAAATACTTGAGAACAGGGGCGCCTGGGTGGCTCAGTGGATTGGGCGACTGCCTTCTGCTCAGGTCATGATCCCGAAGTCCCAGGATTGAGTCCCACACCGGGCTCCCAGCTCCACGGGGAGTCTGCTTCTCCCTCTGACCTTCTCCCCTCTCATACTCTCTCTCACTCTCTCTCTGTCAAATAAATAAATAAAATCTTTAAAAAAAATAAAAAAATAAAATACTTGAGAACATTCCCTCTTTCAGGTTTTTAAGTGTGGGCCTTAGTTTCAATTGATATTTTTGATATGTTAAACCCAAACTGTGATTTTGAAACTGATTGAGTTTGCGCATGTATACCACCTTGTCACATTTCTTTTGGTTTTGTTATCATCTGCTGTCTCTAAACAAATTGTGAACTCATTAATCATAAAGAGCATATGTTAGACTTCAGGTATTGCCAGCCCTGCCCACAGGAGCCCTGATAGAGTTTCTTAGTAATTGTTTGGTGGGGTGAGATATGATATGTCTCATATCTCCTGCTATTACCTCTTCGCCATTCATTAACTCTACTGGAGAACAGGGATTAAAATGCTGGTCTCAAAATGGCGGGTAGCAGTGCCTTGTGTTTGTGTAACATTTCTTGTGTGTGTGTGTGTGTGTGTGTGTGTGTGTGTAACATTTCTAATTCAGCTCAACATTGCTTTATTAAATGCCTACTATTCAACCAGCATGGTGTGCATGATGTTATTAAGGGTATATGTGAAGTGAGACATGTTTTCTATCTTCAGGGAGTTTACAAATCTGATCATGCCACACATTCTTCTTCTGAAACCCTCTGGGCTTCCTCTTACCCTGAAAATAAATGTTCATAGCCAAAATGATAATGATAGATAATATTTATTGAACTCATAACCAGGAACTCTGCCAAGCATTTTACATGTATCCTCTTTTTTAATCCTCACAAAATTCTGGGAGATAATTAATGTCATCATCCTTGTTTTGCAAGGGAAGGTAAATTGCTTCTAAGTAACTTGCCCAGTGTTACAGAGCTAATGAATGACTGAGGAAGTTTGAACTTGTGCTTTTAAGCACATGTACTGTGCGTGCTCTTTGTCTTGGTGTGTGCGACAGCCCTCACGATCCGGCCTGGACCTTATCTCTTGCCCTTTTGTTTCTTATTTATAGTTCAACCATACTGAACTACTAATAGGTCCTTTAACTTGACATTTTCATTCCCATTTTATACCTTTGAAAAACCTGGGTGTGTTGGCTGCCTCCCCAGCCCTGAAACCAGTCCCTCTCCACCACTGGGTTTGGACACCTTCTTCTTGAGGTCTAGGTGCTTTTTCTATAAGCTTCTATAGCATTATAGTCTTGTCACTGTAGTGGCTCCTTTTCTTTATTCTCACCCTAATTGAGACATCTAATTTACCCCTGGGTCCCCAGGACATAGCACACAGTTATCTGGCACAGAATAAGCAGAGGAGCATTTGTTGAAAAAGCTAGTAAGTTGAAAACAAAAGATGCATGAGGAGTTAATTCATAGCATTATTAACCAGCATGTGTTCAGTATCAATGGAAGTCCATTGGGCAGTTGAGGAGAAACATAAGTGGCCCAGAGTAATAGGATAGGGAGAAGCAAGCTCCCCACTGAGCAGGGAGCCTGATGCTGGGCTCTATCCCAGGACCCTGGGATCATGACCTGAGCCGAAGACAGACGCTTAACTGACTGAGCCACCCAGGCGCCCTTCCTAGTCTCATTCTTAAGTCATTTTGTAGACACCTCAGCATTTCGTTACTTTGAGCTTCTTGCTTCCTATGTCTCCTCTCCGACGATCCTGCCGTTCCATCACTTCTTTTACTCTGCAGTTTTACAAAAAATGTCATGTCAGAAACAAATTTGGGAGTTTGACCACATGACTCCAATTGACCCATGGTGGAATTTAGACAACTAGATTTAAATAGATCATACTTTATACTGAATCTGCAAAATAAGTCTAGTATGAATTAGTTTCTCTGACGTAAAATCACATGTCCTGTAAAACACTATCAGATTGCAGGGGATGGAGTTCTCTGAAACCCTCCATATATCAAAATGTGTGTTACTTATTTTCTTCATGTTTTCAATGCCTTGGTGTGAAGTTTGTCAAAATATCTGACCACACGTACTTTCTGTAGAAACCATAAGATAAAGTTTTACTAAGTAAAATGAGACCAATACTCGATAATGAAAGGTTTTAAAGATAAAGACAATGTAATTGTTATAGTTTTAAAATTTGATTTTGTTTTGGGATGTGTACTATTTTGTAGTATTTTGTTTTGTGTAGTTAAGTACAGTTGATTGGTTGACTTGGTTCTTTTCAACTTATTCTGTTGTTATGGAAATGCTATTACTTTTATAGTTTTTTTATTATGAAAAGTAAGAGATATTTTAATTGTTGCCAATTATGAGGTTTTTAAAAAGCAACTGGTCTTTTCCTCTTTTCACCTCTTTTTTTCTGCCACTTTTCTACCATTATATGAGATGATTTTGATTGCTTCTTATAAAACAAAGAGCTATTTGTGACCAGTCTTTCTTAATATGTTAATTTGATAATGGAAAAATTCATTTCAAAGTAATACTTCACTATCTTTGTATGTATTACATGAAGCAAGTTGCCTGATGATTTGCTAATTAAACCAGAAGTAAAGACTTGAAAATAAAAGTGAACAAAATTCATTCAGTACATTGGAATGAATATAAAGTGCTAGCTGTTTGCACTATTATCCTTTGTTCTCATTATTCCAAATTGATTTTATTTATTATTTATAAGAACTTATAAATAGATATCTTTTCTATTTTTAGAACAAAGTTGTATACAAAAGACCTTGTTCTCTGTACCTTTGTCTCTCTAATTATTGATTTTTTACTCTTCTTATTTTACTTTTTGGGTGGATACTTTTTTTGATAGGACCAAGTAATGGTCTAATCATTATAAGAATCAAGAGTTCATCCAATTTCTTTCAGTAGCAAAGAGATAAGAGAGTTTATCATATTTCCAAGTATAACTTATTTGAACTGTAGTATAGTCTCCACTGCTTAATTTATAGCATTATTTAGAATGTAAAATAAATTCCAAATGCAACTTATATATGTATTGTCTGCTTCCTTTTAACATCTAACATTCATTGGCTATTTGAAATATTTGATGTATTTACATCATTGAGGAAATAACATCTGTTATGGCAGTCATTCTTTTTATGTATTTTGGCCAGAATTGTTTTCTGTACTTTGGTATTTTGTAGTATCTGTTTTTCAGATGTCAATTTAGATTGTTTTCAAAATCTGACTTTATATTCTGGATAAAATTACAGATCTCTATAAGTATGTAAATATTAAGTACTTGAACAGAGAAGGAAATACGGTGGTAGAAATGTACACTAACTGGTTTTTCTTTGTGTAACAGCACTGAAAAGAGGCGCAGGGAGCAAGAAAACAAATATTTAGAAGAGCTAGCTGAGTTACTGTCCGCCAACATTAGTGACATTGACAGTTTGAGTGTAAAACCAGACAAATGCAAGATTTTGAAGAAGACAGTCGATCAGATACAGCTAATGAAGAGAATGGAACAAGGTAAACCAAACAAAACCTGCTAGCTGCATGCTTTGTTATGAACACCTTCGTAATATGTCATTTTATTTTTTTATTATTAAGAAATTGCATTGAATTTCATAATCTTATTAAACATTTTTGTTTAGATGGTTTTTGTTTTAGAAAGTGAATCTGAGGGCGCCTGGGTGGCTCAGTTGGTTGGGCGACTGCCTTCGGCTCAGGTCATGATCCTGGAGTTCCGGGATCGAGTCCCGCATTGGGCTCCCAGCTCCATGGGGAGTCTACTTCTTCCTCTGACCTGCTCTCTCTCACTTTCTCTCTCTCTCTCTCTCTCTCAGATAAATAAATAAATAAAATATTTTAAAAAAAAAAGAAAGAAAGTGAATCTGAGAGCCTTCTTGCTATAACCAAACAAGGCTGATTAATTTAACTTGAACACTTATTGACTTGGTTGTTTATGGAACCTGGTATCCTAGGGAATTGAGTTAAGAAACCTAAGTTTTGGTGTCAGACCGGAAGCTCTGGCAGTGTTGAAAGACACTAGCTCACTTTTAGGAAAATCCCTCCATCTGGATAATAAGCTGGTCTCTGCCTGGGCTTTGTGTGTAGGAAACAATCTCCTATGAGAAGACCCTGATTTTTTTTTATGATTCATATTTATTCTTACCCATATTTACTGAGCACCCCATACCACAAAATCCCTTGCAAAGAAGGCAGAGCACTTTGGAGTAAAATTCCCATACCTGGCCCTAAGGCACTCCCAAAGAAAAAGTGCTTCTGAGGGTGATTTGATGCTAAAAATTTATATAATGTATCAAGAAATAATCTACAGTAAGTAGGAACACAAATAACAAACAGAACTTCAGACTTTTTTAAAAAAAGATTTTATTTATTTATTTGACAGAGAGAAAGAGATCACAAGTAGACAGAGAGGCAGGCAGAGACAGAGGGGGAAGCAGGCTCCCTGCTGAGCAGAGAGCCTGATGCGGGGCTCCATCCCAGGACCCTGAGATCATGACCTGAGCCGAAGGCAGAGGCTTAACCCACTGAGCCACCCAGGCACCCCTGAACTTCAGATTAAGAATAGTAATGTGAAAAGTTTATAAACAAATGTATTTGTAATGATAAAAGTGATAGGGTTTTAAGATTTTATAAGGTGGAAAGTAGATAGTCTAGTGACAACTGATTGAGCAGAGGGTAGCTGGTATTTTTAAGTCTGCAAAAGGGAGAGCCAGTAAGAGGCTGTATGTCTCCTTGTTGCTTCGTCTCAAACCCTGATAGCCTGACTCATACTCCCTAAGTCAGAGGTGGGAGGACTCTTCTGGGGACACTGAGCAGTCCAAAGGAAAAGACACTTAGACACTGATTGTGGGGAATGATCCCCACATGACAAAATCAGTTCCCTATCTTACCCCCTCTATTCACAGAGTACCTCACTCTTTAATATGAATAAAAATCTAGATATTTGAGGTAAGGCTATAATCAAGCAAACAGAAAAAGAAAAGGCACAAATCAAGCAAATAGAAAAAAAAATGGGAACTCAGAGAAAGCAGAGACAATGCAGGGAGCAAAAGAAAACTTAAAGCCATCCAACAGTCCCTCAGAGACAAAAAGGAAGATATTTCTTCCATGAAATGATAATAAGATGCTATAAAATAAAACATTCAAAACATCAAATAACCTTTGGTACTTAAAATCAGAATAGCTGAAATAAACATTACCTCTTTACGTTGTTTTCTACTCTTTGCCTACTCATACTCTCTGCCTAACCATTCTGGGCACTCCTTGCCTCAAGTATTTGCACTTTGTTACCTTCGTCTGGAATGTTCTTTCCCAGATATATACACAGCTCACTCTCTCACCCCTTAAATGTCTTTGTTCAAATATTTCTTCTCAAAGAACTTGTCCATAACTATCCTGTCTAATACATACACACCTCTACAGCTTCCTTGACTTATTTTCCCCTTGGTGTTTTTTGCATCTAACATTACACGTGTTGTTTGTTTGTTGTCCACCTACTCCCAGTAGGGCTCCAAGAGGGAGGATTTTTGTTTGTTCATCACTGTGTCCTCAATACCTAAAACAGTTCCTGGCTACATAGTAGACTTTCAATGATTATTTGTTGAAAAAATAGATGAAGGGTTGAAAGATAATGTGAAGAAATCCCTTAGAAAGTAAAATAAAAAGATAAGCAGTGGAAAACAAAGAGAAAGATGAAAATGTATGGGATTAGCTCAGGAGGTATAACCTGTGATCAATTCCAGAGAAGGAGAACAAACCAAATAGAAGGGAGAAAATTATAATTGTAATAATACAAAAACAAAACAGTACACTTCTTAGAATTAGAGAGATGTGGGCTTCCAGGTTGAAAGCACTCATACATGCCCAGCATAGTGAATAAAACAGAGAGGAGAAAAAATCAACTCATACCAGTGTACAATTTTCAGACACTAGAGAGAAAAAATCGAGAGAGAAAAAATAGACAATACACTAGATTCAGAATGTATCCAGATTTCTGAATAACAGTACTGAAAAATGAGAATTCTAAACCTGGAATTCTCTGTGCATCCAAATGAAGTATGAGTGCAAATAAAGACATTTTCAGACATTCAGAGCCTGAGTTTTCAGCCAACATCTCAGAGTTATCTTTTTTCAGAAATACCTATCAAAACCAATGTAGTAAACCAAGAAAGAAAGGCATAGGATCTTAATCCAGGGAAACCACGGAGTCTTAACAGAAGAAAGGTAGAAGGAGACCCAAGACTACAGTTGTGCATCAACCTAAAAACGTAGCCAGTCCCAGTTGGAGCAGGTGGATAGAGGTCTTAAGGAGGAATACTTCCATAGGGGAAAAAAATGTAACAGAGTATGACTGACCAAATTGAGAGGAAATTTCCAGCTCTTGGGGATAGTTTAGAGATAAATTGAACTAAAGAAAAAAACAAAAATGAACACAAAATATAAGAAACATAAATTACAGCACACACCTTGGCTCATTTGTGAAGTATATTTATATAGCCATAGTAACATAGACGTTAAATACTGATTGTTCTAAAAATTGTTGTAACTATATTGAGAGGATGAAAGGAGGGAGAAATGCGTGTGTAGATGTAAGTTGATGTAAGTAAGTTCAAGTCTTACTTTTCATGATAGCATGTCAATAATGTCTATCATGGCCATAATCAAGATACAGCAAATAAACATGTTATTGAGAAATACAGAATATATTAGGATATAGGCTAGGCTACTGTAACAACAGACTTAAAGTACAGTGGCTTTAACAAGATAACCTAGGTATGTGTCAGAGATTGTGATTCCTTCCGTCTTTTCTGCTGTGCCATTCCTATGTATTGCCATCACCTCTACGGTTAAACATGGCTCACCTGTCTATGTCCCAGCTGACAGGAAGGGGGAAGAAGAAAATGGGAAGACATGCTTCTTTCCTTTTAAGGAGAAAACCCAGAGATTGCATGTCATTTCTGTCCACATTCCTTAAGCCAGAAAGTTGATCTCGTAGCCACTCCTGCCTTAGGATTTGGCTAAAATTTTAGATGTTTTGCTTTTCACACGTAGTTATTTAATTTACTTGAACTTGAGATAGTTTATGTTTTTTGGCAAATTGATGTTTAAAACCAAAAACGTCTTAATGCCATAAACATATGAATTAATGAAGGAAGTACGTCATAAAACTAAATGAGAAACTTTTATACCATAATATTAAAAATATAAATAATCCAATTAAAAGATGGGCAAAGGCTCCAAATAGCTATTTCTCCAAAGACATATAAATGACTAACATGTTCAATATCATTAGCCATCAGAGAAATGCAAATCAAAACCACAATGAGATACTAGATGGCTGTGATCAAAGAAACAGATAACAAGTGTTGATAAGGATGGGAGAAATTGGAACCCCCATATGCTGCTAGTAAGAATGTAAAATAAAATTGTGCAACCACTTTGGAAAACAGTCCAGTAGTCCCACAAAATGTTAAACATAGAGTTACCAGATCGCTCAGCAATTCCATTTGTAGGTATATACCTGAGACAAATGAAAACATATGTCTACATGAAAACTTGCACACAAATGTTCATAACATCATTATTCATAAATAACTGAAAAATAGAAACAACCCATATATCTATCAGCTGATCAATGGAGAAGTAAAATGAGGTATACTTATATAATGGACTATTATTTGGCAACAAAAGGGAATTAAGTACTGACAAATGCTTCAGTATGGATGAACCTTAAAACATGCTAAGCAGGGGCGCCTGGGTGGCTCAGTTGGTTAAGCGACTGCCTTCGGCTCAGGTCATGATCCCGGAGTCCCGGGATCGAATCCCATATCGGACTCCCGGCTCTGCGGGAAGTCTGCTTCTCCCTCTAACCTTCTTCCCTCTCATTCTCAGTCTCTCTCTCTCTCTCTCTAAATACATACATACATACATACATACATACATAAATCTTTAAAAAAAAAAAACAGAACATGCTAAGCAAAAGAAGCCGGTCGCAAAGAACCACACATTGTATGATTCCATTTATATAGAATGATCAGAATAGGCAAATCCATAGAAATAGAAAGTAGATGGGTGATTGCCTAGGACTTGGGAGTATTGGGAAAATGGAGAATGACTGCTAAAGGGCACAAGGTTTCTTTCTTGGATGATGAATATGTTCTAAAATTTGTTGTGATGGTTGCACAACTCTGTCAATATGCTAAAAACTATTGAATTTTATGCTTTAAATACATGAATGGTATGCTATGTGAATTGTAGCTCAGTAAAGCTGTTATTATAAATACTATATGAGATGACGTTTTATACCTATTAGAGTCATAAAACTAAAAAAAAAATTGTGACATCAATTGCCAATGAGGATGCAGAAAAACAAAAACCCTTGAACATTACTAGTGGTACATTCCCTTTAGAGAGTAGTCTGTCAAACTTAGCCCTTTTTTTAAAAAAAAAGATATTATTTATTTGAGAGAGAGTGAGTGCAAGAGAGCACGGGTAGGGAGTGGGAAGACAGGGAGAGAGAGAAGCAGGCTCCCCGCTGAATGAGGAATCCAACACCTGGCTCGATCCCAGCACCCTGGGATCATGACCTGAGCCAAAGGCAGACACTTAACCAACTGAGCCACCCAGGTGCCCCAAACTTAATGATGTCGAAAATGCACAGACCTTATATGATCCAGCAACTTCACTTTTAGTATTTACCCTAAAGAAGCTATCACACATGTACAAAAAAGCAAATACTGAAAATAGTGTATTACAGCACTGTATATGGTGGTCAAAGGTCTGTCAGTAGTGGACTAGGAAGTCTACCTGTGAGTTACTCATATGATATAATACTATATCCCAGTTCAAATGAATGAATTAAATCTTTATCAATGTGCTTAAATCTCAAACATAATATTGAATGGCAAAAGTAAGTTGGAAAAGTCTCTATATTATGTAAACTTTAAAACACAAAACAGTAATATATTGCTCATGAAATCATGCATGTGTACTTAAGTAATAAAAATAGGCTCAGAAATTATTACTCTGTATATATAGACCATATCTTCTTCATCCATTCGTCTGTTGAAGGGCATCTTGGTTCTTTCCACAATTTGTCTATTGTGGCCATTGCTGTTATGAACATTGGGGTACATGTGGCCCTTCTTTTCACTACATCTGTATCTTTGGGATAAATACCCAGTAGTGCAATTGTAGGATCATAGGGTAGCTCTATTTTTAATTTCTTCGGGAATTTCCACACTGTTTTCCAAAGTGGCTGTACCAACTTGCATTCCCACCAACAGTGTAAGAGGGTTCCCCTTTCTCCACATCCTCTCCAGCATTTGTTGTTTACTGTCTTATTGATTTTGGCCATTCTAACTGGTGTAAGGTGGTATCTCAATGTGGTTTTGATTTGAATCTCCCTAATGGCTAATGATGATGAACATTTTTTCATGTGTCTGTTAGCCATTTGTATGTCTTCTTTGGAGAAGTGTCTGTTCATGTCTTCTGCCCGTTTTTTGATGTGAGTATTGAGTTTGAGGGGTTCTTTATAGATCTTAGATATGTCTGTAGTGTCATTTGCAAATATCTTCTTCCATTCCGTGAGTTGCCTATTTGTTTTGTTGACTGTTTCCTTTGCTGTGCAGAAGCTTTTTATCTTGAAGTCCCAAAAGTTCATTTTCGCTTTTGTTTCCTTTGCCTTTGGAGACATGTCTTAAAGAAGTCGCTGTGGCTGATGTTGAAGAGGTTACCACCTATGTTCTTCTCTAGGATTTTGGAACACTAAAAAAATAAAAGAAATTATTACTCTGACCTGAGAATACATATTAGCTCTGAAAAGGGATAAAGGAGGAATGGTCGCAGAGCATTAGTTCTATGTACAGCATTTTATTTTTTTAAAAAGAAAGGACCTGAAGCAAATGTTAACATCTGTGAAAAATGAATGGTGGCTATGCGAACGTATGCTATGTCATTTTCTGTATTTTTTTGGAGTTTATGAAATAGTTCATATTTTAAAGTGAAAAAAATGAGTCTCTATATTCAATAATACCACATTTGGTTTTTGGCTGACTAACTAACTAGTTTGACAGATTGGAAACTTATTTAAGGATGGTGCTGCTTTAAGATGATGGATGGCTTTTTCAACATCGCTGTGCAAAAGAATTCCAGATCATTTAGCGGTTACGGGTTTATCGATTAGATCGCCATGACATGAATATGGAAGGTTGACTAATTCATGCAGGCTCACAAAAGGAAAAAATATTTGTTCACTCTTTATTCAGTGGCAATTGATCAAATCAGAAAAGGATAAAGAAAAATGGAGGAAATCATCTACAATTTAGTCATTTCTTAAAAACTTTCAGTGTAGACTTTTCAACAGGCTATATATTTATACCATTTTCCCATTGTTGGAACACTAGACTTAATAGGTCAGAATTCAAATTCTCCTACTGCCACTTAATAGTTACATGATTTGCAACACGTTACTCAACCTTTGTGACCCTCGGTTTTGTCATCCATAAAATGAGTATAAAAAGATTAAATAATACTATTAATAAATATCACATAAATAATAATAAATGTTATTTGAATCTCTTTTTTTAAAGATTTTTATTTATTTGACAGAGAGAAATCACAAGTAGGCAGAGAGGCGGGGGAAGCAGGCTCCCCACTGAGCAGAGAGCCCGGTGCGGGGCTCAATCTCAGGACCCTGGGATCATGAACTGAGCCAAAGGCAGAGGCTTTAACCCACTCAGCCACCCAGGTGCCCCAAATGTTATTTGAATCTTAAACCAGGTGAATCTATGTCTTCACAAACTTGCCATCATGGAAATGCGCCCTTTTTGGATGTGTGACTTTTTGTTTCTTTATTGTAGAGAAATCCACAACTGACGATGAAGTACAGAAGTCAGACATCTCGTCGAGCAGTCAGGGAGTGATAGAAAAGGAATCCCTGGGACCTCTTCTGTTGGAGGTAACTGTTCTCACTGAATCACAAAGTGATCAAAATCTTTGGTCTAAGCCAGTTTGGTTTTTTTCTTTATCTTTTATGTCTTACTTCTAATTAATAAATTAGAAAACAAAGTAAGTTTTAAAAAACCTTTTATAATTATTTTATTTTGTAACCTGTTTTGGCATTTGTGGCTATGTCAGAATTAAATGTGAATGATGAATATGAGGACTTTTGTGAAGGCATTCCATATAGTCAGATGGAAAACTGAAGCCTACTGGATGACTTTGCCATTTATTTCTGGGGTGGTAGGGAGTCGTCGGGAGTATAAAACAGAGAGGTATTTAGCTCACAAGTGCTATCTATCTGTCTACCATGGAATTTCACTTTTGAGTAAGGGATGCCTCACTTTATTGCAGTAGGTGTTTTCCTAAAAAATTTCCTGACTAAAATTTTTAATTGTTTATGTAAACACTGTCAGAAAACTTACTATTTTAACAACCTTCTACTAAACTTTTTAAAGTGAAGAACTTTTAAACTTGAATTATTTTGTAATTACTGTGTAATTTTTTCCTCAGCTTTTCCTATCTAATCCTCACTCCCTCTGTTCTCAACACAGATGTTTTGTTTCTGAGCAGGCTCATCACCTTAAGTGCTCCCTCTCCTACATGAATGTTTAAGAACACATGTGTACAGACACTCATTCCCCACAGAGTATGCCTTTCTGTCTCTAGTTTCATTTGTACAACTATATGTATGTGTGTATGTGTATACATCATATAAAAATATATATATACACACATATACTTACATATTTTTAATATATTTTGTGAATATAATAAATTTTCCTTTTCTTGTCCTACTTGAAGGTCTTCCTTTCTGGTGAAGTCTTTCTTACGATTCAGACTTGTACAAATTCTCTTAATTTTCTAGCTCCCCGATGCATTTTCCCCTATTATCCCAACTAATTCCTCTGGGTTTGTTTTTTTTTATTATCCATAATTCCCTCTGCCAACACCACTAATGTGAGAATATTCTGAGAATTCAGTTCTTGCTTTTCTAGCCCCAGAAATTTCTTGTATGCTCTTTGCTTTACCTTTCATCTCTGTGGAGATACCTAAACACTTACCTCTTGATCTAACCTCTTCACATACTCTGTTCCTATATTTTTAATAGGCTGCTGAATATTTTTTGCTCTCCTAATAGTAGTTCCCCCTCAAAATCTAAATTGTTCATTTTCCCTCCATGTGGCACAAGCACTTTATTATTTACACTATCTGTCTTAATGATTTTTATTAAGGAAATGGGCACATATTTTGTAGAATTGAAACATATAAGAGGCGTAAGCCATTGAAACTGGATAGAAGTAACTACCATCTGAGCGTATGCACGCACATATAACTGGGAGAGGTGAGCCAGCCACATGTGATAGCGTCTGATGGTTTTTTATTCTGTCCTTTGCATAATTTATTAAATTGATTGCATGACACATGACCATATTTTGGAAACAGTGTTGTAATAAGTATAGTAAAAATATTTATGGTAGAATCTAAGTGGTGAACATATAGATGTTCACTACAGAATTCTTTCAAATTTGCTGTGTTTTGAAATTTTAAAATCTACTCTATTAGAGGAAAATATGTTAAGGAAAGAAAAGCACTTTGGGTTCATTTCCAGCTTCCATCTCTTTGCCCTGCTTGGCATCTGTCACCAGCCCACTGCTTGGTTACCCTTGGCCCTTCCTGGAGACCTGATCTGTCCTAGCATTTACTGCCTATCTCCTGTCTTCTACAGGGTGTTGGTAGGCTATCTACGTTCTAGTTTTTCATATCTTCTAGTTTTTCTGTGTCCATTCTGCCTTCTCAGTGCCCGAAATTTAAAACTAGCCTCAGGATTCCTTTCAATTCATTAAATATTCTATTAAGTTTATTTTCTGCATATAATGTCTTTTGAGATACTACACTTATAGTAAGTGTAAGGTGTACGGATTCTTGAAATTTCTGGGGTTCCTGTAGGAAAATGGCAATCATTTAAATTCTAGCTTCATCCCAGGTTCTTCAGAAACCACAGAAATCAACACGGACAGCAAGCAGATTATCAACAGCCTGAACACAGCACACCTGGAGACAGAGAATATTACTGCTGCTACTTTACTTTATATAAACATTCGTTATTGCTGTGTGAGAAAAATCCACAACACTTTAGCATGAAGAGAAAATGACAGGAAAACGTCCATTCAAAGCTACTATAAAAAGAAAACAAAGTAGGAATTATTTCTTTTAGCTGACGAAATTATTACCCTGAAAGCCACGGTGAATTCAAGGAAAGCTGTGGCTCAGAGTCGCACATGAGTTAGGTATCATCAGGCAAGCATTTTCAAATAGGAAAAGGCACATCAAATTAGAAATTCCAAAACCTTAGAATAAAAATGTATTTAGGTTCTTGACCTCAGGGAGCTAATAGTATTTTTATTAATGAGCTACAGATATGTAAAAGAGACTGCAAAATAGAATTACTTTTACAGACTTCAAAGTTGCCTCCATCAGCAACTTTTTCTGTGCCTTTTTCTATATCCCCCAATCTCATCTTCATCGCCTTAAACTTTATAGAGTCTAATCCAAGGCAGCTAGGAGAGGTGGTGAAGAGCCACCATGACACTCCTTGGCTTCATTCAGGCTGCAGTCTGGAGCCACACTATTCAGTAAGATAGCCACTAGTTACACATGGCTATTCAAAGTTAAGTAAAATGAAAAATTCAGTGCTTCAGCCTCACCAGCCACATTTAACGTGCTCAGTGCCCACATGTGGTTAGTGACTACTGTATTGGACACATAGATGTAGACCTTTCTGCAATGATAGTAAGTTCTCTTTGGCAGCATTGGTCTAGAGGACTTACTTAGATGGAAGATGTGCACATCTAAAAAGTAACCAAATATCAACCATTCTATGAGGAATTCTCGCCATACAGTTTTCCAATTATTCCCTCCCCTCCCCTTTTAAACATAAAGTAGCGTGAGTTAAGAATGAAGATATTGGAGGCAATTTCCTCACATTTAAAGGGAGAGTGGAATTAGACTTTATTTATTCAACAAATACTTGTTGCTTGACATGTAGTAAATACTCACACATTTTTTTTTTAATTGTCCGGATTGTCAGTTGCTCTCTGCTGTCTAAATTCCTCTGCCTTTTCTTGAGAGCTCTGCGGTATCTGACTCTAGCTCCCTATCTCCCATTGCTTCCCAAGAAAAGTTCTGTTTTAGTCATAGTCTCCCTGTACCTTGCTCGTGCCTTCCAGCCTCCTCACCTCACTTTGTGCCACTCCTTACATTGCGGTGAGCCTCTTGACACCATTTACCACTCAGTCCCTCTTTCTTAAAACTCTGTTGCCTCCTTGACAGAACTGTATCCTCTCTGGCTATTCCTCAGCCTCTCCCTCAGATTTCTTTCATCACCTGCCTCTTAAATGTCAGTATCCTTCAGGGTTCTGGCCTTGGCTCTTTTCCTTTTTGTTATTCTGTGCACAGCTCCTGGGCAGTTTCATCTACATCTATGTCTGTGTCCTCTGATGTATTCATGTATGCATATGCATATGTAAGTATGTGTAAATTATCAATTAGGGTTCTTGGTTTTTCAAGCGACACCAATGCTGACTAAGTTGAGCATATGTGAGTTTATTGGAGTGCTGTTTGGATAGCACAGAACGATGCTTGGAAATAAGATGAAACCAAGGCATCTTAAGAAGGCTAGGAAGCAGATATGATACAAATGGTCTCTTAGAAAGACACATCTGGGCAGTGCCGTGCTGTTAGAATGAATGCATTCCATCTATGTTCATTCTTTCCGCAGTTCTTCTCAAGGTTCCCATTTAGGTTGAAAGTCTCCCAATGGCCTGATTAAGAATCTCACAAGAGCTTATTTAATGGGGAAGAAGTAACTCCCCAAAAGAAATCAGATATTCTTTGGAAGGGGAAAAGATGATGGTACTTAAGAACAAATAAACACAAAACCAAATGGTATCATAGGTACCTGTAAATTGCAAATGTCTATCTTTAGCTCAGGTCTTTCTTCAGTTTCTCTTTCACTATATCTTGCTGCTTTTTGAACATCCCCACCTAAATGTTGCTTAGTCATTTCAAATATAACATCTTTTTTTTTTTTTTTTAAGAGAAAGAGAGAGTGCAAAGTGGTAGGGGGAAAGAGAGAGAGAGAGAGAGAATCTTAAGCAGACTCCGTGCCCAGTGTGAGCCCAGTGTGGGGCTCAATCTCATGACCTTGAGATCATGGCCTGAGCCGAAATCAAGAGTTGGATACTTAACCTGCTGAGCCACCCATGTGCCCCTCAAATAGAGCATTTCTAAAACTAAATTTATAACCTGTCCTCGTACCTTCTGCTTAAAAATAGGGGGAAAAAAGTAAAATAATAAAGAGTAGATTTCTTTACCCTTGATCCTCTTTCTCAGGGAAGACACTTAACTACCAGAAACCTTACATCATTCATGAAGGATCACTCCAAATCCTCATTCCCAGAGCTGCTAGAGGTCACCGAATGCTGTTTATTCTGCCTGTATCAAATTCTCTTCTATCACTTCCACTGCCATTGCCTTAATTCAGGCTCTCCTTTGAACGGGAGTATCACAATGGCTTTGCAACTGTTCTTGCTTCCAGTCTGCATGCCAAACCTACTGCTAGAAGGATCTTTGTAAAAGCAGATCACGTCACTCTTGTGCTGAAAAACATGGTCTTCAAGAAAATACCCATTGCCTTTAGAATAAATTCCTTATTTTTTTGCTTTTCTTGAAGATTCAAGAAAAACCACATTTTACTGTTACATATAACAAAAATATAACATGTACATATAAGAAGATTTTGTTTTTAACCTCTGAGCTGTTTCCTCTATTTTGAATGTCCTTCCCACCCCTCATCCACCTGAGTTACTACTCAGTGTCCTTCAAGACTTGGCTTGGGCATAGTGTGGCCTCCTCCCAGAAGTCTGTACCAATGATAGTCGCTCCTTTGCCCATTTCAAGTGCTTCACTCTGTGCATAACCTTTTTGAATTCCTCTTTGTACCATATTATAACTATGTGTACTTGTCTTTTCCCCTTTAGAGACTATAGAATTGTTGAGAATTGTGTGTTTTATCTCCAGGATTTTTGTCTGTTAACTGGCACGTAGGTGATAGTGAAGCTTGTGGAGTCACGTAAGGCCAAGGCCCTGTAAAAAGCCTTGGCCAGTGTGGACCCCTGCTGTGAGACACTGGGGGGGTCAGGAGAGAACCCCCCGTCAGATTGCTGATACTGTGCTGAATGGGTGGACGTTTATCGTCTGTGCGCAGCTCAGTGGAAGACTGGCTGCCAGGGCATGGAGAAACAGGAAGATCCTTCCCAGAAGCACACTTGGAAGTTAATTGTATGCACAACATATGAGGGAAACTTGTAGAATAAGAGCGAGTATCAGCAGATTATATTAGTCAGTCATACTTGAAGAAATTAGAGATGTTTGTATATTCATAGAAATAGTCTCAAAGAATATTCCCTAAAATGTTACCAGTCTCTTGGGGGTGAGATTTTGGCAGATCTTCTATTTCATTTTCATACTTAAGCAATTTTTATAAGTATATATATCATTTGTAATTAAAAAGCAAAAAAAAAAAGGGGGGGGGCATCTCCAGCAAGAGACAGGCTGACCCCAGGCATGGGGTCAGCAGGACAACTGCAACTGTGAGGGAGCCTTTGTAGACCTGTTTTCCAAGCCGGCCTTTCCTGGGGAAGCTCAAAAGAAATAGGATGCCCCAGACTTCAGAGAGAAAATGACAAGTCCGTGTAACTGAGGCCAAACAGAGACCTGGTGAAAGTTTTACACTCCCTAAAAGGCCGATCAGCTGCATATTCCAGAGGCCAGTTACTAGAATGACTTCCCAGCCTTGCAGAGAAGTCAGGTACAGTCAGTGGGAGGAGAACTTGGAGAAGCCCCAGTAGGTCTGTGGAAAGGATACTACAAGGATTCCAGCCCTACTACAATGAAGGAGACCTTTTAAGTCCTTTGGATTTTGCAAATACTTTAAAAATGCAGCAAATTATAAAAATAAAAATGCAGCAAATAGTCTGGGTGAATCCGTAGGTCTTTCTGCTGAATGCTGAGCCCACCGTTGGCTAGTCTTCAGACTGGACAGAAATGATCCCAGAGATACCAGAGACAGACATGGAAGGTGAAGAAAGCAAGGGAGAGAGTAGCTGTGGCTTTGAGGATAAATAGGGCCACCAGGGAGGCAGAGAGGGAGGAACCAAGAAGGATGCCCTGAAAATTAGGTCATAAAAGGGAGAAAGTAGTGCTAAAGAGGCTGAGTAGTGTGGCCCTTGCAATCGGTTCTCCATGGAACAAACGGGTTTTGCTTGCCTGTCTTTGATGTCAATTACTATTTCTTGCTCTGAATTATGATGCTCAGCTCTAAATTATGACACAATTCTTTATTAAACTTCTTTAAGAGACCAAAAATAAAATAAATTAAGTGAAATTGTATTTATACTGATTCAATTAATAGCTAAGAACAATTTAAATAGTTTTTAGGTCTACTTATAAAAATTCAATGTATCCGTATTTCCATTGTTCCTATTTTCACATAAACTGCAAAGCAAATAATGTATTGATCACTTGCTATGAAATTTATAGCTAATCTGACTTAAAAAAAAACCCCAAAACAGTGGTTAGTTAGAAATGAAGGTACTTCCCTGTGCTCTTCTAAACATTAAATAGGTTAGCAGAGGGTTTATCTAGGAGTGAGGTTTTTAGATCATTAATCACATCCCTAGGTTTTTATTGAAATTCCATCTTCCTTGATCTCAAGCAGTGATTCTCCCAAAGTAATCAAAAGGTGTTGCATTTTCACATTAAAAAAAAATGGATTTAAACCCCATAGAAACTGGAAGATTTTTGAGTAGGTAAAAAGTCCTGTTTTTAAATTTTTAAGCTGAGAAGAGAATTATTACAGGTAATTCTCATCATTTTGGTGACAAAGTCACCTACAGTAACATTTAAAAATACGCATTTTCACATGCCGTCTCTATAGCATAAATGTTGTTTTGAAAGGAAGTTTACTTCTTATTCATTGTTTAAATTTTATCTTTTCCCTAAAGGAACAAAATTAAGTGTTTTTATTATTTGGAAAACATCTGCTAGTTAACTAATCACAACCACTTGTTGTCCTAGAAAAGGTCAGCAAATTTGAGACACTTGCCTTTTTTAAAAAGAAAAACTAATAGCCCATGACATTGTTAGCTCTTTTAAGAATTTTATCACAGATAACTAGCACATTTATGTGTGATACAAAGGATTTTCACGGTCATTTTACGTCTTGTTACAGAATCCTATAAAATGTTCTACTTTCTAAAGATCTTGTCTTTACTGCTTATACATATCCTATAGCAAGTAAACTGCAATACGTTACATAAGCGGAACGATTATAAATAAGGTGCCACTGTCAAACGCTGCATTCTGGATCTTCTCTCAAGATTCCGTGGTTTGTGATATGTGACTGTCTGGACTGAGCGGAGGTATCAGGGTGTCAGTATGGTTTATTAAGCTTAATTTCTTCTTTATATTTTAGATTACACTATAAAGATTCTAACGTTTTTCCTGCACCTCCAGGATTTAATGCTTTCCTTAGGGCATATTACATTTCCTTTTGGAGACCCCTAGCTCTGTATCAGAGCATAAGAGGCCATCTGATTTGACTCTTACCCCCTCTCCAAATGTATTTCCTGCCATGAGCCTGTCTTGTACCATGTACTCCAGCAACTCTAAGCTGCTTTTTTTGTTCCTCAATGTGCCACGCTGTCCCCTCTGCCTAGAATATTCCTCTCTCATTCCTCTTCTGCTCCTCTACTGTGTCCTGTAGAACTCAGGTAGGGGGTCTGTAAAGAGCCTCTCTTTGTCTCCGAACCCAACCTCAAGTCAGGTATTTTTCTTTGTGCTCTTCGATATTTGGTGTATGACTCTGACACTGTATTTCTGGTATTTTATTATATTTATGTGTCTCTACCACCATACCCCAAGTTCTTAACCTATAGTTTCGAGATGTTTATGACTATGTTAATATCAATTACTTGCTTCACATCTGCTACCATGAAGTTTCTCTCTAAGAGAGAGGGTTGATACACTCATTCATGCCTGCTGTACATTACTATATAGTCTGTTTCAAAATCCTGCCCCTTCTACAGAAAACATGCAATATCGAATCTTCTATTCAGGCTCCCTTTTTCTTTTCACTTGACGTATGTTTCTGATCTATTTTTCAATAGAGAAATGTATATGTTTATTTTTATTTTTTTAACCTGATTTCTTAATTTTTTTTTTTTTTTTTGGCTTTGCAGGCTTTGGATGGATTTTTCTTTGTTGTGAACTGTGAAGGGAGAATTGTGTTTGTGTCAGAGAATGTGACCAGCTACTTGGGTTACAATCAGGAGGAATTAATGAATACCAGTGTCTACAGCATACTGCATGTGGGGGATCATGCGGAATTTGTGAAGAATCTGCTCCCCAAATCACTAGGTACAAAGCAATGTGTTTTTTAAAAGAACATGAACTCTCTGTAGCTTTTTTTCCATTGTGCAATTATTATATTTATAATACATAGTATTATTCTAGAATATGTTATAACATATTAAATTTCAGCCTGATACATAAATATGAAGGGAGAGTATCATCAAATAGCTGATAGAGAGCATTCCTTTTATCCTCTTCTTCTTGGTGTGCCCTAGTCATGTGACAGTAGTAAGAAGCAGAGCAGTCAGCCGCCTTGCCACAAGAAGCTTCTGCTTGAAATTACCTTGGTTTCCAATTTTATGTCCAAGAAAGAGACAAACATATATCCTTCCCACCACCCTGCTCAAAAAGAAAAAAAGGAGAAAGAGGGGAAAATATACTGTCATATTATTTATGTATTAAATGAACATTTTTGGATATACGTAGTTTCAACTCAGAAGTTCCCAGTATGGTTGGACAAATTGCTGACTAGGACCCCAGCTGAGAGGACCGATGGGGTCTGATTTCCAACCTCTGTTCCATTTGCTAAACCCTGTGCCTATTCTTTAGCTTGTGTGTGCTCTAAAAGTAAGGAGAGGGCCTTGAGTAGAAATTCTATGTAACTAAGCCACATGAGCAAATAAAATGTTATCTGTACCTCTTTATTTTCTATATTGTTCACTCAGTGGAGTGGAAGCTTTATTTCTTCTTTGAAAAAGAGTACTGTGTGTTTATAGTACCTGGGGGCCTGAAACAATTATTTCTATTAAAATCACTAGTTTGATATTTGAATTATCAAGGGGTCTTACGTGTTTTGTTAAAGAATTTTAGAGTATGAATGACTTGAGAGGTAATATAGCAAATTCCTTTATTTTAAAGATGGCACAAAGATGAAGTAATTAACCCAAACCTCACAGCTAGCTCAGCAAAACCAAGACTCCTTCTTCCAGTATAGGTTTGTTGCCATGATTTCCTCTAACAATTATAGGCCAATGAGATGTTAAAAAGGAAGGAGGGTCAGTGAAGAGGATAAAGTAAGAAAACTGTTGCAAATGGCGAGAGAAGAGCCTTAAAAACCCTCTGACTGCCACCGTGGTTTGAATGTTTTGTTCTTTAACTGGGCAATAGTGACCCATCACACAGTGTTGGTCACGTGAAATGTACAGACATCTTGTCTATAACTGAATTCAATTTTTTTTTATTAACATATAACGTATTATTTGCCCCAGGGTACATGTCTGTGAATCATCAGGCTTACACATTTCACAGCACTCACCGTAGCACATACCCTCCCCAATGCCCATAACCCAGCACATACCCTCCATAACCCCAGCCACCCTATCACTACCCTCCCTACCCCCCAGCCACCCTCAGTTTGTTTCGTAAGTTTAGGAGTCTCTTATGGTTTGTCTCCTTCCTGATCCCATCTTGTTTCATTTCCCTCCCCCACCCCCCTCAACTCCCTGCCCTGGCTCTCATGAATTCAGTTTTCTTATACCAAATCAGGCAACATTTATGTTTTAACAATCATTTTTATGTAATAACTTTTTTTTTTAATTTTTAATTTTTTAGAGAGGGAAGGAGTGAGAGGGAGGGGTAGAGAGAAAGAGTGAGAATCTTAAGCAGGTTCCATGCTCAGTGAGGAGCCTGACACAGGGCTTGATCTTGCATCCCTGTGATCATGACCTGACCTGAGCTGAAATCAAAAGCTTAACCGACTGAGCCAACCAGACACCCCAATTTTTATGTAATAAGTTATTGACTACCTACTATATTCAAGGTATTTTTGCATATTAACTGTGCAAATAAATATTTATATGTGCAAATAAATATAAATAAACAAAAGTTTGTATAAAGTGTGAGAAGAATGGTTATAAGAAGCCAAGGTTGGTCTCTGTCTAGTCTAAATATTTTTTTGAGTCACAGTCTCCTTTGAGAAACCTTGAATCCTCTCCTCAAAAAGGTACACATTTTCACAAGCCCATCCTTAAGAATACATGCCTGCCAGGTTAAAACACCTGCTTAACAATGGGTCTGTGGTTTTCAATCATTTTTTCATTTCCAGGGTGTAACGGAAACAAATGGAAAAGTGCATTAATTAACTGCTATAAAAAATCTGAGTAAAAGAGTGTAAGCTATTAATTATTAATTTTTGTCTTTAACTGTTTGTAAAGACTGTTAATGAATTAGGAATATGTTAGGTCTTATTTTTGAGGGGGGAAATCCTATACAATCTCTTAGAAATTTTACAATTTTATAATTGGTAGACATTTAGATTTGCTAGGAAGATAAGTATCCTGTTGCCTCAGGATAATGTTAAATGTAAAGAGATCTGTCTTTTAATCTGAATATCTAATAAAGCAGATGGCTAAATTTATGTCCTTCTATCCTCAGAGTATTTCACCCTATTTGCAGACATATAATCAGTTTTTCTTCCACAGTAAATGGAGTTCCTTGGCCTCAGGAGGCAACACGACGAAATAGCCATACCTTTAACTGCAGGATGCTAATTCACCCTCCAGACGAGCCAGGCACCGAGAACCAAGAAGCGTGCCAGCGGTATGAAGTCATGCAGTGTTTCACTGTGTCACAGCCAAAATCAATTCAGGAGGATGGAGAAGGTAAAACAAAGGGTGATTTTAAGGGGTTTGCTCGCTTTTTCCATGGCTTTAAAGATCAGGGACGTAATTGATTATAGACAGCCTTTTTCAGATAGTAATTTTGGTCACTATATTACGCATCATAGCGGCTATTCAGCTTACTGTGTTATTTCTTAATACTTAAGAAGAAAGTTGCCAACATCTAGAATCACCCCTTTAAAATGCCCCCACGCTCTCGGTTTTAAGCTGGCATTCCCACTAAAATGTCAAATTCAAACCAACTTGCTGCCTAGAAATAAGAGACGTAGCTAACTGCTGCCAGTTGGAAATGTACCAGATACAGCAGGCTGTTGAACAGCTCTGATTTTTAGAAAGTTTCAAGTTTAGAGTGTGGGGAACATTGGAGAATAGAGTTAGCATTTTTGAGGCCATACAAGGTAATTTATAAGGAGAAAGCGTATGAACAGATGAAAACACAGCTGAAGCTCTAATGTGAACATGGTATCAACATGGCATTCATCAAATATCTGACAGAGGATGAGTTCTGCACATGAGCTAGTCTGAGCTAAGTGAAGAACACCACAAATTGGAAACTGGAGTATGGACCGGGGAAGATAAAAGATGAGAAATAAGGCCATGGATGTAGGAGGTTTCACCTGCAAGTGGGTGCCACAGTCAAGTGAGGACTTTTTACAAAATACACATGCCAGTGCCCGTCTGTCTGATATGATCGAACCTCATGTTTAGCTGTGTGATATTGTGTGTGCACGCAAAAAAATTGGAAATGGGACTTCGAAAAAATTATAGATCCTAAAATATGAAGTCTTCCATCAAGAGCAAAATAATGGCTTCTTCGGAAAGAGTCAAATATCTTTCTCATATTGTAATTATTATCTGCAAAGTGGTTATAAGGATAGTCCTTGTAACCATTAAGTAGTCATAAATAAAGGAAATTGACTAAAAACTGTATTTTAAAAAATCACTGTGTTCCTTAAATCTAGTGAAAACTACTTCTTCTAGTTGTTATCACTCAAGTACATGAGATGTGTCAGTCTCCTCTGGTTTATGTCCAAACATTCAGTGTGAAAGGGATAATTTATGCTAACTAGATCTCTACCTAGGGCTGCTAGTTTTTGGTTACCAGCAATTTTATCTCTCATATGACATTATTAGATCAGAGTGACTGGTATTAGGTCAGATCCTATAACATGTGTTGTCTTATGAAAACCATTAATGGCAAATGATAGATGTGAACTGTTTTCTGTCCTCTTTTCTTCAACTTCCCTTTCTTGTTTTGGGCAGATTTCCAGTCATGTTTGATTTGTATTGCGCGGCGATTACCTCGGCCTCCAGCTATTACAGGTGTAGAATCCTTTATGACCAAGCAAGATACTACAGGTATTAACTGCAAAGTTTAGAATTAAATCCAAAATTTTGTGTCCTGTTGTCTGCTATTCAGCTTCTGTTCACTCGTCTTATACAGAAAATATTTTAAATGATGGCCTTGATCTTGTGCATTTTATTTTTATTTTGTTGTATTAATTTTTTTAAGATTTTACTTTTAAGCAATCTCTATACTCAATGTGGGACTGAGACCTACAACCCCAAGATCAAGGGTCACACGCTCCCCCGACCAAGCCAGCCAGGCGTCCCATTCGTTTTGTGCATTTTAGATGCTGTAATCATTGTCACGGGCATGGTGCTGGGGAGAACGTTACAACTATTCACATATTGTTTTGGTTATAAATTATTTTTCATAATCATGGAATAAGATTTTTAAAGAAATTTGGCAATGTAGATGGACATGTATTTATTTATAAATGGTGGTTTTAAAATTATGCTTTGGTGTATCTGGCTATTTCTTTTTCCTTTCCTCTTTTTCTTTAAATGTATTCAGCACATACTCTTTAAGTGCCTAGAAGCACCTGTCACTATGTGTGACTACTCAGGGTATACATAGCTGAGCAAAAATCAACGTGGCTTCAAATTGTGGTACATTTTATGATGGAAAAGGTGTGAGATGGTAAAAGGCAAACTAATAGGGAGAACCTGTTTTTAAATTAGCTGGTTAACCAGTGCCTGTCTGAGGAGATGATTTTGAGCCCTAAGCTCCAAAGAATGAGGTGATGCCAACTCTGCAAAGTATGGAAGGGGTGGCAAGGAAGGGTCCCAATGCAACATGAGTACTCCAGATTGAGGAAGGAGAGCTAGCTGCAAAGGCCTGTGGGAAAACAGACAAGTGCATAAGAGGAACGGAAAGAAGGGCAGTAGTGCTCAAAAGTGAGTGCCAGGAAAGAAGGCCCTCTTTGTACAGGCCTACTTCAGATTTGATTTTCAGCCAAAACAAATTGTTATTGTCCTTTACAATTTTCTATAGTATTTTTCATATGTTATATAATGTTATCTTCACTTTAACACATCAAGTTTCATACTTTTACATCAGAGTTACTTATGTATCAATTACCTCTCTCATTTTAAAGTAAGGATAGATACCATGGGGCACCTGGGTGGCTCAGTCGGTTGAGCATCTGCCTTCAAGTCATGATCTCAGGTCCTGGGATCGAGTGCCGCAGGGGGTCTCTCTTTTCAGCAGGGAGCCTGCTTCTTCCTCTCCCTCTCCCTCTGTGCTCTCTTTTTCTCTCAAATAAATAAATAAAATCTTTTAAAAAATAAAATAAAATAAGGATAGATACCACAGAGATATTTTTTAGCAGATCAAGATTTTAAAAATCATTTCTGCTGGATTTTATTCTTTGTGAAAGTTTAGGTTTAAAGTACTTTTTGACCCTTACAATTATTTATAACATTTATTAATATTTGTTACAATATTTACTAGTTTTCTAGTCCCAGAAACTTAATATTCCCGTTGTGTGCTTTATTCTTGTGTTTTTAATGATAAGCTCCCAGCTGCTCTTACTGAAGAGTAGGTGGGGATAAATTAGCATGAATAATAGAGTATAGTAAAGAGAATGTCTAGGACTTGGAGACACAGCATCTGTGCATAGTAATTATCCCTTACCATAACTTTCTTCCTTCCCTTTTGAGTCTACCATCTACATGTCCTTTTCCATTTTCCATCAATGTACAGCTCTGGAAAAATTTAATAACCTTTATTAAAAACCAAAAATACTAATGCATGGAGGAAGAATAGGGTTTACTGAAAAATATAACTGGTCTTTTGTGTCTGTAAAACCAAGTAAGGGCTGTGAGCAGAATGCAAGTTTGCTTGAAAAAGTGGAAGTGAGGTTACAGAATAAATGGGAAACGAAGGAGGCCTGAAATTTATGAGGATAATTTAGGAACAGTATATTTCAGCTTTTCCTCATATTGCATTTCTATATGTTGAATCTTTTTTTTTTTAAGATTTTATTTATTTATTTGACAGAGAGAGAGTGGGAGGGGAAGTGGGAGAGGGAGAAGCAGGCTAAGGGAGCCTGATGCAGGGCTCGATCCCGGGACCCTGGGATCACGACCCGAGCCGAAGGCAGGTGCTTAACGACTGAGCCACCCAGGCACCCCTATATGTTGAATCTTAAATTGATTTATTTTATGTTTTTTAAAATTTATTTTAGAGAGAGAGAGCATTACAAGCAAGGGGAACGGCAGCAGGAGAGGGAGAAAAGCAGACTCCCTGGGCGCCTGGGTGGCTCAGTTGGTTAGGTGACTGCCTTCGGCTCGGGTCATGATCCCGGAGTTGCGGGATCGAGTCCAATGTCGGACTCCTGGCTCTGCGGGAAGGCTGCTTCTCCCTCTGACCTTCTCCCCTCTCATTCTCAGTCTCTCTCTCTCTAATAAATAAATTTAAAAATATATTTAAAAAAAAAAAAAGCAGACTCCCTGCTGAGCACAGAGCCTGATGCAGGGTTTGATCTCAAGACCCTGAGATCATGACCTGAGCTGAAATCAAGAGTCAGACCCTTAACTGACTGAGGCACCCAGGTGTCCCTTGTCCCTTAAATTGGAGTATTTTAAAGAAGCCTGTATTTTCCCATAGGAATAATGATAGTTTTGCTCCTGACTAAGGGCCCAGCAATAAAATCTTAGATATACCTGGTTTTAAAGTAGACGTGTACAAATTTAAAAATTAAGCTCTGAGTCATAAAATAATTATAAATCTAGAGAGAACCTCAGAGATCACAGACTTAGCCCACTCGTTTTTACAAAGGATAGAATGGTGCCTTTCCAAACCATATAGCTAATTGCTGAGAATGGACATCCATAGGCCCTAATATGTAACTCTTCCTTTACATTGCATTGCCTTCTACCAAAGCCCGATTACAAGGACATCACTGTATTGTATACCCTTATTACATAAAAGATACCATAGGAAATGTAAAATATAAGGAAAATAGAAAAGTGCCAAAGAAATGTATAAAGTGTTCTTAAAATGTAAATAACATTTTATTGTATCATCGAAATATATCATTGATTTAGATAAAAAAATAAGCCAGTTGCAATACGTATTAGATATTTAATTCCTTAAATTTTAGCAGTAGATTTAATTCTACATAGAGTTACATCCCTTTGAAAAATAGTTCACATCCCTAAAAAAAGAAATAATCATCTGCCAAGAAATGTTGAACAGTGGCTTATTAGTTGGGTTGGTTGGTTGGTTGGTTGGTTGGTTAAATTTTTCTCTAGCAAGCAGAGGTGCGCTAAATCAACCCATTCATGATTCTCTTCTAAGATAGTCACTGCATTACCTAATCATTTGTTACCATTGCTGATAATTTAATCACTTTCTCTCCTCTGATCATGCAATTCTAGACTCTTGCTTGCTTGTGGTTAGTACTGACATGAATACATAAACACACACACACAGATACACACACACACCCTCCCTTTGTCGTTGCATCTGAGGAGCATTGTTGTGTGTGAAGATCCTGTGACCGTCAATTCTCCACTATAACCAACTCTTGACCTCTGATGTAGTAAGAGACAAAGATTAAATAATTATAATTCTTAGAAAATCCAGAATTGTCTGTAGTTGCAGTCAGATGTTCACCAGGCTTTTCCCAAACCATACTTAAATAACAAAATTCCTTTAAGTCTAAATTTCTTTTCTTTCTACCATTTACATTTATGCCAAGACTTGGGCGACAGCCTTATCAGACTGATTCAGATGTATCAGATTCAAGACTCTTGAGTTAAATAGGTCTGATAAATTCAAGAAAACCAAGTGAAATACATAAAGAAGGGATTAGTTAAAATGAAGATGCACAAATAGTACAACAGATCTGAGTTTGTTGTGAGAAGAGGGAAGATAAGGAAAAGACAAATCAGCGATTCACAGAAGAACAAAAAAATGAAAAATTCTCAACCTCATTAATTGGGAAGTACAAATTTAGATCACAAACATTTTTCAGCTACTAATTGTAAAAAATAAAGAAGCCTGACAATACCCCAAGTGATAGAAAGGATGTTGGATTAACAGTAGCTCTTATATAAGTTTCTGGGAAACAGTTTAATGTTATAAAGTTGAATATTCACATAACCTATGACTCAGCAGTTCTGTTCCTACGTCTGTACCCTAGAGAAGCTCTCACACACATGCACCATGGAAAATGTAGACAGTGTTCACAACAGCATTCATTGTAGCATCAAAAAACGGGATACAATTTAGATGTCCCTTGACAGGAGAATGTAAAAAACAGAGGGATGTGACATGTGAGGAGTACAGACATAATGGAATGGTGTAAGTAATGTTCCAGTTCTGAAGTTGGTTGGTGGGTTTGCAGGTTTTCATTTTATTCATCTAATTCTATACACATATATATCTTACCTATATTATTTTGTATTAATATAAGATTGCATTAAAAAAAAAACAGATCCAGATAATCCCAAACTGGATTAATTGGCCTCCGGTTAACTAAGTAATAATTTACCTGAATTCTTCCATAGCCCTCTAGGAAATTCATT
This sequence comes from Nasua narica, assembly GCA_028533885.1. NCBI lineage: Eukaryota > Metazoa > Chordata > Mammalia > Carnivora > Procyonidae > Nasua > Nasua narica. The sequence continues at coordinate 16,716,360 of CM052811.1, forward strand.
CAAGTATGATAATAATAGCAATTCACTACTATGGTTTATGAAGCATATGTTCTGTGTGCAGAATATCTAGCCAATCGTAATGCTGTTATCTTTTTCTGATTTTACTTTTATTGCCTTCAGTCTTTTTTTTACTCTTAAATGCAGTAATTCCTACAGCGCAAGAGGTAGAAAAGGATATTATATTCTCTTCACTTGGTTACCAGAAATTAATTTAAACCAAAATGATATATTTCATCTCTGTCTCTCCTTTCCTAACAAGTGATCCAGTCATTAGTATATAGAGAGTAGAATCGGAAGAGCAAACCAGGGGAGTTTGATTCGCGTTAGTCTCTGCGGCTTCAGGTCTTTATGGTATGACTTTAATACTTGACTAGGACTGAATTTTAGAATATGATATGCTAATACAAACTCCAAGACCCAAAACAGTTTTTTATTATCGTGTAAGCGATGCATTCTGTTACCATATGCAATAAAAATTAATAATGTTTATTAATGTTTTTGTCCACTAAGCATTTAGGGGCAGCAGCAAATTTCTTAGACGTAGTTGTCGATTTTGAAATATGGATGACTTATATGGAAAGGCTATCACAAATGGAAACTTTCATTCTTTATGTAGGTAAAATCATCTCTATTGATACTAGTTCCCTGAGAGCTGCTGGCAGAACTGGCTGGGAAGATTTAGTGAGGAAGTGCATTTATGCTTTTTTCCAACCTCAGGGCAGAGAACCATCTTATGCCAGACAACTATTTCAAGAAGGTAAACTTTTTTTCTCATAATTATTTTCATTAACCTTGCTTTTTATTAATACTGATGTAATTTATATAGAACTTATGGGTTGATAAGTATTTTCTCCAAATTACAGTTTTTGCAATAATCAGTTTTAGGAAAGGAAGAAATGGGTAAGCAAAGTAATTCATGAGTGGATCCTGAATTTGGGATGCACATTTTAAGGAACAGGGTATCATGTGGTGGTCACTCACTCACTCACTCATTCATTCATTCATTCATTCATTCGGCAGACATGTATCAAGTTCCTCACATACATAGAACACTATGTCAGGTGGCAGGGATATAGTGATGACTAAGAAGCAGGGTTTTGCTCTCAAGGAGCTCAAAGTATATTAGGACAATACATGACTTTAAAGATCAGTGTGACATGGGCTTATACCCAGAAGTATAACCAAAGAAGAAAAAAATTATGTCTGACTGAGAGAATCAGGCTTCAAACAGGAAGTGATAATTTCGTCTGACTTTTGAAGGTCATTCCCAGCAGGAACAGGCATGTGAAAGGGCTTCTAGATAATACAGAAATCTGTATCATACAGGTTTACTTTATTATTGTTACGGTACCTGTATCCCCTGCCTTGGGCTGAAGCTTCAAGTTAAAAATGTGTCATATGAAATTAATAATTGTATAGATGCTATGTCATGATACTGTGGGAAATAAAACAAGTATATTCTCTGCCCTTAAGGAACTTAACAGTATTACAGGAAACATAGGGAAAATTATTTGAAAAAGTTCATAGAGTTTCAGAGGTGAGGGTATTGATATACTTTAAAAATATTGTCACATAATTATGTTAGTCTAATACTCCATTCCCTATATAATTTATTCTCTAGTCTCTAATAGGTTCTTTGGAAAGAGACTCTGTATGGCTCTTCCTCAAAAATAATTTAAAAATGTTTTTCATTATTCCATCACCCTTCTTAATTTTAATATTTCCCTGTAACTTTAGGTTTCCTAACTTTATAGATGATTTTCCATTCGTTACATTTTAACATCCAGGTGGTATGTGGAGAGGAAGCAGCTTGATTTTTTTTTTTCCAGGAAGCCATCTCACTAGTCTGGTTACTTGGGGGACAACTTCCTATAGACTAATAATTCTCCGGTGGGCCTCTTACTAAACTGATACCTTCCCCAAAGATGGTATTTCAGTGGATAGGACCAAGAACCTACATTTTTTAAAAGTTCCCAGGCAACCCTGAGGTACAGTCAGGTTTGGAAACCATCCCAACAAGCAACTAATGCCATTTACTGGTTGCAGACTTTGTGACTCCCTCTTGCTAATAACGACACTTGACTTTTGCGTAAGTTTAAGACTTTCTCCACTCATTGCTGAAAATGCTGAAGTATATGATGATACTCTTTGGGTTTTATCTTTTTTTTTTTTATCTTTTTTTTTTTTTTAAGATTTTATTTATTTATTTATTAGGAAAGAGAGAGAGTGAGAGAGAGCAGGTCAGAGTGAGAAGCGGACTCTCCATGGAGCTGGGAGCCCGATGTGGGACTCGATCCCGGGACTCCGGGATCATGACCCGAGCCGAAGGCAGTCGCTCAACCAACTGCGCCACCCAGGGGCCCCTCTTTGGGTTTTATCTTAACTTTATAAGTTGGGCCTTCTAAGACTTCGCATGAAAGACTTTTAATTTTCTTTGCCTCTAATTTCCATTTACCTGCACCGAGGCAAAGCAGGTCTAGATTATCGTCTAATTGTCTAAATGACTAGGTTCCCTATAAATGTGACTGAACCACAGTTGATGTGTTTCTAAACCATTAGAATTCTCTATCAAACAGATTGAATAAAGTTAGAACAGGTAACTGTCATTAACATATGACATAAAATAATTTAGAATAGAATGGAAAGAAATATAATTCAACACCTCTTCCCCATTAGTCATTTCTTCGTGTCCTTTTCTTCCAGTTCTTTGGTGAAGAAAACATTCCTCAATAGAGATAACTTGTATTTTTCTCAGCACTGTTGTCCAGAGTTCACATGACTCTGATTATATAGTTTTGGAGATTCTGGGCCATTTGCCTAACAGTGTTCATGGACTTGGACTAAACATATCTTTTTCTGAATTTCATACTCAGCAGTATCTAACCTGGTAAGAAAACTGTGGTCCATGAAACACTCACATGGGGATCGTCTGTTAAAAATGTTGCGTGCTGCATTCAAATCTCCTGTGAGGGCCCAGGTATCTGAACCTCGAGAGGCTCGAGTACATCGAGTGTGAGATCCATTGGGGTCTATCAGAGTCAGGGGAGGTGTAAAACTCTGTAGTGATGGAGTCTGCCTTTTTTATTTCCCTGTCCATTAAGTTACTCTTTGAAGGCAGTGGCTGGTAGAAAATCGTAATATGCATTAAACTTTAAGTTAGTTCTTAGCTTAGTTTTTCAGCTGCTTTTGACAGAGACAGCTTTTAAAGGAAGTTTGCCATTTTATTTTCCAGGATCAAATTTGAAAAAAACAAAAACCAAAAAGAATCCCACATTTCAGCCAAAGAATATGTGGGCATTCAGCATGAACTAGATGACAACAGCGGTTCTCCAATGAGATTAGGGGGAAATGGGTATCAGCATCACCTGAGGAACTTTCTAAACTAGGAGAAGGTCTGTGTAGGTGTATATGGTTTGGAAAAGTTTCCCAGATTCAGTTCAATGGAGAACCATTCCTTTAAGAAAGGTTTAGGTTAAATACTTCCCCAGAGTCCTTGATAACATTCCTCGAGGGCAGTTGTTAAACCAGATTTCTGGACTCCACCCACACTACTGAATCAGAGTCTATATGCTAAGATGTTTTCTTACAGAGAAGTTTGAAAAACATCAACTTACATTCCACAAGATATTAATAGCTGTAACTAAGGAATGTTTCATGCTGAATTAAGTTTGGGGAATGTTTTAGTCTCCCATTCTTGAGAATTCATAAGACATATACAGTATTTAAGTTTCTCGGAGGTTCTACCATAAAGGTACCTGTTTGACTTTGTTATCTAGATTTATTTTTCCTCAGAATACTTATTCCTATAGCACATCTATCAGCATTTAGGGAGAGTAGCAGAAATGGAAATATTGGTCTATATAGCCTAGGAAAGTTTTATGAAAGTTCTGCTTACCTATTATCAGTGATATAATGGATCATCATTTTTTGTCTTTGAAAGATGTCCATGATACATTGATATATTAGAAAATAGTCTACAAAAACAGAGCATATATAGTACCATCTCACTCTTGGATGTTTGTTTATCCAATTCTAGAGGGTTTACAAAATGTACACAGTGATTCTCTGAGTGATGGGATTACAAATGGCTTTATCTTACTCTTTGTTCATTTCTCTGTTATCTTATGTTATAATCACACGATAAAGTTATTTTAATTAAGAAAATGCCAAGACAGTTGGAAAGAGTTTAGAGTATCAAGAAGTTTGGGAGCATTGCTATAAAATATAAATACCCATATGAATGATTAACCAGAATGTTCTTTGAGACTTCTGTAATGTGGTTAATTCCGTGGTCCATATTAAGAGAGTTGAAAAAAAATCTTTGTCAGTCTTGTTGAAAATATCTAAAATATGAATTTATTTTTCTTTTTGAGAAATTTTGATATATTGAATAGTGTTTACTCATTAGTAATTAAAAATCTTAGAGCATCTAGGGGTAATTTTTTTCTTTATCTTAATTTTAACAGTTTTTTTAATTGCACTCTTTCTAGGGAAATGCCAAAAGGATTTCTTTCAAAATCTCTACTGGCATTGCCATGTAGTACTCTACCAAACATTTTATACCTGCCCATTTAGTTAACATCAGTAAAGCATGCTTGTTGAGGTTATCTTGGCACCAAAGTGGTTGGAGTCAAAAACCCAAATAGCTCTACTCTTACAGCTGCTATGACCAGAGAAAATGGTTTCCTTTGCTTCATAGCTCTTTTGAGGCCTATTCTGGAGGGGAAAACAAAACAAAAAGGTTGTTATTTTCAAAGGTTCCTAGAAGAGTTTCTGGGTGTCAGTAATACCACATCAATAGTATCCCTCACCACTAAGTGTTGTAAAAATTTTAGAAACGGACACAGGAGTCAGGGATCACAGTACTAGCTAGCTGTATACCTGGTACAACTAGATTGGAAAACAAGGCCAGGACCTATGATTAATGACATTCCAATAAACCTTGAAATCCATTTATAAGGAAAATTTGGTGTGCTGAGCATATGTTTATCCAGCCAGCTTGTAAAGAACTGTGGCTCCCTTACTCAGGTCTTAATTCAAAATATTAATGATTATTATATAGGATTGAAGTTATTGGTGTGAATGGTATCTAGGTATCGGGCGAATATGTGTATGACTCAGGACATAGGTACTTTGTTTTTTCTTTGGTGTTTATTCAGGAAATACTCATTTAGTACCTGCTATGTACTAGGCTTCATACCAGATATTACCTCACAACATTACTGGCTCAGTTTTAGTGTTGATGGGTGAAGGTTAATTTGCATTATAAAGTCCTAAAGTTGTAAATGACAAAGTCAAAGTTCAAGCCTGAGTCCGACTTCCAGGCTCTTGTTCTTTTCATTGAGCCATACTACCTTCCTGTTTACCTTTCCATCTGAAAATTGAGCACCAAAAAGATTTTAGTTAGCTGGATAGTCTTTTTTTTTTTAAGATTTTATTTATTTATTAGAGAGTGAGGCACGCAAGTGCGCGCTTGCCTAGAAGGAAGGAGCAGAGGGAGAGAGAGAAGCAGGATTGTAGCTGAGCAGGGAGTCCCACGTGGGGCTCAATCCCAGGATCCTGGGATCATGACCTGAGCCGAAGGCAGATGTCTTAAATGACTGAGCCACGCCTGTGCTTCTAGTTAACTGGATAGTCTTAATTAAGTTCTAATAATTAAAGTTTTACTACAGTTTATCTTACCATTTTTCCTTTCCAAAGAAAGACTGTATGAATTATGATGTGTGCTAAGTCTTTCTTCCACACATTATCATCCAAAATAAATAATCTAACTTCAAAACTTAAAGTGTAGTGATTTCCTTATATAAGTTAACAGGAGTTCTCAATTTTGGAATTTTTACTAGTTTAGATAGAGTCCCAAGTTAAGACAGCATAGTTACCAAAGGACCAAGTATCTTAATGTTTCCATGCTAGTCTGAGTTTCTAGTTCTTTCTCACTTTATAGGGCTTATCAACAAATCAAGAAATTTCTTTCCATTAATTTTTATTATATAAGTTAAGTCCAGATTTCCAGGAAGGCAAGAACATAAATTGAAATATAAGCATTTGAGAACACAGCTAAGATCTAAAATCTGTCTTTAAAGAAATGTTATTGTAGTTGATCACAAGTCAATATTAATCTATTTACATGAGATTCAAGGAGAATGGAAAACAAGAATGGGACGCAGTGCTAGCCCTTATGTTTATTTTAGCTGATGAAGAAAAATAAGTGTGTAAAGTTATCTACCTGTTATTTAAAGTGACACAGAAGAAATGTTTAGGAAGCAGTGAAAAATAAGATTGGAAATGTAAGTTGAAGCCAGATTGTATATATGTATACTATACTGTCCAGTATGGGAGACATTAGCCACTTGTCACTATTGAGTAGTTGAATTTGATGTGGCTGAGAAACTGAATTTAAATTTTTATTTAATTTTAAATTTAAATAGCCACATGTGGCTGGTGGCAATGTATCTCAATAGTGAAGAGCCAGTGTTTTCCAGCAGAATGGGGAGACCCTAAAGAGCAATAAATGATGAAGGAAGAGACAAAATGGCATAAGCAAAATAACATGAAATATATTGTATCTTTCCTGGCCCTTTATATACTGTAGCTTCATTATTATCCCAGATTAATAATTTATCTTGAAATGCTACTTTTTTACTGTAGATGCATCTTCCGAGATATAATATTAAAAAGATTTAACAGTTTGGAATCATTAAATTTTTTTAGGGTTTTGTTATAGCAAACATTTATTTATATCCTTATATAAAAATTATCCATTTCACTTAAGACTCTCTTTCATCAGTAATTATGTCATTAGGTACTAAATTTCTCCATGGGTTATATTTGGTAAATGAACTAGTGATTTGGCTGAAATTGCCAGATGGGTAAGGAATGTGGTTAGTTGGACATCAATCTTAATCCTTTCCATTAAGTTTATATCCTAATTTTGGTACTTGGGCTGATTTGTATATGGTATAGATTTATAACAGATTATGCCCTCTTCAGTATATAAGGTATACCCAAAGCAGTAAAAGAGAGCATGTCTTCTCTTTACTTAAAGTAATACATAGTTTCAAAAAAATATTTATTAATCAGTCATTTTAAGTCTTTTTAACATGTCTTTAAAATGTAATAGAAGGGCTTTCTGAAATGTCTTTGAAAAATAGTACTAACATTTATTACAGGCTAAATTTTAAGTCATTTGTGGTAGTAATTTTTGTGTTTCCGTGAATATGATTTTTAACCTTGATATAGCTGAATCTACCTCTTAAATCTTTCTTAAAATAGAATTTTATTATATTGCTAAAACATCAATGACACTGTTTTACTTAGTAGTCTGGTATAGCCTTTATATATTTAATAAATACTTACCAGTATGGTTAGAATTTTGTCTGCTATTAATAAACCTTTAAGACAAAAGTAAATTATGTTGTTTATATAATGATTTGAATGCCCTCACCTAGTTTTGTTTTTTATATTAACCATGATCAGCAAATTATCTTAATTTGCTTCCTACACTAAATTTAAGCAAAAAATAATATGTGAATACACTAATTTGTCAGACCTTAGTGATTCACATTCCTGAGTGAAAAATTAAATGTGAATTTCAGTTAATTCTAATTACTCTACAAACTAATAAAAAAAGGTGAATTTTATATTATATGAATTATATCTTAGTAAAGCTGTTAAAAAATCAGCCAGCAAAAGGAAGAAAAAACTAACTTTGTTAGAGATAATTCTGAAAGAGAGATTCCTTTCTGGTATTTTTAATGGACACTTAATAAATTTGAAGAACTGTCCCATTATGGAGAAGGATTAAGGTTGATTTTTTTCCTGATTTGAAGTTTCTTCGTAATTTTAACTTCTATGAGGAGGCACTCATTCAAGTAGTACTGAATTAAAATTGTTATCAAGTGGTCTATTTCAATCAGAATCATTCCCCTCCCCCCCATCAGATATCTGCTTTGTCTGAACTATTCTTTATTTTGAGTCTGAGCAAGCAGCTGTTAGGAGGGCATTTAAAATGAGGTTCAAGGTAGAAATAAGTCTTGGTAACTCTCCTCTGCCCAAAGTATAAGTGTCAGAATTTTAACTAGGTTTTTCTTTTGTTTGAAACAGTGATGACTCGTGGCACTGCCTCCAGCCCATCCTATAGATTCATATTGAATGATGGGACAATGCTTAGCGCCCACACCAAGTGTAAACTTTGCTATCCTCAAAGTCCAGACATGCAACCTTTCATCATGGGAATTCATATCATCGACAGGTACTATTTACTTGGAGAGCTTCATATGAAATAAGTCAGTGCACATATCTCTTCTTAGAGAAAATTTTTTAATACTCTTGATGGCTAGACAGCAAAAATTCTAAATTAGGCATTAAGCCAGTGTGATGAGTATATAATCAGTATGTCCATACTGGGTTTTATAGTTTTTTCACCTAACAATAGCCTTATCGTTTAAAAAAAAAAGAAGAAGAAGAAGAAGAAGAAAGAAAAAGGAATACAGGAAAGGTTAGGCTGAAAATATGTGTTTCAGGGGTAAAAACCAAAAAGGTGGCTAAAAATAGCCAGCTGTCCGTGTGTGAACTTTGGTCTTATAAAAGATTTCAGTTTATTTAATATTGTCATTTTTATTTTTAAAAGTGCTGTATTCTCATTAGGGCAAGCTCAATGACTCCTGAGTTCAAGTTGACAGTTTCTCAAACTACAAGTCATAAAACTATCAACTTGAGATTTTTGAATGTCATTACCTCTAATTTGTTCTCCTCTAAATACATTTTACATTGGTATATATGGTAAATTCATGGAACCATTCTTTTATCTTATGAATTATTCAGAACCCTACATTTGCAACTATTTAAAATGTAGCATTAAACAAAAACAAAGACATTTCCCCTCACTTCATCTTTTCCTCATCGGATATATTTGCTTATTGGAACATGGTAATACCAGTCACAAATCTGTTGTCATAATTATGGATTTGAGTAAAGAGCTCGATGAAAATCTGAATTCAGTATTCTGTTTTTTTCTAATTTTAGTTTAATTTATGCTTGTGAGTGGAATTAGCACAGTTCTTTTTTTCATATTGTGATTTCTCTTTTAAAACATCTGCTATGTCTGCATATCACCCTTTTTAATTTTTACATCAGTGACACAGTATTTTCCTTACCCAGTCTTCCTCTTTGGAGTTGAAATACTTAAAAGCTGTAACAGGGGAGTCATGAATAAAAGACTTCATAAACAGAGGTGTGGGAAGTTTCTCTTTCAACCAAAAATATTATTGTAATGTTAGTATTTGTATTAAATTTTGAAAAGTTTAAAAGTACATTTTTTGGATTTTTTTCCAAGGCCAAGAAAGATTTCTTTCTCATATAATTGAAACCATTATCAAATTTATGGGACCATGAGCACTGTCTCCTATTAAGTGGTGCTAATATTTCACAGTAGTGCTAACAGTCCATTGTTTTTCCTTAATTTAAAGTCATACAGAAGCTCTTTACTTGATGGCTTGCAATATTAATGAGGTTAATGGTCTTGGCTTATAATATGCATCATAAAAATATTTTAATGGAAACTAGTGAAGATGTTTGAATAATAATGTCTTTTTCCCCCCCCCCAGGGAACACAGTGGTCTTTCTCCTCAAGATGACACTAATTCTGGAATGTCAATTCCCCGAGTAAACCCCTCCGTCAATTCTAGTATCTCGCCAGCTCATGGTGTGGCCCGTTCGTCCACATTGCCACCATCCAGCAACAACATGGTATCCCCCAGAGTAAACCGCCAACAGAGCTCAGACCTCCATAGCAGCAGTCATAGTAATTCTAGCAACAGCCAAGGGAGTTTTGGATGCTCACCTGGAAATCAGATTGTAGCCAGTGTTGCCTTAAACCAGGGACAGGCCAGTTCCCAGAGCACTAACCCCTCTTTAAACCTCAATAATTCTCCTATGGAAGGTACAGGAATATCTCTTGCACAGTTCATGTCTCCGAGGAGACAAGTTAGTTCTGGATTGGCACCAAGGCCCAGGATGCCCAACAATTCGTTCCCTCCTAATATTCCAACATTAGGCTCCCCCGTTGGCATGACAGGTACTGCCTGTAATAATAGTAACCGATCTTATTCAAACATCCCAGTGACATCTTTGCAGAGCATGAATGAAGGATCTAATAACTCCGTTGGCTTCTCTGCCAGTTCTCCAGTCCTCAGGCAGATGAGCTCACAGAATTCACCTAGCAGATTAAATATACAACCAGCAAAAGCTGAGTCCAAAGATAACAAAGAGATTGCGTCCATTTTAAATGAAATGATCCAGTCTGACAACAGCTCTAGTGAAGGCAAACCTCTGGATTCTGGGCTTCTGCATAACAATGACAGACTCTCAGATGGAGACAATAAATACTCTCAAACCAGTCACAAACTAGTGCAGCTTTTGACAACAACTGCAGAGCAGCAGTTACGGCATGCTGATATAGACACAAGTTGCAAAGAGGTCCTGTCTTGCTCAGGCACTTCTAGCTCTGCCTCTGCTAACTCTTCAAGCGGTTCTTGCCCCTCCTCTCATAGCTCGCTGACAGAGCGACACAAGATTTTGCACCGGCTCCTACAGGAGGGTAGCCCCTCGGACATCACCACTTTGTCTGTTGAGCCTGATAAAAAGGACAGTGCATCTACTTCTGTATCGGTGACTGGACAGGTACAAGGGAGCTCAAGTGTAAAACTAGAACTGGATGCTTCGAAGAAAAAAGAATCAAAAGACCATCAGCTCCTGCGATATCTTTTAGATAAAGATGAGAAAGATTTAAGATCAACTCCGAACCTGAGCCTGGATGATGTCAAGGTGAAAGTGGAAAAGAAAGAACAGATGGATCCTTGTAACACAAACCCAACCCCAATGACCAAACCTGCTCCTGAGGAAATTAAACTGGAGTCCCAGAGCCAGGTAGGTAATCCCTCGCTTCATAGGATGAACGTTCAGAGTTGTTTTTTCCTTTTCATGTATTTTACGCCAGCCGTAAACCAGATTTGGATTCGGGCTATGCTTTGTCCTACCCTTTGGACACGTATTAAAAGGTTAGTATCAGTGGTTGGAACATCGTGGGATGCCCTCAGAGAAAGTGGTTGAAAAATCACAGGATGCCCTCTTTGAAACTTTGGAGGGCTACAGTTCCAATGTGGCATTCTAAGCAAGTGGAGATTTGCTTCTTTCTATAAAATCAGTTCACTTTGGAGATTCTTAAACATACCTCTCCTGCCCCCCCTCCTCCCAACCCTATCTGTTGAGTCCAGATCTCTGAAAACAGGACCCAGAAATTTGTATTTTTACGAAGCTCCCCAGGGAACTCTGATGTGTAGTATGTTTGGGAACCTGTGACATAAGTGAAATGGGAGAGAAATGTAAGGAGGTGGGCAAGACTGCCCAGTCTGGCCTTCTTTGCTATTTAGTTTCCCTTGAAGCGTTTTCTAAGGCTGTTTTCTTCACATCTGATTCTAAGTACCTTTAACCCTTAGCAGAATAATTCTGGGACTTTGAGTATTCTGAAACAGAAGTAAACATAAATAAACCTTTGCATAAATTGTTACAGATTAGGAACCTCTGTGTTTAGGCTGAGGTGGGGGTGGAGTGAAATTAAGAGGCACCTTCATTTATTGAATAATTGCTGTGGATCCTGAAGGATCCATTTTTTTTTAAAGATTTTATTTATTTATTTGACAGAGAGAGAGAGATCACAAGTAGGCAGAGAGGCAGGCAGAGAGAGAGGGGGAAGCAGGCTCCCTGCTGAGCAGAGAGCCTGATGTGGGGCTCGATCCCAGGACCCTGAGATCATGACCTGAGCAGAAGGCAGAGGCTTTAACCCACTGAGCCACCCAGGCGCCCCATGAAGGATCCATTTTTTTAAGAAAAACAGAAAATGTAGTCAGTCTCTCCCCTCCAAGAGCTTACAAATTATTTAGAAAGAATATAGACAAGTATGAAATAGCTGAAAACGTATTTACAAAGCATCTTTTCAATGAGACTTTCCATTGTGAAACAGGATTCACACTTAGTTTGCATACGTCCTTCACTTCTTAAGTCAGCTTTATGTTCTACCCTCGGCTCACAGAACTCTCTCTCTTCCCTCAGGCACACCGCATTCTAGGCACATGGAAGTCCTTGCCATTCCTGGGATAAGCCATGTCTCTCCTAAGCATCTTCCGCCTTGCTCTCCCTTCTATGTCTGCTGAACTTCTCCTCATCCTTCACAAACCAGTTCAGACATCATCTCTGTAAAGCCTTCCCTACTAGTCCTCATTAGACATTTCTTTCCTCTCTGCATTCATAGTGTTCCATACTGCCTCTGTTTACTAGTTGTAATAACACCATTTTGGTTACCTCTGTATGTGTGTGTGCTTTGAGGATAAGGCTATCTCTCATGTTTCTTGGTACAAGTGAACTAATACTATGTTTTTAAGCTGAAAAACAGCTTTGAATAATAACTACCTTAAAACTCTCACTCTTTAAAATTAACTTAAAAAATCACAGCTATATAAAATAATGCCATTGTGTGCAATCCTGGTACATCTGCTTTGGTTTACATGTACATACATTTCTGCTGATTTTATGCCTATGAGTGGAATTGCAGGATCATATGTGTATGTTCATCTTTAGTTGGTAACACCAGTTTTCCTAGTGTGTACAAAGAATTCCCTCTAGTTGTTCCATGTTGTTGGTAATACTTGGTATTGTCAGTCTTTTAATTTTAGCCATTCTGGGGTCTGTGTAGTGATACTTAATAGTAGTTTTAATTTACACTTCCCTAATAAATGTCCTTGATCACTTGGATAACTTCTTTTGTGAACTGTGTATTCAAGTGTCTTGCCCATTTTCCCAATATACTGTCTTTTTCTTATTGACTTAGAAGAATTTTTTACATATTTTGGATGAGTCCTTTACTGGTTATTTATTTGCAGACATCTTCTCTATGCTTTGCCTTGCCTTTTCTTTCTTTTAATGGTACTTTTGATGAAGTGACGTTCTTTATTGTAATTGTAACGTAGTTCAGTTTGTCAGCTTTTTCCTTTATGGTTAGTACTTTTTTGCACACATAAAACAAAACATGTGTTCAAAATGTTCATAGTAGCTTTATTTATAGTAGCCCCAAAGCAGAAACACCCCCAAATCCATCACGGTAGAATGGATAGATGTATTGTGGTATGTTCATACAGTGGGTTGCTATTTGAGAATAAATTACTGCTACGCATGACAAGATACTAAACTTCAGAAATGTAATGCTGAGTGAAAGGAGTCAGACATTTTAAAAATAAATATATACATATAGTTCTATTTAGACAGTCTAGAAACATACATTTTAGTTGAATTAAATAGTGAAACCCAAACAGGTAGACATTTTATGTTGATGAACTATCTCAAAGTAATCATAGTAGAATAATATTGTGAAATAAAGGCCACTTTTCTCCTATGCATAACCTCAAACAGATGTAGGAATACCCTATTTAGTCTAGAAGATAGGTTTCTTATTTTTTAAATCCTCAAGTGGAAAGTGACATTCCTGGGATCTTTGAAGTTGATATACTGTTTATAAAAAAAAGTTTCTCAAACTTTTTTTTTAATTTAATTTTATTTTTTCAGTGTTCCAAGATTCATTGTTTATGCACCACACCCGGTGCTCCGTGCAATACATGCCCTCCTTAATACCCACCACCAGGCTCACCTTTCCCTCACCCTCTTCCCCTCCAAAACCCTCAGTTTGTTTCTCAGAGTCCAGAGTCTCTCATGCTTCTTCTCCCCCTCCGATTTCTCCCAATTCACTTTTCTTTTCCTTCTCCTAATGTCTGCCATGTATTCCTTATACTCCACAAGTAAGTAAGTGAAATCTTTTTAAATTATAAAGTTACATCAGTGTAAATTTATTTTTCATCGTATCATAAAGTAAGTCATTTCACAAGATTTTTAAAAATTTAATAAAAAATCATCCATGATCAGCATAACACAATATTCTTGACACTTCTTTCTAGTGCAGTCTTTTTCCAATGCATAAATTTTATGCCAAAATATAGTAGACAGATGTTATGTATGTATTACCTTATATCCTCTGGTATAGTAATATCATAAGCATCCAAACTGTTTTCCAGTAGCTCACGTAATTTCAGTGATCTTTAATTATTTCTTTTCTTCATTTTCTCATAGTCACACTTAACTCATAAAGGAACAACTTTTTTCCTACACTGATTCAAGTAAAGTATAGATTATATTTCCTCTAACTTTGGTTTCTGTTCTTAGTTTACAGCTGATCTTGACCAGTTTGATCAGTTACTACCCACGCTGGAGAAGGCAGCCCAGTTGCCAGGCTTATGTGAGCCGGAGAGGATGGATGGTGCCGTCACCAGTGTAACCATCAAATCGGAGACCCTGCCAACTTCACTTCAGTCTACCACTGCCAGACCCACTTCCAGGCTGAACAGTATGTGTTGGGAGAAAACCTCATTTTAAATGTCTAATGATAATGTGCATTTTGTGCTTTGTTTCTCAGCATTACTTCACAGACAATTTATTTGTTGAGAGTGAACTATTTTTGCATTAATGCCACTATAAATAATGTACAGTTACTTTTATACATATGAACTTCATTCATCATTTATATCTTAAGTTATAGTATAACTTCTGTCTTTCTGTAATTAATGTTAAAGTGAATACTTGATGTTAAAGAGAGCAATTTCGTGTTTTTACCCAAAACATTCCATAGCAATTTTGTGTTTTTACCCAAAACATTCCATAGCAGGACTTTCAGAAATATATTAGTCAGATTATATTACCCATAATGTCTTCCTTGAATGCTAGTCCTAAAAATTGGAAAAAAGGGATTTTGTGCTAAAATCCTGTGGGCAAATGCTACATGGCACATATACCATTCTCCTATTAAAATTCCACAGTGCATATTAAAGGTTTTAAAAAGCCCTATGTTAAAGGTACCCATTTAGATTTCTGAGACCCAGCATTTACCATACTTTCTTGATTATCGAATTCCTTTTCTGAAGTCATGTTACCCCGTGGAGCACCATTTAGGAACCGTGTTGAGATGCTGTTCTAGCCTAAAGAGACACTTTGATAGTGTAATACTTCAGGAAGACTGGGCTGTCGGGTTTTTTTCATCTGCCAAAAAAAACGGTGGTGGTAATTCCGTTGTGTAACCTTGAAACCAAAGGAAACTAAGCAGCTCACTTTCAAAATTTGCCCGTGTTCCCGATCTAAGTCTTGTCCCGCTTCTGACAGGATCAGATGTGAGACTCATTTATTTCAGTCTTCCTGCAGCTTTTGGCTGTCATGACACAATTCCTGCAAGTTTGCCAAGATTTCCAGGAAGCTGGAAAAAAAGATCTTGAGTCATTTCTGACATTTTTGGAAGCAGTCTTTCAGTTGACCAGAGCACTAGGTAGAGCAGGAGCCCAGGTTCAAGGCTTACATTCTCCATTTATTAACAGTGTTACTGTGGGCACATGTATTTGTGGAGCTTTATTTTCTTTATCTTCAAAAGGAGAATTAGATGAAATGGCTCCAAAAGTCTCTTCTAATTAGAACTGAGAGGCTCCAGATTCTGGGATAGCAGACATAGTTGGGGAAACAAGAAGGTGCAAGGCTAACAGGCCATAAAATAAAGTCTAAATATTGAATGGTTTGATCCTGGATCCCCATCCAATATGGGAGCCTGGGGGATTTATCTCAGGAGAACTGAATGGCCAGAATGAAGATGTCTGGATATAAGTGTGTAAGGGGAGCTCCCTAAAGTGCAAAGGTCACCCTGCCATCTAATCATCCAACAGAAGGCTCCCCGAAGACACAGACCTCACACTCAGCTCTCACACTGAACAAACACAGTCAGGACTCTGAGGGAAGTCTGCAACTTGAAAGAGTAAACGAAGCAAAAAGAGGATGCAGTAGAGCTATATAATAAGTGTGCATGGACTAAAAAAACAAACAAGCAAAAAACTAAAATTTTTGAAAAGATAATTTATCCATATGAGAAGGAAAAAAGGAGCAAAGAATAAGAAAAAATAAAAAAGTCTTTGGAAATTAGATATCCAACATTTTAAAATTTTAAGAGAAATGGTAGAAGACAAAACTAAGGAAAACTTTCAGAAAGAACAAAAAGACCAAAAAAAAAGAAGAAGAAGAAAAACGAAATAGAAAGTTGGGAGGAAAAATGTTAAGATTGACCTGGGAGGGCCAATAATGATTGATAAGAATCAATCAGACAATAAGAAGGGGGAAAAGAGGGAAGAGAAAATGTTGTCAAACCAAAAAATTGAGAATGTTCTAGAACTAAAGGATATAATTCTTCAGATTGCAGTGGCTCAACAAGTATCCAGCACGTACATATGAAAAAGACCTATACCAAAACTTATCATCATGTAAGTATGGAACACACAAGAGAGAAAGATTCTAAAAGCCTTCAGAGAAAAGATGTGAATTGCATGCAATGAGTCATAATTACCCAAACTTGGAAGCTATCAAGCCAATGAAAGACAGGGAGAAACTTTAAATGCATACTGCTGAGTGAAAGAAGCCAATCTGAAAAGCCTATGTACTGTATGATTCCAGCTATAAAGCATTCTGGAAAAGGCAAAACCATGGGGACAATAAAAAGAGGAATGGGTGACAGGGATTCGTTGTTAGCGATTGCCAGAGGGAGGGATGAATGGGTAGAGCATAGGGGATTTTTAGAGCAGTGAAATTTGTCAAAACCTGTAGAATGTACTACACAAAGAGTGAACCCTGTAAACTATACATTTTAGTTAATGAAAGTATATCAATATTAGCTCTGGAGTTCTAACAAATAGTAGTCCATTAGTGCAGAATGTTAATAATAAGAAGAAACAGCCCAATCTAAACAGCCCAACCTAAAAAAATAGGCAAAGGATTTTAAAAGATACTTCATAGGGCACCTGGGTGGCTCAGTTGGTTGAGGGACTGCCTTCAGCTCAGGTCATGATCCCGGAGTCCCCGGATCGAGTCCCACATCGGACTCCCGGCTCCATGGGGAGTCTGCTTCTCCCTCTGACCTTCTCCCTTCTCATGTTCTCTCTCACTCTATCTCTCTCAAATAAATAAAAAAAAAATCTTTAAAAAAAAAGATACTTCATAAATGAAGATTGAATATAGCCAATAGGTGCATGAAAAGATGGTCAATATCATTTAATCATCGAGGAAATGCATATTAAAACTATAATGCAGTTCTACTACACATCCATTGAAATACCCCAGATTTTCAAAACTGACGGTACCAAATGATGACGTCAAAGATGTGAAGCACCTTAAACTTTGGCATTGCTTTTGGATGTATATATAAAATGGTTAAAATCGTTCATCAGTTTCTTATCAGATGAAACATACATTACCATGTGACCCAAAAATCCAACTCTTGCGTATTTAACAAAGAGAGAAATGAAAGTATGTGTTCATCAAAAGGACTTGACCACAAATGTCCCTACAGCTTTATTCACAATAGCCTCAAACTAGAAATAGTCTAAATGTCCATCAACAAAGAAATGGTACATTTATAAAATGAAATACTGCTCAGCAGTGAAAAGGAAGAAACTAGTGGTACATGGAATGAGTTATTTTCAAAAACAAGCTGAATGAAAAAAGTCTGGATCATTGATTGCCAGTGTGGGGTTGAGGTAGAGAAGATCGATAGCCAAGGAGCTTGAAGGAACTTTGAGACATGACAGAAATATTCTATTTTCTTTATTGAGATGAAAGGTTATGGGTTTATATCTTTGTCAAAATTTATTAAATTGTACACTTAAAATGAGTGCATATTATTATATATAAATTAGACCTCAAATTTATTTTAGAAATATATGAGATTAGAGTAATTCCTAACTATAATTAGCCATCCAAATTTCCAGTAGTTGTGAAGATGGAGAAAAACCATTTTCAGATCTAAAATGGTTCAAATATTTGTGTGGTATAGTCACCTTTTCTAGTGAAGGCCCTTAGGGAATATACTTCAACAAAAGAGGGAGAAAACAAAGAGAAAGATACAAGGTCCAGGGGAAACAGAGGATCTGAAAGGAAGTCTGGGAGTGATAGCTGATCAGTAAGATTGGGGAACAACCAATACAGATTGGAATCTGAATCTTCTGGAAAGAAGGTTCTAGGGGAGAAATGAGATTGATCTCTTTGAGTTTATTGAAAAGATTACTGATAGGTTTATGTCAACAATGTTGAAGCATCTGAAAGATTCCCCTGGAAAAGCAAGCAGATGAAAAAAATAAGACAATTGTTAACTCCAGATAAAGAAAGCATAGTACAAGAGAGGAGGTTTGAACATAGCGCACAATGTAATTTTCCAGTGAGTAATATTTGCATAATCATAAGAATCTAAGTATTAACTTTTTATTTTATTTAAAAAAACTGTGATCTCTGTTAGGGAATTGGGAACATAGGAGGTAGTAGGACAGGTAGGTGTGGGAGAATTAAGACCTCATATATCACAATGGGAAGTCAGTAATCTCAAATTGAGACATCAAGGAATAGCAGCAATGCATATTTAGAAATAGGCAAATACCAAAGAAAAAAGCTACACAAGTTGAGAATGGCTGCCTCCATTAAAATGGATGTAACCAAAAGATTAGAAGGGGTAAGGCTTAAATCTGCTTTTATTCTTTTTTTTTTTTTAATTTTTTTAAAGATTTTATTTATTTATTTGAGAGAGAGAGAGAGAGAGTGCATGAGAGGGGAGAAGGTCAGAGGGAGAAGCAGACTCCCGACAGAGCCGAGAGCCCGATATGGGACTCGATCCCGGAACTCCGGGGCCATGACCCGAGCTGAAGGCAGTCGCTCAACCACCTGAGCCACCCAGGCGCCCAATCTGCTTTTATTCTTAACAGACCTTTTGGCCTTGACTTTAAAAATTATGGGGGTGCCTGGGTGGCTCAGTGTGTTAAAGCCTCTGCCTTCGGCTCAGGTCATGATCTCGGGGTCCTGGGATGGAGCCCCACATCGGGCTCTCTGTTCAGCGGGGAGCCTATTTCCCCCTCTCTCTCTGCCTGCCTCTCTGCCTACTTGTGATCTCTGTCTCTGTCAAATAAATAAACAAAATCTTTAAAAAAAATTATGTACATGTAATGTACATGTAATGTACAATGTACATGTAATTTGATAAAAATTAAATGTAATAAAAGAAGAAAGTGTTTTCTAGCTCCAAAGGCCTGTGAAAACAGTGTTTTTCCTTCATAGTCTGTCCTAAGGCAAATAGCTCTTGCTTCTCTCTTGAGATTTCCTCCTCTGAATATAGCTCCATGTATAAAGGGGTATAAATAGGCCAGAATCTGTTAAACCTTGTGCTGTAGTGTTGGCAAAGGCCAAAAGCATAGTAGGGGAAGATACGGAGGTAAAGGAGGGCAAGGGTGATAGATGCAGACAGCCCGTCTACAATGTGGAATTCCATATAGATGAGAAAAAAAAAAAAGATTTCAGGAGGCATAAGGCTAAGGAAATAAGTTGGGCAAAATAAAGGAAAAGAGAATAAAGGATTGGAGAAGGAAAAAAAAGTTGGGGACAAAAATACGACAACGTATCCAGTAAAGAAAAGAATAGCCTCTAATTCCCTGTCTCCTCTAGTCTTTATGTTCGCCACCACTCCCTTTTACTCAAACCAGAGTCCATCACTGAGTGGCTGATTTCATGTCTTAACATTGTGCCCACCTGGGAAAATCAGCCATCTTTCTTTAGTCTTCAGTCTTAAGCTGAACCATAACAAGTGCAAATGCCTGGAGTAGGACAGAGCTTAGTCATCATCCTATTCACCACCTGCGGGACACCAGTTAGAACTTCTGGGTCTTTCTGCCACGGCACTCATCTTTTCCCTTGCCTTTTCTTTTCTTTGCCCTTTTGCACTGTATTTTGAGAGAATCTCTGGGCCACATTTTCCAGATCAAAACTGAATCTTCAGCCATATCCATTTTGCTTTTCAGTCCCATCTGTTGAGTTCTTTTAATTGAAGCTATCGTGTTTCTAATTTCTAGAAATTATTTTTCTTCTCATAGGAGCCCATTACTTTCTGTGGGTATGATAAACCTTGTAATCTGTGTGACGATACATTTATTATACCTACTCTAGGCCTTCTGCATTTCCTGTAAGAATCTTTTTTTCCTCCAAAGTTACTTTCTTTGTTAAATTTGCTCTCTCTCTTTCCTGCCATTGACTTTTCTTGCATGTTTGGTGCCTTTGTGCTGTCTGTCCGTATACACTAACCAAGTCCTAGAATGAACAATCTTTGTAGCTAGAGTGTGTCTTTAGTAAAGTGAGAAACCCTTTTGCTCTGGCAGCAAATGTAGGTTCTGATTATAGAAGCCGTGTTTCTATGTTGCTGTTTTGAGAGAGTGGGGCTTGGTGATGGGGAAATCCTCGTGGCAGCCCAGGCACCCACTCTGGGAGATTCCCTGGGCAGAACTCCCATCTCGAGTCATGCTCCTACCCCTTTAATCCCAGGGACAGACGCCAGAGTCCTCTGCACTTGGGGCGGGGCCTGCTGCAGCTGTTCCTCTACCGCTGTAGTGACTGCTGAGCTTGGAGTTGGGGCTTCTTTTGGGAAAACTCCCCTTCTTGGGGAATCTTCTCTTTGTCTTGTAGATTTTTTAGTTTCCTTGGAGTTTTACCCTTGGTTTGTTCCCTCTGTTTCATCTTTCAGAAACTCCTCATCATTGGGGCGCCTGGGTGGCTCAGTTGGTTAAGTGACTGCCTTCGGCTCAGGTCATGATCCTGGAGTCCCGGGGTCGAGTCCCGCATCGGGCTCCCAGCTCCACGGGGAGTCTGCTTCTCCCTCTGACCTTCTCCCCTCTCATGCTCTCGCGTGCTCGCTCGCTCTCTCTCTCTCTCTCCAATAAATAAATAAAATCTTTAAAAAAAAAAGAAGAAACTCCTCATCATTTGAGTCAGCTGCCGTATGCTTCTTTTACCCTTCCTTCAGGTGGAGATTTAAAATTTTTCCTTTTTTATTTCTGTTGTTATTTCAAAGATTATTTGGAGGGAAAGTAAAATAGAAGGGATAAATCTGCCACATTAATCCAGAAAATTCCCTTAAGTCTATTTACATATGAGAAAATGAAGGATCAGAGAATGAAAAGAAGAAAAAAAAATACACACAAAAAAATTTGCCTGAAGTTTTCCACTTAGTACGTGCAGAATCAGGATTTAAATCTCAGTGTGCCTAGTTTCAAAACATCCTGTTGATATGCACACCACACACCCATGCAGTGTGACCAAGTGATTTAAATACTTTCTTTAGAAATGTACCACCAGAGCACATCAAGAGACAATAGGAGGGGATTGTTGAGCAAAATATGTACAATGTGCCTCTTTGGCAGTACCTTCAAAACCTTTGCTGTCTTTTTGACAGTCTTCAAATTGTTGCTCTCTGAGGGTGGATTTGACTTCTGATATTTTTCTGGAGTTATTTGGAGCCAAATTTGTTGATGCAAAAAGAATAATACTTCTTTTTTAAACCTAAACCAAAATTAGATCTAACTGTAAGGAGATACATTTTCTTGAGGGACCTGTATACCATCCTAGATAGATCTAGAAGAATTCCAAAAATATTTGAACTGTGAGAATTTCACTGGAATAAGTGAGTACCTATCTTATGAGGTAGACGATTTTATGTTCGGTGAACTTACACATCCTGAGATGATTATTTTTAAATCTCATTTATTTGTAGCACATTAAAATAGTTGCATAACTCTAAAAATAATGAGGTTCACATAAAGCATTTTCAGTACTTAAAAAATCCATTTTAATTTCTTTTTTTAGTGTGTTATGCCTCTTTGCAGGTATCTTTTGCTATTATAGAGCTGTAATGAATATTTTTATGTAGGGATAATTTATCCCATATGAGAATATATCTGAACTAAAAGTTCTAAATAGAATTGCGTGGTCAAAGGATAGATAGATTTTGCCAAATGGCCTTCTTGGATATTATGCCAGTTTACACTCTAATGGATAATGTTCTTCTTCTACACATCCTTTCTAAGACATTGAATTGTATACTTTCTTATCTTTGCCAATCTGATGGTTTAGTTTTCTTAAGTATCCCAGTATAGTTTTAATCTGTGAGTTTTTTTTTTTAACTAGGTAGATCATTTTTCAGTGATTGCATGTGACCTGCTCATATTCTTTAACTATTTATCTATTAGGTTTTTCCATTTTCGTCTTATGATTTATAGGGGATTTTTTTTTTATATTCGGTAAGTTAATCCTTTGTCTACATCATATTTAGAAAAATAAAACACTCTAACTGCTGGGCATTGTTACAGCCAAATGTAATACAAAACTGAACCAGAAACCTCTTACCAACACCTGAAGAAAGTAGCTGAACATCAGAAGCACTAGGTAGTGAATTGTTTGTTAGTCGAGTGGAATGTGCAAAAGCCACTCCCATGGTTAGACAATGCTTTCTACTTCTGTGTAGAAATGGTTGAATTTTTTAGTAATGTAACTTTGTTGTGGCTACTGGAGATATGAAGTTTTCCTTTTAGCCAGATTTTTTTGAAGACTTATTTATTTATTTGAGAGAGAGAGAGAGAGAATCTCAAGCAGACTCCGTGCTGAATGCAGAGCCCGACAGAGGGCTCCATCTCATGACCCTGAGATTATGACCTGAGCTGAAATCAAGATGCCAGCTGTGCCACCCAGGAGCCCCTAAGCATAATGGAGAATATGACGTTGAGCCCTTTGCAAAGATGATAAGAAACATTAATAGCTTGATTAGGGATCTCTCAGGGCTTGTTTTTTACCCACTTCAGCTTCCCCTCTCCAACACACGGACTGGGAGATACATCAGTGCTTCCCTTTACAAATTATCATGCTTGTCTCGTGTTACATATATACATACTTACGTTTGAGATAGGGCACAAACATGGCTCAAAATAGTAGGTTTATTCCCCAGACTAAGAGAAGATAATGTGTATTTCTTAAAACATTCCAGTAAATCCTTGAGTTTTTTTGTAGAAATAAATTTCTAAAGGAAAACCTGAAAAGTTGACCTGACTTTTAGAATAAAAGCTAACTTCTTTTGGGGCATCTGGGTGGCTCAGTACTTGAGTGTGCCCGTTTGGCTCAAGTCAGAGCCCCGCATCAGCCTCCGTCCTCGGCAGGAAGCCTGCTTCTCCCTTTCCCACCCGCCTGCTTGTGTTCCCTCTCCCGCTGTGTCTCTTTCTGACAAATAAACAAACAAACAAACAAACAAACAAATAAATTGAATCTTTAAAAAAATAGAATAAAAACTAACTTCTTTTAAGTATAAAGCCTATGCAAACAGAAGTTTTACTTGAATCAAAGTTTGATTTGTTTGGGTTGGTTTTTTTTTTTCCTAGTCATCAAACTTGCATATGAATCTTATTTCATTTTGAAAAATTTTACCCAACTTGTTTTCTTAACATTTTCCCCATCAAGACTAGTAAAATGAGATGCTATATCCTGTTACTGAGTCAAGTAAGCTATCTTATATTCAGTATTAATGGTAGACAGTCTTGTAAGTTTTCTTTGACTCAAATAGAATTAATTTTGTCTGTTAGATTTCCGAAATGGAATCGGATTGAAGAATTAATGTTTGGAGTAGAGCAATGGGACAGCTTTAGATAATCTTCTTTGAACAACTTCCTGACTTAATTGATGATAGGAATTAAGTGATTACTTTCCATCATCATTTGTGGTTAGTGTTGTTTGGTGGGTTTTACTTGCTCTGTTTTGTGAATCCTACAGAGTTTGATTTTTCTGTCATTTGTCATGACAGAGAAGGCAAGTTTAATTGAAAGCTTTAGTTATAAAAAAAAAAAAGCTTTAGTTATTTGCAGTTAGAAATGAATGTGTTGGGTTGCCTGGGTGGCTCAGATGGTTGAGTGTCTGCCTTCGGCTCAGGTCATGATCTCAGGGTCCTGGGATGGAGCCCCTGCATCGGGCTCCCTGCTCAGTGGGCAGCCTACTTCCCTCCCTGTCTGCCTGCCTCTCTGACCACGTGTGATCTCTCTCTCTCTCTGTCAAATAATAAAATCTTTTAAAAAAAATTTTTTTAAAAAAGGAATGTGTTTACTTGGAATCCTATATGTCATTCATACTAAATGTTGAGTATATTTCACATAAAAGTGAGCCTAACATGTTTTCTATAGTTAATAATGATCAATATCTAGCATTAAACACATTTTTTTCAAGCATTCCTAAATCTACTTATTCTCCATTCATTAGAATGATAAATTCTACCTCATTTTTTTTCTATTAAAACTCCAAGGTGGGGCACCTGGGTGGCTCAGTCAGTTAAATGTCCTACTCTTGGTTTTAGCTCAGGTCGTGATCCCAGGGTCATGAGATCAAGCCCCTCATCAGGCTCTGTGGTGGGTACAGAACCTGCTTAAGATTCTCTTTCTCCTTTTTCTTCTCTGCCTTCTGTGCTCGTGTGTGCTCTCAATCTCTCTCTAAAAAAAAAAAAAGAATAAAATAAAACTCCAAGGCATTTTTAGTTGTTCTTTAAAAATTACATTAGCTTGCTAGGACTGCCATAATAAAATGTCACAGACCAGGTAGCTTAAACAACAGAAATTATCTCATAGTTCTGAAAGCTAGAAGTCCAAGGTGAAGGGGGTTGGCAGGTTTGGTTTCTTCTGAGGCCTCTCACAGTCTTGTGGATGGTCTCCTCCTGCTGTGGCCTCATGGTCATCCCTGTTGTCTGTGCCCTAATGCCCTGTTCTTATAAGAACACCAGTCCTGTTGAATCAGAGCACACCTTAATGGCCCTATTTTAACTTAATCACATCTCCGAACACCCTGTCTCCAAATACAGTCACATTCTGAGCTACTCAGAATTAGAGCTTCAACATATGAATTTGGGGGGAACACAGTTCAGTCTATAACAATAATTAATTAGTATATGTCCATTTTCAGAAATTGCAGATAACCATTAGAAGCATTAAAAAAAAGTAAAAGTCAAAAAAAGAAAAGTCATCCTTAATCTTACAGTCTAAAATCAACCAAAGATATACATACCCTTTTAGAATTTTTTCCTACTAATATACGCAAAATACTTTATAAAACTAGAATCATTCTGAGCATAATATCTTGGTTTATGGGATTTTTTCTTTTTCATTTAATGACACATTATAAATACCTATACCATAGTTCCTTAATCAGTCCCTAAATTTCTGGAATTTAGGTTATTCACAATTTTTCCGAGTCTAAAAAGAGTGCAAAAATAATCAGGTTTTCCCAAAAAATGCCTAAACAAAACCTTCTAGAATGCATATGTTATTTTCTTCCATTATAAAACATAACTAGACCTGTCTCTTCATTGTCATCATCATAAGCGTGGGTTGTTACACTGTTATACAGCCATGTTCTCAGTTAACAGCCGCAGAGCTTTGTCCATTTTCAGAATGACCCCAGACTGCTGTGCCCTTTAGTTTCTGTTCCTGCGTGTTACGGAACATATTTTCTCTTGTGTTTACTGCTCTCGTATCCTGATAATACCCTGTCCCTACCTATAGCAGATTCTAACGTCTACAGACTGGAAAAGCAGTAACCAAAATTGTTACAACTGTCTTTAAAAGAAATAACTTCTGGAGACGCCTGGCGGGCTCCGAGATAATTTTTGGAGATGCCTGGCTTCCTCCCTTGGTGGAACATGCAACGCTTGATCTCGGGCTTATGAGTTCGAGCCCCACGTTAGGTATAGAGATGGCTTAAAAATAAGATCTAAAAAATAAAAAAATAAAAAAGAAATTATTTCTAAAAAAAAAAAAAAAGGAAAGAATTTCTGACAGTTCTGAGTGATTCTCCCTGTGGAAACATCAACTTACATGCAAACTTTTTTTTTTTACATCAGATTTTCTTTGGTTCAGAGAACTTTTTCTTACTTTCTCACTGGTTATTATGTGGCCACATAGTTTAAGTTTCTGAATAAGGGACCATTGTACCACTGAAATAATATTTTATAGGGGAAATCTCATTCTCCTATACAATGTATTGTTTCTGAAAAATACTGCCATTTTATCTTTCTTTGTGATACTGACTTACCTTTTCTTCTGTAATCAGGGTTACCAGAGCTGGAATTGGAAGCAATTGATAACCAATTTGGACAGCCAGGAACAGGTGATCAGATTCCATGGACAAATAATACAGTGACTGCTGTAAATCAGAATAAGCCAGAAGAGTAAGTAATACATTTCCTATCAGATACCAACTTCTACAACAAAGAACTATTTCCCAATCTGGACTCTAGCCTACATTGGTATTTTGTGAGATAGTAGTAGAAGTAAATGTTTAATGAGAAAAGGGGGATAGAGGAAGACCCTACATTAAACAGATTATTTACTGTGTGACTGCAAAGCTAGTATGTATTGTAATTACGGAAAGATTAATATAGTATGCAGCAGTTGTTTTCTTTTTCATCTCTTGCTTTGCTTTGACTGATTACTGTAAAATTTCTGAGATCTCTAGATGAATGTAGAGCTCAGTGTACCAATAATTATAAAAGCTCTTGAGCTTTTAATTGTATAATTATTTTGTCCAGTGTGTCTTTGGAGCAAGATGATATAAGGAGGGAAAGTACTTTTTACATCTACTCAATGTCCCATCTTGATTAGAATTTAATTTCTTAATTGACATAAGTAGCTCCATTCCAGAACATTAGAGTACATCTCATCTCCTGCATAGCAACCAAAGGATGACTAGACAGTGTTGAATGTGGATTAGAGCTTTAACTATGAACTGTATTCCCATTTACCTTCCCCAGAGAAGATTCCTTATAATTATGTTTGTATTATTAGTATTATTTTCTATATATTTCTGCATTTTATGCATCTGTTGGTATCAGATGGATTAGACTGTGTATTTCCTTCATGTAATCAACAGGTTTTTTTGTTGCTTAGCACTGAGAATGTTTCATTTTCCTAGTTTGATTTCTTTTGTAAATGGTAATCATGTTATTTTATGATTAAATCAATACGATTTGCTCTTTGAAACTTAAGTATAAATAGAATAAATCTTACTGTAGGCTAGATGATTTTTCCCTGAGCTTTTGATTTTTATTTTTGACTTTCATGAAGAATTCTTTTCCCTTTCTTAACTATGTTTAGTTAATTTTTCAAGCTATTTCTATAAGCTAAGAGGAAGAACATGGAAGCAAATTTCAGTGATTGACAAAACAGTGAAAATATATTCAAGCTACATAAGAACATTTATAAATTTCTACACATAAATATAGAACATTTCATTGTGTGAGAATTGGTTGAAAAAGCATCTCAACAGAATTTTCTAGAGCAAGATTTGTGTGTATCTCATATATATATATGTGTGTGTGTATATATATAAATATATATGTTTGTGTTATTGAGATTGAATACTTATTTGCTATATCAGTTTTAAACTCTTTTATCTTTTGATTCTATAGCCAGTGTATTAGTTCACAATTAGATGAGCTTCTCTGTCCACCAACAACAGTAGAAGGAAGAAATGATGAGAAGGCTCTTCTTGAACAGCTAGTGTCCTTCCTCAGCGGCAAAGATGAAACTGAGCTAGCTGAATTAGATAGAGCTCTGGGAATTGACAAACTCGTCCAGGTATTTATTAAAACTGGCATTATTTAAATGATACAATCCTGAGAAGCTAGAAAATTATTTTTAAGCAAGATTTTTCAATATTGTTCTCACTGTGTTTAAGTAGTTTTATAACTTATTCTTGCGAAAGTTATCAAAATATAGCTAAATAATGAGGTTTTTAAACAAAAAGTCATAA
The DNA here is from genome assembly GCA_028533885.1 of Nasua narica. Lineage (NCBI taxonomy): Eukaryota > Metazoa > Chordata > Mammalia > Carnivora > Procyonidae > Nasua > Nasua narica. The sequence goes on from CM052811.1 coordinate 16,744,125, forward strand.
TAATTAGAAATAGAATTAGAAAGTCTTAGCCATAGTGATGGACCAGAATCTTAGAGGCTCCCCCTAGAAGAGAATCCAGATTTATGTAATGACTTCTTATCCAAGAACTTAATTTATCCTTCATTCATGCTTGACATCAAAGTGTATATTCCATGATACTCCAGCTTCCAGGTATTTTTCACATTTGGGGTGGAAAAATCAATTTAGTGCTTCATGACCAACCTTTTTTAAGTAACAAAATATAAAAAAAAGGGGAAGTTATATTTCATAAAACTTTCCTTTCAGTTATGTACACACATGTGCATGTACAAACGTGTGTGTGTGCATGTGCACACACACACACACACACACTGGGTCATAATTTAAATTAGATTTTTTACATGAGTAATAGTTATCAATTTTAAAAGCCATAATTATGGCATTCTTTTAGGCCAGCTATGAATTTTTTTTTTCAAGTAAGAGGAAAGCATGAATTCTCTATTTGAGATAGAAAAATGCCTGACTAATCCCTCCTTTAATAATCTACTTCTCATGGTAAACTATTAAATGTAACATTTGTTGACTCTTGACTTTGCAGTGTGGTTCTCTTCAAACCTTTTAGCTTCATTCCGTTGATTTTAGCCTGTGTTTTAAACATGTTTTTGTCTCTTTTCTGAGATTTTTAAACATCTCAGTTGATCTGTTACTCCATTTCATAAGTAGCTTTCAAAAGTGATTAGGTAGCAAACTCCTAGAGACCTTCATGAACTCAGCATAATATTTTATAATAAAACTTTCTAGAGATAACGTGTTCTCAGATCCAAGATTATACAGAGAAGCATGTCATTTATTGGCAGTAATTTATTTGTAAAATGTTCTGGCTTATTTTCCAACAGGGAGGTGGATTAGATGTCTTATCAGAGAGGTTTCCACCACAACAAGCAACACCGCCTTTGATGATGGAAGAAAGACCCAGCCTTTATTCCCAGCCTTATTCTTCTCCTTCACCTACTGCCAATCTCTCTAGCCCTTTCCAAGGCATGGTCAGGCAAAAACCTTCACTGGGGACTATGCCTGTCCAAGTGACGCCTCCCCGAGGCGCCTTCTCCCCCGGCATGGGCATGCAGCCCCGGCAGCCGCTGAACAGGCCTCCGGCTGCGCCCAACCAGCTGCGGCTCCAGCTTCAGCAGCGCTTGCAGGGGCAACAGCAGGTGAGTCGTCCGGGTTGGCAGGGGGTGCTCGTAAAGGCCTGTGTTAACTCGCGCCGCACTAACACTGCCCATGGGCTAGAATAAAGGTGTCAGGGGCAAGTGTTCCCACAACCTTGATGAAAAACTCAAAAAACCATCCTTGGTCGGCGAGGATAAGGTAAAGGAGACTCTCATTCAGTTAAAGACACCTGGCTCATAACAAAGTACTCTGAGACTCAACAATTTAAAAACAATTTAATTCTGTTTTTTGCAATAAAAAGTACTTTGGATGAACATCCTATTATTATGAAATTAATAAAGAGAAATATATAGCTTAATTTATAAAGTAGAGCATCTAGAGATACCATTCTGATTGTTGGAACAGAAAATGAAATTTATGTTGTTTGAATTTGGCGTGATTGAAGCTTACTGATGTTATAGCATTAAGAGAATGGAGGAAAGGGTAGTTTGGGGGTCCTGAGGAGTTGGGTGAGTTAAATCTTCTCTTTCTTGACAGATAATGAGTGGGTATCATGGCATAAATATTTAAGATTGTCTAACCAACAAATACAGAGATAAGCATTTAAGAACCAAAAAAGCAAGTAGTTAAAAGTATTATCTGAGTGGGGGGTCGCCTGGGTGGCTCAGTCAAGCATCCTACTCTTAATCTCAAGTCTTGATCTTAGGGTCATGAGTTCAAACCCTGTATTGGGCTCCACACTGGGCGTGGAGCCCACTTGAAAAAAAAAAGGTATTGCTCTGAGAAGCAGGACCAGGACTATAGACTGTTGCTTCTTTTTCTTAACCTTTTTGTATTTTTTTAATCATCTGTGTGTATTGCTTTCGATTTTCTTTAAAGTATTTAAAGCAATTTCCTAGAGTATTACAAATTCAAGAAAGAGAAAGAAGGAACTAAATTATATAACTTAGGTGGCTTGACAGTCAAATTATTTACCCTTTTAAAGCCTCTGATTTCTGATTATATCCATAAAAGAAATACAATAAATAATTCCTCTACCTCATAGGTGGTATGTGGTTTGAACGCGATAGTACATGTAAAGATCTTGGCACAGTGCCAGGCATGCAGTAACACTTAATAAATATTACCTACTGTTACAAAATTATATTCAATAAATAATATAAAATGAGTTTCCTTTCCACTTGAAGAAGGTGATGAAAGGGACAGGGAAAGGAAGGATGAGATAGGAAGAAATTATTAATAGGAGAATAGCAAGGAAAGGAATAATTTCTAAAATGCTGGGGTGGAATAAAGAACTCAGAAAGGAATTAGGGGAAGAGAGTGAAGAAAAGAGAAACAAAGAAAGGATATAGTAATATGATCTGAGTATTAGTTGAAGGTAAACTACTTCTTTATTATAACTTGCCATTCATTATTCAATAGAGAGCACAGGAATAAGAGATGGTTATAGTTCACAAAACACACTGTTCACAAAATATATTTGGGGAGCCTCTACTCGGTACTATGAGGAATACAAAGAATAAAAGATAAAGGCAACTTTTAGAACTTACAGTCAGCTTGGGGCATTCCAAATACACACCTGGAAAGTGAAATAACAGTGCAAGTAGTAAGTGAGTAAAGGCTATCCCAAAAAGTAGAGGAAAACCTAAGGTGTGCTGATTTTCTTATTTTACAGGATAGAGTCAGTAAACACTGACTAAAGTTAAAGGCTTATTGAGCCATGCTAGATCAGCAGTCTAGGTCAGGTTTGGGAATGTGTGAATAATCATTCACGTGTGGGAAAAAACTGCTTTTACTTTGCTCCTAAAGCAGCTGATAAGCAGAGCAGCAGTGCAAAGGATAGTCGTGTAATGAGGATGCAAATAAGTGAACATGGCTCCCTGTTGCTACCTGTAAATATTATGGAGACATGTTCAAAGTTTGGTGGCCTTGGTAGCCCAACAAAACGCAAATACAAAACTTGGGGCACACTAACACAAAATTTTAAGCCCTCAGATATGTCAGTACACAAAACAAGTTACAACTGCCATGTAAGACAGTATTCTACCTACTGAGCCTCATCAGCCAGACCTACTGTTTGGGTTCTGGACCATAAATTCTTCTGTCTAACAGCAGCCCTCTGTCCATAGTGGCTCTTACTCTGCAAATGCTTGGAGTCTTCTGTGTGTGTCCACTTAAGGGCGCTCTGTGAGAAGGTCTGGCCAAGGGTTATGTCTGTCAGTAGTTAAGATGCTGTCAGCAACAAGGAAAGAAAAGTAATAAAACCATTTTAAAAAAGCATTTTGACTCAGATGATGAGATGATGCAAAATAGGTCAAAATGTGGTTATCTCAGAAGCTCCAGAATGTTATCGGGGATTTAGGTTCTTTCTATCTTTTTACTCTATAATCCTTTGCAGCTAGAAAAATGGCTCCCACGGTTACAAATATCATATCCAAACAAAATTGACAGGAAAAGGGGCACTCTTTCCTACCCATCTTTTTTCAAAAGCCGAGAAATCTTTTCTAGGTTCTTCTCCTTCTCTACTCCCTATCACTCCAATAAAAGAAAAAGGACCAAAAAAAATTTTTAAGCATTTCACACACTGGCTAGCCAGAACAGAGTCATATGTAAACCCTTAACCAACTGCAGACAAGGATTGGCTTAGGGTACTTAGGGTGCCCCTTGAGACATGTAATTTCGGATAATCAGCTGAATAGAAATCCTATTTTGTCATCAAGGAAAAAGAGAAGGGTAAATGGCTGTGGGCTGACAATAAAATACCTGATAAAATCAAGAAATTGAGATTTAAATGTTATTTAAAGTTATACAGGTAAATTCACAGTTGGATCAAATTGGTGAACCAAGGTGGAACGTCTGGCCTTTCTATAGGTTATATATTATAAGTGAATAAGTTCATATTAGTGCAGAAAAAAAGAGTATCATTGGCACACTAAAAATTAAGTGATTTGGGGTTTTTTTTTAAAGATTTTATTTATTTTTGACAGCGAGAGGGAGAGATCGCAAGTAGGCAGAGAGGCAGGCAGAGAGAGCTTGGGAAGCAGGCTCCCTGCTGAGCAGAGAGCCCGATGTGGGGCTTGATCCCAGGACCCTGAGATCATGACCTGAGCTGAAGGCAGAGGCTTTAACCCACTGAGCCACCCAGCCGCCCCTAAAAATTAAGTGATTTTGAAATGCAGAAGGCAAACATGACGAAAAAACAAAATAATCATATGCAGGCAATACAGCTGCTTATATAGAAAATCCAAGAGAATCTACAGGGAATTTAAAATCGGTAGAGGAATTCGGCAGTGTTTCTAGGGGAAAATCCTTTTCACTAGCAACAACCAATTAGAAAATACAATTTCAAAATATGTTCATAATTTGTAAGACTTAGAAAATTATAAATCATAATTGAAAAAAGTTCCAAATAAAGATATTAGTGAATGGAAAGACATCATAAAGATGGCAATTGTTCAGAAATTAATTAAATTCAGTAGAATTCCAATCAAAAGCTCAATATGAAATCGACAAATAAATGCTAACTTCATTTTAGAAGCATGAATACAATCTTAAAGAATTGTGAGGATGAACTTGCCCTGTCAGATACCAAGATTTAAAATCAAGCTTTAAAATTAAAACAATGTGGAACTGGCGTAGGCATAGACAATTCTACCAATTGGAACATAGTAGAGAATCCAGAGACACATCCAGATGTATAGAAAGATTTAATAAGGGACACAGGTGGCAATCAGTGGAGAAAGGATGGCCTGTATAATAAATGCTGGTACATCAGACTGACCTTGAGGGGAAAAAATAATACTCCTTAATCTCATACCTTATACAAAAATAAATAAATTCTAGGTATTTTAATGATCTAAATGTGAATATGAGAAGATTTATGTGGCCCCTAAAAGGCATAAGGGAAAAGTTTGATGTTTGCGTTAAAATTGAAAACTTATAAGAGGAAAAACACCGTTAACAAGGTTAAACATAGACTCAGGGAAGATATTTGCAACACTGAATAAATGACAAAGGATTGGTATCCAGAATACATCAGACGCATAACATGGCGTTCATAATCCACGTACCTCGCTAGATCGATAGCATCTGTTTACTTGTTGGTCATGTCCTCTCATTCCTCCTTCCCTCTTGCCAAACACAGGACATATAAAGCCTCTCATAGGCAGGAATATACGACAGTGCCTGATGATTTGAAAAAAGAAAGGTACAAACTCAGGTCTACATCATAGTTTCTTTCTTTTTAATGGATTTTAAGATCAGTTTAAGAACATATTTCTTGACTGTAAGTATATCTCATTGACGGGAATGTGGTGCACAAGGAGTAAAAAGATTCTACAGTTTTACATTTGATTATACAGTTGTGAATAATCCCCAGTTGGGAGAGAGGGGGAGGAAAAATACCCTAGGGAACTAGTAGAGATTCACTGGTTAAAACTTTTAAGGAATAGCAAAAATGAAGGAGGGAGCTGGTGATTAAGAAGAAATACAAAGTTGTAATGAAGGCTTTGGATATAGTGTCTGCTCACATGTCAAGTAAGCAAAGAAATCTATCCTGATACCAATAAACAATTCCTAAAGTTCTATTTTGAGAAAAGGACAACAGCAAAAATGGGTAGACCTGCTGTTTGTAGAAAATTATGTAAGATTGGCTCATAAAAGATACGGTTATTCTGTTCTAGTTTTGTATTCTTTTTCTCCAGCCAGGGTCTTCATATTCTCAAGAAAAGAATACTATTAAAAGGGAGTAACATTGGAGACACATAAAGAAATGTGATGTACTTAGCCATCTTAAAACAAGTCAAGTCCAATGTGTTCTATGTAGAGTATTGGAGAAATGTATGGATCTGGTAGAAGAACCACTATTGATTATTTTTTATATATTAGAGAAATAGAAGTGACCAGAAAGTAGAACTAAGATCAAAGGGCAGAAAATGTAGGGAAGCTAATTTCACCTCTAGAATTCTGGCCTTGAAAACTGCCTGATAGAAGAATAACTTCTTTAAAAGAAACCCCCTCGTGGAGCTCAGTCAGTTAAGCTTCAGCTCTGGTTTTGGCACAGGTCATGATCTTGCAGTCATGGCATCAAGCCCTGCATGGGGCTCTGCGCTCAGCACAAGGTCTGCTTCACATTCTCTCACTCTCTCCCTCCATGTGTCTTCTCTCTAATAAATAAATAAATAAATAAATAAATAAATAAATAAATAAATAAATAAATAAATAAATAAATAAATAAATAAAATCTTAAAAATATAAAAGAACTCCTTGTCAAGAATGTACATGTGGCTAAATCAGGGTTTTCAGCCTTGGCACTATTGACCTTTTGAGACAGATAATTCTAGTTATGGGGGCTTTCCCATTCATTTAAGAATGTCTGACAGCATCCCTGACCTTTACCTTACATGCCAGTTGCCACCTTTCCCCAAGTTGTGCAGCCAAAAGTGTCTTCAGTCATTGCTAAATTTCTCTTGTGGGGCAGAATCACCCTCGGTTGAGATCCTCTAGGCCAGATAATCATCTTTTAGGTTTCCAATGGAAGGATTTCTTGATAAGACATTGAAAAAAAAATCCATTCAGACAGACAAAATGTCAGCCAGCCTGAACTCTTGAGTGTGTATGTGTAGGGTGTGTGTGTGTGTGTGTATGTGTGTGTGTGTAGATGGGTAGGCTGTGTTTGTACTGTTCCACGGGCTATAAGCCCCACATTTCCTTTAATAATACAAACCTTTTGACCTGGCCTTTATAGATTTCTGAATTTATGCCCCCAGCTCTGAGGACTCCCGACTCTCTCCTCCCACCAACCAAAAGTCAAGATTTCCGAGGAGTTAAAGGATATGGTGACCCTTTTGGGAAGACTTCCTAGGAAGAATAGAACTTGACCTGCTTGCTAGATAATGAGTAGCATAATGAGAAGAGGCCAGAGTGAGGCATCTATATACAGCATTAGTCAGGTTGTACACAGAGAGAGGGGAGGAGGAAATGAAAAGAATTATCTCAAGGGCAGAAGTAGATAAATTTTTCTTTAACAGAATGTGCTTTAGAATAATTTCTTCTACTTCTAAAAATAGACTATTTATTTTCTAAGGTTGTAATTTATTTCCTAAGGTTATTTTCTCATTTTTACTACTTCTCAAGCATCTTTCCTCCCTCCCCACCCATTTCTTTCTCACATTATCTCACAATTCAAAGAATATATAAAGCTGTAAGTTTGGAAACCCAACTCCCGCTCCCCTGGCAATGTTACTTCTTTTCATTGATAAGATTAATGTATTTTCCCCTATCCTCATTGCCTTGTCTTTAGTTTCTAGACCTGATGTACTTTCTGCCTTAAGTTAACTCTGCCATCCTCCTTGCCAGCTAGCATTCTCATCTTTCAAGGTCCTGTTGCACGCACTCATGCTTTTGGTCCCTGCCTTCCTTCTCTCCTTCTCTAAGCTAAGTGCCTTGTAGATGTCTCTGGATATGCAAGTGTTGCACTTATAGGTGGCACCCTTCTGCATTGGCCTCTGCCACTGGACAGAGAATTCCCAGAGGACAGAGATTTGCTCACCTCTGTAGCCTTCAAACTTGATGTATTATCTTACAGACATTTAATTTTTTGATAAATCTTTGTAAACTTAATGGTTTATTTAAACTTATGCCTATGGTCTATAGAATTTAAGAAGTACATAGATTTTTGTACTTGAGTCCCTTTGACTTTTATCTTTTTTTTTTTTTTTAAAGACTTCATTTATTAGTGAGAGTGCGTGAGCAGGAGTGGGGGAAGCGGCATTGGGAGAGGGAAAAGCAGGCTCTCCCCTGAGCAGGGAGCCCGAGGACACAGGGCTTGACCCCAGTACCCTGGGATCCAGACTAGAGCTGAACTGGTCTCTGGTATTGCTCAGGTGCCCCCAGTGTGTATGGCTTGTGTGCCAGGCCTTAACCGACACCCAGGCACCCGAAGAGTCCCTTTGACTTTTAAAACCATAATGTTTGTATCTTTAATTTTTAAGCGATTCTGAATGTTCTGTCCTATTCCATAATTGCCTGAAAGTTTTAATTTTTACATTTATATTAAAATGAGCTGTTCCCTATGTTAAGAAAAGCTTTTTTGTTTTCTAATCTAATAGGAGTCAAAAAAAATTAATGAAACCAGAATTAAGAATTGAGCTGTTTGGAGATGGGAGATTTAATCACTGTTCACAGCAATTTGGATTCTCTTATAAAATTTCACAGTCTTTCTAGTTTTTATCTCATATTAAAATATATTAAAATATAAAATATATTAAAATATATGGGTATGTTAATATCTTTATTAGTAATTTATGTTATAAAGTACCATATAAACACAAAATAGTATTGATATTATCTCTCTGAAGAGTTTATTCACCTCAAATGATTGAGCAAGAAATTCTTATCAGGAAATATCACTTCCCAGCGTGCTTGTTTTGCTACCTGATGAAGTTAAAGCATGCCTGTGACCTGGAATCCCAAGCCTGATACAGACGGCATCGTCCAAACTAGTGTTGTATACAAAATTGTTCTAGGAGATAAATGTTAATCACAATATGTCAGGGGGGAAAAAAAAAAGTTCGTGAAAACAAGTTGCATAGTATATCCCCTTCTTAAAGATCCACAGCATGCTTTGGCCAATTAAAGGCTCATAGAATTACTGCAGTAAAGAAATCTGTTTCACCTTGTGTAACCCATCATTTCCAATACTTAATACAGCACAGCATGCTATTTTCCTGGCACATCTATTAATATCCTGCAGAACAGTGTTCTTTAGAACACCAATTTGGGAAATGCTGGTCTAAAGTAATTACTTCTTCTAGTTAAATAAATAGTCTATTTTCTCAAACCATTTGTTTCTTACATAATTCTCCCCAGCGATGAAATCACGTTGGATTTCCCCAAATATGTACCCATCCGACATTCCGCCTCCAAGTGAGAAGTACCTCAACTTTTCCATTAATCTTCCAGACCTTTGTAGAATGTGCCCTATTATATACATACTTTTATACTGCAGTTTAAGACGTAGGGCTGATGTTTCTTTTCTCTCCATTATTGTACGTATCTGAAATAGCTAAGTAGGAGCATGATTTTAAAAGTATGATATATGGGGGCACCTGGGTGGCTCAGTCAGTTAATTGTGTGACTCCTGATCTCAACTCAGGTCTTAATCTCAGGGTTGTGGGTTCAAGTCCTACCTTGGGGTCCACACTAGGCATGGAGTCTCCCTAAAAAAATAAAAAATAGGGCCACCTGGGTGGCTCAGTCGGTTGAGTGGCTGACTTCAGCTCAGGTCATGATCCCAGTGTCCTGGGATTGAGTCTCCCTTGGCCTGCTGCTCCCCCTGCTTGTGCTCTCACTCACTCGCTCTCATGTGCGTTCTCTTTCTAACAAAGAAATAAAAATCTTTAAAAAATACATAAATAAAAATTTTTAAAAATAAAAGTATGATATAGGTATGTATGTGTATATACCTGTGTGCAGATAGGCACACGTGTACGGAGTCTGCTGTTAAATGCTCTGTCCTGCTTGGTGTTCTGTAGGCGGGAAATATTCGATAAAATGTTTGGAATTGCCAGCCTTTTGGCGAATAGACATAGGAAGTAATCTTACTAAACTTGTAATACTAAAACTTGTTAGTAATCAATAAAAAGTTTGTGTTACTCTGTAAGGGCCAAAGCATATGTTTGTGTGTAGAAATATGATACCTCATTGTTATATTTTTCTCTAGTTGATCCACCAAAATCGGCAAGCGATCTTGAACCAGTTTGCAGCAAACGCCCCTGTTGGCATCAATATGAGATCAGGCATGCAGCAGCAAATTACACCTCAGGTAACGTGAGAAAACCAGACTTCGCTAGTACTTCTCTAACCCAAGCTGTGTTTCTTAAAGTGTGGACTTGAGTGTCCGAGATGGTCTGCGAATTGATCTTTTAAGGTAGTGGTGCAACTTTCGTCTAGACTGAATTGATAATAAACTTGTGATACTCCTTACTGATATTTCATCTAAAGCCAAGAGTCCTTTGTTTGGTTTTATTCGTGGTGTTGTCATTGCTATTAGATACCAGATGAATCAGTAGAACACTCTTACTGCTCTCCTGAATAGGACCAGTAATAAGACGCCTAGATAAGAAACTGTGGATGGTACCTGAAACCTGATCAAAACCCAGTCACATTGCTGAGTTATCTTAACTACCTTGTGTTCTCTGCTCAGTCTGAGCATCAGCATTTTCTGTTTTTTATTTATTTTAATAATCCTTGTACCTGAATCCAGGGCCATTGGAACTTTAAACATAAAAAGAACTGGGTAACCTTCTAAGTCTTGTCTGGTACTCACTCCCTACTTAACTTCCACACATACTTTAGTAATTTTGCTTCACCACTTTATGTTTTCTTAACCACGGTGACACAAAAATTTGAGAGATGAGGAATTTTAGACAGGACATACACAAAACTTTTCTTTTCTCCATAAAATGTACCTAGATGGATTCAGGACAAAAAACAGGTAGCCAACTATAACCAAAAGGATAAATATTGACAGAAGCTCCTGTTCCTGGGGCGCCTGGGTGGCCCAGTCAGTTAACTGCACAGCTCTTGGTTTCAGTCTAGGTTTTGATCTCAGGGTCTTGGGATCAAATCCCCTGTGGACTCCACAATCAACACGGAGTCTGCTTGGGGTTCTCTCTCCCTCTCCCTTGCTCTTCCCCTGCTTGCTTTCTCTCTAAAGAAAAGAAAAGAAAAAAGAAAACTACCGTTAAGCAGCAGATATTGGCATCTTCATGGATCCATGCAAGGGTAATTAGGTTATAAGGAAACAAGACCCCACTTTTGGAATTCATGTAAAGATGATTTCTATTAGAAAGTCATATATCACAGTTTCTTCTAGATTGGACTATATCTAGTTGGCAAGTTTAATTTTAGAGGAGCTATATGCTTTGATCAGATCCTCAATCTGAATTGAAATCTTCTGAAGAAGGCTTGATTGACATGCCATGTCGCTTTACGAGTTAGACCAAAAAGTGATTTTAATGCTGCTTTTGTCATTCCTAGTATTATAGCTATTAAAACACATACTCTGATGCGTGGAGTAGTCTTTATTGCAACAATGTTATAAAGTAGCTGATTCCTGCCCCTGGGTAGCTCAGTTGGCTAAGCATTCAACTCAGGTCATGATCTTCAGGGTTGTGGGATCAAGCCTTATGTCTGGCCCCACGCTTAGCAGGGAGTCTGCTTCTCTCCCTCTCCTTCTGCTGCTGCTCAAGCTCTCTCTCTAAAATAAATAAATCTTTAAACAAAAAAAAAAAAGTTGGTTCCACTTATTTCTGTTTTTATTTCTAATTATTTTCTTTTTAAGTAACACTTTGTTTGGCATTGGATCCTAGATTTCTGATTCTTCCTTTTTAAATGGTATTTGTAGGTTTTTCCAATTGTAACGGTAATCCATGCTCATTATAAATAATTTGGAAAGTACAGGAAAGTGTAGTGAAGAAAATTTAAATAAACTATAATCACATTTTATTCATTTAAGTAAAGTTGAATAAATGATCTCAGTGAGAAAAGAGGGAAACTAAGAAACACAGTAAATTTGGGGGAAATGAGGGGCGCCTGGGTGGCTCAGAGGGTTAAAGCCTCTGCCTTCAGCTCAGGTTGTGATCTCAGGGTCCTGGGATCCAGCCCCGTGTGATCTCAGGGTCCTGGGATCCAGCACCGCGTCGGGCTCTCTGCTCAGCAGGGAGCCTGCTTCCCCCTCTCTCTCTCTGCCTGCCTCTTTGCCTACTTGTAATCTCTCTCTCTCTCTCTGTCAAATAAGTAAATAAATAAATAAAATCTTTTTTAAAAAAATTGGGGGGAAATGAAAAAGAAAAAAAAGTCTCCTAACAACCTCACGTCAGATAAGTTCGAAGTCATAGTGATAATTGCTATGTGTTTTGTTGCTCCAAGCTACTAGGCTTTATCCTGTAAGCCTCCCAGAGTATGTGGTGATGATAACAATATTAATAAGTGAGGATTGGTTTTCTCCTTTGCAGCCACCCCTGAATGCCCAGATGTTGGCACAGCGCCAGCGGGAGTTGTACAGCCAACAGCACCGGCAGAGGCAGCTAATACAGCAGCAAAGAGCCATGCTCATGAGGCAACAAAGCTTTGGGAACAACCTCCCTCCCTCATCTGGACTGCCAGTTCAAATGGGGAACCCCCGTCTTCCTCAGGGTGCTCCACAGCAATTTCCCTACCCACCAAACTATGGTACAAATCCAGGAACCCCACCTGCTTCAACCAGCCCGTTTTCACAACTGGCCGCAAATCCTGAGTCAACCTTGGCCAACCGCAACAGCATGGTGAACAGAGGCATGACAGGAAACATGGGAGGACAGTTTGGCACTGGAATCAATCCTCAGATGCAGCAGAATGTCTTCCAGTATCCGGGATCAGGTATGAGGATCGAACCTCTGTGCTGCTTCCTAAGTATATGGTGCAGGCGTGTCCTTGCACTCAGATGAGGCAGTGTGTGCAAGAGGAAAGTGCTGACATGGGAGTCAGGAGACCTGGGCTCCGGACTCATCTCCTGCCACTGGTGGTTAAATGGTTGGAGGCTTATCACTCACTGATAGCTAAGATGATTAACCAGAGGATCCAGAAGGACCTGTCTGATTCTAAAATTTTTCGAATTTTGTCTGCAGGGTACATTCTCTTACTTTCTTCCTTTCTGTCATGGATCCCTGTAAGAATCTAACGAAAGTCCTCTTCAGACAATGGGTACATTAACTCAAAATATGTGTAAATTTTTTTCATTATGTTGGAGACTTTGTTTTTGATAGTTTATATAGAGATAACCCATCTTTACAAAGTGTCTCAGGCTTCTTGTGGGTGTCAGCACTCCTGGCTGCTTAAGTTGAAAGCTCTTCTGCAATATCAGGAACTTCCTGGCTTCCAGAAGTTTTTTCCTTTTTTACCTTTTGTTTGCATTGTCTCTCTTCCATTCTCTTTGTCCTAGGGGATGATGTCCTTTTAAATTTTACTTCTGCCCCTTTCAGATTCTAATGGGTAGTGGCAATAAAACACATTTGATTAATCCACGATATTTAATCAAACTTTGATGCAAAACTAATGGCAGATTTCTGGGGGGGAAATTGAAATAAAACCTTTCATTTTATAAATGAAAGGAAAAAAGTAAATTTTAAGTCTGCCTAAAAATGAATTTCCATGAGAAGACTGTTATTGGACTTGAATAAAATGTTGAGGTTACATAGAGATTTTCGGTTGGTTTTTGTTTTTTTTTTTTGGTTTTTTTTTTTTTGCATAGCAATACGTTCATCAACTTTTGACGGCTAAATCAATTGAGACTTTCATTCTGGTGGCAACAAGAGCTAAAATCCTTTGACTATTAAGTTATCTAGGGAGACTTGTGTCAGACAGCACCAGAATTCTCAAAGATCTTTGACTCAAAATTGTGTCACATCAGTTCCTTTGTCCTCAAGACAATGAAGTCATCTTTGGCTGGTTTATATCGCTGACACTATCTGTATGGGCAAGAAAAGGATTATAAATCTATATTTTAATTATAATATTGTCTGAACCTTTTGAAGGCCACTTTCATGTTTGCTACAATTTCTGTATGCAGAGAACTTGACAAGGCTTTTTTCCCTTTATTCTAGCCTGCAGAAGTACTTCCTCCAGCATTAGAAGACCTGTGTATTTACCTGGTTCTCTATTTCTCTTCCAAAATGGCAGCTTAGCCCAAACAGCAAATAGAATCTTAGTAGCATTCAGAATATTGATTATAGAGCCTTAAATCAAAAGATTTGTCTCATTCAGTGGCAAAAAAGAAGTAACTATGAGTTAGCCAAACATTAGTAAATTCCCCAAGGATTCTTTTAAGATATAAATAAATAAAAATAGTACTTCTGCCCATTTTTAGTCATGCTCTTCAACACCTCTTCTCTGGAAAGCCAAGAAAGAATGTCCTATCCCTCTCCTGTTTCTTGACAAAGCCACCTAGAAAGGCAGTGCTTCAGAACCCCATTTCCAATGAAGTTGACAAGATTTCTTTGAGAGTTGTGGGTTCCGCTCTGAGCTACAGCATGTCAGTTACACACAGTGATTGAGATCATGAGTGGGTGGGGCTTACTTCTTCTCTAGGCGACGTAACTGGATATGTTGCTACCCACCGTAAGCGCTCTATCTGGTACCTGGGTTTTTATTCTAGTCCAAATTTAGATGGACAGAAAATGCTTTTCACAAAAGAATTCATCATTGGTCAAGTCAGCATTCCTATTACAAACAAAACCCAGAAGCTGGGTGCAATAAAGTAGTTGTTTCATCCAGTTGCAAATTGAAATGAAATGACAGAGCTTGGAGTTCTTCCATGAACTACTTCAAAATAATAGGGGAGAAGTTGTCAGGTTTTCTGGAGAGCAAAAAAAACGTTTAAAGAGGCAATGTTTTTAAATGTCTTCATTGTTCTAAGTTATAAACTCATTCCAACATTATCAACAACCTGGTAGAAAGCTTCATGACTGGGTTTTGTGTAAGTACAAATTCAAGTTCTGGAAAAATTTCAACCTTTGCAAATGAGGACTTCTTTTGGAAGAAAAAAAGCCACCAAATGTTTTTGTAAATAAAGTTTTACTGTAACAGTCATCCCCATTAGTTTACTTACTGTCATCTGTGGTTGGCTTCACACGCAAAGGTGAATTGAACCAGAAACCTTATGGCCTGTAAAACTGAAAATATTTCCTATCTGGTCCTTTGCAGAAAAAGTTTGTTGTCTTAATTGATATTAGTAAAACTAAAGGTTGAGTTCATTAACTTAGCTTTAGTCCTTTGCTTTGGCATCTTGTAGCTTAGTAGGGGCCCAAAGTAAATGAAGGAACATGTAGATAATAGTAATGGTAGAGTATGCTCTCTTTTATTTCTGAAAACCAAAAATTTTTCTAGACTATCAAGCCACAATAATGAGTGCACAAGAACAGAATTAGACATTTAAAATTTATTTAGGGGCCCCTGGGTGACTCAGTTGGTTAAGCACCTACCTTTGGCTCTTGTCATGATCTCAGGGTCCTGTGATCAGGCCCCGCATTGGGCTCCCTGCTCAGCAGGGAGCCTGCTTTTCCCTCTGCCTCTTCTCCCTATCTCCTCCATTCATGCTCTCTCTCAAATAAATAGGTAAAGTCTTAAAAAAAAAAACACCTGTATTTTTAAAAAAATAAATAAAATTTATTTTATACTAAGGTGACATTTAAAGGAAATATGATGGAAATTTTTACAAAATTTTGTACCCACTCCATGAATTCCTTGAAGCTAATCCATAGCTCCTTCTTCTGTGAACTGCTGTAAATATGCTACTCCACACATTCCTCCTAAGTGATCTCATCTACTCCTCTGGCTTCAGTGACCTCTCCATGCCAATGACTCTCTTCTGTATCTCTAACCAGATCCCTCAGCTCTTGTGTACAACTGCCTGATGACAGACATACTTGAATTTTCTCTTCACTAACACCCCAAACTCAACTTGTCCAAAGTTAGACTCATCAGTTCCACTCCCCTTCTCTCCATATCTCAGTGTTCCAGCTGTTCTAACAAACTTCTCAAGATCCAAGAAAGAATATATACCTTGCTCTCTTTTCATACTAGGCCTTATAATCCTATATCTGCTGTTTCAAACCAGTGTCCTCCATTCACCTGCCTCATTCTTGTTCCTCCCTCCTCTCAGAAGTGTCTCCTCTGGGAAGCCTTCCCTGACCACTCCCAATCATAAGCACTCACCACCCTGTCTTACAGACACTTGTTCACCTAGCTGCCTTGCTTTTTAAACAGCAAGTTTCTTGACTGAGCAAAGTGTGACCTTTTTAATTTCTCAATTGCTTAGCACAGTGGTCTGGCAGGGAGAGTAGATGCTCAATGAATCTTTGGTGAAGTAAATGAATGGAAGGATAAATCCCGGTTCTGGTTGCTGCTGCCAAATGGCCATGATGCTATTTATGGTCCAGCAGGGAGGCTTAGCATAGTTTAGGCAAAGATAGAATTATAGAAATTTTAAACTGGAAGGAACTAGATTGTTTGGTCCAAGGAATCCAAGGTCCAATGTGGTGGCAGAAACTGAACCAGAATTCTGTCTACCCCTCCAGTTCATTATTCACAAGCTGGTTCTTTCAACTAAAACTAGGTCATCTGATAAAGAAAACAGAATGTGAGATGAGTCTAGAAAGAAATTTCAAGAAGTTTGCTGCTATACTTGCAATCTCTTATTTATTGTTTAACTTTGATTCTACAGAATAATGTCCAGAATATGATCATTTCTTTTCTACCCTCATCTACATATTTTTCTGAAAGAAATAATTTCATCATTAACAAGATTAAAAAATGCATTAAGAATAGACAGGTATTTTTTTTCAAAGACCACAACCAAAATAGTTAAATTACAGAGTTTATGCAAAGATAGTCACCATATAAATGAAGAAGATGGGGAAAAAAACCATTTTCTAAAGTCATAAATGAAAAAATTAACTTTTCCGTATATTCTCAGTCAAAATTATTAGAGATTAAATTACAGATGGAGGAAGCAGCAGAGAGAAAATATGTAGCTTTATTTATATAGTCTTTACCAAGAAAAAAAAGTAAACATTTAATGAAAGAAAAAACTATAGAAAGTTTACAGTTGGCTCAACTTTCACAGAAAATTTATAATATTTTTAAAATTGTAGCGTACAAAAAACCTAAAGTGAATAAATTAACTACATCTCCAGTCATATTAACCAAACAAAAAGAAAAAAGTCGTAATAACAATGGCAAAACGTAGAATATGCAATTATAGGGAGACATTAAGGACATAGAGACATGCTTATGATAATAATTATAAGGGAAAGAAGCAGGTCACAAAATTGTGTTAGATTTTATAATTGAAGATTTGAAGGAATTATACCAAATTATGGGTAATCAGATTATGACATTCTTCTTTTCTGCCGTTTTATTACTTTCTGTATCTCAAAAGTATTTATGAAATGTATTTTGTCAGGAAAAAAAAATACAAAGTGCTAGCATAACAAATCATTTTAAAAAAAATCTATTTTTACCTTTTAAACTGTTAGGACTTCCCTTTTGGCTAAGTTGGAGTAATGGGAGTTTTATTCTCCCATCCGAAACAAACAAAAAAATCAAAGTACATTGAACTATAGTTTTCGATATTATCCAGACCATGCTGCATGGAGAGGGAATCCAAAAGAAACCAGTAGTTTCCCTGAGTTGAGCCCATGGAGATGGGAGTCCAGGAAGGCCAAGGCAACTCGAGGTCTCAGGGCACAGGACCAGAGAAGAAAGAGGGCTACAAGGAATTGCAGAGGTGTACACAGGGTCCCACTCAGCTTTTGTGTGTGTGTGTGCATGCACACAAACCAAGGCCAGGGAAAACCACCTGGAAAGATTATGGGGAACAATCTGCAAAGTTTGCACAGGGCCAACTTCTCTTCCCACCAGCCAGAATAGAAAACCTCATGATTCATGGGGTGTCAAATAAAATACTCAGAAAGAAGGGTTTTGTCTCAGTAGCTGGCAAAATAAGCCCTGAACTTTACTCTTGTCTCTTGAGGTACAAGACCCAAAAGAATTAAACTGTCTCCATGTAACCTAACTACAACCCAAACAAAGGTTGAAAATATTTAAAGGGCTTTTAGGGGTGCCTGAGTGGCTCAGTTGATTAAGCATCCAACTCTCGATTCCAGCTCGGATCATGATCTCAGGATCGTGAGATCGAGCCCTGTATCAAGCCCTGTGTCAGGCTCCACTCTGGACATGGGGACTGCTTAAGATTCTCTCTTTCCCTTTTCCTCTGCCCTGCGACCCCCTTTCACATGCAACATGCACTCGCTCTCTCTTTCTCCCTCTTAAAAAAAAAAAAAATCCAGCACCTAACAAGGTAGAATTCACAAGGTCGGGGACCTGGTCCTTTTTATTACCAGGCATGCAGAGATACAGGATAATAAAACCAATAACAAGGAGAAAAATCTGTCATCAGAACCAACACAGAAACACACAAATGATAAAATGAGTAGACGAGACATTGAGATAATTAAAAATTATACATTTATTCTGTATGTTCAAAAAGCTAGAGGAAAGCTTGAGCATATTAAGTAAAGTCAAGGACAATATAAATAAAACCAAAATCAAACTTCGGGAGACAAAAACTATAATGTCTGAGATGAAAAATATACTAGATGGGATAAGGACATTAGACATTACAAAAAAAAAAAATTAGTGAACCTGAAAATATAACAGTGGACACTGTACAAAATGAAATCAGAAAAAAACTGAAAAGATGGCAAATTCACTCCAAATTGATCTTACAATTCAAAGCAATAAAAATGTCAATATGCTTTTTGGGAAATTGACAAGATTCTCCTAAAATTTATATGGAAATGCAAAGGATCCAGTGTAGCCAAGACAGTTTTGAAAAAGAAAAGCCGACTTGGATGACGGTCATTTCAAAAATTACCATAAAGTCACATCAGTCAAGACAATATAGCATTAGTACAAGTGTGGACATAGAGACCACTGTAACAACCTAAAAACCCAGAAGTAAATTGTTAATATATATGGCCAGTTGATTTTTAAAACAATCGTATCAATAACTGGTAATAAGTATCATCCTGCATAGAAATGAACTACCAATAAATGCTACAGGATGGTCAAACCTCAGAAACATTATCTAAGTGAAAGAAGCCAGACCCAAAAGATCTCATGTGATTACAATTTATATGAAATTGCCCCCAAAAAGGCACACCTGTCAAGAGAGAAAGCGGATCCCTGGTTGCCTGAGGCTGGGGTCGGAGAGGGAATGACTGCAAACAAGCACAGGGGTACATGAGGGGAATGAAAACGTGCAAACTGCACCGTGCTGATGGCCGCACAGCTCTGTAAATGGACTAGAAGTCATTGAGTTGTGCAGTTTGGTGGGTAAATTTGAGGCTGTGTAGGTGATATCTCAGTAAAGCTTAAAGAAAAAGGACGGGGCGGCGCCTGGGTAGCTCAATGGGTTAAAGCCTCTGCCTTCCACTCAGGTCATGATCTCAGGGTCCTGGGATGGAGCCCTGCATCGGTCTCTGCTCAGCAGGGAGCCTGCTTCCCCCTCTCTCTCGGCCTGCCTCTCTGCCTGCTTGTGATCTCTCTCTCTCTCTGTTGGATAAATAAATAAAATCTTAAAAAAAGAAAAAGGAAAAGGACGGGGAAAGAAGAGCCCACAGAGATGATTGAGGCATGGACAACAAAACTCTTCTCATTTTTCATTTCACACATGTTTGTCTTGCCTTTTTAACCCTTCCTAACTTATTTTTATCATGCAAGTAATCTGTCATGTATGTTCATGTATGTTTTTATACTTAAAAATACATGTAAGCAAAAAGAATAGAAAAAAAAAATTATACAGAATCCTGGAACCCAAATCAGTATGTTAGGCATTCTTCCAGACTTATTTTATGTTTATTTCTCTGTTTATACTGAAATTTCCTGCCTTATTTTGAAGAGACTGAAATGTTTTCCCTATTCTGTTGAATAGGCTGTTTCTATCTATGTTATGACAGATCCTCACGGGAGTGGGGGGTTCTCTTTTATGGGGTTAATACATTTATAATATATTCACATAAATTAATTTGTGTCAATTTGCAGGAATGGTTCCCCAAGGTGAGGCAAACTTTGCTCCATCTCTAAGCCCCGGGAGCTCCATGGTGCCGATGCCAATCCCTCCTCCTCAGAGCTCTCTGCTCCAGCCAACTCCACCCTCTTCTGGGTACCAGTCACCAGACATGAAGGCCTGGCAGCAAGGTGCAATGGGAAACAACAAGTAAGTAAGTTTTTATATATGAGCGTCCCTGATCTCTGCAGCACATAACAGTCATGCCTTGACGATCGGAATAGAAGAGTACTGGCTACGGCCATTTGCAAGTTCGTGGAACTGCATTTTATATGATAACAAAGAGAAATAATGACTTCTAAATCCTTTAAGTTTCAAGTCATTTTTAAGGTAAATTTGTATGTTTACAGTGCAGAAAAGTGATCTAGCGGCCCCCACCCTCTCCATCCCACTGTCAGCGTACCTGAAGAACTTGCTCGACTCCTGTGTGTAACAGAGCTTCCCTCGGACGGATGTAGAAATGGGTGCTTAAAAAAAAAGTGTTCTTTATAAAAACACTTAAAAATCCTAAAAATCTAAAGCAAGAATGGCTAAATATCAGGATTCACTAGAGCCTAAACAGTGGGCACTCAGGCTTCACCTTCTTAGCATGTTTGAAAGATCTCATAGCAACAGCAAAGGTTTTGAGACTTCTCAGGCTGTTCTGCCTCAGCCAGCTCTTTGAATCTGTAGATTTTCAGTGGCCTCATCTTGCCCATTCTGCTTAGAATTATCTCACTAACGTCATTTTCCCCCCAATCCTGGCTGCTGAACTTTTCACACTTCACTTGAGTTTTATAAGGCTTTTAATTAGGTTGTGTCTTGGTTCTAATGACAGGGAAGCCGTTTGATCTGACAACATAATAAGTAAGGCAGTTAAAGTTGAAAACTTAAGACCATATTCTCCTAAAGTTCACTGAAAGGTGAGAGGAAATCTTCCCGTTAGAGAACTGTATAGCTCTCAGTGAGGACTGTGTGTAAATTAGGTAGAAATGAAACTATCTTTATAACATGCAAGCAGAATTTGGTCTCCTAATATGTTCTGATCCCAGCTTCCTAAATTCACTTTAGATTCCACAGTCCCTGATTATCATTATTCCCTTACAGACACTCTCCACTCCCTTGGCCAGCTCTCCCTCTGTTGCACTTGGCCATGCTAGCGAAATGCTTCCTAATGAAATTCAGCTAAACTCTAGCTCCATACGCACATCTAAGCGTTTCAGTGTGTCTTGGAAAAAACACAGTCCTGCTGACAGGTCTGCTCCCCTTTACAGTTTAAATACCTGAAAAGACTCTTAACACTTCTTCTCCTTCTCTTGTTGACCAGTCAGGCCTTCATCCCTACCACTTTACCAGAAATATTCCTGTCAAGGTCGTCAGTGTCCTCTATAATGCCAGACGTAGTGATTGTTGGTAGCATTTGACATACTTGAGCATTTATTCTTTCTTGAAGTTCTCTCTTCATTTAGTTTCTGGAACAGCTTTCTCTCTTGAGAAAGGTAACTCTCATCCTGTCTCTCAGTGTCCTCTGCTGGATCTTCCTCATCTCCCTGAGCTCCATTTAAGGGCCTCCGAGCTCATTCTCTCCACTTGCTCCCTTGGTTATGGTGTCCACTTATGGCTGTAAGCCCTGTCTCAATGTTTATGACTCCCCAGTTCAAATCTCCAGCCCAGGGACACCTGGGTGGCTCAGTCAGTTAAGTGTCTGCCTTTACCTCAGGTCATGATTCCAGGGTCCTGGGATTGAGTCCTGCATTGGGCTCCTTTTTCAGCAGGGAGCCTGCTTCTCCCTCTGCCTGCCACTCCCCCTGCTTGTGTGTGCTCTCTCTTTCTCTTTCTGACAAATAAATAAAATCTTTTTAAAAAATAAAATAAAGTCTATAAATCTCTAGCCCAGACTTCTTCTCCCCTGAACACTATACTGTATGTAAAACTGCCTGATCGGTAGCCCACTCAGAAGTCTAATAGGCATCTCAAGCTTAACATAACAAAATCTGAAGGGGGATTCCCCCCAAAAGCTGCTCCTCCCCTACTGTTCCCCGTCTCGTGAACGACAACTTCATTCTTCCAGTTATTCAGAAGAAAACCTCTTCTTCTCTCATATCGCACCTCAGACAGCCCATCAGCAAATCGTGTCAGCTTCTTAGCGGCTCTCCCTTCTTCCCCATCCCACGTGTACACTAGTGCAAGCCACCATCATCTTTTGCCTGGACTGTTGAAGGAGTCTCTTTGCTTCCACCCTTGCTCCCCTGCAGGGTAATCTTCCTGTGGTAGCCAGAGGGATGCTTTTTAGGCATGAGCAGTATGGCAGTCCTTTACTCAAAACTCACCAACTTACTCAGAATGCAGTACGGGGCCTGGGAAGCCCACATAATCTTGTTCCTGGGTCCCTTTCTGACCTCAGCTGCTATTCCCATCACTCAGTCTGCACACTGGTGTCTGTTTATTCTTCTGTTCCTCACATGTGCCAAGTACATTGCAAACTCAGGGCCTTTGCGTTTTTAAATCCCTCTGTTGGAATGTTCTTCTCACAGTAGCCACATGGTTTGCTCTCTCACACTTCAAGTCTCTCCTTAAATGTCACCTAATTAGACATAGATATTAAATGTCACCATATTAAAGTTCCCTGATCATCATTTCTAAAACAACAGCGGTTTCCATCCCCTTGTCTCTTTTTTTCCCTTCTATATTTCTCTTTATAGTCTGATATACATATTGTGTGTTAATCCTTTTGTTTATAGTCTGTCTCCTCCAACTAGAATATAATCATCCTAAAAGCAAGACTTTGTTTTTGCTTACTTGGGTATGTCCATCCTTTAGAAGAGGTGAGCGCTTAATGTACATCTATTGAGTGAATGAGTACAAAAGTTCCCTGTTCTACCTTAGTCACTTCTTGGGTTCGGATTCCAATGTGGGCTTGAATTTTTGTTGTACTTTAACAGTTTTTGTGAACTTTGATTTTACCAAATCATTTGAAAAAGAAAGTAGTTGTTACCAAGTCTCTAAGCATTCACACTTGCTTATCTGCTTCATATGTAAAAGCTTATTAGTCAGCACAGGTAGCATGGGTTTTATGACCCCTCGCTGTTTCTCTTGCACCATGCCAGGTACCACAAGGACAGAGGAAACTGCCCTTGCTGTCAGGTTACCAAGAGTCCAGTGGGTGATCGCAGTAAACAGAAGTAACACATGAAACAAAGAATCATTTAGTAGAATGATGTAATAGAGTTCAGAGACTGTGTAATGTGATTCTTTTTCATGATCTCTCCAGTGGCAAGAAAAATAAAGGGTTAAACCAAGCCTCTTTGTCCTGGAACAGAGCGGGTTTGTGTGTAACACTAGTCGCTAGGGAGAGTCTGAGCACTTATTAGCATTTTAAACACTTGGAAGGCCTGTTGTTTAACCCTTTGTTTTTAGACTTACCTGACCTGGAGCACCTCCCTGGTTGTTAATAATACCTCTAATACCTATGGAAGCTACTTCAGGCCCAAGTCTTCATCCTTATCTTTCTCCCCACCATGATTTAGGGGCTTCCAAATTCCTGGTGCTAGCCTAAGAAACTGTAGTAACTGCCATGGGGCTGACCAAGAGAGCAGAGGGCAGGAGAATTTCTTTGCACATTGGGCCTAAGGTGCCGGTGAACCCCATGGTCCTTTCTGAGACCTAGAACAGTGATTGATGCTACAGAGGGCTTGGTCTTCTTCCCATAGTGGAGGAAACTAAAATAGAACTGTTGGCAAGAGCAGTTTGAATGAATATAAGCTAATATAAGTCCCAAGTGTAAATGTGAAAAGAAATTAAATCTTAAACTTTTTTTCACTAAGTATGACATCATTGTAGTCCTTGAAGCTTCTGCATGCATTAACTTACATAGCCCTGAGCTGAGCCTCCACGGTGGTGATTTATGGATCAGTTGACAAATGAGCATTGTCTGGGGCAGAAATGTTCTCATTAGAAAATGGGCAGCAAACTAATAGGTTTTTCTCACCTTTAGTTGTGGGGACACTGCCTCACAAGCATACACACTGTACAGACATTAATGGTTCAAAGATGTATTATTGACTGTTTCCTAGGCATATAATTTTCTTTGAGCATTTGTGTTTTATAATTACTTGGGGAAAGTTTGCTACTTTTCTTCAGACATGATGAATAGGCTGTTTCTCAGTCTGTTAATTTTAGTATGATTACCTTAATCTACCGGAAATGATAAATGTCAGTACACCCTGTTTACCTCCCAGGAGCTAGCAAGGAATATAGGAATAGATAAGCCATTGATGGGGTAAATATTTTTTAGAAATCAAATTCTCCAGAATTAACATTAAAATAGATGGAATTTTATCAGCAGTTTGTTTGAACAACTGATAATCATGAAACATTTGGTGTTTTATAGAACTTATAAAAGACAATTCATATCATTTTCCTTTAGATGTGTATATCTGTATCATTTAGAATTCGGTAGTTCAAATATAAAGTTTCAAGTTGTATTTAGTTGGAGTTTATTCCATATGATTCTACCTACTAAGAGAAATAGTCCAGACTATAACAACAGTCCAGAACGAGGCCATAACGAAGGCAGTCAGTAAAACAAGCCCTCTGGAAAACATAATTGCCCTTGCATTTTGCTTCTAGAAAAGATGTAAAGCTATCTTCTGGCCTGATAAGATCTTTGGAATCTTTAAAAACATTACATTTGCCAAATAAAAATATGTGGTTATATTCCTCTTAGTTTATAGCATAGTGCAAGCAACCAGAAGCTGAATCCTTGAGAAGCAGCAGTGTCTCTAGAACATTGAATAAAGGCCCTTGAGTCTTAATGTGCGTAAAAAGTTAGAAATGCAATTTTCTGTGCCCACTCTCAGAAACTGATTCACTAGGGCTGGTGTAAGGCCTGGGAGTCCTAGTTCTCAAAGAGTTCCAGGGAATTCTCTTCAGATGGTCTCTGGACTACCCTTAGAAAAACATTGGTGTTTTTCTATAAATAAGAAGCAGTCCATACCTCATCAGTTGACAGCACTGAGTAATAATAACCCATGTTCATAATTCACTCATCACTAGGTATTTACTGAGTGCTTGCCATGTGTCACTTATTACTAAAGACAAGGAATGAGTGAAACAAGATAGTACTGTTCACCTAAAGTGTTAGTCTAAGAAGATGTACAAGCAATCACAATATCAGAACACCGTTCTGAATCGTTGATTCCTTTGTTACTTCATTCAATGAACAGTTATTAAACATTTATATATACCCCAGGCATTTTGCTTAAATGGAATATTCTTGGTTTAGGAAGATAAAATAGTATATTAGATTTTAGAATGATTTTGACTGTTACATGAGTAGACTTCAGTTATCTGGAAGATGTACTTATGTGGAAAACTTTCTTAATTATTCAACTAATTGGAACTTAACAACTCGGATATGAGGCCAGATAATGGTAACTTAAAATGAGCTCTTTGTAGTTATTAAATCCTTTGGGCAGAGTTCAAAATTCATCTGACTTACTCTCAGTTTCTATATATTGTAATAAGAGAAAGTCTTACACGTAATTTAAGAATGTAAAGTCTTTTCTGTGGAATTTTATCTAATACTTAAGAAACAGAGTCCAGTCATGTTACGCCCGTGTTCATGATCCGTGGATGTAATTGGGCTTGTTTTTGAGTTAACAGCGTGTTCAGTCAAGCTGTCCAGAACCAGCCCACGCCTGCGCAGCCAGGAGTGTACAACAATATGAGCATCACCGTGTCCATGGCAGGTGGAAACACAAATGTTCAGAACATGAACCCAATGATGGGCCAGATGCAGATGAGCTCTTTGCAGATGCCGGGAATGAACGCTGTGTGCCCTGAGCAGGTAAGTGGCGCATCTGGCACACTCGCCGCATACCCCCCCCAGAGCACACCACAGGTCATTCCTCCAGGGAAAATCAGGTATGTTCAGTTACTCGTCAAAAATAACCGCCCCGTGCGGTCATGGTGTCAGTTATTTCTCAGTAACACTAGGGGGGAAAGATGCACTTCTTTATGATTTCCCACCATCTTTTGATAATTAATACCTCCTAAGATATACAATGGAAATTTTAACAGAACTTTTAGATTTTACTCTCAGAAGAGATTATATTGTTTTGAATTTATTCTAAAATGATACAGGGGCACCTGGGTGGCGCAGTCAGTTAAGCATCCAACTCTTGATTTTCATTTGGGTTTGGATCTCAGGATCATAAATTTAATTTCTGCATTGGGCTCCTCTCTGGGCATGGAGCCTACTTAAAAGTTAAAATTAGGGCCCCTGGGTGGCGCAGTTGGTTGAGCGACTGCCTTCGGCTCAGGTCATGGTCCCGGAGTCCCGGGATCGAGTCCCACATCAGGCTCCCAGCTCCATGGGGAGTCCGCTTCTCACTCTGACCTGCTCTCTCTCACTCTCTCTCTTTCCTAATAAATAAATAAATCTTAAAAAAAAAAAATTAAAATTAAATTAAATTAAATTATAAAATAAAAAAAATAAATAAAAATATATAAAATTTAAAAAAACAAAAAACAAAAAAAAAAACGTATAATACATTGGCTTGGAAGTTACCCCTTTACATTCTGAACACATTTTCTTCACTTTTTCCTTTAATTTCAACAAACATTTATTCAGTACTTACTATATACAAAGATAGCTCTGTGGGAGGTAATATTAACAAGTTGGGGAGACACAACATAAACAAAGGATCAGTTGAATAATAGGACAAAACTGCTGCGTAAGAGACAGACCTCCATAGGACCGTACATGTTCGTATCAGATTAGGGGTATGTGCAATTAACTACTGAGGGTCTAAAGGAAAAACCACCTAATTAGGAAAGCCTTCTTGAAAGGTTTGCCTGAAGAAGGAAAATAGGAAAAAACCTTCAAGACTGGTTGTCACAGCATAACCTTGGCAAGGGATAGAGATTGAAAAGTTTCATGAATGGTAAGGGGACGTTGATATTATATTTAAAGCAGAATTTATGTGGTAAGCTTTTTAGGCATGCTGTAAGCCATCCAAATGTTTTAGAGTTGATCCTGGAGACTCCTGAAGATTTTTAAGGATAGAATGGCTGAATGACTAAATTCAAAATGATATTTAAGAAGATCATTGGGGTACCTCCCTGTAGTTACTGTTCTCATTTTCAGCAACCACAAAATAGGCTGTGACCATGTAGCCATAATTTGTAGCAAGTCTTAAAAACATGTAAACCCTGATTGCCTTTTCTATAGAATGCCTTTTTGATGTGAATTTTTTTAGAAAACTTTCTATTCTCCAGATACTGTAAGTCCCTAAGGAGTTTAGCAGGGGAAAAAAACAACTTAGTGATTCATTTCTTATAGCAAAATAGAAGACCTAAATAGTGTTGTCTGTTGTCCTTGTTCTTATTATTCAATTAGAATTTTTTGCTATTTCCAGCAGATTAAAATAATAAAAAATATAATGAACTAGGGAAAAGAATATTACACTTAAAGCATATTTCTTACTTAGTTGGGTCTTGCTTTCTTACTCAGTTCGACAATCTGCACTTTTTAATTGGAGTGGTTAGCCCATTGACATTTAATGTGATTATTGATATGGTTGAATTTAAATGTCTCATATTTTTTGGATTTTGTCTCATCTTTTTTTTGTTGTTGTTCCATCTCTTGCCTTTCTTTGGTTTAATTGAACATTTCAATTCATGTTATCTCCTTTGATGGCTTATTAACTATATATAACTCGATCTTGTTATTTTAGTGGTTGCCTCAGAGCTTATCGCATGCACCTCTCACTTAGCATCATGTCCCTTCCGGCGCTGTGAGAACCTCCTCGTGTATAAGAACCGCATAGCTCATTACTTCCATTTCTCCCGCTCCTGTGCTGTCGTTACCATACATAGCGTGTCTACATCTGTCATTTACCCCCACGTACTTTTAAACAGTTATTTTTTTTTTTAATTTAAAGAAGCGCTTTTATGATTTACAGTGGTAGTGATTTACAGTGATCTTCATTCCTTTGTGTAGACCCAAATTTCCAGCGTGGTATCATTTTCCTTCTGCCTGAAGGTCTTCATTTAGCATTTCTTACAGTCTGCCACTGCTGAATTCTTTCAGCTTTTGTATGTCTGAAAAAGTTTTTGTTTCACCTTCATCTTTGAAAGGTTTTTTCCCTCAAATTTTAGGTTGATTTTACTTTTAGCTTTCAGTACTTTAGAGATGCTGCTCCATTGCAGTATTTCTGATGCGTTACCTGCTGGCATTTTCTCTTTGTTCTTCTGTACGTGATTGATTTTTCTCCCGCTCTGGCTGCTTTTAAAAAAGATTATTCTCTTTGTCACTGGTTTTAAGCAATTTGATTACAATATGCCTTAGTGATTGTTTTCATGGTTCTTGTGCTTGGAGTTCATTGAGCTTCTTGATTTATGGATATATAATTTTCATCAAATTTGGGAAACTATTGACCATTGTTTCTTCAGATATTTTTTCTGTCACCACCCACGTCCTTTCCTTCAGAGACTCTTAATTACACATATTATATTATATTTACATATTATATTTACATATTATATTTGCATATTATATTTACATATTATATTTACATACATATACAAGTTGGCCACTTGCACTTGTCCCACAGCTCACTGATTCCCTGGGTTTGGGGATTTTAGGGAGGGGGGTACAAGGTCAATTGGTTTTTTTTCTCTGTGTGTGTTTTATTTTGGATGCTTCCTTTGCTGTAGCTTTAAGTTCATTAATCTTTTTCTTTCTTTCTTTTCTTTTTTTTTTTTTTGCAATGTTCGATCTGTTAATTTCATCCAGTGCATTTTTCATCTCAGGTATTCTGCTTTCCTCTCCAGAACTTCAGTTTGGACCTCTTTTATATCTTGTGTACCTCTAATATGTTTAACCTTTCCACATCTTGGACATCTGGAATTTGGTTATTGTAATAACTGACTTAATATTCTTGTGTGACAGGACTGTCATCTGCATCATTTTGGGGTTGGTGTCAATTGATTGACTTTTCATCATGGGTCATATTTTTCTGCAAATTACATGGCTTAGTAATTTTTTTGGGGTGCCAAACATGTGAATTTTACTTTGTTATTTCTACATTCTTGAGCTTTATTCTGGGAAATGGTTCAGTTACTTGAAACAGTTTGATCCTTTCAGGTCTTGCTTTTTTGTTTAGTGGGACCAGAGCAGTGTTCAGTATAGGGCTCATTTTACTTTACTACTGAGGCAAAGCCTTTCTAATATGTTGTTTAATACTGTATGAATTACGATATTTTCTTCTCTGGCTGTCGGATCAGGACCTAGTCTCAGCTCTGTTTGATCTTTGGGAATTGTTCCATCAACATCTTTTCTGGTGACTCTCTCCTCTGCTTTGGGTAGTCCCCTAAAATCCATTAGCAGATCAGTACTAACTTGCAGGCTCGAGGGGACCCTCTACAGGTCTTCAGAGCTTTCTCTCTGCGTAGCTCCCTCTCTTCTGATATTCTGCCCTGTGAATTCCAGCTGCCTTGACCATCTCAGACTTCCAGCTGCGTCATCTCAGCTCAGGGGGCCTGCAGGGCTCTGCCTGGGTTTCCTGTCTCCACACTGGCTGCAGCCTGGAAATTCTCAGAATACAGTAGGCTGAGGCAATGATAAGACTTAGCTCAGTTGCTTCCTAGCTCTTAGGGATCACTCTCCTACATTGGGTTTGTCCAATGTTTTGAGTGCCTCTGTTTCATATAATTTATCCAATTTCTTCATCGATTCAGGCAGAGGATAAATCTGATTCCTATTACTGAATCTGGACAAAAAATAAAAGTCCTTTGCTGATTAACTTTTGTGTATGTGACTTTAACTTTTTATTGAGGTATACAAGAATATACAGAAAAATAGACAATTCAATGAATTTTCACAAACTGAACACATCTTTAAAGCTACCATTCAGATCAAGAAACAAAACACTCTCAGCGATACCCCAGAGATTCTCTTCATGCTGCCTTCCGCCTTCCTTCTTCATCCCTGCAAAGGGAACCACTGTCCTGACTTACAGCAACACAGTAAATTGCTAAGCTTTTTATTTCTGCTGCACCCTATTTTCTGTCAGTGAGATTATTTTTCATTAAAAAATTTGGTCTTCATCTTAAACAACTAGCTTGTAATTTGGTCTTGTACTTATCTTTAATAGATAAATGATCCAGCACTGAGACACACAGGCCTCTACTGCAACCAGCTCTCATCCACTGACCTTCTCAAAACAGAAACAGATGGAACCCAGGTCAGTAAGAAAATTCTAAACCCAGAGCTGCCAAATGTACTCTAGATACACAGGAAACTTTGTTTAGCATCGTGATTAAGAGCCTGACCTTGGGAGTCAGACCTGGGCGTGAGTCCTGGCTCTACTCTTCTTAGCTGTGTCCTCCTGGGCATGTTCGGGAACTTGCCTGGGCTGCTACTTTACCAACAGAACTAACAATAGGATTGTCGAGAGGGTTAAATGAGATAAGTTTTCAAAAGTTTTAATCCAGTGGTAAAATAGGATAAAGGGATCGCAAATGGTGGCCACTAGTTGTTATATAGTAAATAAGCACATTTCTCAAACTCTTGTAATCAAAGTACCCCCAAAAGATCTCAGTAACTTCAGACAAAGTAGCATGCCTGCTGTGTACTCTGCCTCCTTTTAGAAGTTTGTTTCAAAACAATACAGATAGCAAGACTGGCTACTGTTCTATATTAACCTAAATTTAGAGATTTGGGATGTTTTAGTTCACTTCAGTAACTTTGATTTAGTCTTTAGTCTCTTAATAAATACATATTTTTAAGCTACTGTACAGGCATTATGGTAAGGTAGAGATACAAAGAAACATGAGACATGTTTGCCCTTGAGGTGAACTAAGGGGAGAAGTGAGGAAGGGAAGTTTCATTTGTGAAATGCTTATAATTTGCCTGGCACTGTGCTAAGCACTGTCTGCTTTATCTCATGTAAGCCTCACTATGGCCCTACGAAGGAAGTAGTATTCCTTTTGTTCACAGATAAAGAAACAGAACCTGGATTTAACTACACGCACAATTCTCAAAGCTAGAAATGGCAGAGCTGAGTTCAACTCGGGTATTTCTAACACTGAAGTTCATGCTCTTTCTGCCATACCACTTAGGGCCTGTTGAAAGATAGACCATGTAGACATATACACATTAATTGTCACATAAAGAAGGCAAACTCAAATTTATGTTACAAGTAACAAGAGCCATAGTGCTCAAAGAGAGGAGAAAAATGCTGTGAGGGTCAGAAGAGCATTTCCACAGAAGCGGAACCGGGCCTTGAGGACAGTTAGCAAGGCAAAGTGAAGGAGAAAGTGTCAGAGGCTAGAGGAGGACGTGAGCTTGCAAGTCTAGGGGCCTGGAAGCAGAGGGCACAGAGACAGGGAAACAGTAATGTCTTAGCATGGTCCTGGGAAACCAAATCCACTGAAGGCAAAGGGTTTGTAATAAGATTTTATAGGAATTAAAATTGGTTAAGTAGATTAGGGCAGGTGTCCGGGAGCCTTGAATGCTAAACTCAGGGGTTTGGATTGAGTCCTGCAGATGAAGTGTCACCCTCGGGGGATCAGTGATACAAGCACCAGCTCAGGCATCATCTTGAGGGAGAAGAGGGACAACAGGGCCTCCTCAGGAGCAGAGAGACCAGCCAGGAGCCATGCCCCTAATCGGAGCCACAGGAAATAGGATCTGAGTCCTGTGAGGGTGAAGAGGGAATTTTTGTGATGGGGAAAATGAAGTCTTCATTAGAAAGTTTCCAAGGTCTCGATCCTGCAGAGACATATACTGGGCAGCTCAGCAAATTAATTAAAACTAAACAACTGAGTTTTAAAGTTCTTGAGCTCTGAGACAGCATTTGAATTGATGTGAAAACTCTGCCAGAAAATCTTACGAGGTTGGGACTCCACTCACACCACTCTTCTCCCCTGGCAAATCATAGGATTTGTGTGCATCTTGCTTTGCCTATCTATGAAGGTGTGGCGGTATCTGAAGTCCTTTGAGGTCTGGTCTAAGGCATCTTATTTTTAAGGAGCAGTTCAAATGGCTGAAGTGTGGTTTGATCTTTTCCATTTTTTTTTTTAATTTCAAAACAGACTATCTTAAAAACATTCTTTTTAAAGAAGCAAAATTTTCTCTCTAGTTCAATTGCTCATGCCCTTATTAAGAATGTTTTTAAGTGTTTGCGGACAATAACACCTTATGCTCTGCCCCAGTATTTCATATGTTGAAACACAAAACCATGAAATTTTACATGCTATTATTTTTTTAATCAGTCAGTGCATAAAAGCGCTATAGCTTGTGTTCATGCCAAATTTCAGTGGCAGAATCTTCTTTCAATTGTAGCCCATCATACAATCTCTATTCGCTCCAGTGCTTTTGTATTTGCCAAACAGAAGCTTGGGAGTGAGTTTAATAGACATAAAGAGACAGGCGTACAGGAAAGGAGAAGGAAAAGAACCAAGAGAGGAGGGTTCGAGGAGGATTGAGGACTACCTGTATTGGAGAGCAGAAACAGGCAAGACAGAGCAGAGAACCAGGAAAGAAGAGACTATAGAGAAGCCGGAAAAGAAGGCTTAGTAGGGGGATTGTTGACATGGAGAGAGAGGAGGGTCAGAGGTGGAGCTCCAGAAGGAAAAGAGTAGGAAAGAGAAGTTAGGAACAGAGGGGAGGGGAGGGCACAGGGATAGCTAGTGAATAGACTCAGAGAGTTGGTATATGTTAGTTGTACAAAAAAGAGCCCAAAGAAAGAAAACAAAAAGTTTTCCAGAAGCAAAACTTGGGAAATCAGGCCAAGAAGACGATAAGGAGAAAAATGATGCTAATCTGACTAGAGGTTTAATCCACCAGGCTAAGTAGACTCAGCTCAGAAGCTGTCTGTCTTTTCTGAGGGAGTGTAGAGTGGAGGTGTAGATGGATCAAGAAAGAAAGACACTGGGGGCTGGACTGATTCAGCACCTGGAGGTCGGGATATTTGACATGTGGCCAACGAAGGTGGATGAAATTGAACTTTTATTCAATTAAGATAGAAAAGTTTTCAGAAAAGCTGAGTGTAATTGACATAAATTAGTGATGAATGGCCAAAAAAATGCATCACTAATCTAAAATACTTCACGTACCTATTAAACATGAAGCACACATTTGCCAAAGGATTGAGACACTAACAGATGTACTTGGATGCCTTGGAAGGCATCTCAGTTCTTGGTCTGGAACATTCGCAAGTATGATGCTGCTTTTAATCAGTTCTACAAATGACTTTTTAATAAGGATGGTCATAAAAACTAACTTCTGGCTTTGTTTTCCCAATAGAAAATGCTAGAACTATGCAACTTTAGACATTTTTAAGGAATATGTGTATTATTACTGAGAGTAGCTAAAGGGAAAATTCACACTGTTCTCAGCTAGTAATTGACTGTTATTTTTAGCTCATGTGTTTAAATGAATTGTCTATCAGGAAAAAGAAGTTAAATATAAAATTGTTCTACTAATATTTTGCTGTAATTCTAAAGGCAATATGTAAAAGAGCTATGTAATAGTATATTTAGATACTATGCAAATCTTCTGGACATTAACTTTAGTAATGCTGATGTCCTATTACTAAGTTGTGGTGGTTTTTATTTTGCTAATACTGGGTTAAAGCCCTTAATTTTCTAACCTCATAAAGTTTTTTTTTTATTCTACTAAAGTCATCCATAGAATGCTCTTGTAACCAGTTTCCGAATAAGATATATGTGTATATATAAATATACATTTTTAAACCCACCACTGGACACCCAGACTCTGACACTGGGCTTTTCCCAATCTTGGCAATAGTAGCAGTGATGCTTCTTTTCATTATTGATGGCAACCCTGTAGGAGGCTTGACCATTCCAATTTTGATTTTATTTTTAAAGTGTGAACTTTCCAGAACCCTGAGCAAAATGAGTGCAGCGATTTTCTTTTTGTAGGACAAGAAGACAGAAGAGTTCTTCTCTGTGGTGACTACAGACTAGAGGAATGCTCTAGTGAGTTTCCACTTCAAGTAGTACCCACTCATAAGCCGGGGGGGCAGACCCTTCTGTCTAAACACATCTTTTATTTGTGTTCCAGCAGGTGCAACAGGTTCAGGTGTTTGCTGACGTCCAGTGTACAGTGAATCTGGTAGGCGGGGACCCTTACCTGAACCAGCCTGGTCCGCTGGGAGCTCAGAAACCCACGGCAGGACCACAGGCCCCCCAGGCCCAGCAGAAGAGCCTCCTTCAGCAGCTACTGACTGAATAACCACTTTTAAAGGAATGTGAAATTTAAATAATAGACATACAGAGATATACAAATATATTATATATTTTTCTGAGATTTTTGATATCTCAATCTGCAGCCATTCTTCAGGTCGTAGCATTTGGAGCAAAAAAAAAAAAAAAGGAATTCACTTTTGTTGGAAGATTGAGAGGTGTTTTTGTTTCTTTCTTTGTAAAGGCCTTGGATATTGAGAAAAATAACAAGGCAGAACAGTTGGACAATCTTTCTTGAGCCAAATTTAATTATTCTTATTTTTGTAATCAGTCATTGGCTTCTTATCTGGATGAAGGCTTTTGGAAGAGAACCAAAATGACAAGTTCCAAGGGGAAGATGAAGCTCCGCCTCTGCTGGCTCAGTCCTGACCCTGACAAGAAAGAAGGGCCCGCTGGGGCTTTGCCTGTGCCTGTCCACCAAAGGCTGTCACGTGTGTCTAAATCAGCAGCCCTCCCCTTCCCGACCCCAGGCAGCTGTGTGTACAATCAGCTTCTTCTAGAACTCTATATCTGTTGGCTTCAAGAGAATATTTTGCCTCCCATATGTACCCCTTCTCCTTTTTTTAAAGATGGATTTAAACCAAGATGCCTCCAGGAACGAGGACGAAATGAGTATATTCACAGAGGAATCCAAAAAATACAGTTTGGGGGAAAATGCAATAATTTTTGATGAGATGGGTGAAGGACAAGAAGCGAGTTCTGTCAATTATTGTAGATACAATTTTTCTGATTAAATCTGGAAAAAAAAGGCAGCCTGTTCTTTCTGCTTTTATTGTATTAACAGCTAAGGTAGCTAAAGTTATTTAAAATAAAATTAAATTTATGATCCAAGTAGCTTATTTTTCCCTTTAAATCTCACTGTAAATATATTTGATTTCTTGTAGAAATTGATTTCCTTCTGTTTAATTTTATGGTTTTATTATCATACTCTTGATTTTTCTAAACTTGTGTGTGAATATATCATTGATTGAATTGCAGTTACATTTGGCTAGTGATATTTCATTATTTTACTAACTGTGATGCCATGTATGGATTTACTTTGCGGTTCAAATCGAAATGCCACTGCCAGAAAGAGCTGTTGGAGATGAGCTAGAGCATACTGCCCTAGAATGTCCCTGGGATCACCTACCTTGAGACAGTGCGAGGCGTTAACACCGGAAGTGCACAGGCTACCTGTACAGAGAAAAATTAGTACTCAAAGAAAATTTTCATGTGTTTTAGATTGACTTTGGGGATTTGAATTTTCATCAGTGCAAATATAAATTTCTCTATCCTACTGAGGCTAATTGGTACCGTATTTTCCCTTTGTGTCTTGTCACTCTGCCACGTCTTGTCTCATCCTGGCCTCTGAGTCAAGGACCCAGTGAACTGCCTCTAGTTCTAGAAGTTCCACTGCAAGCCCAGGCAAGCTTGAAAAGGGTACTGTGGAAGAAGCAAAGGTAGACCCCCATCACTCGCCTTTACCTGCACCCCGGGCCTGTGACTGATGACCGCATCTGACATCGTGCACCAGCTACCTCTGCTTCCACGGCAGAGCAAAGGCCGTAAGAACTAACGACGGACGAGGAGCATGGACTCAGACACCAAGGAAGAAGCCATTTTCCCAGGTCCTCCTTTGTGCATCTCACCACCCCTAGTTACAGATAACTCCACTGAACAGCATCTACTCAGAAACGATACCGAATAAAAAGATCGCTGGAAGGGCTCACATGGGTAGCAACTCTGAAACAGAAATAGGACACTCAGTTACAAACATTATCTCTTTTAGTTTCTCAGAAAATGCATCCCTGATTTCATTCATTCCCAGCTTGAACGCCCAGCCATATTACTCTAGTCCTTACCAAACTGCTATAGGAGGTCATTTCTGTTTTGTTTGTGATACTTAGATGTGCAGACTTCAGGATTCACCTTTAACTTCAGCATTCCAGATGAAGTTTCCTGACTCAGTGCTTTTGCATAAGGAACTAGTTTTAAAAAGTGGTAAGGAAAATTGGAGATGCGAATAACATCCTCCCCATCCCAGCTGCACCTTAAAGTATGCATGTCACCTTCAAGGTTTTATAATTGCACTGTTTGTTTTATGTATGTACAGATTAAAATTATTGCTACATTTGAGGAAAATAAAATTGCTTGCTTCTATGTAATTCCTGTCATTCCACAGGAAATTCACTTTTCCAGCTACTGAATAGAACTTGTTTAACAACGTCCTGGGTTGCCTCTTCATTTACAGGGAAGAAATGAAAGCTACATCCAGCAGGAATCGCCAAAGCCCCAATGACTAATGAGTCATTAAAGGATCACAAAAGAAAGGATCCCTGAAGCCAAAGATCCTCGAAGGCACCCTGATATGAACCAGTGAAAATTGGAAAGGGTCAAAGTCGAGTTGTGAGATTGGGTCATGAGGAAATCGTAACTTTGGCCATTTGCCCGATGATTCAACATGCTGGTCTTGCTGTTTCTGGACCCAGGAGATGGAGTCAGGGCAGCCCTTTGTAGCTACAAGACACCATCTCTCTCCACATGGGTCTTTATATACTTACATTTAGCAGTAGTACGTAGATTACAGAGATGTTGGATCTTACTTAAGGAGGCTCCTTCATTTTGCCCTCAAATTTTGTAAAATGTAGGCCCTGTCTCTTGTTCGTGTGTTTTTAAAGCAGCACAACTCCAATAACACTTGGCTAAGTAGGCCAGGGTAAGGAGGGTAAGCAAATGTGATTCTAGAAGGCATTCCGCACACATTCCTACATATAAATACACACAGATTTGGTGGCTGCTCTCTGAAGTCATGCTTACGGGAGAAAAAACCTTCCCCAATTTCAGGATGCAGTAAAAATGATACTTAGATGCCCCTGAGTATTGATTTAAATTTATGCTAAGGTAGGGATGGAAAGGCCACCAGAAAAACAAACAACTGAGGGAAAAGTGAGGTTGATCTAGAAGAACTTGCATCTTCTTTATGAGTTTGGCCAAGATAGGCTTGTACCTAGAAACTGTCTCCTGGGCCCTGAGAGTCAAACAAAAAGAAAGGACAGTTGTCTGTTTACAAAGGAAGCCGCGCTGGTTTCCTCCTTGACTCAAACTACTCTTCCCAGGAGAGCAGCTCCACTTGAAAAGAGTAAATGATTCAGAGCAAGCTTGATCCTGGGCCATTCCTGTACCTCGGAAAAAGATCTTGATGATTTAATTAAGCCCATAAATTCTTTTTATTGGAGAAAACTGCCAAAGGAAGCATTCCTCCATCCAGAACCTTTTCTGCCAGCACTAAATTAGTTTTCTTTATATATTTTATTTTCATTGCCACAAGAGCTCTTAACAAGATTAAAGAAACCCAAAGCTCTGGCCTCATTCAACGTGTTTTATTGTCTTTATCCAAGGAGCTAAGATGTGGAAGAATCCAGAGACACAAATTCTGCCCTCCCAGAGCTTTTCTTTTTTTTAAGATTTTATCTATACATTTTTTGAGAGACAGAGGGCACATGTGAGAGCATGAGGAGAGGGGACAGCCGGAGAAGCAGAGTCCACGCTGAGCAAAGAGCCTGATGAGGGACTCGATCCCAGGACCCCAGGATCATGACCTGAGCCGAAGGCAGATGCTTAACTGGCTGAGCCACCCAGGCGCCCCTTCCCTGGGCTTATATTCACACTGGGGAGGTCTTCCATAGTTCTAGTCACAGTTGGGCTAAGTGGTATCAAGGAGAGTTAGAAGTTGCTTTGTGAGTGAAACCTCCTCTGGTCTGGACCGTCAAGGAAGGTTTCTTTAACGGAAGAAATGACATTTGAGCTGTGGTTTTAGGATAAAGAGGGAGCTCAGAGAAGGGCAGGGTATGAATTCTGAGGAACTGCACATGGTAGAGACAGGAAGGAACCTCAGAGAACTGCTTTTTTCTTTTTTTTTTTCTTAATTATTAACCAGTTTCTGAGTTCTCATAAACATCTTATTAGAATTATGTCAGCTGGTCAACTGGAAAGTAATTGAAACCAGCCTTTGGCTCCAGGAAAACATGAGCCAGGCTTTGGGACCCTCACTGGGAAATTGTGCCAGCCCATAGTGAAGGTCTCTTCCATAACTAGCCCTGACCAGCCAGAAGCACAGGCTTTTCTAGCTTTTTCTGCCAGATAAGCCACAATAATCTGTCGTAGCATTAGGGAACATTCACGGAAAACACAGTTGTGCTATAACCATTTCTAAGGTGCTTTTAGGTTCATTGTCTCATGCAATCTCTGCAGTCCTTTGAGAGAGATGTTGTAAAGAGAAAACAAACTGAAAGGTTATGATACAAAAATGGTTTATCAGGGGAATTGGAACCTGAAGCTAAGTGTTCTGATTTCAAATTCTGGATTCCCTATCCTGGATTACATGATGGAGGACTGCTTCAGAGTCTGCAGACGGTAATCTCGCTGTGTGGCCTTAAGCAAGGCTTTCTGCTCTGAAATAACTTTTTTTTAAGAGTTTCTTTTTTTATTTGAGAGAAAACAAGCAAGGGGGAGGAGCAGAGGGAGAGGCAGAAGCAGGCTCCCACTGAGCAGGAAGCCCGATGCAGGGCTCCATCCAAGGACCCCGAGATCATGACCTGAGCCGAAGGCAGGTGCTTAACTGACTCGACAGAGCCACCCAGACGCCCCTGAAATAACTTTTAAAAACAGGCCTTGAAAACAGGGTCGGGTGAGGTGGGAGCCTAAGGGCTAAACAGAGAGGACCTGGCCCTTCTCCAGAGGCAGTCCGAGCCTGCCCTTCGGAGGCCTAACTGGGCCTGAGCTTTGGCATCAGGTCAGGACGATGTCCCACCACGGTTTAGGGAGAGGCATTAGAGGCACATTCCAAACAGGAGCTGAGGACGGGACTTTGTGAAACTGCAGTGTCACTCCCTTAGCTTGAAAGAATTTTGGAAAACGTGGGCTCCTTATGCAGCAGGTATAAATGAGTGACCAAGGATCACTTTTGGGAGGCAGAGCCCTACAATTCCTCCTAGAAATTTTGGTTTCTTCTGGCTCTGGAGCCTTCTGCAAACAAGGAATCTTTTTCCTCTGTTGGAATCTGGCTCTGGTCTGATCATTTGTGTTTGTCTCAGAACTTTGGTCCTTTATGCAACCAGCAGAACTAACCAATACCCACAGGTATCTGTAGCAAACCTGAGACATTGGCTTGAGGAAAGAAAAAAATTTACAGGAATAATTTCTTCTCCTTTTTTTTTTCTTTTGTAAAGTGATTTAGCTTTTTTTTTTTTTAAACTAATCTCTACACCCAGCATGGGGCTTGAACTCATGACCCCGAGATCAAGACTCACATGCTCTATCTACTGAGCCAGGCAGGCAAACCATAAAGGAATCCTTTCTATCCCATCAGGTTTTCTTCCCACTCCAATGCCCACAGGTCCTAAGGTGCAGAATAAAACAAAACCTGACACCAAGGTTTATATATTCCACTTCTGATGATCAGACCTCTTGCCGTACAGACAACTGTAATAGGCAGTGTGGGAACTACAGAGAGAGCTGCCTGAAGCTTCTTCCTTCCTAATAATGGAGACTCTGCATCCATTGAGAAATATATCTCATTTCTACTCTGCTAGGCAATATGCTAGACTGATACTCTTGTGCCAATTACTTCTTAGTTTGTACAGCACTTTCACATACAATATGTCTTTTTTCTTAATATTTTATTTATTTGTTTGACAGAGATCACAAGTAGGCAGAGAGGCGGGGCGGGGGGCGGGGAAGCAGGCTCCCTGCTGAGCAGAAAGCCCAATGTGGGGCTCGATCCCAGGACCCTGAGATCATGACCTGAGCCGAAGGCAGAGGCTTAACCCACTGAGCCACCCAGGCACCCCATACAATATGTCTTGATCTTCAAAATCCTATGAAGCAATTAGAATCTGAAGCTCAGATTCCCAGCCACCTGACTGGGAAGTTCTGGACACAAGAGTCAACCCTTGGGTTTTGTGACGAGACCTGCTGTTCTTCCCCACTGCAAAATACAACTGTTAGAGACAACAGAACCTAGAGAGTGATGCATAAAAAGTGGAGATCCTGATGCATTAGCAGTTGTTCTTAGAAGCTTATAAGGGTTTCCATTTTGATAATAAAACTGGGCACTAATTTTGAGTTTGTTAAAGTACTGTGGGTTTTTTTTTTTTTTTTTTCAGATTTTACAATTTGTGTGAGGATGGTCATTCTCAAGCAAGTCCCTGTACTCTCCCTGAGCAATTTCATCTTTTTCTTTGATCTCAGTACCACTTCCAATGATAACACATCTTAAATCCAGCCAGGATCGCCCTCAAGATCCAGGCCTGAATTTCCAGCTGGTGACCATTACCACATGCACGGATCCCACCATCCCAGCCCAGCACCTCGAACTCAATTGCACACCAAGTCACTTCCCCACAAGCACGTTCTTGTGTCCCTTATCTGGATTAGTTACATCACCGTCCTGTTAGTGGTCATTTTTAACAACTTCCTCCCACTCATCTCACCACATTGCCAACAGTTGCCTTTGTAGTGTCATACAGCTATCTTCTCCTTTCTAACCCCCTTCATCACAGACTGAGTTCATGACTTAATTATTTTTGGATGGTTCTAATCACCTCCACACCTTTTACCTTCATCTCTCACACAGTCTATCAGGGAAGTCTTTCTGAACTCAACCTTCAGAGTCTTCGTGACTGCTTCCTGCCTATTGTTGATTTGAAATCAACCTGCCTTTCAAGTTTCATTACCCTCTATTTCACACTGATCTGGTCTTCATCCTTGAATTCACTACTTTTGTTCTCACTTCCTAGAATTGCTGCCCTTCTTCCCTTCTAGCTCCTGTTGAGTTTGTAGCTGTTCAGAATGGTTTGGTAACTGTCTACCCGAACTCCTGGGACCTGATGGTATTTAGGTCTCCTACTCCTCCGCCATCTTGCCCCAAGAGCTTTACCTTCGCTCTCACTTACATTGCCATATTCATTCCTTTTCCTCAGCCTTTAATGCTCCTTCTTTCTCCTCCCTACTTATCCCTTCAAAGTTTCAATTTAGATCCTTTCTAAGACGCCCTCCCTGGTCCACATGCTTAAATCAGCCCCCTCCTCTCTACTGTCCTGCTGCAGTGTTGGGGCTTGCATTGGCACTTGGTTATATGTAAATCAGTTTCTCTCCACCAAATGATAAGATTCGTATTCTTATTTTTAAATTTTAAGCTTTTCAAAGAAGAAGTTCGCATCTCTTGCCCCTCCACCCCCAAGCCTTCCACATAGTAGGCTCTGAACTGCTAACTGAAGCGATAGATTCAGAAACAATATTTTAAATCGGAGAAAGGAGCTGATGGACAGAGCAGGCCCTGAGTTGTCGTCCTAGAGTCTGGATCGTTGAGCTAATGAAGAGTTGCCAAGTGTCCAAGAGTTCAAGATAAGGTCATAATTCCACCCTGATGATGATTCCCTTTTTTCAAGAAATGTGAGCCCCACATATTTGGGGAATTTGAAGAACATTAGCAGTCACCTTTGATACTTCCGCCTCTTAAGGATGGTGTTTTTATAAAGTTAACGTACATGTAAGTTACCCAAAAGTAATACTTTTATCACATTCTCAAGCTTTGTATTTATAGATGATACCTGCTTCTGTTAAACCCTTTACTTTTCTCAGAAATTAATTCCTCACTGAAAATCAGCTGATTGGTTGACTACAGTCTTAATTGAAACATAGAAAAGGCAGATCAGGAGAGACAATCCCTTCCAGTTTTCCCTCCCAAAATGAGTACAGATCTTCCTCGACTTATAGATAGGGTTATGTCCTAATAAATCCATCACAAGCTGAAAGTAACATTAGTGAAAAATGCATTTAATACACCTAATCTGCTAAATACCCTAGCTTACCCTAGCCTACCTCACCGGGCACGATCATCTAGTGCAAAGCCTATTTTATAATAAAATGTTCAGTACCTCATGTAAGCTACTAACTACTGAAAGTGAAAAACAGAATGGTTGTATGGGTACAGAAGGGTCGTTGGTGTGTTGATTGTTCACCCTTCTGATCACATGGCTGACAGAGCTGTGAGTTGCTGTCCTGCATCACGAGAGAGCGTTGTACTTTCATATCATGAGCCTTAGAAAATAACCGATTCAGAATTCAAAGTGCAGTTTCTATGAGTGCATATTGCTTTGGCAGCATTGTGAAGTTGAAGATTTTCAAGTCCAACTGTCGTAAATCTAACCATACTAAATCAGGGACTATCTGTGTATGGAATGCCCTATTATCTCTTTCACTTACAATAGAAGAATCGCTCTGAGAAGTGATTCATGGTGAAATTAAACAGGAGTAAGATGGCTCTTCGTGAAATATCTATTAGATTGGCCTTTAAAACCAGTGCCTCTGGAAGGCGAGTGACTTAATCAATTTGAAAAGCAGACAGATGAAAAGGTCGATGAACAGGAAGACCTTTCTCTAACAGAACAAATTCCTTTCCTCATACCAGAAGAGCCAGTCCTGCTCAGTTCTGCTTTATTTTCAAATCTAAAGTAATTCACTATACACCTGCCTGTACTAAATTTAGGCTGAATATTTCCTGTTCATTTTTAATTTGCAAGCTTTTATTTTTAAAATAGTCTTTAATTTTTAAAATTAACTTTCCACTTAATGTGCTGATGTTAGCAATTGTATTTTAAATGAGAATTATTCAGTAAGCTAGACTTTTAAAGTTCAACCAAAACCGGCTGGGGAAAAGGATCTACACAGAACATACTTTATTCAAAGACTCATGCACATCTAAGCTTAGGCTTTAAAATTTCATCCTACCTTCTCTTGAAAGCTTTTTCAAATCCTTTTATTAAGGACATTTTCAAATGCATATTAAAGCAGAAAAAAATGGTGTAATGAACCAGCTCCAGGTTTTAAAATCAGTCTTTAATATGTGATTTTTATAACCCCAAATAAAGAGATGACTTCAGCCACTCTATCAATTTCTAGTTCAAAATTAAGTTGTGGTTAGCTTTGGGAACCTTTAGACTTAAGAGTTCGTTCTTTTGTTTTGTTTTGTTTTTTTTAGAGTTCGTTTTTTAAAGCATTTCACAATAGGTACTTTAAAGAATGAA
Organism: Nasua narica; assembly: GCA_028533885.1. Lineage (NCBI taxonomy): Eukaryota > Metazoa > Chordata > Mammalia > Carnivora > Procyonidae > Nasua > Nasua narica. The sequence continues at coordinate 16,787,265 of CM052811.1, forward strand.
ATTTTAGTGCTCGCTTCGGCAGCACATATACTAAAGAATGAAATTTTAAAGAAGTAGTAATAATATATATTTTCAGTCAACAGATATTAATTTCTTGCCTACTATTGACTATTTGTCAATTACTATTCCAGGCACTAGGGCTACATCAATGAGGCAAATAAAAATCCCTGTTCTCACAGAGCTTACATTCTAATGAAGGTTGATTGACAAATGAGCAAAATACGGGGTGTGTCAGATGCTCAGTGCGGCGAAGAAAAATTAAGTAGGGAAGGAAGGACAGAGAGTGCTTCTGGAGGAGAGTGGTTATCATTTGAAACGGGAAGGACAGAACAAGTCTTCAGAGAAGGTAACATTTGAGTGTACCAAAAGGAGGTGAGGAGTGAGTTATGGGAATTGGGAGAAAATGCTTTCTAAGAGAAATGTGAAGTCTTGAGCCTGGAGCAGAATGAGTGAGAATAGCAGGAGATGAAGTCAAAGAGGTAACAAGGGCCATTATGGTGTAGGGTCTTGTAGACCAATGCGAGAACTTTGGCTTTTATGCTGACATGGGGAGCCATTGGAACATCTTTTTTTTTTTTTTTTTAAGATTTTATTTATTTGACACAGAGAGAGAGATCACAAGTAGGCAGAGAGGCAGGCAGAGAGAGGGGAAGCAGGCCCCCCGCTGAGCAGAGAGCCCAATGCAGGGCTTGATCCCATGACCCTGAGATCATGATCCGAGCTCGAGGCAGAGGCTTAACCCACTGAGCCACCCAGGCACCCCAGCCATTGGAACATCTTAAGCAGAGGAGTGATGTGATCTTACTTGGGTTTTTTAAGAATCACTTGGGATTTTGTGTTGAGAATAGTTGTAAAGAAAGCAACTACAGAATCAAGTAGACCTATAGGAGGCTATTGCAATAGTCCAGGCAAGAGATGATGAATTGAACCAGGATCATAGCAGCAGAAATTGTGAGATGTGGTCAGATTCCAGATGTATTTGAAAGTAGGAACAACAACAACTGCGGACATTGATAGATGTGGAGTGTGAGAGAAGAATCAAAAGAAACTCCAAGGTTTTTGCCCTGAGCCAAACGGGAAAGATGGAATTTCCATTAACGGAAATGAAGAAAAGAGGTAAGTTTAATCAGTTTTCTGTCATGATCAGTTTGATATTCCTGTTAGACATACTGGAGGCAGAGATATCAAATCAGCTGTTGGATATAGATGGGTTTAAAATTTAGGGGGGTAGTTGGAGCTGCAGACACAAATTTGGAAGTTGTCAATGCATATGAAAACCAGGAGGCTAAAAGATGAATGGAACCCAGGTCTCTCTCTCTTTTTTATCCCAAAGGTTTTTATTTATTTGTTTGTTTGTTTGTTTATGAGAGTGCTCATGCATACATGAGCAGGGGAGGGGCGGGGTGAGAGGGATAGAGAGAGAGGCAGACTCCCTGCTAAGCAGGGAGACCAACGCGGGGCTTGACGCCAGAACCCTGAGATCATGACCTGAGCCAAAGGCAGACGTTTAACTGACTGAGCCACCCAGGCGCCTCTGGAACCGAGGTCTCTTAACGAGGCCATTTCTCTCGCGTTAAATAATCATGCCAAAGTAGGTTTATCCCAGGAACAAGATAGTTCAATTTCTGAAGTCTTGCAATGCAATTCCCCACAGTAACAACAGAGAAAAACCATATGATTATCTCAGCCGATGCAGAAAATGTACTTGCTCTTTTAAAAAAAATCCCATAAATGATTTTTTTTAAATTAGCAGACCTGTGGCAGAGGGGATCTTCCTTGACGTGATATAAAGTATTTGCTGAGACTCTCAGCAAATAATGTACCAAATAGTGAAGGTTTAAAAAATTCCAACAGCAAGTCAAGGATGGGTGTTCACACTGCTGTTCTTGGGCTGCAGGTCCTCACCTTGCAAGGACCTGTTAGACATCTCCATAATGCAGTAAGGTGAGAAAAAGAAGTAAGCATAATGATTGCATTGAAAGAGACAAAATGAGATGATAGTTCTATAGCATATACTTAGAAGGTATTTTTTAAATAGATCCTTAAATTTGAGTTGATTCCTAACAGGAATTATTCACAGGTAAGGCAAAATTACATAGCCATTAGGTAGCAGAGTTGAGCCTGAATCTCAGGTCTTCTGAGGTTGTCACCTGCCTGGCTTTTGTCATTTGTACCATAAGGAAGTAAGATCCTATTTCTTATGGTTCAATTTTCATTTTGCAGCCACAGCAGCAGAGTCATGCCTTGATATCTCCAGGAGCCTCCTTACTGATGCCCCGAGGTTCCTCCCCACTCATAGCAAATCCGTCTTGTACCTGTTGCCAGATCAGTCTTCCTCTTGGATCATTGGCACTTCTCCAGAGTTCCTTACATCCAATGCTGGGGGGGAGGCGGAATCCTTACCTCCACTTCTGCCTTTATTGAGTGACTTAAGGAACATAGAGCTCCCGCTTCCTCTACCCCTTACTCTTCCTCGTGTGGGTTGAATGAATAACCCACTTGGTGGATGATTGCCTGTGGTCCATGTTTCTCAATTGGGTGGAACTAATCTCTCAAAGTTTAATAGATCGAATGTGGGGGATTTGTTCTATTTGTGCTCTGCAACTTTGGTGATATCTGCTCTGTCTGCTTGCTTTTCTTAGGACAGGAAATTATCAAGCCCATTCAGGCTACCAGATAAAGGTGTATCTTCTCACCCATTGATAATACAAGTGATGTCTTGTTTTTCCATCCATTTTTTATCATATTTATTAAGAATCTATGTTCAGAACTTGGGTGCCACCTATTCGGCCCTCGCAAAACCCCCACAGCTAAAAGCCAGACCTAGGCCAGCATTCAAGACCTACCAAACCTGGATCTGAAAGTAGAGGAGAAGTTGGGTTTGTTGTGCTAAGCTTAACATCAGAGGGCAGCTAAAACTGCCAAGGGCTGTGGTTCTCAGCCATGTCTCCACACTAACATGAACTCATCAGGGACTATGGTTCACTATTGCCAAGATTCTCAACCAGGGACCAGGGCACACTCCTAGGATGGCATCTCAGAATCCGTGGGGGAAGATGGCTGCTGATTAAATGACAGTAAAACGTGGTTTTAAATGCCCCTCCAGGGGAGTCCTCTGCATCCTGCCAGCCCCACGAGAAGCAGTGACCGAGGCACGGATTCTCAGCGCCTACCAGTTCAGAAACTCCATTTTGTCAGCTCATCCAGTGATAATTGGACTCTAGGGTATTGAGTCACACAACTCAGTCACAGGAGGCTGATTTATAATCCGGAATGTCAATTAACCAATTTAAAATGGAAGATACAGCTTCCCAGCACTTGAACTACTCATGACCCCTTTTCAAACCCCTTTCTAGTAGCGAGATGGCTGACTCCAAATTAGTAGCCAACTAGGAGAGGTTACGAGAAAACCAGACTGACAAAAACACCTGGTTTTCAATTCCAGGTCTGCCACTGACTTTGATCACAGGCAAGTCAAAGCCTTTTTGTATCTGTAAACTTGAGACAAGGCGGCCTGCATTGCACAGCTATCGGGATTGATTCGCACATAGCAAAGACGTTTGTTAATTACAAAAACATTTTTCACATATAAGAAACTTACCAAACCATAGGAGATTCCTTTTAAGGATATATCACCTATCCTAGGGCTTCCAGTACAATCTTTGCTTTATTGGAGAATACATCACTTTTTTTTTCTTTTTTTTTTTAGTAAACTTGGTGTGCAAGGCTAGATATACTGTGCATGGTGCCAGAGTCTTGCTTTCCATCTCGGTTCATCTCGGTTCTTCCTGTAGGCACATTATACACTACCATAATGGGTTGGTTCTAAATCACACACATTTATTCTTCATCTTTTAAGCCGACTGCCTCCTGGGACCAGGCTGCTCTAGATAGCACCAGAGTTTCCAATTCAGTAGGTCTGGGGTAGGGCCTGAGAATTTGCATTTCTAACAAGTACCCAAGTGATGCTGATCCAGGGACCACACTTCAAAAACCACTGATCTAGTTCACATGATAATGATCTGAGCTGATACTCATGAGATCTGCTACTTCCCTGATACTAACTTGCATTCACTCAGGATTACCTCATGGATACCTGTCCTCGCCCCTCTTGGGTAGAAGTTTATGCTATTCATCCTCAGATCTCAGCTTTAGGGATTTGCCTGAGCTGTTCTCTCTCAGCTCTATTGACTTATCTCTCTCTCTTTCTTGCCTTTAACACTATGTCTCACAGCAGAACTCAGAATTTTAAAAAAGTTTTTTAAGATATGGTGTCACTTAGAAACATTTTCCTAATAGCAGCGAGTGGATGACATCACTCTCAAGCAGAAAGGAATTAGACAATGGCCTTACTTGACTGAAAGCTCTTTGAGGACTGTGTCTTATAATATCTTTTTATGCTTAGGTTCTAGCATCAAGTGTCCAGGCACTGTTCTAAGGAGACTGTACGTACTAACACATTTAATCCACATAGCACTCCTGTAAATTCTTACTGTACAGATGAAGGAACTGGGGCTCAGGGAAGTTGACTGACTTGTTCGAATACACACAGTTTGAATGTCGGAGAGCCAGGATTTGGACTCAGGCCATTTGACACCAGAGTATGAGGTCTTAACCACCATGCTGTGCCAGGTAATACAATGCTTAGTAAGTATGTTCAGTGTTATGAAAGGCTATATACCTCCTGCTTCATAGAAGAAAATGAAGTCAATAAGGATGGTCAAGTTCAACTTTCTCCCCTCTCCAGTCTATAAAGTCATGTATATGTATATATTTCCCCATTTCTTTCTTCTAGTCTCATAAAAGTTTTCTCTCCCTCTCTGTTCAAGGTCAGTCCTTCCCTATGTCCTTGACCCCACCTCTTCCTACTTTTTCTGGAATTCCTTCATCAGTTATTCCATTAAGTAACTTCAATCTCTCTTCTCCCTAGCCTCTCTCCTCACCCATAAACTTGCTCAGACATCTAAGAAAATTCCCCATACGGGACCCAGCATTCACCTTTCCAGCCCACATTTGATCATGACCTCCTCCCATCTGAACTTCTTGAAAGAGTAGTCCCCACCTTTTACCTCCTCTCCCATTCTGATCTCAATAGACGACAGTCGGATTCCCACCCTCAAGGGCTACTTCAACTGCTTTCAACAAGTTCACCATTAGGTTCCCAAATGCTACATGTTTCCATTCCATCCAGTACTTAGATACTAACATTCTATGATGCATTTGACTGAAACTCCATCGACGTGGTTTCCTGCACATAGTTCTGCCCTCAGCACACTACCAATTCTCCAATCCACTCTCCTAGTTTCAAATCATCGCCTCTTAAAATGGAAAATCTTTGTATCTAGGATCTTAGTTGTTTTAGTATCTAGACAGGAGGGGCAAAGTATACCCATGTTACCTGGTACAATTCTTTCTGTATGAATTATCTACGTATCTGTCTTCTCATTAGATTAGCTATCTGAAGACGAAAACTATTCTGTCCACCCTTATATTCTCAGCTCCTAATATAGCCTGCCACCCACAGAAGACTTGGGACAAGTATCTGTTGGGAAAATTACCCTTTAAAACCTTTGCTTCACAGGGGTCCAAGCTGTCTTCTGTAGATGTTTCCAAATGTTTCTATGTAAAACACTGTAGACTGTTCTAGATGTTCAGAGGAGGGAACTGTCATTTTGGGCTTTGTGAAGGTGATCAAACTTAAGCCAGAAATAGTTTAAAGTCCAGAGATGGACAGGGAGAGAAGAGTACCAGTGCTTGACTCCCAGACCAGAGACTGGCAGGCAGCAACTGGAGTGCCTTTGTCGAAACGTCAAGTTTGGATAAGGAAAGAGTAGAAGACAAGCTTAGAATGCTGGGTAGGAAATGTAAATGTGGAGGATGTGAAGGCTAAGCTGAAGAGTCCTTACTTTAGTCTACAGGCCAGCAGGAGTCTCTACTGAACAGGGTGCTCAGTGATCTTAAATAAACCTTGCGGCAGAAAGCCTGCTGGATTGTAGCCAGGATATATGAGAGGTAAGCAGACCAGTGGATGGTCATCCCAGACCAGACTCGGATGAACAAAATGAGAGCCTAATGCAGGGTGGTAGCAGTGAAAACTACAATATAGTACTTGACAAATTTCATCAAATATGTATTTGTGTGTGTGTGTGTGTGTGTGTGTGCATATGTATATTTTAATATCTTTGAAATATTTTACAGTTAATCGCATGTCTTAATTGGTCGCATGTCTTCTTTCTTAACAACATGTAAAATAATGGTGTATCTTAAAGTTGACAGTGTCCAAGATTTGATGAATATGATATCTGGATGTGAATAAGAAATAAAGAATTCAAAGGCAAAGTTTTAAACTTGGGTGACTGGAAGAACTCTTATTCCTAAGAAAGATGGAAGGGTGTTTGTTTCCTTGACCCCTGGATAGGAGTCTAAACAAATCTTCCATTTGATAATACTGTAGACAATACTGACAATAGATAACAGATAATATTGCGGCTCAACTACTTTCCCCATCTGAACTAATTAATAATTAAGAATAAGAGGAAGTACTTCTTAATGACAACTTTAATATGAACATGGGTTTGACCCTCAAGAAACATTCATAACCTAAAGGAAGAGCGAGTTGCCACTGAGAGGAGAACATGATGCTTAGGGATGGATGGCATGACGTTTCTGGATCCAGCTGATACTCAAATACATCAAGGCAACTGATAACCTTAGTCATTTGAACAATCGGTACTTCTTCAAATACTGGTTCACTTCTTCCTTGGGGTAGGGACGGAGCGCAATGCAAGTGGCGATATTCTCGGGCTGCTCCAGCCACAGCATGTGGTCAACGTTCTTCTGTTGCAGGGTCTCAGCCAACTCCTTTAAGGTGCTCTCATCGGCGGCCTACCAGGAGCAGAACACAGAACACAGACTCAATGGCCCGTTGAGGAAGTGTCAGAAGGCAATGAAAAAAAAATAAGCGCAGGGGGAGGGTTCCTCTTGACTCAAAGTGGAGGAATAGCTTTCTCAATGAAGGAGCTGTAGAGCGTGTCTCCAGAAGCAAGAGCTTCATTGCCCCACTTGCTATTCACTCTCTGTAGGACCTCAGGTAAGCGGCCTGGGGGGTGGGAGAGGAAGAGGCATAATCTGCCTGTTTCCAAAATGGAGATCTTTCTCTTCCCTCCTGAGATGCTGTGTGCATTGACTATAATTATGTTCTCTCTATTTTCTACTTCTCTTATGGCTGGTGCCCATCCAGCTATCCCTAATCCTTCAGCCAGCTCTGACTTTAAGAGTTGTAGGAAAAGAGTTCTTACACGTCACCTCCATCTCCGTCCTCCCCTCCTTCCCGACCTGACCAAACCCGAAGGGTTTTCCTTCTGCTGGGATTGTGCCCACTGGTTGGCTGCAGGCAAACCATTCTCTCACATCCTCTCCCATTGTTTCTCATCATCCTTATTACGGTGCTGACTCCCATTAACAGGAAGTATTAAAGCTAGCACTCAGAAAATAATGATAATTAGTGTGTTATTTGGAATAAAGTACTTTTCTTTTTTCTTTCTTTTTTGGCCTAGGAAGGCAGAAGCCACTAAGGTAGAGCCAGTAGAGCTCTGTCTTATCAAATTAGAGGAAACTGAGATTGTCCCTCTTTATCTAGAGTCCTCTGAGCAGAGCCACGCTGGAGAACTCACAGACTTCCCTTCCCTCCGTCAGCACCAGGCAGCAGCATAGGATAGTGAGTTAGAGTGAGTCTGAACTCTTGCTCTGCCTCTTACTGATTGTGTTGTGTGTGTGTGTGTGTGTGTGTGTGTGTGTGTGTGTGTTTTAAGTAGGCTCCACATGCAGTAAAGAGCCCAACTCTGCAGAAGTCACAACCCCAAGATCAAGACCTGAGCTGAGATCAACAGTCAGACCCTTAACCAACTGAGCCACCCAAGCACTCCAGTGATTGTGTGATCTTTGATGAGTTACGTGACTTAGCAGAGACTTTTTTTCCCCTTTGTAAAACAGAGATGATAATGCTTCCTAGCACTAGTTGACGATTCATTAGACTCAGACTAGTGCCTGGCACATAGCAGGCACCCAGTAAATGGAATTAGCCTCGACATGGCCTTATATTTTATTGGTCTTTATGGCTGCAGCAGCACCTTAATTTACTCAGGGGTGATTCCTTGGTTCCTTTCTTAGTTATGGCTAATAGTTAGGAATCATCAGATGTCTTTCAGACTTAGGGGAGGTCATCTAATCTCTGTGGGCTTCAGATCTCTCATCTGAGAGATGGAGTAAATAAATATATTATCTGCCTGAATGTGAGGGAGAGGGGATGTCTGAACCAGATCATTTCTTGAGCCCCTTCCTATAAAAAGAATCTAAATAAAACACTATCTGCTAGGGGCAGCTGGGTGGCTCAGTTGGTTAAGCAACTGCCTTTAGCTCAGGTCATGATCCTCGAGTTCAAGGACCGAGTCCCATATTGGGCTCCCTGCTCAGCGGGGTCTGCTTCTCCCTCTGACCTCTCCCCTCTTATGCCCTCTCTCGCTCTCCCAAATAAATAAAATAAAATCTTAAAACAAACAAACAAAAGATATCTGCTGGGACACCTGGGTGGCTCAGTCAGTTAAGTGTCTACATTCGGCTCAGGTAATGATCCCAAGGTCTTCAGATCAAGTCCTGCATCAGGCTCCATGCTCAGCGAGGAGCCTGCTTCTCTGCCTGCTGCTGCCCCTGCTTGTGCTCTCTCTCTCACAAATAAATGAATAAAATATTTTTTAAAAAATCTGCGTCTTTTCTGTCTCATTTCCCCATAGGTTATTGCCTGATATTTTACTACCCAACAGAAGTTTTTCTCTTGACAGATAAATCTGTCTGTGCCAGCTAGCCATAAAGATATTACTGCACCTCAGGGTTCTAGTTTGTTTAAAATAAATGTTATAATGTAAAGTAAAATATGTGCTTCATGTAGAAAACTAAAAAGAACAGAGAAGCATTAGAATGAACCAAAATCCCATCGCTAGCTTAATATTTGGATGTACTTCTTTAGTTTTTCTTTCCAAAATCTGGATCACTTTAATACAGTTCAGTTAGCATCACATAATGAGCACTCTTCCATGCCAACTAAAATGCTCCAAAACCACAATACGCTAGCTTTATTACAGCACATTTTATGGGCATAAAATGAACCAATCACTAGTGTTCAAAATTTGATTTCCACATTTTTTACTACTATAAAGTGCTCCTATGAATATTCTTGTACTATACAATGCTCTTTGATGCATCTGATTATTTTCTCAGGATACATTTCCAGCAGCAGCAGGACTGACAAAGGAAAAAGGTGAGGGTAAGATCTGTTTGGCTATCTGCAAAAAGAACCTGACCTCTATTTTCACCGGTGGTGTCTGGTATTTATGATGCTAGATTCAACTTATATTAGGTACAGGTTTACTTTCAAATAATTAGGCGTCATATCCCGGTAATGCCTGTTTCACTTCACTTGCAATAGGAACCCCGTGTCCTTATCCCTTCCGAATCGGTTTTTCGGGGAGGGAGTGGGACAGTACCTTCGGGCGTTGCACTAAAAGGCCGGCCCAGTACACAGGTAGAAGGGCAGGGCCTGGTTCCACCGGCCTCCACCCTCACCGGCACCTCTAAGAGGGACGCGGGTGAGACCGGACGGGTTCGGGAAGCATTAATCACCGGACGATGTCCATACAGTCAGACCCAGTCCGGCCAAGGGACGGCTCCCAGGGCAACAGCGGAAGCCCCAGAACCCTTTTCAAAACTTGGATGTGAACGACCCTCCCCCCAGTCACCGTACCCACTTTACGAAGTTAAGCCTCCGCCTCAAGACCACACCCACTTCCGGTCTCGACGGCCTCGGCACCCCTCCCCCTCCGCCGATGCCTCACCTCGAGGACCACCTTGCGCATGCGCCCCAGGTCCTGGAGGTAAGCGGCCGTGTGGGGGTGATCTCGGTGAATGTGCAAGGCCGCGGTGGCTGCGTGACAGGCCTGCGCTACCAGTGCGCCCGCCGGCCAGGAGAATGGAGACTGCGATAGATCCTTTCGTAACACCAAATACTGGACCAGGATCTGCGGCTCTGTGCCACAGGACGCCATCTTTCTGGCCCACCGAAAGGCCTGACCTACTCCCCGGTGCATGCCGGGATGAGGGAGGGGCCATGAGCGCAGCCATGTTTTTGTACGGCGCGGGCGCAAAGCACCCTGGGTCGGGTTGGTTTGATTTTTGAAGGCTTGGACGGCGGGAATTCTCATCCTCGTCCTGCGTTAGCAAGAGGAGCGGAGGTAACGGAAGCGTGAGACGCGGTTACGGACGGGACCGTAACCAGGGTGGGAGGCTGAACGGCCTCATAAAGACGTGTTCTGGGGCAGGTAGGTGTCCGGAGGCCGGCCGTGCGTGGCTGAGTTGTTCGCGTCCTGCCGTGAATAGGTGTGATTTTCTTGCCTTTTTTTTTTTTTTTTAAACCAGCAAGGAAATCTGGGTGTCTGTTACGCTTGCCTGCCCAGCTTCGTAGGAGGGCCTGTGGGAATCTGAGGAGATGGAGTGGTCGAATGACGGCAAGTCCAAAGGAGGTATTCACAGGGTCGCCTTCCCCCCCACCCCCACTACTGCTGCCAAGACGACGACCCCTAGGTTAAACGAACCCTTTCCTCCTCTGACGGTGTGTGACCTGGCCGGCTGGGGAGCGTTAGGGTGAAAGGAACAAACAGAAGACTGAAAGGCACAGGCAGCTAAAATCGATTCATGGCACAAGGAAAATTACTTGAAACATTTCTAGGCTCTTGCCCCTTTTTAAACCCATAGGTCGAGTTCATAATATGCTCAGTGTTTATATTCAGAGGTACAGTTCTACCCAGTGAGGTCTCTTTCCAGGATTTTTTGGGGTCATTTATGCATTACACCTGCGGAAGGGTGGATGCCAGGCAGTTACTTTGGTGTTGGTTAGACGTAGGTTTGAGGCCTGGCTCTGCCCTTAGAAATATCATGGCCTTAGGCAAGTTATTTTACCTTTCTCTGCCTTAATTTCTTCATCTGGAAAGTGGAGGCAAAGAGTAGCCTTGTGGTGGTTGTAGAGATTAGATAAGTATTTAATTCTCTTGATGCTTTTAGTCTTTACATGGTTTGCAAGTAAAGCATCTAGCACAGGTGTCTTAATATGTAGGAAATGATCAGTATGTGCTTCATTGTTAGACTTGATTGGCATTTTGAAACCGTGGCCTTTCCTATATTGGTCTTTAAGCTCTTGGGAACTGAGATTTGCCTCGGAATTTCTCCAACCATGAACTTGTTTTCCTTTCTAATACCCAGTAGTATTGGTAGGTAGTTCCCTGTAGTGTGTATCTTTATAGTCGGGTGTGAATAATACCTTTCTGAGCTTTAAAGTGCTTAATTTAAGTCTCTCTGGATGTCTAAATCCGAAGAGTTATGCATTAGCACTTTGGGAAAGCATGCATAAAAGACAATTTTAAAAATCATTCTACACTTAAAAAAAAAGGTTCTGAGAGAGTCTGAATTTGGTGACCTCGTTTTCCCCTGGGCCCTTATTATCATGGGTAACTGAGATGAGTTATATTCAGAAAATGCTCTTTTTGGACAGTGTCCTGGTCAGGGACTGCTTGTACATTAGTGCTGAGCCTATGAGGTGGCTTATCATGGATTTCTGCTGTCAACTTCTCTGGTTTTATAAATTGTGGCCAATGTCTGACATTTTAGCTGACCAAAATTCTGAAAAAAAGAGTTGCCCTCTGTTCCCCCTGAAATGCTTCCTGTTGCCAGTTAGAAATCCCTGGCTTCTTGTGAAATTGCCTTTTTGCTTTCCTCAGGTGTTTTAGCTCACTTGGAAAGACTAGAGATTCAAGTGAACAGATCCCGTAAAAACTTAGAAGATTTGCAGAGAGCACAGGCAGTCGAAAGCGCTCTTCGGACCAAGATTCAGAAACTGAGATGTCTGCGAGATGAGCTGAGAGCTGAAGCAAAGCAACGTCAAGCCAGAGTGAGTGCAAGGGTAATGTTAGCAGGTTTTTCCAGAGTGTAAAGAGCACGTGTGATCTGGGAATTAGCAAATTTGTATACTCGGTTTCACCTGTGATCTTACTGGATTGATTTCAGCCCTTGAGCTCACAAATGATCAGTCCTATAGAGTCAGCTGAAATCAGTATGAACCAGTAATTATCAGACACTGCTGATAGGCCGGGCAAGTTTTCGTAATCATCTCTTAGCCCGCACTCAGAGACATGAGTCTGTTACTTCAGTCTCAGCCTGACCTGAGTCATTGGCACTTTTGTCATTAGCGCCTCTTTCCCTTACCCACACTTGAAACCACACAGTGAACTTCGATTCTTCCCTCTTTTCAGTTTTCTCTTAAGCCCAGGGTCAGCATGACCTGTCAGATTTTCCTTTAGATTGTCTTTGTACCTCAAATATTATCCTCATATGTTGTAAATATTTACTAGGTGATTTGGGTGCCAGGATTATTGCCGTAGTCTGCTACTTATTTCTCTTTCTGTACATCTACTTCTCCAATAACTCCTGCACAAGCAAGAAAATGCTTCATAAGACACCACATCATTGGACTTTATATAAATGTGAAATGTATAAGCTCTTTCATGGCTGTTACCTATCTATGTATCTATTTATTTATTTATGGTGTCCCCGTGTCCATTCGTCCGTCTCTGTTCTCTGACTTTTTTTTTTTTGGTGAATGTTCTGAGATTCAGCCAGACTGCTGCATATAGTGGTCATTCTTTTTTATTGCTGTATGCTAATTTCATTTTATAAATAGTCCACAATTTATTTACTAAATTGTATTGTTGGTGACATTTGGGTTGTTTCACTTTGGGGCTGTGAAGCATTCTTGTTCTTGTCTTTTGATGTAAAAATATGTATTTTTTTATTGGGGGTATATCTTGTAGAATTGCTAGGTCACGGGGTATGTATATTACCTATAGTAATTACTGCCAAACAGTTTCTGTAAATGATTTACATTCCCAGCACCAGTGTATGAGATTTCCATTGTTTTGCATCATTTCCAGAACTTGATATTGTCAGTTTAAAAAATCTGTCACTCTGGTGGGAATGTCCTAGAGTCTCATGGTGGAGTAATTTGCTATCACCCGACAACTAATGCTGTTAAGTACTTGTATTGGGTACTTGAAAGTCTTCTGTTGTGAACTACGCTTTTCAAGGCTTCCACAAAAATTTTATTGCATTGTCTGTCTCTTACTGAGCTGTAAATCTTTACATATTTTGGATAAGAATTCTTTGGGATATGTATTATGAATTTTCGCTTAGCCTGTGGCTTGCCTTTTTATTCCCTAATGGTGTCTCGTGATGAAAAGAAGGTCTTCATTTAAATGAAGCTTGATTTAGGAATCTTTTTACTTACTGCTCTTGTTTTCCTTTAATAAATCTTTGCATAACTTAAGATGATGAAGATGTTCTATGGTATTTCCTAAAAGCTCTATTGTATTTTTTACTTTCAGAATTATAGTTCATCTGGAATTGATTTTTGTGTATGGTATGAAATAGAGATTATACTTTTTTTGGTTTTCCATATGGATATCCACTGCATCCCGTACCACTTTCTGAAGTCCACTCTTCCCACTGTATTGTAATGGATCTTTGGGTCCACTGTGGGCCTGTTTCTGACTTTTGTTCCATTGGTCCTTTTGTCTTTGTGCTGGTACCAGAGATTCATTTACTGTATATGTCATATATAATATACACCTGTCATGTATGTCCTCTTTGTCAGAATTATCTTGGGCTATTCTTGGCCCCTTGAATTTTACATAAATTTGGGAATCAGCCATCAGTTTCCAAAAACAAACCTACAAATATGGTTGGGATTGCATTGAATCTATTGGAGTGAATTGAAATATTTTCAGCATTGCATTTTCCAGTGTACATGATCTCTCCATTTTTTTTTCTCTCTCCATTTATTTAGTTCTTCAATTTCTCTCAGCAATGTGTGTAGTTTTATGTGTAGAGATCTTAAATCATTCATTATACTTATTTTTGTGTATTTGATTTTTCCTGATGTTACTGTATATGGCAGGGGTCAGCCAGCTTTTCCTGTGTAAGACCAGATCGTTAGTATATTAAGTTTCGTGAACCAGATGGTCTCTGTGGCAGCTACTCAGCTCTGCCATTGTATTGCGAAGCAGCACAAATATGTAAATTAATGGGTATGTTCCAGTAAAATCTTATCTACAATACAAGTGTTCAGTTAGGTTTGACCCACAAGGCACATTTTGATGACCCCTGATAAATGGGATTATTTTTTAGAAATTTGATTTTCAGGGGTGCCTGGGTGGTTCGGTGGGTTAAAGCCTCTGCCTTTGCCTCAGGTCATGATCTGAGGGCCCTGGATTATGCCCTGCATCAGGCTCTCTGCTGGGCGGGGAGCCTGCTTCCCCCTCTCTCTCTCTGACTCTCTGTAGGCCTCTCTGCCTACTTGTGATCTCTGTCAAATAAATAAAATCTTTTTTTAAAAAAATTTGATTTTCAAGTTGTGTAGAAATATATTTGATTTTTGTATATTGACTTTATATTTCACAACTTTGCTACATCCACATTCTATTTATCTCTATTCATTTGAGATTTCTACATTTGGAATCATGTCATATACAAACAATAACAGTTTTGCTTCTTTTCAATCTTTGTAACTTGTTTTTCTTGCTCTATTCCATTAGCTGCGTTCTTCCGTATATTGTTGAGTAGAAATAGTCTTAGGGTCAGCATGTTTGCTCTAAATTTTGTATACTTTTATCAGATTAAAGAAATGCTCTTCTGTGGCTGGTTTGCTAGAGTTTTAATTGTGATCAAGTATCGAGGTTTATTAAATGTTTTTGCTGCGTATATTAAAGTGGTCATATGTTTCTCTTATTAATGTGGTGATACATAATGGTTGGTGTCTGATAATGGCTTTTTTGGGATAAACCTAATTTGGTTTGATGTGTTATCCTTTCTATATAATGTGGAATTTTATTTGCTGATATTTGTTAATTGGACTTTTACATCTCAATTCATGAGATTGTCTTGCGAATTTTCTTTTTTAATGTCCTTGTCAAGTTTTGACATCAAATTTAACCTGGTCTCAGAAAGCAAGTTGAGATGTTTTCCTTTTTTTTTTTTTTCCATTTGTTGTAAGAATTTATATAAAATAGTGTGGTTTTTCCTTAAATTTTTATAAAGAATTAACCTTGGAAAGCCCTTCAGGCCTCTTCTGTGACAAGGTTTTAAATTTCTAATTTGGGGGATCCTGTGTGGCTCAGTTGGTTAAGCATCTGCCTTCAGCTCAGGTCATGATCCCAGGGTCCTGGGATCGAGCCCCACATCGGGCTCTCTCCTGAGTGGGGAACCTGCTTCTCCTTCTCCCTCTCCCTGCCACTCCCCTTGCTTGTGCTTGCTCTTGCTCTCTCCATCTCTCTATCAAATAAATAAATAAAATCTTTTTAAAAATTTCTGATTCAGTTTCTTTGCTTAATATAAAGCTTTTATAATTCCTCTTTCTTTTTAGGGTCATCTTTGATAAGTTGCATTTCTCAGGGAATTTGTCCATTTCATCTAAACTCACATTTATAAAGTTGCTTGAACCTTCTCAAACAACTTGGGATTGGTCAGTAGTATTGCTTTATTTTTTATTCTGGTAATTTGTGTCTTTACTCTTGGTAATTTGTGTTCACTCTTCCACTCGTTTTCTCTCCTTGATCTGTCGTAAGTTTATCAGTTTTCTGTTAGTTTTATTAAAGAACCAACTTTTGGTGTTACTGATTTTCTCTGTTGTACACTTGTGTTTTCATTGATATTTTATCATCATTCTATCCTTCTTTTTGGATTTTAGTTGCTTTTTAGCTTCCTGAGATGAATACTTAATTATTTTATTTTATTATTTTTAGTCTTTCTTTTCCCCTTTTTGTATGTAAGGTTATAAATTTCCCACTAAACAGTGTCTTAGTCAATATGGGCTTTTGTAACAAAAATACCGTAATTTGGGTGGCTTATAGCAACACATATGTCTCACAGTTCTAGAGGCTAGGGAGTCCAAGACTATGGACCCTTCAGATTCATCGTCCAGTGAGGACCTGTTTCCTCATCAATAGTACTCTTCTCTTGTAGCCTCACATGGTAGAAGCAGCAAGCTAGCTCTCTGGGGTCCCTTAGAAGGGCACTGATCCCATTCATGAGGGCTCCAACGTTGTGACCTAATAACCAGCAACCATGAATTGTGAGGGATACAAACATTTAATCCATAGCACATGGCTTAAACTATATCCTGCAAGTTGGGGTGTGTCATGTTTTCCTTGCTTTGCTCACCCTGTCCTCATCGTAGACGTCCCTCACACCCTTGTTCCTCTCAGAATACTCTCTATTTCCACCAAAGCCCTAATTGTTCTTCAGGCAAGCAGTTTCTACTTCTATGGCCCACAGGGTTCTTCCTCTATTGTGAATTCATAGCATTACCTGGTCACTGTAGCATTTTTTGAGTTATTACATAATAATAAAAAAAATACTCTGCATTTAGCTTTCTTCCTGCTTGTGTCAGGGTAAGAACTCTGTACTCTGCCCCTACCCAGTTTGACTTACTGCATATTTTGCAGGCCAAAGCATCTGCTGCCAATGTAGAACCTGACGAAACACTGGAAATCAGTGAGCAAGAAGTTGTGGAAAGAAGACGGGAAAATGTGAAAGCCATCCTGCAGGCTTATCGTTTTACGGGTAGGATTTATTTTCTGACCTGTTTCAGTCTAAGTCTTGTTTTTAGTGAGTTGGTTTGCTAGGTACGTTATTAGTCCTGGATTGACTTGATGAGCATGGGTTTTTGCCTTCCTCAACATATACATACAAAGCTGGCATACTATCTGTAGGCATCTTGACCTAGAAAATTGGCCTCTTTTGGCGGAAGATTGGTGGCCGACTTAGCTTATTCATTTTAGCTATTCAGTGTGTGTCAGAACTTGCACTAGAACTGCCTTTGCTACTGGCTGGCTTAATGCCACTGGTCAAATAGTTTGAACCCATTAAGTCTCTGTTTCCCCATTAAAATGGGGATTTATCTGCCCATTATCTGTGGCATAGAGGATTGTGGAAGGAACTAGACTATTGTATGTTAATTGACACTCAGAGAAAAACAGGTAAAATGAAAATTCCAAAGTCTCTTTTTCCATAATTTGATATTAGGATGTTTTATCTTTTCCACCATCTTCTGTGGTTTTAATGACTCAAATTCAAAGTGAGCCAGAGTGAGTGAGAAGAGTCTGTGATGTTCCTTCAACACAATCTGAACTCATACTGTATGTACAGGGCAGTGCTGAAGTGAATGGGACGCACAGCTGAAGAAGCTCCATTTGCTGACATCTGTTGAGAGGGTTCATCTTGTTTGCTTCAGGGCTCAGTGGGAAACTGACCAGCCGAGGGGTCTGTATCTGCATCAGCACTGCTTTTGAGGGAAATCTGCTGGATTCCTACTTCATCGACCTTGTCATAGAGAAGCCACTTCGGATACATCACCATTCGATTCCAGTCTTCATTCCCCTAGAGGAGCTATCTGCAAAGTACTTACAGACTAACATTCAGCACTTCCTGTTCTGTCTTTGTGAATACCTAAATGCTTACGCTGGGAGGAAGTACCAGGCAGATCGACTTCAGGTATCTGTCTGGGATCTTTTTTTTTTTTTTTTTTAAGATTTTATTTATTTATTTGGCAGAGAGAGAGAAAGCATAAGCAGGCGGACTGGCAGAGGGAGAGGGAGAAGCAGACTGCCCGCTGAGCACGAAGCCCGATGCGGGACTCAATTCCAGAACACTGGGATCATGACCTGAGCCGAAGGCAGACACTTTACTGACTGAGCCACCCAGGAGCCTCTGTCCGGGATCTTACATATCATAGTTTATGAGCCCAGAATAGGCTTAAAAAGGGGGAAAATGAGGGGAGAGGCAAGCAAGTTTTCTTTTGTATTTTAAAATGCTTTATAATTCTGAGCCTAAAGTTTTTTTTTTTCTGAGTCTGAAGTTTGACTGTTATCCTTCTGATGCATGTTTCTTATTTATATGTAAGCTATTTTCCACCTTCTTCCGCTTTTGAAACTCTGGATGCTGTTGAAGCATGGATACTGGTGAATGGATTTTTTACTCCCTGATGGTGGTCTTCAGGCTTTTGTACTTGACCTTGTCTTCCTTCACAGAGTAATACAGTCACACCTCATTTTATTGTACTTCTCTTTATTGCGCTTTGCAGATACTGCATTTTTCTACAGATTGAAGGTTTGTGGCAATTGTGTGTATTAACCAAGCCTAGCGGTGCCATTTTTCCAACAGTATTTTCTCACTTTGTGTTTCTGTGTCATATTTTGGTAATTCTCACAGTATTACCAAAATTTTCATTATTTGTTGCGGTGATCTGATCATTGATTATAGCTCACTAAAAGTTCAAATGATGGTTAGCATTTTTTTAGCAATAAGGTTTTTTTTTTTAGCAATAAAGTATTTTTTAATTAACATGTATACATTAGTTTTTTAGACGTAATGTTATTGCATACTTGATAGACTACAGTGTAGCATAAACATAACTGTCCTGGGAAACCGAAAAATTCATCCCACCCACTTTATTGCGGTGGTCTGGAGCCGAACCCGCAGTGTCTGCACAGGGTCTCCAGGGTGTGCTGTGCAGCTTCTGTGCCTTCTGCAGGGATTGGTGGAGGACCTGCCGGGTGCCAGGTGCCTTGCTGAACCTTAGGTATAGAGGCGGAGCAGAGTAATTCATAGGGGAATACTGTCCATCCTTGTCCAAACTCTGGCCAACCTTTTTGGGGTTGTAATGGAACTAGGCTTGGGCTAAAACAAATTTTTTTAAGTAGGAGGGAAGTGAATGCAGATAAGGAGTATATGAATTTTATAAGCTTGATGTCCTGTTCTTCCTCCTGCTTCCATGCATTTAGACTACGTCTGAAGCCCTTGGTTTTCAGTTAAACTGATACAAGATCGCAGACACAAAGCCGCGTAGCCAGCTGTACAAAGATACGTATCTCCTTTATGCCCTGGGCCATTTATTTAGTGCTTCCTGCAGGCCTTTCTAGGATGCTGCTTGCTCTTAGTTATCTTATAAATCTTTATTATTAGTCCTTTTTGCAGGCTGCTTTCTGCCCTTTATTTCTCTGAAATTTGATTCATGGGCCCTGTTTTTATAGACATGCTTGAAGTGTCACAACCACTCACTGCCTTTGGAACTGTCATCATCATGTATTGTGTCTGTTTTGATCCCCACCCTCCTCAGAGTGACTTTGCAGACCTTCTGGGTGGGCCCTTGCGGAGAAACTCGCTGTGCAACTTGCTGTCATTTACTTACAAAGTGGAGCCGCGGGGTCAGTCATTCCCATTTTGTGCTAGACTGCTGTATAAGGACCTCACGACAACCCTGCCAACTGATGTCACCGTGACGTACCAAGGTGAGAGGAAGGATGCCTTGACAAAGGAATGATAACATGCTCTTTGGGATTCAGGTTGGATGAAGCTGGGTAAAGTAGGTGGGCTCTATCAGTTGGACTTCTGGAGACCCGTTCTTCTGTTAATCTAGAAGTTTACTCAGTAAAACACAAGGAGTATTTTCTTTCTACCATTTTTCCTCTCCTCTGTAAGTAAACATAATTATCCTAGTTCCCACCTCCTTTGCTCCATCTGACTTTGCCAGTGTTCCTTCAGTTTATGATTTGTTGTCACTGGAGACCCCTCTTGAGAGACAGCTGATGAGGCTGTGATGGGGTCACGTTTGGTGAAGAGAGCCAAAAGACTCATTTCGCTAAGAAGCCAATTAGACAAGTAAGTATACGCTTAGCTCTCGAGAGACCCTTTGGTATATGGGAATTTTTTAGGACCAGCTGAGAGAGATTGTGTTACTGTTTTAGTTAAATGGACCAGAGTAATGTGACAAGGGCGATGATGAAAAAGAGGATCAAATATTAATAGGAAGTTGGAAAGTTTTGAAGCTACCACAGATTTTACACCATCAGTTTTAGACTTCTGGGCAGTCTTTTCGGGGTTCAGAATTTCATTGGTCCAATAAAGGACAGTCTCAGCTCCAGACTGAAAAAAAAAAAAAAAGGTTACTTGGGTCCAGAACATCAGTGATCTGGGTTCTGATTCCTCCAGTTGCACTAAATGAGAGTGATACAATCTGTTTTAGGAACAGATGCCTTATCCCCCTCATGGGAAGAACAGCGAGCATCCCACGAAAACCTGTTTTTTTCGAAGTCCCTACATCAAGTGTTTACTTCATTTGCAAGAAGAGGAGAAAAGTTGGATATGAGCCTGGTCTCCTAGAATATTTTCATTGGGAACATGTCAAAAGTGAGTAAAATAATACTGTACTGTAAACTGTTGAAAGGCTCAGACCCCCTCGCCTGGGGCCCATCCTGGCAATGACGAGTCACACACCTCATCAGGGTGGTAAGGGGCAAGCCTGGACGGTTGTGGTACCCATCTGGTCATACCTTTTAGCTGAAAATCTGAATGGATGTGATGGGGCAGTCAAAGGCATTTTGTGAAAGAGGGAGTATGTACCTTTTAACTAAAGAATATTCCTAACTTTTTTTTTTTTTTTAAGATTTTATTTATTTGACAGAGAGAGATCACAAGTAGGCAGAGAGGCTGGCAGAGAGAGGGGGAAGCAGGCTCCCTGCTGAGCAGAGAGCCTGATGTGGGGCTCGATCCCAGGACTCTGAGATCATGACCTGAGCTGAAGGCAGAGGCTTTATCCCACTGAACCACCCAGGCGCCCCATATTCCTAGCTTTTATGAAAGCTTTAAGTAATTCTTCATTTTCCTGAGACTTTTGACAAGAAAGTTCTTAAAACACTCCAGGTTCCTGATATGGCCAGAATCACATGGTTAAGAAAAGTACGTTTCATCTTTGGTTTGAAGCAGTGTGTTCTAGGCTGTTTATAAAGAATACAGTGTAAGTACTGTGGGTAATCAGGGCTCTCTTTAGCTAATACTTGGTTTTCTTAGCGTGGGGGTAGAGAGTTGAATGTGTTCCGTCAGCTGAAACTCAGTGCTTGTCAAGGGCAGCAGACCCTTCCTCCTCTCTCTCCTGCAGCCTCCTGGCCCCCCGCTGCCCAGTTGTCTCCCCTCCCATCTCCTGATCTCAGGAGGATCGTTTCGCCTTACATTATATCCCGGCCTCAGCCTTGCCACCATGTTTTGTTCCTTATGGGATTACGTATAGGGACGGTGCCCGGATGTGAAAGCTTGTGTGGCAGGGTCCAGCTGTTGGATTCCTGTCCCCACATTGCCCAGGCACAAACGGGAGTCCCTCCTCCCCGCCCTGGGCCCACAGCTGCATCCAGGCCCTAACACGGACCACCAGGAGGCAGGGAGAGTCGGCTGGGACCACCATTTAGAAGAAAGGGGTTTGAGGATAATGAGATGTCTTAGATCAGGCTCTTGCCTTCCAGGCACATGGTAAGGATGCATGGTGTGAGTTAGCAAAGTACTTCACAGAATTTTCACAATGATCACATTCAAGGTGAATAAAGCTTTTAATAAAACAGTCTTGTTCTTTATCAATACCTGTAAATTCTCTTTGAAAGCAGTAGCAAAGGCGACTGACTGTAGCAAGAGCTCAAGAGGCAAGGCAATATCGGAAAGTGTTTTTTCGTTTTTAACAGAAAGTTAAAAATATAAATGTAGAAGATCTGTTTATATATTTTTCTCTCAGAAATAAATTCCCTCCCTCCCACCAGGTAAAAGGAAATATTGCACTTTCTGCTCTCAGGACTAAGGTGGCAGGGGTTCCAGAAGAACCTTTCAAGATTATCAGGAACGCAGCAGGAGGGCCAGTTCACCTACCTATCCCGACCGTGTTGGGAGCAGGGCTCCAGCTTGAAAGACTGCTTCCGGGTGAGCGCTGGGGAGCAGAGCACTCGCCTGCTCGGCCGCCGTGTCCCGTCCTCGGCTGAAGCACAGCTTTCCCGTCTGTGCTCCCAGCCCAGGAGCAAAGGCGGCTCTGTTCCACCTCGGACACGTTTCCTGCTCACAGTGGCCGTGGCCTCGCTGGGGGGCGGAGGGCTGGTCGCACCCAGGGCTCAGGAAGGGTTTTGTTCCAGTACTGCGCCTAAGAGCCCTACTCTCCGAGGAAGCTACAGGCACACCGAGGAGTGGTAGGGCCACCCTCAGAGCTCACGTATCCATGAACAAATGAAGGCTTGAGATTTTTAAACCTAAGTCTATATGAGTGTGCACTTCAACAATTTGGGAATGTTGGGACTTGGTCATGTGTCCTTTCCCAAGGCCTTTCTTTCATTCCAAAAATAGATTCTCCCTTCCCATTTGGACTGTGGTGAAGCTGGAGGCCATTCAGGAGTTGTCCACCACCTGGTGGGGCAGGGTGACCGAGGAGCCGTTAGGGAAGGCAGCTGGCTTATCACGCCCCTTCAGGAAAAAGGTTAGCAGCTCCCCCTTCCCTTTCACAAAGATGGGCCCTCGCCTCACAAAGCGGAAGCCGTACTCTCGAAGGATGGCTTGTGTTTCTTCCACCACCTGTAGAGGGAGAACGCCGTGTGAGCTCAGACCGACTTAGGTCCCGATGAGCCCGCTTGTGACGCTCTTCTCCAGACGTCTTGGGCTCCTTATTCTGCACCCCAGGGGGACAGGGTGGGTTGCCTGGGGCCTGTCCCTCCCAGCAACAGCACTTGCTGTCCTCAAAGGATAGCCCCAGGTTGCCTGTGGCCACATCACTCCCTGTTCTTCTGTCCCCTCTCCCCGCTTTGTGGCACTTTCCTGCCAGACCCCTCCTACCACATGGTTCAGGGTGGCGGGGAGTTGGTGCCACAAGAGATCAGAAAGTTCGTACCAAAAGGGTAGTATTACCAAGAATTTAAGCCTAAAGTTTGGGAAGGGATTTCCTCCTTTCTACTTAGGCAGCTCTTTCCAGCCTCTCCTTCGAGCTCCCAGAGCTTGATACCCAGGCCGACAGGCAGGAGTGCGTGGCCACACGCCCTAGTCCGATCTCGTTCCCGGGCCCCGGGTCTGAGCACACGCTCCACTCTGCGGCAGCACCTACCTGAATGTTGCCCATGACCCCTGTGGACTCCATCCTGCTGGCCACATTGACTGTATTGCCCCAGATGTCATAGTGTGGTTTCCGGGCTCCAATGACCCCAGCCAGGACCCCTCCTTTGTTCATGCCTGGTGGAGGGACATAAAATTGAGCACAGCCATGAGCCATATTCTATCCCATTCATTATCCCATCTCAGAAGCCAGCTCCTCTCCCAGAGAATTCACCACCTGACCCCAACCACAAAGCTAAGTCTAACAGTCCTCGTGAAGCTTGTCTCTAAGCCACCAGAGGGCAGACACTCCCGTTTGTCCTGGCCACCGTGCTAAGCCCTGCAGTATAGAAGCTGCCAGTTTCAACACCTGTCACTTCAGGTGTCTTGTGGGCTCAGCCAGGAGTGAGAATCCCACCCCCACCCCTTCAGTGGGGACAGCACAGGACATTAACTCCTAGCGGGCGGGGAAGCAGCCTGACGTCGCAGCCACACTCAGAAGGCAGGTGATTGCTGTGAGGTGTGGCCATTTTGCCAGCTGTGCCGTTGGGTCATTGGGAAGAGATTCCCTAAGGTCCCAGAGCTGTGCGAATGCGACCCTCCCCAACCTACCCGCCTCCAGGGCTGAGTCTTCTCTCGCGCCGCCGTCTTCCCCCCGCCCCCCCCCACAACAAGCCGAAGCTCCTGAGTCACAGAGCATGGCAAAGGAGCGTGCAGGCCTGAGAGCCCTCACCGATGCGCAGCATGAAGTTGTTGAAGGACTGGTTGTTGATGTTCGTGAGCGTGTCCTTCATGGCCAGAGCGAAGTCCGCCAGGTCAGCCAGGTGCTGCCAGCGCTCCTTGTCCGACTTCTCGTCCTGGGCGGGGAGCGGCGGGGAGAGTGTCAGGGCCGGTGTGGGCGCCTCGCTCCCTTCGAGGCATTCCGGAGGTGAATTCCTCCACCTCGTCGTCAGAGGCCTCGTGCGCCACTTCCCCCAGGTGAGTCTGTGCCCTCTACCTCGGCCTGTCACTGACGCTTCCCCTGAGGGTCCCCAGGTGCCTGACCTAGGCGTCCTGCCTCATTACTGCACCTGACCCTGGTCTCAGGTTCGGAATAGTTATCATTTTGATCCTTAACTAGATTATAAGCCCTTGAAGGTCATGACCCATCTTAGACACGTTTCTTTAGCCTCATCCGTAAAATGGAGATGGCAGTAGGACTTATGTCTGTATGGGACAGTTGGAAGATAAAACAAGATAAAAGTTTGAGAACAGCTCTTGGGACCCGGGCCCCCAGAGCTAATTTCCTCTCATCAACAGCTGGCTCCACGGTCTGATGTGACCTAAGAACGGGCTGATGCTGGCCAGCGAGCTCCAAAGACCCCCCCCCCCCCCCCAATCAGAACTACTCCCAGCCCGGGGGTTTTCACTTACATAGTTTCGTGGATGGCTGCTACTCCCCAGTTCTTTTGAAAGTCTAGAGTGTGAAGGGAGCTTGGCCATGGTTAGAGCAGTTCTGCCTGGCCTAAGCCGGGCACCGGTTGTGGGTGGGGGGTTCTTTCTCTGCTCGTTAAACTGGGCCAGTAAACGTGATGTCAGATGTGCATCACGTGGTGCTGCTGGCGTGCGTGAGACCCGCTGACCCGGCAGTGCTCGCTAACGGCAGCCACGCCGGGGACTCCTTGTCTCACACACCAGCCGTGGGGGGCACTGAGCTACCTTGTTGGAGCTGGCAAAGCCATTGGTGTTGACGTCCGGGGTGACTCCTGAAGCTGCCATGTAGGTGCTGCCGATGGTTTTGATCTTGGTGATGACCCGGAATTTGGGGTTGTCCAGCAGCTGCGGCCGGTATTAAAGAGGAGAGAAAGGTCAGCGGAGTCCAGGGAGATAAATGAGCCAACCAAGTGACGGACATGCCTGTTTGCGACAACCCCGTAAGACCTCTAAAAAAGCTATCCTGCCACTTCTCGGTCCTGTGATGTTAGGCAGACTTGCTGATGGAGCCTCCATCTGTCACCTTGACATGGGACAAAACTGCCAGGCTCCTAGGGTGTTTGAGCCTACGTGGCAAAGTATTTTCTTTGGCAATACAAGTTACCTAATAAATATTTACTGAATCTGAATTTGAGGGTAGGAGGAGTCGGGTGCCTCAGGATCTCGTTTGGGCCAGTCCTTACGCTGTGATCGTGCAGGTAAGTGCCCAGGCTCCTGGCCCCACTCCGACCCGCCCGGCAGCAGATGCTCCTGCGGTACCGGGAGAGGCTCATACGGGAAGACGGAGCAGCTAGGGTAACTACGGCTTCTCGGACTCCTGCAGCCTGTCCTGAGATACCGCCTGGGCTGCTGGCTTTGGGGCAGGAGAGGCACTCACAGAATCAAAATCGGAGATGATCTCATTGAGGAAGCGCAGACACTCGATGCCGCCATTATTGATGCTCTCCTCCGTGTAGAAGTCGGCAAAGTTGGGCAGGGAGGCAAACATGACTCCGATCTCGTCGTAAGACTGACTGTACAGCTCCTGAGGAGAGGCAGGGCCAGAGCACTCAAAGATGAATCTTCCTCAGGGTCGCTGTTCTCGGCTTTTTGGATGGACATCCCAACTTTCAATTAGAAGGACATGGCTCATCAGGACTTCGAATAAGTAAAGTTGCCCTGGGCCCTGTAAGAGCCTGGCTTTGAGAAGGAGGGTGGGGTGGAGTTGGGAAGGGAGGCCTCAGAACCCTTGTGTGAGGAGATCACAGCTCACAGAGGGTGGGGCCTTCCAGGCATGTGTGACCCATGGAAAACGTCCAAGCGGTGCCCTTGCTTACGCCGCAGTTCTGCTTGCCTGCAGCCCTGCCTGGGCCAGTGCCGGCTCCTGAGGAGGCCTTGGGCCCAGACGGGCTGATGAAAGCAAGCCAGATGGACACAAAGCCTCCTGGCTGCCTGTGACCCCATGAGGCCACCCCTCACCTCATCTCTCTTCTTAGACCCCAGGAAATGGCGGGCCACGTGCTCAGGCAGCATGTTGGTGACCAAGGCCTCATTCCAGCGCCGCATCTCGTAAACACGTTCCTTCTGGTCGTGGACCTCGATCTTCCACAAGAACAGTGTCCTTGCTAGTTTTTCCACCTGTGGACAGACATGGGCAAGGTTTGTGCTTTAGCCGGCCAATTGATAGAAGGGTGGAGAACCTGGAGGGGTTCCACGGGGAAACACGGGCAGGAAGACTGCTAAATGGCAAGGGAAAGACGACACAGAGAAGCACTGACCAAAAAAGGCCACCGTGCAGCTGCGGTGGGGTTCCTGGCCTCGCTGTGGTTCTCCAAGAGCCTTCTGGGTACATGGGGGGAGGGGGCTCCCCTAACTCTGGGACCTCATTCTAGCTATGGGTGTGTCTTGGAGGCTGGTGGCAGCAGTGGGGATCTCCTAGCCCAGGGTGGGGTCCCCACTTCCGGCAGGCTCCGTGGGCCAAGGGGCTAGGGAAGGCTGTACTTTCCCTGGCAAGCCACTGGGGGGCACTTGGGCTATCGGGGAGCTACTTCCCCCCACCCCCTCTCTCTCTGCTTGCTTTTATTCTTGCTTTTAAGCAAACAAAACTTCATCAGCTTCTTTTTCTTTTCTGGCTTCCTGGTGAGTGTGTTAGTGACCCCCAGAGCCAGGGTGGGTGAAAATCCACGGGCCTCTGGCCTAGGAAACAGATTTTCTCTAAGCCTTTAGCCTCCTCTGTTCTGCTTCAGCATGCTGGAGGGGGTCAGGACGAAGAGGTAAAGAGCTGTTCTTGCATTACAACGGAGGAAACCGGAAAATGGAGGGGAGGATGGCTCAGCTGGGGCTTCCCAAGGAGCTGGGTTCTGGGGTCCTGAGCATGCTTTCTCAGGAGGCCCCACCAGGCTGTGTGCCGGGGGAAGGGAGGGTGTGCACTCACGTGGCGCGAGAAGTAGTAGAAGCTCAGCATCATGACAAAGATCATCACAGTCATGGAGTACTTAGAAGGCACCAGGGGCAGCCTGTGGGGCAGAGAGGAGTTTGATTCCCTCCGACGGGGCTGGGCCTGTCACCCTGGGCCAGAAACCACTCCCAGCTCCGTGAGCACTTTCACATCAAGTCTAGACTCCCACAGATAAACCTTTCTTAAATCACTGGGTTCCTAATAGGCAGCCCAGCCCTGGCACCTCCCAGAACCCCTCTCAGAGCTCCCCAGGTATTTCGTAAACACTGGAGGTGCAACCGTGGAAGCCTCTGGACAAAGGAGAGGCTGGCATTGCAGTGGTGGGACGAAGGCACCATTTATGATTTTTTTAATAACTTCACATTTTTGTATGGAGCTACACTTTTCATTACTATAGTCAGTTGTATGAATGTATCACAACTTCTGTGCCCATTTGGGTTGTTTTCATCTGCTTTGGGTGTTCATGTGTATGTGTAGCTCTGACGAACCTGACTACGGACGATCCCGCACACGTCCTGGGGTGGAGAGGTTCGCAAGGATTTCTGTGAGGCGAGCAGGGTGCCAGGGGATTGCTGCGTCGGTCTATTGCAGCTTTACTAAATAACTCCAAATTGTTTTCTAAAGTGGTTGTACCAATTTATACTCCCATCGGGAGTGAGTTACCAATGTACTTGATATTACCAGACTTCCTCCTTCTTGCCAAATTGGTAGGGGGGTAGTGGTCTTTTGTTTTGCTCCTAGTTTTCACATCCTTGATTACATGACTGCCTTTCACTTATTAGTGGCCATTTATGAAGGGCTTATTCAGTTCTTCTGCCCTAATTCTGTTACATAATCTGGTTGTTTTTTTTTTTTTTTTTTTAACTTACTTGAAGGTCTAATCAAGTCACTGAATCATAAAATTCTAAAACTTTAGAGCTAGAAGGGACCTAGGAGAACTTCTAGTCCAATATCCTCTTTAAGATGTGAAACAGACTCAAAAACTGGCCTGCCTGCGGCCCGAGAAATAGCCCTACAGCAGGGAGCAAAGCCACGCCTTCTAGATCCTTCTAGGTCGGGTGGAGTGCTCTTTCCCCCTCACCTCTCTGCGGCCTGTCCCGCCAGTTTCTGCTCTCCTCACGTCAACCCAGCCCCTGTCCCACCCGCTAAAGCACGCTGCTGCTGCTCCCCTCGTTCGCTCCGACCCCGGATGGGCTGCGATGGCCGGGTCCACACTGGCGTCATTCTACCTCTGCTCCAGCTCTTCTCTAATGAATGTCCCGCATCATGTGCCTTTCAAGGGGTGCGATCATGGCCTCCTCTTGTCTCCAGAAGAGAGGGAGACAGTTCAGACCAGAAAGAGGAAAGCCCGCTGCCCTTACCTGCCAGTGCCGTTGAGGCCAGGGGTGGAAAATCCCTGCATCTTCTCTAAGGCGACCGTGGGAAAGCTGCAGGAAGAGTGACACCCTCAGGTCCCACCTGGGGACAAGCGGCTGATGCCTAGCAGCCAAACACCGAGATAGCCGGGGCCGTCCACTCGTCGAGAATGGAAAGTATCTACCCCAGGGTCACAGCCAGCTAGTGGCAGATCGGGGAGAAGCCACGAGCCCCGATTCCCATACCGTCCTTTGATGAGCCCCAGGCCTGTGACCGGCGGGGGGGGGCCAATACAGATCCCCAAACAGGCGTCATCTTACTCGTGTTCCTGAAAACGCTTGCGGTCGTATTCGTCAAAGATGGGGCACCAGGCATAGATGTTGATGACGGCCACAGCCCCCGCGACGAGCAGCATGAGTGTGAGCTTCACCATGTGGCTGACCTGCACCAGCATGATGGTGGCGACGAGGGACAGCACGGCCACATAGTTGTAATACTTGGGGTTCTCCACACAGCCGTCCTCCACGTCCAGCCCCGCGGTGCCATTGCTCGGCCCTGCGTAGTACTGGAGACAGCTGAGCTGGAGGCCAGGACCGGGGGGCACAAGGGAACAGCGGACACTGGTCAGAGGCGGCTGGGCCATGGCCACCACGTCCCGCAGCTCCCTCAGAAGCACAGACGGGACAACCAACCAAGGAACAGTGCAAACGTTAGTGATTCCCACTAAGCTGAACCGTAGCTCATCTGATGTTTAGGAAAATTCTCGAGTATCTGTAGTATTGCCACCTTTATAGGAAACCCCAAGAGGCTGGACTTGGCCAAGCAGCGCTCTCAGCAAGTGGGAGGGCCAGAGCCAGGAGACCAGTGTTTAGGTTTCCCGAACAACGCGCTCTTGCCCCCGCTCACTGCTGCCTAAGGAGGGGCCGCGGGGCAAGCCAGGGGGCCTCCATCCCGGCTTTGCCGCCTGGCAGCCAGTCTGCTCAGATGCTTCCGTTTCTGGGGCCTGGTCCTGCTGCTGGGCAGACGAAGGTCAAGGGCAAGTGGGCCCATCAGCTGAGGCAAACCTGCTTCCTGCAACTTCTACCCATTGGTGCTCGGCTGCTCTGGGGAAGTTCTGAGTGAAAAGCTGTCATACCGCCCTGGTCTTTCACCCCTGCCTGCTTTGGCGACAGGACCTCGAGATGTCCTGCACAGCATCCGTGACCCTGCCAAAGAGTGGTCCCCAGACCCGGCACCGGGCTCCCCAGACCGGCCCCCTGGCTCAGGCCAGGGGGTTGGGCTTCCTTTCCTGCGCTCGGGCACCGCGAGACCCGGGGCACGTTAGCTTCTGCAGCTCCTGACTTGGCCTTCTAGCTGGACTTCGGATCAACTGGCCCTAGGGCTTTCTCACCTATGCTGCTACCAGAATAAGTCTCCACGGTGCTTAAATTGTTAAAGAAAATAAAGCAAACGATATAACACTTATTTGGAAAAAGTAGGACTTTTTAAGAGCACGTATACAGTACTGCCAAAATTGCTGGGAACCGTGACGAATGACGAGAATGTCAGTTGCGGCTCCAAGCTGCCAGGGCTCAGTCGCTGCCTGGTGGCTCTGAATCTACACAGGTGGGCTGCCAGCGGCTGTGCCCCCCACCACCACCCAAGAAAGCATCTGGCTGCCCCCCTGAGACCTGCAGCTTCTCCATGACTCGAGAGCAGAGAAGATGCTTTGCCCCTCACCATTTGGGCTCTAGGAAGGTGTGGCAACGCTCAAGTGGAGGAAGGCCCAACGGGGGCTCCTTCAGCCGAGCAGCGTAACCCCCCGGTCCTGCCGGGTACCTGACACCAGCCACACGGGGGGATACCGAAGATGGGCAGAATGCCTGCAAGCGTTGTGCCTCCTGAGCGGTGACATACAGGGTTTCCTCACAGGATCGGGGTCCAGAACTGCTTGATCCTTGATTCTGTCACTTACTACTGTGACCTTACACTAATGAATTAGCCTGAGCTCTGCAGCTGTAGATAACGATACCAACGTCTTAGGAATGTTGGAAAGACCCAACGAGTCAATATCCGGCGTGGGCCTGGGGCGTGCGTTGGGCTCTTGGACTCTGGGAGAGCTAGGAGCGGGGGGAAACAGGTCGCTCTCAGGTTTCTGCGGTAGACGATCCCCTCCATTTGGTCAAGGTGATCTGTTCAGGAAACTAAGTGCCACTCTAAGCCCGTGTCTCGTGGTGGAGGACTGGTTAAGCGCCTACTCGTACTGGCCAACGCAGAAGCCTTTCTCCGCTGGGGGAGGGGCGCTCACCATGTCCACGACGTTGGCCATCACCAGAATGAAGATGGCTAACATGGCCCAGGTGTTCCTGGCCCAGCGGGTCCGGTCTATCCAAGTCGAGAAGGCAACAAGCTTCTTAGGAAAGGCCTAGAAGGAGCAGAATTTCAGGGGCCATGAACTCTTTGACAATCTTTTCTCCCATAAATGTGACTACTAATGACTCTGGTGGCTCCCCTACCTCCCAGGAACCTAAAACGTAGTCCTTTGCCTGCAAGTCAGCCCAAAACTGGCAGAGCGGGGAAGGCGGCGCAGGAGCCTGGCGCCCTGGACCAGTCCCTCTGGAGGTGCTGGTGACACAGCAGGGGCCCCGGGCACCGGAGCCCTTTCTGGAGCAGCCACCACGGCCAGCCCACGCCGTCCGTCCCCGCAGCGAGGCCGCGTCGGGGCAGGAGTCTCGGGGCAGCCGTCCCGGCCTGGCTGCGCCTGCCTTTCTGGGGTCAGCGCACCCGAAATCCTCCCGGGTTAGCCGGCAAGCCGCCTGCCAGGCTCCTTTCCCTCAAACACCGCTCTTCTCTTGTCCTTCCGATCAAAAACTCTGCGCGGCACCCCAGTTCTTACAGGAGGAAACCTCAGTCCCTTTGGCTCCCTGGGCCCTTCGCAATCGGGGCCCGCCCCCCTCCGGCTGGGCTCCGCGGCTTTCCGACCCTTCCTGTTCCCCTGGGCTCTGGCGGAGGCGCCGCGTCAGCTCAGCGGATGTGAGTGAGTGATGTGAGTGGACGGACGGACAAAGGCCGGAGCCGCGCCGACACCTCGTCTATCTGACCCCGACTCCGTCCGCGAGCGGTTCTGAGCCCAAAGGGAGAGCGGCTCTTACCCGGGGGAAGATGGCGGCCAGCGAGCAGACTGTCAGGATCAGCAGCAGAACCTCCCCCACCACAAAGGTCATGTAGTTGGTCATCAGCCTGTGACAGGGACACGACAGGGCGGGGGGCAGAGGGACCAGTGATCAGGGGAGGGGCTTGGGCAGGAAAGAAGGGAGAAGAGCAGGCCCTCGGCGCTCACACCCGAAACATTCCCACGACGCCCCTGACTCCTGCCTCCTGCTGCATAGACGGGCCGGGGGCCGAGTCAGGCGGCGGCGGCCGAGCGCGGGGCCTGGAAACGTGCGCCCCTCCCCTGCTGCGGGGGGGCAGATGCCCGGTAAAAACCTGGGGGTTCTTCGGGGCGAGCACTATGCTCGTGAAGGGGGAGCGTGGGACAGGGCAGCTGCGGGGGGGTGCTGGCAGGGTGACCCCCCAACTGCACACAGCCTCGCAGTTGAACGGGGCCTCGCACACCCACCTTCACGACTCTGAGAAACTCGGGGTCTCTGAATTCTCCCCATTCGCACAACCCCCATTTGGGTCCAGAGAGACCTCCACTGCTAAGCCAGCACCTGACTCGGTCACCTCTCCCCTCCGTCTGGGTCTTTCCTGAGGTGCCGCCCCGTCCCCTGTGGCTGAGGCCCGCGCTGCCCCGCTGGCCCCGTCTGCACACATATTTTGGTGATGCCATTGTTGACCTGTGTCCGTCCCCGCTAGAAGGGACGCGAGGGCCAGGGTGTCTGTACGCTGTGTTCACCCTACATCCCGAGCCCTCAGTGCCCGGCACGGGGTAGCCGCTATCTGTGCGCTGACCGAATGATCCTGAGGGTCAGTAGGGCAGACATGGCCGCCTGCACCGTCTTTGGCTTCTGGAACCTCGGTGACGTGGCTGTACAGCACACTGGCAAGGAAGCTGAGTCCAGGACCTGTGACTACGTCCAAAGTGCTTTACGGTTCCCCCAGCTGTCCCGGGCACAGGTGGCTACCGCCTCCCTTCACCGGGAGCAGGGAACCCCCACATAGCAGTGAGCTGCCGGGGGGGAGGGGCGGGCAGCTGCCCTCTACTTGGGTCTCAGCAGTCGGGGCGAGGACTCCTGAACATCCCTCGCCCCGGAGGACCTGCTGCTGTGGGCCAGAGATCGGGTTGTACCCAGAGCCTGAAATCCATCCCTCGGACGAAGCGAGAGAGGGAAGCCGGATCACCCTTGGTGACTGAGCTCGAGGACTGTCCCCATCTTCCGTCTCCTTGTCCCCACACCACTCAGGCCCGTGCAGCCAAGGTCTCCATCCTCCTGGACCCCTCTCTGTCCCTCAGCTTTCTCGGTCCTGGTTTTGACGCTAGTGCTATTCTAGCACCCCGGCGGAGACAGGAAGAAGGGGGTCCAGGGCATGGGCCTGAATTCACCCAGGCCGCTCCACCGGAGGCAAGGTCGAGACCAAGCTTTTGCCCCAGCGTCACGCTCCAGCGGAGGCACCGCCATCCCTCCCGCCTGGCCTGGGAAGCTCACCACCTCGCCCTCTCCCGGCCTCGGCTCCGGCCACCCCCGCCCTCACCAGGGGTCGATGAGTATCTCGACCAGGGCCGCACAGAGCAGGACGACACAGGAGCAGCTGAAGGCGGCCCCGCTCTGCTTTTCCTTCTCCACTGAGTAGCGCGTTTCCATCTCAGGGTCCATGAACCGCATGGAAAGGAGGAAGGTATTTCTCTTCTTCACCCTGCAGTGGAAACAAGCCCCGGAAAACACAAATGTCACACCTGCCTTGGCCCATCAGAAGGGGCCCCACTCGGGACGGCTGACCTCCGGAACCCCGAGTTAGGGCGTACGAGGTGCATGCGGGGGGACCACTTACACCTGGGCAGACTCTCGCTCCAGCAGCGCCTCGTTGAGTAGCTGGTTGAGCTCGTGCTCGTCCTCAGAGGCGTCCAGCACGCGGTCCGCCAGGTCCCGGAGGCGCAGCCTCCGGCGCGGGTTGGGGAACGAGGGATTGTCTGCCTGCGAGCCAGTGTGCCAGGTGGGGGCGGGCGGGACAAGTTGGGGGACGAGGGGGGTCAGGGAGGGGAGCAAAAGGGATCACACTCAGGAGGACTAGGCCCTCAGCTCCAGGAACCACTTTGTGGGAAGTCTTCCCGATGGCCCCACCCAGCTCCATCCCGCTTGAGTCTGGACCCAAAGCCACAGTCCTTCCTGGTTTCCCGGCCCCACGGCCCCGCCGTGACCACCTGCTAGCAGCAGCCCGTGGGGAGCGGGAGACTGGCCGTGTGAGACCGCTGCCAGGAGGAAGGGTGCCACCAGCCATGCATCGTCATCCCATCCCCGTCATCCCCGGGGCAGTGAACGACCCCCAACCCTCGGGCTCCAGGGAGCTCTTAAAGGGACACACATCCAGGTCACTTGGGGAAGGAAGGTCTGAGGGGATAGGTGCTGGGAGAGGAAGGGACGCCCTTGTCACTAGTGGGGTGGTGGGGCTAGGGTACCTGCTACTATTTTTATTCCCATAGAGGATAGGCATCAGCTCCAGAAATATGAATCCAGACTGTGATCACACGGCCATCGCCCCAAATAATAACTGACACTGGGCCCATCAGAGCTGTGTGTGCGGGTCCAGAGTGTACGTGGAAGCCAGAACCAAGATGGCCTGGCCTTTGGCTCGGGTGCGCCGCTGGCTGACGGGAGGACCCATGTCACGCGTGTTCCCCAGCTCCACTTCCCCGTCATTTTATGGGGAAGGTCTGTTCTAGCACCGAGAACCGCTGTCCCCAAGAAAGCACATGCCGGAGAGCGTGGCGAAGCACGAGGAAAAGCCAGAGGCTGCAAAAACCCCCTGCACCCTTGTTGCAGAGCTTCGCTGGGTCTGTATGTCCACTTTCCAGCAAGAGAACCATGGTAGGGAAAAGTTGCTGACAATGTCACGGTGATCCAGAAAAACCCAGCTACCTCTGGGCCCTGTCTGCCCTCTCGTTCTGCAGAGCCTAACCTAGAGGGACCAGGGCAGCGAGGACGGGGCTGCCGCCAGCACAGTCCGCTCACAGAGCGGCTGCCTCCATCGGTGAACGGACCCGGGCAGCTCTGTCATAAAGGACAGGCCCCGGATGCTCTCCCAGCGTGGACCCCATCCTGGGGGGGCCCTGGTCACTCCCTTGGAAATGCCCCATCTGTGCCCAAGACTTGTGGAACCCAGACCTCGCCAGACAGGCGCACCCACCCTAAAGTCTTACTTCTGAAACAGTCTCGTCGGGCCCTACAGAATTTTCCATGGATGTCCTCACTGACCTCAAAGCCACGGGGTTCTGGGGCAGGAGGGCTCGACAAGGCCTCTGAGCTGAGCACCTCTTTTGACGCTACCCACCCCAGCCCAGTAACTACCGAGGAGACCGTGGGACCAGGGTAGGAGATGACGCCCAAGGGGCCACTGCTGCAAAGGAGCAGAGCCCGGGCCGGTGGCCAGGTCCCCGACTTCGGCACAGGACGCTTCCTCCAGCAGCCTTCACCTCCCTGCCCCCCCACCTCCCCGGCCCTCACCCTGCACGCACCTGGGCATCCTGGTCCTCAGGCTCCTCCGACGTGGAGCCGCTGGTGTGGACGCTCCCGTTGGGCTCCTTGGTCTCAATGAGGGCAGGGGAGCCGGGCTTGGAGGAAGCAGGCGCGCCGTTCAGCAGCGCCTGCCGCAGAAAGAAGCGGCCGTCAGCTGCCCGCCCGCCCCGGCAGACCTGCTTGCTCTACTCTCGGAATCTTGCCCGGAATCTTGCCACGAGAATCTGGAAGCCTGTGCGCCAAGAAATGTCACTGCCTGACTCCTCCTCTAAAACGCTGATTTTAACACGCCATACTTTGCCAGTATCTGTTTCCACTATTAGAATTTTTCTAAGCAAAGACCCTTTCGTTCCAACTCCTATTTCTACAACAGTGACTGGACACGCTGACCCACACAGGTCCTTTTTGGTTGTAGAACCTGTCAAATGCCTTCCAAAAGTCTAAGTCCCACAAGCCCATCTCCCAGTGACCAGTCCTTTTTCCTCGACAGTAAGTCAAACATCAACATGGAGGAACAGTCCACCCATTTCATGAGCGTTTGCTGAGTCCCTAAACTTCTGGGGACACACACACAATGTCCTGTGTGAGCTCACATGGTGGCGAGGAAAGGCAGCAGGAAGGCAAGTCAGTCAAATTAGCACAGTCTGTAAGGAGGGGGTAAGTGCTCTGGAGAGGTGAAGTGGGAAGGGAGCACGGGGATCGCTGGGCAGCGAGGTAATGAGGTCAGGGGAGGTGTCACCGTGAGGGTAACATTTCAGTGACGACCTGAAGGAGTGAATCCTGCAGCTCTCGGGGGGATGCCCCCCCACCCCGGGAAGAGAGACAAGATGGTGCAAAGGCCCTGTGGCAGCACCTGAGCACCAGCCAGGAGGCCCGTGCTGCCACTGGGGCAGTGAGTGACAGCAGAGCACAGGCCTGGGGGAGGGGGAGACACGAGCTACCGCAGCTCGACGTTCAAGTTCCCTGAGACGCAGCAGGGCTGACACGCGCTGGGCGTCTGACCAGTGCCCCGTGGCCGCCACCAGAGCAAGGGTTCCTTGTCAACAAGGGGCTCCCATGCCTCTGAGAGGGGGGCTGAAGCCGGGCAGAGAGCCGAGCAGTGAAGGTGCCTGGTGGGGGGGGGGGCGTTGTGCAGGAGGGGAGTGAGCAGGGATGGGGGAAAACTTCCAACGTGCAGAACGCTTCCCCTGGCCTTCCTACTTCAAGAAATTTATTTTTCAGGCAGAGGCATTAAGAAACGGATAAAAGTCAACTTCGCAAAAATACTGAAAACCTGATGGCCACAATGTGTCACTGGAAGAAGTGTTGAAAAGACAACCCTGTCCGTGTTTCCATCGGAAACGCGCTGGCTGACGCGTGCAACGGGGCGCTCCAGACGGCAAGGTCGGCGTGCCGGCTGCCCACGCTCCGAACTGCCCGGGCGGCCGCCTCCGCCTGGACCCCTTCCTCTCGCTCACGGCTTCGGTGCTCACGTTTGAAGCGATGCCACCACAGCCTCAACTTTTCTCTCCTTTGGAAGTTGACTAAGGACTCAAGCACAACGGCTTCATAAAGCCCGCTCTGCCCGAGCTCCCTGTGCCTCAGTGGCCCCATCGGCACCCTCGGAGGGGTGTCAGGCGAACAAACCGGCCAGATCCGAACTACACACCGTGCAAGGGTTGTTGAAATAAGCACAGTGAAATACACAATTAGAACGAAGGAGAACGAGTGTGGTCCCAACGACCGATCTGACTGCTGCTTTGTGACTTCAGGGTGGTCCCTGGTAAAACCTGATCTGGGGGTAATTTTTGAAAGGAATAGCATTTCTTGATTTATTAATTTTATATGCCAGAAATTATAAATTTCCTAGCACTTTATAAAAGTAGCTGATTTCTTAAATTACTGTCAGTTACGATCTCGTAGACCAGCTGAGAAGACACATTTTTGATTTGTTCTAGGGACTATGTTAAAGTTCTGCATGGAGCATTCTTAAAAATACAAAGGACTGGTTAATTTTGTGGCAAAGTCAAGTCTTCTCTCACGAGGCTCTACTTTCTACCCTGGCAGTTCCTAATTTTCTGAAAGATCGCTTCCTACTTTTCTGAGTTCTTTGGAGCATTTAGTTGTAGCTCAGACCTTACATGTGGCACAACATACCCTGAGCTGTCCTTTGCTTTAACGCTGGCGCCTGGGGGATTTTAAATTACTCGGAGTGAGGCGCTGTCCATCCACCCGCGCACCCCCCACCCCCGGTGCTGAGTCTGTGTGAGCTGCACACGGGAGGGACCCCCGCGCATCCGGGATGCAGTGCGGCCGGCAGGCCAGGGGCATGGGCCCTGCTCTGCCGCCTACTGGATCTGCAACTCAGGTGCAGAGTTCTGGGCCTCAGTTTCCTCCTCTGCAAAGTGGGTATGACTACAGCCCCCTTCTCTCAGGTGTGTCTTGAAGAGCGAGATAACCGACGCCCAGAAGCACTCCCTGAACAGTGGTTGCGATTAAAGTTAAGGGATGAGTCTTTCGTTTGTGTTTGATTCGCTGGCCATCACCGTACATTTTCGGGGAGGGGAGGAGGTATGTAGTTTTCTTTTAAAACTTCCCCAGGGGTCACGTCTTCAGCCGTGGCCCCTGAAGCCTCCCCGGACCAGCTCATGCTCTGCTTTTGCAGTCACGGCACAAAGCCCGAGCCCGGGTGGTCTCAGACAGACCACGTGCCAACCCCGAGGGCACCAGACTCCTCAGTTGTTCAA
This sequence comes from Nasua narica, assembly GCA_028533885.1. Lineage (NCBI taxonomy): Eukaryota > Metazoa > Chordata > Mammalia > Carnivora > Procyonidae > Nasua > Nasua narica. The sequence continues at coordinate 16,824,950 of CM052811.1, forward strand.
TTCTCACAACCGAAGTTACAAGGAGTAGAACAATCCCCAGGTTCGTCAGAGGATGACAGAGGCCCCATTTCGGCAGCGGTCCCTGGCGGCTCCTAACCAGACAGCCCGCCCCGAGGCCGGCGGTGGGGGAGAAGCCGGGCAGCTGCTGAGAGCATCGGCTCTGACGAGAGGCGGGAAAGCGGCACAGGGACGAGACCAGGGCAAGACGGCTTCGCTGCTTCCATCCTGTTCTTTCCCCATCTCCCACCCCACAAACCTTCCGGCCTCGGTTCTCCCCCTCGGTGACGGTTCTCCCCCTCGGTGACGGAGCCAAGTCCCCCGCCTGCCCCCCCTCCCCCCCCGCCGGCTCTGGGAGCTCTCTCCCTGGGCGCCCACGGCTTCCCTCACGCAGGGGAGCCCTGCCCCGCCGGCTGCCACCCCCGGGGCCGCTGAGACACCTCCAGGGGCCTCCCCTCTATCGACCCGCCGGAGCCAGGCCCACTCCTTCCCCCTGCCCCACCAGGGAGCGCCCCCCAGCCCTGTCCACTCTTCTGCGGCCCTGCTTCTAGAACCCACCTTCCCATGCCCGGGCCGGGCGGGGGACTCACCGGGCCGCCGAGGCCATGGTGGGCGGCCGTTTTCTTCACCTCTGGCTTGGACGCGATGATGAGGTAGGTCTCAATGCCCTTCTCGTCCAAGTACTCGCAGCGGCTGCCCCCGTCGCCCGGCTCCACGTCGAACTCGCCCTTCAGGCAGTCCAGGGTGCTCTGGGAGATGTGCACGCGCCTGGACGGCAGCGAGAGGCCCGGGCCCACGGCCCGTCAGACCCCAGGGGAGGCCCTGGCCCTCTGAGCCTCAGCACTGCACCCACGAGGCAGGGAGGAGACGTCCTCGCCTGAGGACTGAGGGAGCACTGAGGGAGGTAAGGAATTTGGAGGGCCGCCCTCAACTCTGTCGTGAGGTACTATAGCTGCGTACTTCGTGGGTTCCTAGTAGCCACACCTGCCGTCGGGGTAACAGACCCGTGTCTGTGGGGTCACCGCAGAGGGATGAATGGTCCCCGAGCCTGGCGGGGGGTGTCCACCCTGACTGGCTGAGTCCGGGCAGGAGCTCCAGCCGGTGTGCGGGCACAGGGTCCCTGCAAACCCCGGCCTCGGCCCCCGCACCTCCCCGCTGGGAACGAACGCTTGCTCACCCGGGGATGCCACCGGCCTCCATCTTGTTGGCCACAGTGACGTCGGTCGACCACACGTCATACTGCCAGCGTTTCTGGCCCAGGACGCCCCCCAGCACGGTGCCCGTGTGCACCCCCACACGCATGTCCACCCCGGTCTTCGTCTTCTCCCGCACGTACCTGCCGGGCACACGGAGAGGAAGGGGGCTCGAGCATGGCCGTAGCAAGGTGGCCGGCCCTCCGCGCCCCGTAGGAGAACTCTGCACAGGCTTTCTTCCCCTCCAGGCCGAGGGGACGCCGGGCACCCCACAGCTCTCTGCCTGCACTTGAGCTGAGTAACCCGTGCCTGGGGGTCCAGCCGCCGGCCTGCGCCCAGATGCCGCACCACAGGCTCACGTGATGGGGGTGCGGGCAGGAGACGACAGCGAAGGCTACTTCCCCGCGTCCGCCTGTGCCAGGCACGGCGCCAGGGCTCCCGTGCAGCCGGGAAAGCTGCCCCACGGTGCGGGAAGTGGAGGCGAGTGATCCTGAACGACCCCCCTCGCCTCCCAGCACGGTGTCTGTTTCTAGGTCAATGTCAAAGGAGCTCTAACCCGGAAGACGGTAACAATGCAAAACAGCTCTCTGGTGGCAAGATGACCCCTCCTAGCCCCCACCCTGGTTGAGGGGAGAAGCTTCAGCAAGGAGCCCCCTTCCCTCCAGGGGCCTGATCCGGCCAGGGCCTGCCTGGTAGGCCCTCCAAGGCGCTTGTGGCATGACGGCGATGGGAAGTGTGAGGGGAGGAGTGTAAGGTCCTCATGGCCTGTAGCACCGGAGGCAGGAGCCCTGGCTGGGAGCCCAGAGCAGAGGCCAGGGTTCCAATCCCACACGGTCCACACGGACTTTCTGACCAGAGATAGGCCTGGAAGCTCACAGTGAGAAAACACTGAGAACGATGGGGGATCTGAGGCGGTGGGGAAGGGGGAGTTTCAAACAAATGTGAGGGCGTGTGACAGACTTTGCCATGACTGCCACTTCTCCAGAAAACCACAGCGGATGGAGGCTGGGCCGCTCGGAGGCCGTGGAAGGCTTGCAGCCCCTCGGCTGTGATGAAGACCAGTCACGTCCCCACTTCCCAGAACCGGGGACCGAGCGGCCTGCCGACCAGCACGGCACCCACATGGCGTGGGCGCCTGGGGTGCACACCAGGAAGGCCTGCCTCCCCCGTGGTCCCTGCCCCTCCCCCCGGAGCGCCCCGCTCACGAGATGGCCTCCACCATGGCAAGCCCCATGAGGATGGAGCAGACGGCGTGGTCTTCCCGGTAGTCGGGCAGGCCGCAGATGCAGTAGTAACAGTCGCCGAGGATCTTAATCCGCAGCTGGTGGTATTTCTGAAGGGACAGGGGTGGTGGGTGGCTCTGAGACCCTCCTCGACACAACGGGAGGAAACCGGGCGCGCCAGGGAGGGCCAGGGCCACGCCCCGAGGGGGCCCCCCCGACCCCGAAAGCCGAGCGAGGCTCCGGTACTCACGGCAGCCAGCTTGTCGAAGCGGGCGAAGAGCTCGTTGAGCAGCTTCACGAGCTCCTGGGCGCTGCAGGCTGAAGACAGCTGGGTGAAGCCCACAATGTCCGCAAAGAGGATGCTGCAGGAGGAGGGAAGGCGGAGGCCATGAGGCTCCGGACAGCGTGCTGGGCCCCTGCCAGGCCCGGCTCCCCACCACGGGCAGCCGGCAGAGTGGGCCCTTGCTCAGGCCCCAAAGCAGTGAGATCCTGGCCCTTCCAGGGCGAGTTCGGGGCTCTGATACTCGGCTTATTCTCGTGGGCCCCTCCTCTACAGGGCCCCCTTCCCTGACGCTGCCCGCTCCCGGCTCCAGGATGAACCCACCCCTCCCAGAAGGAGCACAGCCGTGAGCCCCAATGCCGGGCCGGCTGGGTGACCTCCTGGCTGTCACCTCCCCGCCCTGGGTGAGGTCTGTACGATGACGGGCCGGACCCCACAGCCTGGACGTCTCCGCCCCAACATCACTCTTGGGCCCAGCATCACCGTTTCCGCAGGGGCTGAGGCTCACATGGCGGGGATGGCTCAGCTTCTAGGCCTCAGGGAAGACTCTGGAACCCCACAGGGCAGGGCCGGCCCCACAAAGTCCAGTCCCCGTCCTGCTCTTGGGGCCCAGGGGCGGCGCACCTGACGTTCTCGTGCCGATACATGTACATGGTGTTGAACTGCTGCTGGTCCTTCTGGCTCTCGTCCTTCTTCATGTCCTTCAGCATCTCGTCGGCCACGTGCTTGGGCAGGATGGAAAGCATAAGGTTCTCCTGGGGGAGGGAGAACAGGGTTAGTGGGGAGGCAGGGTCTGGCCTGCACCTTCCAGAGCTAGGTTCAGACACTTCCGGCAGCAGCCAGAGCCTTCCAGCGCAGACCGCACACTGGGAAGCAGCCAGAGGCCCAGGCAGCAACTTCCTGCGACTGAGCATCTTTGGGGCCCTGACCCATGAAGAAACCCACACTTGGTTCTGTACCCCTAGAACACACTCAAGGCCACAGGGAAGGTGACAGTGCCTACGTCGCTGGGAGCCCCCAAGGGCAGGAGACCTGTGTCACCCACCCCACTGTGCACAGAGCAATCACTTAAGAATTCTGATTCAACGTGACTGAAGACCTACTGCGTGCCAGGTAGCCCGCTGGGTACCGATGCTCCCAAAGGAGTGAGCGTCTGCCCTCAGAGGGCTGAGGATCGCATGCGGGGACCGTAAGCGTGCCCACCGCAGTGCAGTATGGAACGTGCCCAGACGAGCGAGGGAGGGAGTCAGACACAAGGGCGCCACAATCAGCTGGGGGTGTCGGGGGGCAATCAGGAGGACTTCCTGGAAGTGAGGCTTGAAGACTGAGATGCTGAGAACTCCTCATCCGAGGTAGCCACGTACATAAGGCACAGAGACCTAAGGACCTCAGGTTCGAGGACCTGCAGGTCTTTCAGTGGAGGCAGAACGGGGAACTGCACCGTGGAAGCAGGGGTGGAGGGGGCAGGTGGAGGGCAGTCGGCACACTGCCACCTGCTGGCCGAATCCCGCTGCTGCCTGTTTGCACAAATAAAGTCTCACTGGCCCCCAGCCGCGCGGGCTTGTTTACACGTCCTCTATGGCTGTCTTCTCCCTCCAATAGCAGAGCTGAATCGTTGTGACAGAGAATGTGTGACCGGCAAAACTGAAAGGGCTCTTCTGGCCCTTTCCAGAAAACATCTGCAAACCCCCGTTTTGCACCACAAAGGGCCTGGTGTGCTAGACAAGGAACGGGGTGCTCCTTCCGAAAGCTACAGAGAAGGACCAGGGCAGAGGGCTGGGACACGGCGGGGCGAGCAGGGTGACCCATCAGCCGTCATCCAGGCAGAGGGGGGGCTTGGGGACGGCTTGCACCAGGCAGGCAGGACAGGCCTGTGGCTTGGGCCTCTGGGTGGAAGGTGCCGGTCAGTGAAGTCAGGAACAGAGAGGCAGAGAGACGAGAGGGGACAGACAGGGCCGGTTTGGGACGTGCTGCGGACATCGCCGAGCCGGCTGGGGGCAGGAGACGGGGCAGGAGACGGCCCCCGGGAGGAGGAGAAGCCAGACAGGGAAGCCCAGGCCGGGCCCCGCGTCAGCAGGGGTGCACGGGCCCGCGCCCCGAGACGGGAGGCAGGCGACAACCGGTCTGGTGGACGGTGAGGAGAAACCTGAGGCTGCGGCTCAGGCTGAGGTTTGCAGGATGGGAGCTCTAGAGCGGCAAGGGCCGCGGGGAGGCTCGCCGGGGGCCTGCGGGGCAAGGCAGCAAAGCTGAGGTCAGCCCGGGAGAAGTGGGGGGCGCGGTGGTAATAGGAGGGGATGGAGAGGCAGGCCTGGGTCTGTCCCGTGCTGGAGTGATTCTGAGGGACCCGGCCACGTGTCGCACAGGGTGGCGGAGGGACAGGGAGGATAAGGCGGGAGGGGCAGGGGGGCCCAGGGGCAGGGGGGCCCAGGGGCAGGGGCAGCTAGCCGGCCAGCTGCGGGAGCTACCTGGGTGCCGGGGTCTCCGGGAAGCCGAGAGCCGCTGCCTGCGTCCCCAGGGCCGATGCAGGCCTCACCGGACCACAGAGAAACAGAGGCTGTGGGTCCCAGGCCGCCAGTCTGGTGGGCACAGGAGTGGGGGTCCTCGGCTCCCACCAAGGGCCTGGGAGGGTGGGGGTCCCACTGGCTCTTGTTCTCTGTTGTGTTCAGTGCACCCCGAGGCCAGAGGCCCCAGCTCTGTGCTTTTGACACGCCTTCTCTGGGCAGGAGAACCAAAGTGTGGGGGTTCCGCTCCTCTCCCCTGGGTGAGGCGGCCAAGAGGCCCTCATGGGTCCGGGCCCGTGCCCCCCAGTGCAGCGGAGGGCTGGGGCCTCGCCTGCCCTCGGAGAAGACAGCAGTAGGGGCCGCCCCTTCCCTTCAGCTCCCTTGACGTCTGCAGACCGGAGCCCCGGCTGGCTCACCCCGGCGCCACAGGAAGTCCCTTTCACCCGTCTCTCCTCCTCGTGGCAAGTCACACCATAAGGACCAGGCGAGCGTCCCTCGGCCCCGCGTGCCCGGCCCGACTCTCGCCCGCAGCACCGCAGCGGTTACTACCCTTCTCCCGTTTCCACAGCTCTGTCGCTCCCACCGCTAACCACCCAGCGAGAGGTGCCATTGCCGAGGAACGAGGGGCCAAGATAAGCCCGCTGTGCCCTGCATGCCCCCCGCACAGCCCGTGTGGGCGCTCCGGACCCCGGTGCTCGGCGCCCTGTGCCCGCTGCCCGCGCGTGGGGAGGGGCCCTCGGAAACCGGACTGACCCAGGCAGGAGCGAGTGCTCAGCTGGGGAAGACCAGGGCCACGAGGAGGGTTTTCCAGACAAGCCGGAGACCTGGGGCCCTGCCAGCTCTCAGGACAGTCTGGGGCAGAGCTGCCGGAGTCCGGAGGGGAGAAGGCAGCAAGCGCTGGGGCAGGAATCCAGGCTGGCAGGGACGGGAGTGCGTGGCCAGCAAGGGCTTGGGCTCTGGGCGCCATGGCCCAGCTCAGACCCCGGCCCCGCCACTGACTCAAGGGATGACACCAGGCGACTGCTCACTCCCGGGCCTTGGTTTCCTCATCAGTAAAACAGGAGGACAGTGACTCCTCACCGTAGGGCACGAAGGACAGGGTCTGTATACAGCAAGAGCTCAATATGCTACAGCTGTCCCATCCCCTGAGAAGAACTATTCCTGAGGGTGTGGGGACAGCAGGTGCCTCAGGAAGACGAGGCCTAGAATCCCTTGGGCTTTGAAGGGGCTTTGAATCCCTTGGCCACAGGTTTACGACAAGTTAAGAGCCCCAGTGGGGTGTCCAGGGTGAGCGGAAAGTCCTTGGGGTCACTCGGCCAGGCCTAGGAACTCTGGTCCGGGCACAAGGACGAAGGGGAGACAAAGCCGGGTCCTGCCTTCCATGCATGTCCCAGCCTTGCTCTCCCTCTGTCCCTCCGGCCCCTCCCTGACCCCGCCACGCGTGCGTGCAGGTGCTCGCTAAGGGGAGGAAGAGGTCCACGCTCGAGGAGTGTGGGAAGGCCTGCCAGCTTGGGGAAGAGGGCATGCAGGTGTGTGCAGGGAGGGGTCGCGGGCCACCAACGATTAGGAAAGTCGTAGCGCTGAGCTGGGCTCCCGACCAACCCACCCACCAGCCCCATCAGCCAGCCCGCAGCCCCCTCAGGATCAGGCCTTTCCCCCGCCCGTGCTCAGACCCCACCTCGGAGCCCTGCCCTCCAGAAGAGCCTCTCGGGGCTCCCTGGGAACCAGTGCAGTCCGGCAGGTTGCTCTGTGCCCCGGACCACAGTCCCGACTTCCCTGAAAACACGGCTAGGCCTCTCCAGGGGAACAGGGCCCCCCAGAGCAGCTGAGGGATGTGGGCTGGTCTCCCCGGCACAGAGGTACAGCCCACTCTTCCTAAAACAGCAACTACTATATGTTTCAGGAGTCATAAGAACATTCCAGGCCTCTAACCCATTAATGGCTCTTCTGGGAATTTTTCCAACAGAAATAATCCACAAGAAGTAAAAAGACATACGTGTCAGAAAGACTTCAAGGCAACATCACTCACTTTTTTTCTAGAAAAGACTAGAAGGCCCAAATGCCCAGCAAGTGGCTCATTCAACTGGGACACATCTTTGGGACGAACCTCAGAAACCGTCATAATGACAAGTGCCGTGACGCAAACACGACCAAAGGGGAAAAGACCCAACACCGTTTGCTGAGAAGGGGACGGCAGACGGAGGCGTGCCCCGAAACACGGCAGGAGAGCATGTGCAAGAGAATGGGGTACCCTGACCTGGCGAATGGAATCCAGAGAGAACGGGATAGATTTTCCAAAACTGCTATATGGTTATGCTGCTGCTGATTTTTCAACGTACTTTTCAAACTGGAAATAAACACAAAACTTCCTGTTGTTGGTCAGCTGCGACCCCAACCCCGCTCGGCCGCAACGACCAGATCTCTCGAAAGGGAAGGGCCCTGCAAGTCTGCCTGCATGTAAGCTGAGGAAGGAGACTGATGGCCAGGTTCGAAGCCAGGAGGGGACCCCCCTCCCCAGAGCACAAGAGGGAGGTGGCGGGGGTCCTTTCCGGGAGCCAAGTGACAGAACGATCCCCTGGGCTGGTTTCTTTCTCTAGTTCCCAAGTATCGCACTCACCAAGCAAATGGACACTACTGGCCGATATCGACACTGTCCCTCTTCTTGGCTAAAACTTTTTCACCTCCCTGCATTTTCGTATGTGTGTAATTCTGCTTCCATTTCGCAGGTGACCAAACCGAGCCATGGGGGGGTAAGTGGTTTCTCCCAGGTTCCCCAGAGTCAGTGATGGATCCAGAACTCAAACCCAGGGCTCCTGGACTGAAAGAACGGGTGGGATTTTCTTTTTCACCAAAGGGTGTGCTTTTGACACAGCAACTCTCTCATCCACATTGGATGCTATTTTGCTGCAAATTTGAAGGAACATGACGTGCCCAAAGCTTCCCCAGTGAGGACCGGACGACGCTGTCCTAGAAACCCGTGTGAGGACTCTCCCGGCGGGCGAGCCCCGGTGCTCGTGGAGTTGAGCTGGGACGTCCGGCCACTCCTGGCAGGGGTCCTCCTGGCAGCAGCAGACCCAGCTGAGACCTCTGTGGCTGCCTCGGCACAGTGGCCGGGCAGCAGACCAGGTCCCTCTGGGCCTCAGAGAGGGCAGGCCAGGGCTCATGGCAGCCACTGGCATTCCTTCGGATGGGTCAGCGGAGAGGAGACTCCTGGCTGTCCCTGGCAGACCCCGGGCAGGCCACAGTGACCTCCCTGAGCTTCCGCACGCCCTCCCCACAGGCTGACGGGAGGAGAGGGGCTGTGCTGTGAGGCCTGGTCTCGGTGACTGGCAGTGGACCCTGAATGTAACCAACAGGGCCGAATGTGAGGGCTCAGAGATGTCGAGTCACCTCAAAGCTGAGGGAGAGGCCAGCTGTGGGGGCCCCAGAAGGCTTCTGCCATGCCACATGCGTGGCGTGAGGCCACCCCGACTGCCCACAAAGGGGCCCAGTGAGGTTAACAGGGGAGACGGGAATCTATGGCGAGTCCTTGGACGTCTGGGCTCCAGGAGGTCCCTGGTTCCGCCGAGCTCACCCCTCAGGACCTCAGGCCCCACAGCCCCGTGTGGCCCTGGGAGTGGCAGCCTCAGCATCACCGGAGGCCGCTTCCTCATGAGGCCCAGGTACCCTCAGGGAACTCGCGACCACGTTAAAGTTTGGAAGCGCCCCGTAAGCAGCCTTCAAGGAGACAGATGTCCTCAAGAAAACAGTTCACCTGGGCCCTCATCGGGGAGGGACCCCACGGCGTGTCCAAGGTGGGCTGAGGGGCTGCGAAGCCACCCAGAGGTGACACGGAGCAACCTTCAGGTCTGAGTGTGTGGAGAAGGGATGGCGCTTCCCTAGAGGTTCCCACGAGAGGAAGCTAGTGAGGGAAGGCTTCAGGAAACAGCCTGTCGCTTCTAGAGCAGGAAGAATGTTCCAAGAGTCAAAGCAGTTCAAACAAAGAATGTGCTGCACTGAGGGCTAGTGAGCTCCGGTCCCGGACGCCGGGTGAGGCTACGGAAGGGGGCAAACCACAGGACGGCCCAGGGGACAGGGCCCTGCCAGACTCGCCAGGCCGAGGCCCGGGGCCCTGCCACACGGGTCCACGCGGAGAGATGGGGAAGGTGGGGAAGCTGCCTCACGCGGCCGCTCCCCAGTCCCGCTCTGCTTTGACGGCTGTTCTAAAAATACACACCAAGTCAAGGCCTTGACCCGCTCTGGGAAAAGAACCAAACGAAGCAAAAGAACGAACAAGCCCTGAAAGTTTCTAGTAGACTTTCTGGGCACCCAGATCCCAGGGAGAAGCACTGAAGGCCTGCCCTGGGCGCTGTGCGGAGGCGGGGTGGGGTCGGGGACCAGCTGGGGTGCAGCGTGTGTCCCGGGGCGGAGTGGGGTTGGGGACAAGCTGGGATGCAGCGTGTGTCCCGGGAGGGGTGGGGTCGG
>CM052811.1:16835107-16847130 GCA_028533885.1 Nasua narica
GGGTCGGGGACGGGCCGGGGTGCAGCGTGTGTCCCGGGGCGGGGAGGGGTCGGGGACGGACCGGGGTGCAGCGTGTGACCCGGGGCGGGGAGGGGTCGGGGACGGGCCGGGGTGCAGCGTGTGTCCCGGGCAGGGTGGGGTCGGGGACGGGCAGGGGTGCAGCGTATGTCCCCGGGCGGGGCCGGGTTGGGGACCGACTCGGATGTAGCATGTGTCCCGGGCGAGGTGGGGTCGGGGACGGGCCGGGGTGCAGCGTGTGTCCCGGGGTAGGGTCGGGTCGGGGACGGGTCGGGGTGCAGCGTGTGTCCCGGGCCCGAGCAGGGATCTGTAATCAGGTATTTGCCGCGTTGCTCCGGTGAGCCGTGAGCCTCTGACTGGGGTGGATGGTCAGCATGACCTCCACCAGGCTCTGGGAAGGAACCCATCGCGCCCCCTTCTCCTCAGTGGTGACGCAGGCCAGGCCTCGCCTTTGTGCTGCTCGGGACTGAGACGGAAGCAGGAGGCCCGCACTACTCCCGGGGGCCCTGGGGAGGCACTCGGGAGTGGATTACAGCACTCGGCCTGCAGGTATTTGGATACGGGAGCTTGGTTGATGAGCTGCTAAGTGTCTACGACATCCTGGTAAAGGGGCAGAGGGAGGGAGGGAGGGAGGCTTAGAAGGGACAGAGAAATCAGCAGCGCCCAGGGAGCTGGGGGCTGTGTGCGGTGCGGGCACGAAGCAAGCGGGGAGTCTGTCTGCACGCTGTGTCCTTGTGCGGGCCCATGTCCACACACACGCACACACGCGCGTCACTACAACCCATCACAGGCTGTGAGCACATGCACAGCTGTCCACAAACACACCTGCTCTGGGCCTCATCTCTCCAGATTCTTGGAGCTTCCAGGCCACTTGAAAGCCAGAAACACGCCTGAGGCTCGCAGGTCCCCGTGCGGCCCAGCCTCACTGGCTGGGCAGAGGCGGCGGCAGAAGGAAGGAAATGAGAAGCAGAGGGCCTGGCCGGCCCCGGGAGGCGAGAGCCCACACAGTTCCCCTCTCCCCGATGAGAGGGCCAAGGGCCACGACACATGAAATCGGGAAACTCCCGAGCTGCCATGTGCCCGGGGTGGGCAGCCACCGTCTAGATGAGGGACCCGCACGGGCTGCCCCATCCAAAGACCTGGTCACCACGTCACTCCGAGAACAGTCACTGGTCATCTCTGCAGGTCCTCAAGCTAAATGCTGGCAAGGTCAAAGGTAAACGGTACTTCCGAGACGTCCGACGGCCTGGGCACTCAGGTCCCCACCAGCGACTGGTCTCATGGGGCCGGAGCGCTTTGCGGTCTTCAGCCAAGGGCTGTGGGCATTCACAGGGAGCTCAAAGACCGGCATCTCTTGAAACAAGCCCCTCGAATGTGACAACGGCATCCCCAGAGTCTCCCAAGTTGTCAGCTCTGAGAAGGAAGCAGGGCCACGCTTAATCTTGGCCTGGGGGGGAGGGGCGCCAGACTAACAAGTCACCACCAGGCCACCTCATCGGCGACAGTGCAGAAACCACACAGACCCAGGGGCAGCCCAGAACTCGGACGCCGCTAGAGGGGAAGAAGGGACCCTTGCCTGGATGCCTGGACGGTCTCCAGGGATGGGGGCCACCATGCGGGCCAAGGGGACTGTCATCTCAGGAGACCGCCCTTTGGGCCCAGAGACGGCCACATGTGCGGTGTCTGCAGCCCAGCACGGCTGGCACAGAGCAGGTGCCCTCAGAGGCCTGGCGCGATAACGAGCCGTCAGCAAGGAGCCGTGGCCCAAGGGGCAAGCCGTCGCCCTCTCGGACAGCACCAGCTTCTGCAAATGCTCTGTGGTCTGTGTTTCCCAGATGGGAGCCACGAGCCACTCGTAGCCACTGGGCACGGGCCACGTGGCGGCTACAACAGACGCACTGATGTTTAATTTTTAAATTTTAATCAATTTAAGTGTACGTGGCCACACGTGACTAGTAACCACTGTATCAGCGCAGTTCTAGAACGCCCTAGCAAGTAAGCGCGGCCATCTGGTGGCCAACTCTCGCTGGACTCCCCAGCTGGTGGCCCTGTCCCACAGGACCACCGTCCTCCCCCCCAGAGGGCCCCTCCAGCGGGTGCGAACCCAGGCCCGGCCCAGCCAGCCTGCGGGACACGCCGGTAGGGCACAGGCTGAGCTGGCTGCCATCAACTCTCCTCCTGGATGTCAGTAAGACGGACTCTCCACCCCACACCGGACCGTGCCTCTCACCGTCCTCCCCCTCCAACTGCCTCCAGGCCAAAATCCTGACCGCCAACACCGACTCCCTCTCCCCCCCCCCCCCCGGGCCACTCAGCAGTGAATCCTGTTGGCTCTGCCTTCAAAACACATCTGGAATCATTCCCCTCATCCCTTCTGTCCTGGTCTGAGCCACTATCCTCTCTCCTGAAAATTACCGCATCACTTCGAATTGTTCTCCCTGCTTCCACGGCTCTCTCTTCTCCACTAGCAGCCAGACGGATCTGTTTAAAACCGACAATCCTCCAATGTCTCCCATCTCCTTCAGGGGGAAAAGCCACAGTCCTTACAAAGCCCTGCAGGACTGACCGCCCCACCCTCTTCCTCTTGCCTCTACTTCACCTGCAGCCACGGCCATGATGTCATGTAAACCTACCTCAGGACCTTGGCACTTACTGCTCCCTCTCCCTAAACACTGCACGGCTCCCACCCTGACTTCTGGTCTCTGCTCAAATCTCACTTTATCAGAAAGCCTTCTCTGGCCACGTGATATTAAATGGCAACTTCCCTCCACTCCCAACAATCCCTATGCTCCATCCCCTGCTTTGCCCACCACTTTCCTACCTGCTAATAGCATAAGCTCACCTAATATCTGTCTCCCCACCGGAATCTGTCTTGCTTACAACTGCGTCCCTAGCGCCGAGGACAGGCCCACAATATTCGTGGGGTAAATGCTCTCTCTTAGACCTTTTACCAAGCTTACTCCATTCCCACTTCACCAAGAAACGGGCTCCGAGGGCATAAGGGATGGGCTCAACATCCTGGGGCAAGTAAGAGGCTGGCGAGGAAGTGAATGCAAGTCTGACTCCTGAGCTCTGTGTTCTCGTATCTTTCCATCTTCCAAGGCAGTCAGAGATATAAGTTTTTATAGAGAATGCCCACATTTTCAAATATTAGAAATGTTTCAAATTCCGGGCAGGTCAAGGAAGCAGATGCCCACGGGCCAGACGCGGTCCAGAGACGACACCCCCGAAGCTGCTGGTACCCAGAACACAGGCCTCCGCCGGGAGGGAGGGCGTGCCACCTCTCTGCTGAGTTTGCAGGCAGATTCAGGGAGATAATCCCATAAAAACGTAGCCCAGGGCCAAGTAACCTGAGGGGACCAATCATCCGGCCTCTGGCCAGAGAGAGGACAGGATGCAGCACAGCCCCGGCCACGCTGGTCACGGACAGTAGTGGCTAAAACCAGGGACATGCGCACGGCGAGGGGCTGCGGCTCTGACCGCCCACCCAGCCCGGCCCGGGAGGGCCCCAGCTCGGAAGCCGCGCAGCCTACACGCAGTCCCGCCGCCGCCCTGGCGCCCCGGGCTGCCCGACCCAGCGGATGCCCGCCGCCGCCGGGAGCCCCCCGAGGCTCTGGAACAGCCTGTCCTCGTGGGCTCATCCCTTGCGTTATCTAAAACGTGGATTTGTTCTGCTAAATCCCGAAACGTTAGGCTGAAGAACATTTTGTGAAATCCGAGAGGTGGGGGGTAGAACGCACAGAAGCCCAGATTCCTGCTCCACAGCCCGGGCAGCTCGCCTTCTGGCTTTTCTCAAACCAAGACGCGCTCGTGGCCGAGATGAAACTTAAAACTATCAGATACGCTGGTCAGGCGGCTGGTCTCGGGGTGCGGGGTCCTCTGCGGCTCTCTGGGGGACGACGGGTCCGTCCCACCCACATCAGGGGCCGATGGCACAGCAGCCTGGCCCCGGGCCGCCATGCAAGGAGTGAGACGCAGAGCTGCTGGGGCCATGTTCCTTCCACCCCGCACCTGTCCCCTCTCCCCCAGTGGCTCCCCAGGAGGCGGGTCCCCAGCCCCAACCTCACTGTTGCCGGGACAAGAGCCCGCGCGGTAAGGATGGACACCAGACGCCCGACCGCTGGGGAAGAGGTGGCTGGTCTCTCTCTGTGAGTCTTTCCCACCCTGTGTCTGTGTGTGTGTCTCTCTCCCCCGCCCTGACTTCCCTCTCCCCCAGCAACCTCTCATGAGGTGTGGGCAGAGGTCGCGAGGAGGGCCACTCAAGGAGACGAGCAGCAGCGCTTATGAAATGACCGCGCTCCAGAGTCCCAAGCTCTGGGGCTCCCAGGAGAGCAGTCGGTGACTCTCACGGTCCACGGGTGGTCTTTCCCTCCAAGACGTCAAGGCGGAAGGTCACCCACCGGAGGAAAGACTTCAGCATGAAGAAGAAACGCCCCCACCTGGTCACGGCGACGCTGGGTGCTGGCTTTAAGTGGAAGGAGAGGCAGAGAGAAGGGGCTGTTCTCCCCTGCACATCCCCCCAGGGGCTACACGGAGACCACCCGGCGTCCACCAGCACCGCACCCCCCAGGGCGCCCCCGACAAAGATGGCCTGGCCCCTGGCCCTCCCTGAGGCCGGCGGAGGCTTCTCTGACCCAGAATCAACCCCGCACGGTCAGCCTGGGGCTCTCCCTCCTCCCGACGGGTGGGGTCTGGGGGCAGCCCTCCCTTCCCCGAGTAAGGACAGGCCGCCGGTCTAATAGAACGTGGTCGCTGCGACATCCTGTCGTCCCTCCATCCTCCCTGGCATCCTCCTCCAACCATGTCCCACTCCCTGGGAGGTTAACTCTGAGTGGGAGAGCCAGAGAAGCTCGGAATTCTGTCGTTTGTACCTGGCGACAGGTGTGTGCCGCGCGTTTCCTGCCAGCCTGCCGTTGCCACGCCGCGGTCGGGCCACTTAGCAACCCCCGAGGTCCCCGAGCACACCCTGGAGTGTGGCCACACGGGAACACAGAAACACAACGCCCGTTCTTCAGTCCTCTGGGCTCCCAGCTCTACCCTAACAGGCCCCTGGGGCTGGGGAGGCGGGAGCGAGGCCCCAAGTCCACCCTGATGGCCCTGCTCACAGGCAGAGGCCAGGGACTGCCTCCAAAGTGAGACAGGTGCTCGGCAGAACCACAGGGACCCGTGCCTGCCAGGGCCGCCGTCCGGAGCTCCGGCTCCCCTCGGACCTCAGAGCGGTCAGCGCCTCCCCCAACCCGGGTCGGGGGGTCGGGAGGCTGCTGCAGCCGGGCGACTGAAATCTGAGACCCCATCCCGCTCCTTCTCACGACACAGACATGCCCACCTCGGTGCCAAAGCCTAAGGGGAAGCCTGTGCGCCAAGGCCCGGGGCTGCTTTGCACCTTCCCAGGGGGCGAGGGGGCCCACGGTCGAGGGTCCCCTGCCATTACCAACAGTAGGCTGGTAGTCTTCACAGAGGGCAGTATGACTTCCCAGGTGACAGGGGCAAGGAAAACAGAATCTGAGGGTCCGGGACGGGATCCCCTCAGCCCAGCTGAGGGAGGGGAGGAGGCCCAGAGAGGACGCCGTCCCGCTGGAAGCCGCCCAGCCGCCAGGGCAGCCCCCCCACCCCCCGCCCCCGCCAGTGCACACGCCGCTTCCTCCCCAGGCAAGGCTTAAAAAACAAGATAAATACATGCCGACAAAATCCAAAGTGAGACACGAACCGTGATATAGCTAAATTCTGAAACGAAGCCTCCTCTGCGAATGATCTACTGGGTCTATTTTTAATTGGGAATTTTTCACAAAGGCATCTAAACACTGTGAGTGGCCACAGTGGCCCGGACCTCAGACAGCCCCTCACACAGGAGCCACCACCAAACCAGCTTCCCGGACTTTCTGCAGCCATTTCTGGCATTTTCACATCTACGATCTCATTTTCATTCTCACCAGAGGCCCTCGCCTCTGGGCGATGGGACTGCCGATCTTTCCACCTCATCTGCACTTACCCAACCTTCCCAGGATGTCCAGGGAGGGAGCCCAGGGAGGGAGCCAGCCAAGTCCCATCCTACCTGGGGCCCCTCCCCCAGGAAGTGTCCCCAAGGCAAGAGCCAGCGCGACAGCAGCTAATAGCACAAAAGGGCTTCGCGGTGTTTAGACCCATCTCGCTGTTCTCACTTCAGCGATTTCCAGACAACCCCATGACAATGGCATTACCTTTAATCTCACCTTTGCAGGAAACTGAGGACCAAACAGGCAGAGCGCCAACATTACACAGGGAGGAGGTGGGAAAGCTCGGTCTCACTGTTCCCCAGAAAATGCTGGAGGACGTGATGGACACAGATCCCAGGGCCACGCTCACCAGCGGGGCTCGCCTCAGGGGCAGGCTTCAGACCCTGGGGTCGGTCCCAGGGAGAGGCATGCACACAGGACAGTGGGTGTGCGGGGACCTCAGGCCTCCGTCCTTACGGGCAAGGAAAGTAACCTGCTGCTTGGCGCTGGCCCGACGCTCACGCGGTGCCTTTCCCTGTGGTTCTGAAGATCAGGCTTGGGTAGGGGGGCTTCATTTGGAGTGATGAACACGTTTTAGAACTAGAGGTGGTGCCGGCACAGCCTCGGGAAGGTACTCAACGGCACCTTTTCATATGGTTAACTCGGCATTACAAGAATTTCACCTCCGTGGGGTGCTTGGGTGGCTCAGTGGGTTAAGCCTCTGCCTTCGGCTCAAGTCATGATCTCAGGGTCCTGGGATCGAGCCCCACATTGGGGCTCTCTACTCAGTGGGGAGCCTGCTTCCCCTGCCCCTCACCTGCCTCTTTGCCTACTTGTGATCTCTCCCTCTGTTAAATAAATAACATCTTTAAAAAAAAAAAAAGAATTTCACCTCCGTAAAAGGAAAAAAGAAAAGAAAAAAAAAGCAAACGTGGAAAGTTCTAAGACCTTTTCTAGCTGAGAACATAATTTATCACATTGTAGTTTTTAAAGTTTTTTTTTTAAGATTTTATTTATTTGACAGAGAGGGAGAGAAAGAGAGACGGTGAGAGAGGGAACACAAGCAGAGGAAGTGGGAGAGGGAGAAGCAGGCATCCCGCTGAGCAGGAAGCCCAATGCGGGGCTCGATCCCAGAACCCTGGGATCACAACCTGAACCAAAGCCAGATGCTGAACAACTGAGCCACCCAGGCTCACCTAAAGTTATTTTTAAAAGAAACACCCAAAGGATGGGGATTTTGGGTGTTCTTCCCTATGCTTCTATCTTCAGATTTTTTTCCGACAACCATCCGATAGGGGACAGCCCAGGTGCACTGTGCAAAACAGACTCTACGTGCATTCGGCATCCACAGTAACCACGTGGGGCTGGCATCCGCGCTCAGAGAGCAGGTTCTTAGCCGCCGTTCTTAACCGCTATCTCCGAGAATACGGTGGACTTCTATAATCAGGATAACATGCTGAGGACACTCTCAAAACACAGAAGAAAAAAAAAGGCTAGTGGGAATAATCCTCTATCAGTGTATTTTTCTTTATATTTGTCTGTGTTTACCAAATAGTCCACAACATATGCTAAAAAATACAGACAAGGAAACCTCTCCCCAACCTCAGTCCACCTGCCCTGTGACTTGAGTCAAATGAATCCGCGGCAGGAAAGAGCTCCCGGGAGGCCACTGCCTCCACGGGGCATTTCTGCCACTGGGGTTTTCAAACGGGCATTTCTGGAGGAGCTGCTGCGATCCCATATCACAGCAGCATTCTCTCAATAAACAAGGAAGATTTAACTGCCTAAGTGCATTCTCGTTCATTGCTGGGAGGAATGTAAATTCTTTGAACCTCTATGTGAGATAATTCAGTAACATTTCTCAACAGCAACCATGCACGTGCCTGGTTTCCTAAAAAATGAGCACTACTACCCAGACCTATGAGTATGGCCAGCATGATCCAGCAATCCTCCTCTTGGGTGCACACCCCGAAGGATCGAGAGCAGAGAGTCAAACAGGTCGGCGTCTACGCGTGTTCACAGCAGCCCGATGCCCCACAGCTACGAGGGGGAAACAACCCAAGTGTGCATCCACGACTGCACGGATACGCAAATGTGGTGTGTGCAGGGAACAGAACACTCCTGAGCCTTAAAAAGGAGGAAGTCCCGCCACGTGCAGCACCACAGATGAACTCCGAAGGTGTTGTGCAAAGTACAAGAAGCCAGTTGTGGAAGGACGTGATGCCACAGATGTGAGGTTACTGAGGAAAGGGAAACTCGTCAAGATAGAAAGTAGGATGGTGGCAGCCAGGGGAAAGGAGGATGGGGGGCTAGTGTCTCATGGGCACAGAGTTTCGGTTTGAGATGACGAAACAGTCCTGGAAACAAACAGTGGTGAAGGTTCCACACAACATGGTAAACTTAACACCACTGAACTGCACACTTGGAAGCCCCATTAAATAAACAGTACTTCTCGATCACAGAATACAATACAGTCGTTAACAAGGATGAGGCAATGCAGTGTCGCCTTAGAACCCTCTCGAAGACAGCAGGTGAAAGATCTGGGGCAGAAGTGGGGTATACCACTTGCCTGTGTGTGCAAAGTCTGTGTCCCAGATTTGGAAGTAACTGGAATCCTGAAAGGGTCCACGATACGTGACGGCGGCGGGCTGAGGGACGGTGAAGTGGATGGCCGTGCAGGGAACCTTATTTTCCACAGCACAACTGCTTTCACACCTTCACAACATTACACCATATACACTGTGAGCCACTTAAAAATTAACTTCAAGACCTTGAAGATAACGTCCAACGTTTGCTTCTTGCTATTGTAGAGGCGCTTACACCAGATCAACGCTTCAGCCAGGACCAACCCTAAATGCTGGAGAAGACAGTTATCTGAAGACCGCAGGAAACCACTCGGAGCTAGGATGAGAAGGGACAAGGTTCTGAGGGCAGGGAAACCCATTCCAGTGAGCCCGACACACTCTGCCCCTTTTTGCCCCTTTTTGCCCTTGAGGCCAGGGTTCGGAGGCGGGCCAGAGAGCAAGGGCTATATGCTTTCAAGGGGCTGGAGGAACAAGAATTGCTGGGTGAGGACGCCAAGGCAGAGCAGAGGGGCGAGGTCCTGAAGAGGAGGGACCCTTTCTCTACACACACCCTCTCGAAGCGTCTGCCGACCCCCAAGCTACAGGAGGCTAAAGAGACCGAGAACCCAGGCAGAAAGTGACAGAGGACAGGCTGAAGTCGAAGGGGAATGTGGGCAGTCTCCCAGTGCTGGGAGTTCAGGGTCCCTCAAGAGCGGAGCCAGCCTTTGAGTTAAAACTCCCAAAGGACTCTTTCCCAAGAGGAGGCACAAGAGAAACCCACTCTCAGACCAAAGCCCCGCCCTAAATCTTCTCGTCCCCACGCTGCAAGAGAAGTAAATCCTCTCTCGAGAAACATATTCACCGGAAACATGACTACTCTCCGTACACGATATTCAGGATTTAATTTATCCAGTATTTTTTTTTAAAAGGCCAGGATGCCACAAGATAGCAAAAGTCAATAGGGAACAAACCAAAAATGAAGAGGGAAAAGCAGACCCATTGGTATGTCAGATATTGCAGTTGTCAGAGCCTTTGAAATGTTCCATATGTTCCAGAGAATAGATGACAACATGGAGAGCTTAACCGGAGAACTAGAATTGTTCTAGAAATGAAAAATTCTAGAAATGAAAAAATAATGAAATTAAGAATTCAACAGATGAGCTCAAGCACTGATTTAATGAAGCAGATAAAAGGATTAGTAACCCGGAAGTTAGGTCAGTAAAAATATTCAGTCTGGAGCCCAGAAAGAAAAAAAAGAGAGAGAGAGAGAGAGACTTAGGGAACATGGTAAAAATGTGTAATAAGGACATCCAGAGTCCTGGAAGGAAAGGATGGAATGAAGCAAAAAGATACTTGCTGAAAATTTCAAAACTGATGAAAGACCTCAAGCCATCAATTCAAGGAGCTCTTCAAATACCAGGCAGAGTAACTATATAGAAAAGCGCTAAGCACATCCTTAGGAAACTGTGGACACCAAAGACAAATTGTAAAAGCAACCAGAGGAAAAACTATGCATTACTTCAAGAGGAGCAGCAGCGTATGTGACAGCTGACATTTCAACAAAAACAGTAGAAGCCACAGGATCTCGGAAAGACTCCTTAAAAGGGCTCAGAGTAAAGCAGAGTCAACCTAGAATTCTCCTTCCAACAAGTGAACTTCAAAACTGAAAAACTGAAAGCAAAATGAACACATTTCCAGGCAATTAGAAATGGAGAGAATTTAAAACCAACAGACCTCCATGAACAGTGACACTAAAGGGAATTCTTCAAGAAGATGGAAGCACAGAAATGAAGGAATAGAGAGCACCTAAGAGGGCAGAATAGGGGCAAGTGTGCGCACTGGCTATTCGCTGTGGAAGACTGCAATCACATCGTCTGACGGGGCTTCAGATATATGTTGAGTTAAAATATATTATAATTGCCGGAATGTCTGGGGGAGGGGGAACTGAGCATTGTGAGGTCCTTGCACTGTGACCAAAAAAGGTAAAAGTACTAATTTGGGGTAGATGAAAACACATAGGGAAATACAAATCAAAACCACAGTGAGATACCACCTCACATTAGTCGGAATGGCTAAAATTAACAAGTCAGGAAATGACAGATGTTGGCAAGGATGTGGAGAAAGGGGAACCCTCCTACACTATTGGTGGGAATGCAAGCTGGTGCAACCACTCTGGAGAACAGTATGGAGGTTCCTCAAAAAGTTTAAAATAGAGCTACCATATGACCCTGCAATCGCACTACTGGGTATTTACCCTAAAGATACAAGTGTAGTGATCCAAAGGGGCACGTGCACCTGAATGTTTATAGCAGCAATGTCCACAATAGCCTAGCTATGGAAAGAGCCTAGATGTCCATCAACAGATGAATGGATAAAGATGATGTGTGTATACATATATACATATACACACACACACACATATATATATACATACATACACATACAATGGAACACTATGCATCCATCAAAAGAAACAAAATCTTGCCATTTGCAACAAAGTGGATGGAACTAGAGGGGATTATGCTAAGCGAAATACGTCAATTAGAGAAAGACAATTATCATATGATCTCTCTGATATGAGGAACTTGAGAGGCAGGGTCGGGGGTCGTGGGGGGATAAGGGAGAAAATGAAACAAGATGGGATTGGGAGGGAGACAAACCATAAGAGATTCTAAATCTGATGGAAAAAAACAGGGTGAGGGGGAGGGATGGGTGGCTGGTGATGGACATTGGGGAGGGTGTGTGCTATGGTGAGCGCTGTGAACTGTGTAAACCTGATGATTCACAGACCTGTACCCCTGGGGCAAATAATACATTCTATGTTAATAAAAAAAATTCCCTGGATGTTTGCAAATTAATTAATGTACTCTCAAATAGCCTGTGGATCAAAGATACCTTGATGGAAATTAGGACATATCACAATTTGTAGAAAAAAGCGAAAGCAAGTAATGAGGGAAATCCATAGCATCCAGTGCATGTTTTAGAAAATAAAAATGCTAAAATTAGTTTGCTAAATTCCATCTTGAGAAGGTAAAAAAGAACATGATGTTAACCCTGAAGAAAGTAGAAGAAAATAAAAGTCAAAAACAATGAATTATGGAAGTATACAAGGAAAGCAACAAAAAGATGGTTCACTGAAAAGACCCAAACATTAATAAACCTCAGCAAGAGAGATTAAGAAAACATAAAAAACAGAAGGCACAAACTACCAACACCAGTAAACAAAAAGGAACATCACTACAAGTTCCACAAAGATAAAAAGAGGAAAAACATGTCAAAAATGCGACATATTTATATGAAATGGATGAGTTCCTGAAAAAACAAAAGCATTCTATAACTTACACAAAAAACCAAAGAGCCAAAAACCTTGTACTTGTGAAGGAAACTGAATTTCTTAAAGAAAACTCCTGAGCCACAGGGCCTCACTGGTGAATCCTTCGAATCCTGTGAAGAACCCGTATGATCTTCA
>CM052811.1:16847230-16921766 GCA_028533885.1 Nasua narica
CGCAGAAATCCGCCCCTTCTGAAGGTAACAGTGCTTTTCTCATTTCCAAAAGGATTCACGCATATTATCCCATCTTCGCCAAAGGTTATATTCTTGTGTACGCTTTACACATAGGGAAACTGACGCCCAAAGAGGGGAAATGCTGTCCCAAGGTTATACTCGGGCTAGAGCTAGGCGAGCCAAATTCATTCCACGTGATGGGTATTTACAGGCACCTGCGGTGTCCCAGCTTGGCCTGGGGATGTACGTTTGTGCCTCTCTGCCCCTCGCACCTCCCGTCCACCTCCTGGACTTCTCACTCCTGGAGCTAGGGTCTGCTCTGTGGCTGCGGCCCTGGCAGGCAATGCCCTGGAGCAGCAGCATGGCCCAGACGGGCTGCAGCGCCCCCTGGCTGCTACGTGGCGTGTGGGAGTATTGGAGCTCGTAGTCTCCGGGCTCCTGAAGCTGACCCTGCCTGGAGGGGCATCAGAAAATGTGCAAGCACTGCATGGCCCGTGTACTGCAGCCTGATCAGGAGCATGTCCAAGCTCTACAGGCTATGAAGCACTTCTGCCGGGTTCCTCCCTGCAGGGAACCCCACAAGATAAGTGTCAATACTGCTGCTTTGCAGACGAGGAAAGCGAGGCTGGGAGAGGTGGGCAGCCTGTCTAAATTATCTCTGTAGAAGACAACAGACCCAGCGGAGACACGGGACCCTTCCCATCACCCCAGGAGGCTCCCCCCCACAAGCACTGTGGGATGTGACTGAAGATGTCCCGGGTTATGCCAATTACATGCCATGAGACAGACGAGATGGACAGGGATGCTGAAAACTGCACAAGTGCTAGAGAAAAAAATTCCTGACCTAGCTGAGCAGGCACACAAGCGTTTTTTAACCTCGAGAACCCAGAGGGATGCCTCCACAGTAGGAGAGAGGAGATGCAAAGAGAAATAAGACAGCATAAAAGCCAGAAACTGAAGAACACCTTTCAAGAGACTCCATAAAGCTGGTACAGTGGGATTCGTTACGTGCAACCAAGCAGGAGTAGCTCCTGGCGAGCCACAGGATACAGGGATGGGGAGATGGAGACAAATACAACGAGATGCTCTGCTTGAACTTGGCCCTTTGTGGCAATGGAGGCTGGGCAGATTCCCCTTCTAAAACCTGTCTCCTGAAGAAGCTGGCTCTGAGGCCCAGCTCAGAAGCTTCTAGCAATCCGTGGTAAACAGAGAAAACCCGCAGGCATCACATCCTCAGGACTCAGCCAGTAACTCAGTGCGTGCCTTTGAAGAGCACCATCTAGGGAAGGTGAGGCTTGCTCATGGGGCTCCTCGGCAAGACTTCTATAGTGGCCCCCCAAAACTATGGCTCTGTCCACCTGAGTGGCAAGGTCTGTGAAAACAGCAGTTTCAGCAAATCCAGAGCCAAGAGCACCACCTGAACCCAAAATGACATGGTTCCCAGCCCAGAGAATCCTGTATTTTCAACCCATTGAGTTTGTTTGTTAGGGGGAAATAAACCTATGGATAACAGGAAGTTGGCGGATGTAATTTCTGCAGACCTTCGAAAGGCACTTGAGATGAATCCAGACCAGAAACTATTTAAAAGACTGAATCATGTGAGAACCGGGTGGGTCAGGCTGGAGTAAAGCCAGTAAACAGAGAGCGGGGACAGCAAGCACTTCTCTCCATGGAAAAATGTAAACAGCGGGGTCCCCCGGGTTTGGGTTAGTTTTGCTTCTTGATCAATGACTTCAAAGGAGAAGGAAGTAGGAACCTGCCCGGAGCCTGAAGGAAACTGAGCACCCTGTCGGAGGGGAGCGGGCCGGGGGGCCTCACGGGAAGGCCCCGGCTACAGCTGGACCCACCGCAGCTGCAGAGACCCCGGCGCTGGCCGGCCCGCTGCAGGGGTGCACGGCCAGTCGGCCCGAGAACCAGAGGGGGCCGCAGAGGACGCCGGACCTAAAGTGATGCCCAGGGGAAAAGGTACTCGAAATAAACACACAGAACATTTTAGCCTGAGAAAGGAAAACAGGGAATCACTGGTGACTGCTTGGGTCAACATAGTTCTTTAAAAAGTTTTAAATTATAGGAGGAAAAAAGAAACACAGAAGGAGGGGAGGTTTAGGTCAAGCACAGAGGAGGAGAGAAGAGAAAGTTTCTAGCGAGAGAAGCTCCCAGATGTCAGGAGGAGCCCTCTGCGGGCAAGAGGCCCGGGAGGCAGCCAAGCCCAGACCCTGACAGTGAACTCCAAACCCCCGGGTGGTGGGGGGGCCGCCCTGGTTCCCCTACGCCCACCCCCCCGCCCGGCTCCAGGCCCAGATGGCCCCACGGACACCCCGAAGGAGCCTCACCTGCTGCTGGCTCTGCTCCTCCAGGTTCATCTTCACCTCCAGCGACTGGCGGGCCTCCAGGAAGGCCTTGCGGTGCTTGCGGTCCGCCATGTAGTAGGACATGACGCCCACGACGATGGCGCACAGGTAGAGGAAGACGTTAGCCAGGATCTGTGCCCCGAGGAGAGAAAAAAACAATGATGAAGGCACCTGCTCAGGAGGAGGGGCGGGGGGGAGGGTGGGCACAGGGGGTAACAAAAATCAACCCCCAAGCTGCGCGGTGCCCGGGGGGACCCAGTGAGCCTCTGCCCTTGATGGGGTATTTGGGTCCGGGAGCAGACCCTGCCCCATTTGCCACCGGCGGGTGAGGCCCGGGCCTGGAAGGCTGGTTGAGGGGCTGTTCTCGCTTCCTGCTTCACACCACAGCTAAACTGGCCAATCCCGTCCACCTTTGTGGTCCCTTGGCTACCCAGTTCGTTCCTTCGTTTGTTCGTTCCTTCGTTCATTCATTCATTCATCCATTCACTCACGCACTCATTCGTTCAACCAGCACTTGCTGAGGACCCAGGAGGCCTCCTGGCTGCTGTGCTGATTAGCCGGGCAGGAGACGGTCCAAACCCCGGATCCACCAGCCAGGAGCTGCGGGTTGTACGGAAGGTCACGGGGGACGTGCAGCAGTCCCAGGCGACCCGCAGGCATCACGTGACCTTATGCGTGGGCTGCAGGCGTGAAGGGGGCTGGGCTCCACATGCACCCCCTCAGCCAGCCCACCTGCCAGTCCCCGTCCCCGGGTCCGCTGAGGAAGCTACGGGAAGGGGAAAGGGCAGCTGCGGGACCAGACGTCCGGGCCGCAAGCTCAGTGCAGCAGCACAAAGGCCTTCTTGGGGCGTTCAAAGCCTGTTCCTCCCTCCTTGCCCCCGGC
This sequence comes from Nasua narica, assembly GCA_028533885.1. Lineage (NCBI taxonomy): Eukaryota > Metazoa > Chordata > Mammalia > Carnivora > Procyonidae > Nasua > Nasua narica. The sequence goes on from CM052811.1 coordinate 16,850,465, forward strand.
AGGCTCCCCTAACTATCTGTGGTCCCCAGCCGGCTTCCACGGGCTGCTGGGATTGCAGAAGAGACCGCCTCCTGCCAGAGGCAGCCTGGCCCTGGCCCCGAACCTCCACAGCACATCTGATTTCCGACTGCTTGTGCTAGTGGCCCCGCTCTCTGACCCTGACTGGGTCCCACCTGGGGCTGGCCCAGGTTCTCGCTCCCCCCACTTTCCCCGGAGGGGGGCTCACACCCTCCCCACTTGGGTTCCCTGAGGTCCTGCCAGGGGAGGCCAGACGCCTCCTTGGAAGAGTGTGGCTTTTCAGGCAGAAGTCTGTAGCGAGATGTGGGGAGGGCAGCAAAGGTTCTTCATTTCTGACCCTTTTGGAAAGAAAATGTTCTCCCGGCAAAGTGTAATGTTTTCTGAATAGGTGAAAAATGCAGGGACGTCAATTTTAGATTTTTGAACAAGATGGCTTAATGGACAACGAGAGAGGTTAACTCTGATGTGAATGTTCTGGGGACTCTTGATTATGCCATATTCCTCCCTGTTTCTGTTCCATCAGGGCTGCTCAGTGCTGACCCCAGCACCCGCCGTCCCCAGCAGAATGGTCCTGCAGGCCTGGGCACTCAGCACAGGCCTGGTGGATAATGAACTTGTTAGTGGTGCCGTGAGTCTCGATACTGGTCATCCAACGCGGACCTCACGAGCTCCTTCGATGGCCGGTTCCAGCAACTCACACCTCGCGCGTTCTCAGGTCTGGGCAGCCCCGATCGCCCACGCCACTCGTGCGGCAAGTGGGCGACTTCAAAGTCCCACGGGACGCGTCCTGCCCTTCTGCTTGGGCACGACAGGCCATTCCCACCCGAGCGCTCAGTATCTGTATGGCCTCAGGCCACGTCCTAAATACCTGATAGGCCAAGGGGCCCCCAATTTACGTGGGGTCCAAGCAAATCACACAGACCATGCTGAGTCAGAACTCAGTCATGCCCGAGGTCCGGGGGCTTCTACCAGCCCAGAGGCCACCTCCCTTTGGGGGCTGTATAGCCTTGGAAATCTGCCCGGCCCCAAGTTCGTGGTACAGGAAGCCAGTCAACAAAGTCAGGCTGTACCTCACACATCCCCACTGAGCAGTCGTGCTCTGCCAAAGCCCACGCAGGGTCCAGACACAGCAGTCACCAAGGCCGACGGTCTCCAGCCTTTGGGGCTCTGGGCCCTAGAGGTCAAGGTGGAGGAGTCACCTGTCTGGGCCCCACACCTACCAGGGTCCATGACCCCAAAGCAGAGGCTCCAGACAAGGCAAGCTGCCCTGGGGCCATAGGCCCATCTCTGGTCCCGGCCACAGCCAGCCTGGGCTGCCGCACGGGGCCAGGGACAGAGCTTCATGCTCGGGGGTCTCCAGGCCCCGCCACAGGCCCTGCCCGACCACCTGGCAGGCGGATGGAACAGACTCTGTGAAGTGCTCAGTGCTGAGGCTGTGTCAGATTACTGTTGTCATGACCCATCGGGCTGCCCGCCCGAGAAAACCACAGCTGCTCTGCAGACCGTCGGAGAGCAGCCCCGGTGGGAAAGCCTCAGAGCAACCGCCACCAAAGACGGTCATCCAAAGAGCAGAACAGGATTCAGGTTCGGCTCGCACTTGGTGACCATTTACATGGGGCAGCACCTCCCTCCTCGAACCGTGCCTATTTTAAAATAAGCTCCCCTTCTGCCTTCCACTTGTAGGTGCAGAAAACAAGTACAGAAGGCGGCCTGGCCTGGGACGCTGCCCCTCGCTGGATGGGCAACCTGCTAGTTCAGGTAACTTCTCTGAGCCCCCGCTTCGCCGTCTATGAGCTGGGGGGAGGGCTCACTCCTCTCGAAAGTCCCTGCAATCCGGACCCCGTCTGGCCCTCATCAGGCCGCACTTCAGAGGGCGAAGTTTGGGCCTGGAGAGGACCCACTTGGAAAGGCTGGAGGGAAGGCAAGGACGGGTCGGTCACACTGTGTCTTGTCCCCGGAGCACCCCGAATCGCAGAGGGCGCGGCCCACCCCTTCTAGACCTGCACTCTCAGCTCACGTGTCCAGGGACATGGAGGCAAATGGCCACATTCGGGCCACACAATGGAGACTCATGTGGGTCCTGCAGGTCCCTCCCATGCCAGAGAATTCTCTCCCTGCCTCCCAGGGAGCTTATTCCTTTCTAGAGAATTCTCCCAGGAGCCCCAGCTGTGGGATTCTCAGAGCTCCCTCAATTCTCTAAACTTGCCTTGACTAAAGAAAGGGTCCTCAGGGTTGCTGCCGCTCTGTTCCAACCCAGCTCCTCTGTTCCACGCAGCCGCAGCTCCAAGGCCTAGAAGGAGCTCGGCAGTCCCCCATGCCGGGCAGCGAGTGGCAGGAGGATTAGCGGGGGCCCTACAGGTGACTCTCTGCCTCCAGGTCCAGGCCACGAATCAGATTAGGCGATGCTGCTAAGACAAGGAGACCCTCTCCCCCCGCCCCCAGGAAGCCAGGGTCCCTGGAGGGAGGAAGGTTCAGGAGCGAGGAGCTCTGCTCGTGGGAGAGACTCTCAACATGCAAAACCCACAGCCACACCATCACCTGGGTGATGGCTGCCCAGCTCCACCCCAGGGGGGCTCAGGGGTTGGACGGGGTGGGCCGTGGTCTGCCAAAGCTCCCAGGTGATCCCGCTGTGTGCGCAAGGCCAGAAACCCCCCCTCCTCCGAGTCTCAGCCCAGCTCGGTGCAGGCACTGAGGACTGCAGACTGAGACGCTGTCCCTGCCCCCAGGGCCACAGCTGGTAGGAGGTGGCCCGGTCCAGGGAGGACACAATGGGGTAAGCAGGGAGGCCGTCGTTTCTCTAAAACACACCGATGAGTCCTACTTCCCACTACAAGTCAAGAAGTGTAGACTCAAGGAAAACCTGAACCCCAGCGAGAGTCTGAACCATGTCTCTCATGTGACTGGGACAAATGGACATCTCCAAGCTGAGCCCTGAGCTCTGCTGTCTTAGAGTAAGTTCCGGGGCTCCTCGCCCCCCGCCAGGGTAAGGGGGGAGGGTCTCCTTTTCAGGACTCATCTCTTCTCCCTCCAGGGCTGCCGTTCCCCTTACCCCCCAGCTACACCTGGTCTACCCGGCAGGCCCCTCCTCCTCTCCAAGAGCCCCGCTCAGCGCCCATCCCCCGCCGACAGCCCCCCTGCCTCGCCCCCCACGCCGTGGTCCCCAGACCCACCTGAGAGGTAGTACAACCACGTCACAACTCGCCCCTGGCCCCGACCCGTCAGCCTCTGGTCAGCAGAGGAGCAGACTGGAAACCATCACAGACCTGACCTCTCAGCCTCATGATCTCCCCGGGAGCCAGCCCTCAAGTCAACATCCCCTCCGCTGCACCCCAAGCCTTTCCCACCCCAGCCTCAGACCAAGGAACGAGGCTCGGTCACTTCCCTGGGGGCTGTGCAGGCCAGGGCAGCGAGGGAGACTGTCCCCTGCAGGAAATATCCAGAGGCTAAGAGTGAGCCTACAAAGAGTGCCGACAGAGGCCGGGTGGCTGGGGGGGTCACACTGGGTCAGGGAGGGGTCGCACAGCTTCAGGAGATGTCAGGTCTAGGAAACAGACCGGCTTGGACACTGCACTCGGCGACCCCAAGCATGGCAGCATGGCCGGAAGGGAAGGCTTCTCCTCTCTATCACTGTCAACACGGACTGCCCTGAGGGGGGCAGGGGGCGCTCCGGCGGCAGGGCTCGCGCACAGGACACCTGGCCCTGGGAATAGACGGGGAAGAGGTTCCCAGCCCGGCAGCTCCGCAGGCCCGCGGGAGCCCTGATGCGTGGCCCCTGGCTCCTGGGGACCGTGGCGGGTGGGGTGGGCGGGGGACTGTGGTGCCTCCGTGAGCCTATTCCACTAGACGCCCCACACCAGGCTTCAGTCTCGGGGTGACTCCCCCGTCCAACGAGCCTGAGAAGTCCCTTTCTGGAGCGCCTTTAAGGTCCCCTCTTCTTACCCCAATGGCCCCCTTTCTCCAGTGAAAGAGACTGAGCCGCAGTCTTATCGCAAAAGAATGGTTATTTTTTAAACGTGAGATTTTTAAAATAATGAGAATGAATGCATCTCCCCAGTGGGTAAACATTCAGCAGACAGCTTCATCTAACCCACAGCCGGATGGAGTGTTCGTGGTACCCCAGCTCCAAAACACGGCCATGAGAAAATTCCTTTACAAAACCCTTCCCCTTGGAATTTGATGAGTCACAATACCCTGCCCGTTTCTAACAGTCCGAGGGGCCGCTCGAAGCAGGGCTTTAGAGAAGAAGTCATCCCGTCTGAGGAGGGCTGGCACCGCCCTTGCCGAGGCTGACCCCTCCCCGTAGGCTCAGTCCCGCCTGAAGATGCCAGAACACTCTAGAACTGGGGAGAAGAAACCCAGAGAGAGCGAGCTGCTCTGGGGAGGCAGCGTCCTTGCCAGCTGCCCTCAGAGACCTCGTGATGCTCTGTGTCAGGGGAAGACCACGTTGGAGCCTCTGTTCATTAAAACTAACTTTGATGTTTTGGAAAAAAAAAAAATATCTCCAAGGAGCTGTACACAGGGCAGGAAGGAGCAAGAGAGCAGGCACCTCTTTAGGTAACCAGTCCCCCAACCCAAGGAAACCAGATCAGAGCCTGGGGTGGCCCCACCCAGTGCCCAGGGACACCCCCCTCTGGAGCTCATGCAGACCACACGTGGTCGTCAGCAGTCAGGTCCCTGCTATGTCCCCTCCTCGCAGAGACCTACCCTGACCACCTGCCCTGAGTCTAACATTTTCCTGTTTTAGACCCTGCAGAGAAGTACCTGCACTTCGCATTCCCCGATCCTCTTCTTATTCGTCCATTTACTTTGTTTACGTCACTAGAAAGCCAGCGCCCGGGGACAGGGCCCTGTTTCTGTTTCTCGGCCGATCCCCCAGCCCCGGGGCAGCGTGTGGCACAGGGGAGGGCCGGTGCCCGCTGGATGAACGCGTGGCAGAGAGAGGTTGGGCTGTGTGGCTTGGAGCAAGCCCCTTCCCCTCTCCGAGACGTGGCTGCTTCGTCTCCCCCCGCCACCCCGGTGGCCCTGAAGGCTGTTCCAGCAAGATCGAAACAGAGGTCACGTGCCACACCGCCCGGTCCGGGGCTGGGCAGAGAGCAGGCGCCGAGTGACCTCGGGCGCTCAGTCCCTCCCGACGGCACTGGAACAGTTGGCTCTGAGCCTCCATGTTCACCATCCTGCTTATCGGTCCCAGCAAGTTCCCCTTCTCATTTTATGGAAGACGCTTGAATTTAGAGACGCGAGGCCACAAGGCTGTGGTCTCCTGCCGGTGCTGACCCTGGAGCTCAAACCTCTCTCCTCTTTTGTCTCCCCTCCAAGCACAGAGTTCCAGTTTCAAGACGTTAATAAAAACCTGCCCCCAGGTTTTCAACCCAGGGGACTGAACGTCAGAAGGCAGCCAGACTAGACCCATACGGCCTGGGGCAGGTCCACTGCTGGCCTCGCCCAAAGGAGGCAGCGCGGGCCCCGAGCACGAGTCCAGGGCTGCCCCGCATTACTCAGCTGAGTCGTGACGAGGCTCAGCAGGGGCGGGGTGGAGTCCAAGGCACCGCGGGCCCATGGGGAGCACAGAACCCAGAAAGGACCCGAAGCATCTACACGGATGGGGGGTCTGCAGACAATGAGGGGCCACTCTCATGCTACACCACAGGTAACTCTAGCATCACTCTGCTAAGAGATGTCTGGGGTCTCCAGTAAATATGACCCTACTCAGCACAATTCAAGGTTTGAGCCTCGGGGTACCACTGAGCTGTCCTTCCAAACTGGACATTTGTCAAGTTTCCATCATGGGCCTCAAAACAAGAGGACCTCTAGAAGCTTCCAACTTGTTCTCTGCCTCTGCTAAAAGGCATTCAATGTCCACCTCTTCCAAAATAAAAATGACTTCCAGAATAGGCATCCAGCCCACCTGACATGTTACAAGAGATCCCTCATGATCTGCTGGGTCGCCAAAACAGCCTCTCAGGTTGTGCACTGCACAACCCCAGGGGCACCTCTCTGCAGACTCTGACCTGACAGCTCCCCTACAGGTGTGGAACATAGCATTCCTGACAACTGGATTCTAGTATCACTTATTTCTTCTACCTGGCTGCCTCCCACCGAGCTCCCCAAGCTCCAGCCACGCTGGTCCTCTCTCCAATCCTCCAATAAGATATGTTGTGGTCGGGGCTCTACGGCTCTAAGATATGTTGTGGTCGGGGCTCTACGGCTCTAACCAGAACATCCTGCCTCTGCAGGAGGACCCTCTGACGTAACCTGGCTCAAACTCCCAGCACATACCTGTTATTGCTACGGTCCCAAGACGCAGCTCCAATACACCACCCCGCTCCCCAAACAGAACTATTCATTCATCCATTCAAAGGTTTAGTGAACGCCCACCCTGTGCCAGGGAGATGCTTGGCATGTCGCAGTGAATACGGCAGAAGACGTCCTGGCTGTCAGATGTCCTGCTGACAGCAGATACAAAAGAAACATAATTCAACAACAAGAGGATCAGAGCTCAGCAGAGAATAAAGATGATAAAGTGACGGGCAGGTGCTTTGGATCAGAAGGCGAGGGAGCCAGCTGGCCCCCCTTCTTGACTCCCTTGGACGAGCGTCGTAGGGCCACACCCTCGCCACCGCCTCACTAAGACTCTTCCCTCCTGCGGACTGACCGCGGGATCTGCTCTGGCCCAAAGGGACGTCGGCTCAGATGACACAAGCGGATGCTGAGACGCCCCCGCACGTGCTCTCATGTTTCCACTGTTGCCATGAGAACAATACGCACGGAGATGCGCAGGGATCCGGCAGAACATGGGACCCGTGGGAGCCCTGCAAAACCCAAGCTACGCCTGGAGCCTAACCCAGCCGAACGCAGTCCCAATCAGCTGCGCTTGTGCGAGTGAGGAACGTGTGACTGCAACCCACTCGGGGTCGGGCGGGAAGTTAGGACAGGGGGTCCTGAAGCAGGAGCCTTGAAGCTGAGATATGAATGACAAAAAAGACCCCGCCATGGGAAAACTCCGAAGAAAGAGCAACTTAGCCCAAGAACGCATGCCTCTTTTCCCCCTGACATCCCCTCACCCCCCCACCCTCGTACCCTCTGCTGCTTCTCCCTCCCGGGACACAGCAAAGCCCCCCAGGGCAGGGGGCGTCTCTCGCTCCCACCGGAGCCGGCACGGTCACTGGTACCATGAATGACAGGAGAAGGCAGGCCAGAGAGGGGTTCACCCTCCCCTGAGGTGCTCCCCTGGGTAGGGGAACCAAAATGAAGCTAGACAGAGGCTAGAGCCGTGGGTGGCCCCCCCGCCAGGGGCCAGGCAGCAGTGCATCCAGGGACGCATCTGGGATGCGGAGACGCGGGGCTCCTGGCATCGACTGAGCAGAGGCAGGGACGCTACCGAACACCCTACGATGCACACAGCAGTCCCCGCAACAACTGATTACCTAGCCCCCGGTGTCAATAGACCCGAGGTCGGGAAACTGTGGCTAGAACAACGCCTTCTTCCTTTCTGATTCCTGAGTATGCACGTGAAATTCACACGAAACTTTCCTAAGTTTTTACTCATTTTACTGCCCCGTAATGAACTCTGAGGACAAAAATGTGAGCAAGCAGATGTTGATGTCAGTTACAGGCCTTGGGGCTAAGAGGAAAACGCGACTGATGCTCGCTGGACATAAGGACACGATATCTTGATAAACCCATGAAAGGCCCATGTCACTGGGGGAGGGGCGACAAAGACCACAGAAGGCCATCCTGCCTGTCCCTCTGGAGGAGACGACGTAGGAACGAACATCCCACACCTAACATTTTATACTGACCCAGGGGTTAGTCACTTGAAGGGGACTAGGATAGGGGGAGTCACTGAACCCCTAAAATTAGGGGCAAGTGTTTTACCCTTTTCTGGAGAAGCAAGCACATTGCTCTCCCCAGATTTTCAAAAGGGTCTGTTAGTCCAGATGCTTAAGAACCACAGAACTCATCAAAAGCCCCCCGTCAGTGGCTTCGTTATAGAGACATAAAACATCTGGTCCCAGCATCCAGTGTCCTCTCCTACTGACGTGACCCCATTATTTAGTCACCTTGGTCTTTTTCTCCAGGCCAAACAATTCCGATTTTACTTAAAGGGCTCTATTTTACAACATTTCATAATGTTTGGCTTCAGTTCCTTTTTTTAAAAAACTCAAGACCCCGCTGGGGTCTTGGTGAAGAGTGGGGCCCCTCGCTGGGTCCTCAACAAAAAAGACCTCAAGAGCTCAACTCTAGTGGGGATAAAAAAGCTACTGGAAAGAGAGGAAGCACAGACTGATCCTGATGGAGAAAAGGGTAGGGACGCCTGAGTGGCTCGGTTGGTTAAGCATCCGCCTTCAGCTTGGGTGATTCCAGGGTCCCGGGATCAAGTCCCACATCGGGCTCCCTGCTCAGCGGGGGACCTGCTTCTCCGTCTGCCTGCCTCTTTCCCTGTTTGTGCTCTCTCTCTCTGACAAATAAATAAAATCTTAAAAAAAAAAAGAAAAGTAAAGGGCGGGTCAGCAAAAGCCCCTACAAGGGAGTAAGAATTTGGTTTGGCAAACTTGGTTACGGGCTTTCACACGCACAACACTGAGCTTTTACAGATGTTTTAATATATGGATTCTGGATAGTAAAGGCCATTTAAGCCAATTTCTGATGACCAATATTAAGTTTTAAAAAAAGGCAAAAAAAATAATTAATTAGACGCTCACGGGAGGAAGCAGAATGACGACAGGGCTCCCCGCCGCCTGCTCGGCTCCTGTTACCTCTGAGCAGCACCAGCGGCACTAATGCAGAGACCCTGGCTTTCTGAAACAGCCTGAGAACAAATGTGCCAGCCCGGAGGGGGAGGAGCATGTAATCTGGAGCCAGGAGGTGTTTAGAATTCTAGGAACAGAGCCATCACATAAACCTCGCACATGGAAATGTGCAGGGAGACCACCAATCACACAAAAACGTCGACGCCCTTGCCCCATGGAACAGAGCAAGCTCTTAGGATTCCAGAACTGCCGACCTCTTAATTCGGAGCGACTCAGATCTCGAGAGCGAACCTTTCTGCAGACTCTCCAGCTGCGGAAACCGTCCATGGCTCCTCCTCCTGGGGACTCGATCCCCTTCTCTCCCACCCACCGTGCTGCTTAGGCATTCATCCGGGGTCCTTCTTCCCGCGGCCCCTCGGGGCCTGTCCAGGGGCAGCCGGGATGCTTTTCCGAGTCACTGGTTTCAACTCACCCCTCCAGGGCTTCCTCCTTGGCCGCTATCGCTGCAGCTCCGTGCTCTGGAACCAAGTGCGGAGGCATCCCCGGGGACCGGGTGAAGAACGCGACTCCCGGGGCCCCCCTGCCTGTGGGGGCCCAGGAAGCTGCACGGCGCCCTCTCTACTTCTGGTGCGTCTCTTCTACAAGTCACTGTTCTAGGTGGTGTAATAATTACAAAAGCAAAGCCAAGATTCCCCCACTTCCCTGGTTCTGTAAGCCAGACTCCAACATACAGGACCGCTTCCCATCACCCCCCCCAGGCGCATGCCCTATTTTTCTTCTACCTGCTGACTCTCTTTCCACCCCAAGAGACTGCACCTCCTCACCGGCCGTCCCCATCTGACCAGCAACTCTTCCCTACACTCAAAGCCGCCCCCACGGAGAGGTATTCTATCCTTGAATGCCGGTTCAAGGGTCCTGCCTTTAGTCCAGTCCCCCAGTGTTCGCAGGGACCGTGCACCCCAGATAACTAGAACCAGCAGCCAACACCGTGTACACCCCAGGAAACCTTTGCTGAATGCCTGAACCCGCACTAGCCCATTCTCCCTGCTGGGCAGGGGGCCCTTTGTGCAGCTACCGTGGGTCATTCATCCCATCTCCCCTCTCTGGGTCTTCCTTCCTCGTCACCCCTCCCCCAGGACGGGGCACAGACCTCTCCCCGGCCCCTCTCTGGTCCTGTCCATCCACCCCCTTGCGCCACAGAACCTTCCCAAATTGTCTTTTTGCAAGCGCTACCTCCTGCTCAAAACACATAGATAGCTTCTGATTGTCTAAAAGGTAAGAATTCAAAATCCTCATTCTGGCATTCTAAGTCCTACCCACTCTGGCCCCAAACAATTTTTCTAAATATCTCCTCCGCACCAAGTCCCTGACATAACACGTCTGCCCCAGCCAAGCTGACATCCCCGATGTGTTGGCCAGCAGGCACGTCTGGCCTCAGCACCGTCTGTGGCCCCCGCTCCGAGAACTCTCGGACTTCCCAATAAAGCATCTGGGAGGAAAGCCTCCCATCTGACCTTGCTAGGGCATGTGGGCCTGGCATTCTAGTCCACAGAAGCCCCCTTGGTGACTACCTTTAAATATTAGCCGTTGGGTAAAACAGACGTGTCTGCCTATTACATGTCACGCACCAGCGGGACAGAGACAGATCTGTTCCGATCACCACCATGTCCCCAGCACCCAACAAGCCCGGGCACATATGAGGTGCTCAGTGACCACTGGGCAAAGGGAGGGACAGACAGGGGATGGAGGGAGAAGGGAAATGCTGCCTCCATAGCTATGACCCTGACGCTTCAAGTTCAGCAGGCAAACATCCCCTCCAACCCCCGATGTGAGAAGCGCCCCATCTGAAACCCCCCATAAGCCCCACCCCTTCCACCCTTCCCTTAAAAATCTAGCTAAGCCCTGCCTCCCCCACAGAGCCTTCCTTGACAGCCTGAGCAATCACAGTCTCCCCCACGTTTCTTGAAAAGGAAATACCTGCAAGATAAATTATTAAGGTGGGGGGGCAGGTTTAAATATGCAGCCACACTGTGATCTCACAGAACAAGATGGATAGGGCAGGACCAGAAACACCCAAATGTCAGCCGTGGTTATCTCGCAGGGTGGGGGCGGGGCTGTGCATTTAGGACAACTTCTGTTGTCCTTTTTTGCCTTACGACCTTTCTAGCGCAAATCTCCTCATGGGACACCCTGACTGCCAGCAGACGTGGGGACCCTTTGGGACAGAGACTCCTCTTCACAGACACTGGGAGGGTCCTTGCACTGGGAAGGGCCCCCGTAAGCCCCCCGTGGACGGGGGCTCCCCCCCTCCAAGCTTCGGCATCTGGTCCGGGAGCCTGGGGAGCAGCTCCCGTCTGTGCACCTGTTTCTATGGCACACAGCTCGCCTCCCACCGGATCTGTCAAAGGAGCAGCTGGGAAGAGAAATCTTCTGAAGGTCCTCCCACATGACAGGGGCACGGAATCCAGTGGCCTCACCCTCTGGCCTCCGGCTCTGCCTTGTGAAATGCAGGAATTGGGAACCGCAGGGTCACGGCCCCCAGAAATGGAGAAGGAGACCTGCCTGCCCTGAGATCGGTGTGCAGCTCACTGCCAAGCCCGTCATTTGTCTCTGATGGTTCGGTGCCAGCGTTTACCGAGGACACATTCCCATTATAAACCGAAGCGGCTCAGGCTGTCCCCAGTCCCACCTCACTCAGACGAGCCTTCCCTCAGGCACGAGGGGGAGCCCAGCTGACAAGGTGACAATCAGTCCTGAGTGGTTGCACTTCCGGCCAATGGGCGTGGCACCACCGCAGGTCCCGGGCCATCGCCATCAGCCCCACCGTCCCTCGCAGACGACGCAGGACTCACTTGCTGGGCTGATCTCCTCTGCAACCATCCAGTTTCCTTCCTCGTGCCCTCAAATGCTTTTCCACCTGTGGAGCCACCATCCACGCTCTCCCTCCCTCGGAGACAGGCGGGGATTTTCCCAGCCTGGGAACACACATTTTCCAGGCTTCCAAAAGAGTTCTAAAAACCAGCCCCCTGTTTCCTGAGAAGTTCCTGGCTTTTAAAATATTTCCACTGGTTTTTGCCTAATTTCCCCACTTATCAGCCTTAGGCTTTTGACACACAAGGGTCCCGACCTGGGCTCCCTTGGGCCGAGAGTGGGATGTAAGCCCCTCATCTGCACGGCCAGCTCTGCCCACAGTGGCTGCTGCACCTCTCCCAGCTCACCACTGGGACGCTGCGCTCCCCCAGCCCCAACCCTCCCTTCCGTCCGTGAAGCACAGCTCGGGGCCAGGAACACGGCGGTTAGAGCCAGGAACACGGCGGTCAGACACGGCGCTTGAATCCTGCCCCTGTTGCTGGGGCTGGGACTGGGACCTGTGTGGGTCACCACCGCTCTGAGCTGGCTCCCTTTTCTGTGAACCGAGAATAACTGCCCCTTTACCCACTCCGACTGGGAAGCCCTTGATGGCAATGCCAGCAGCTGCTCGAAGCACCTGTCCGAACTACGCTGATCAAGTGCCTCGCCAGCCCACACTGCTGTCCCCCCACAGGGACAGCAAAGAACCTCAGCCATTCGTCAGCAAGCCCTTCTCCGGCCCCATAACAGGAGGCAGTGTGATGCCACGGGACGAGCAACAACTCTGGAGCCGGACGAGCTCCTAATCTAGCATTTGTTAGCAGGTCCCATAAAGCCATCCTCTTCTACTTTCTCACATGGAAAATGAGGTTAGCAGCTTCGATACTTATCTCCTCTCAAGAAATCTTTGCCCAACCCAAGGTCACGGAGATTTCTTTTTTTCTTAAAGTTCTATAAGTTTTACTATGATCTATTTCAAGTTAATTTTTATATTTGGGGTGAGGTATGAATTATGATTTTTGCCCATATGGATATCAATGATTCCAATATCATCTGCTGAAAGATTATCATTTTTCCGTTGAGTTACCTCGGCATTTTTATTGAATATTAACTGATCAAAGATGTGCTCATTTCTGGACTTTATTTGGATTCTATCCTTAGGCTAGTACTATACTATCTTGATTGCTATAACCTTATATCTCATAAGCAGATAGTGAGTCCTTCTTAAAAAAATTGTTATTTTTCTAGCATATGTATCCATGTAAATTTTTAATCATCTTATCAATTTCTACAAACAAGACGGATATGATTTTGATTCGCACTGAATTGAATCTATAACAATTTAGGGAGACTTGACATCTTAATATCTGTGATCTCTCCATTAATTTAGGTCTTGATTTCTTTCAGCAATATTTTATATTTCTTATTATAAAGGTCTTCACACATCTTGTTAAATTTAGCTTTAAGTAGTTCATGGCTTTCGATGCTACTTTAAACCGCTTTTTTTTTTCAGTTTCCAATTGTTTGTTTCCAGTATACAAAAACAGATTTTTTTTTTAAGAGAGACAGTGCATGAGAGCAGGGTTAGTGGGGGGGCAGTAGAGGGAGAGAGAGAATCTTAAGCAGCCTCCATATCCAGCACAGAGCCCAACATGGGGCTCAATCACACAATCCTGAGATCATGACCTGAGCTGAAATCAAGAGTTGGATGCTTAACTGACTGAGCCACACAGGTGCCTCCCAAAAGATCTTTCAATACTAACCACGTAACTTCCAATCCTTTTGAGGATTCCATAGGATTTTCTATACAGATGACCCAATCACATGAAAATATACAGTTTTGTTTCTTTCTTATTTATAGGGCTGTTTTTTCTTGCTTTATTGCATTGGCTAGGACCTCATGAAAGCAGTTCTGAGAACAAATTTTCTTTCTCGTCTTGTTCCTGACCTGAGGGATAGGGCCGGCTACATAACTATTGGAAAGGGAAAAACAAAGTTTCCCTTATTCAAAAAGCAGGAAAATAGGCAACGAAGGTACTAAAATATAAAGCTTTCTCTTTCCTATGTGGTGTTTGAGTCGTCATGGTGATTTTTATTTTTTATGCAACATTGGCCTAAGTTAAATTTAGAAATTATTAGCATGATTTTCACCATCTTTACATTGTACAATACCAATTTTAAGAGCAAATATAAGAGCATATAACGCATATGCAGAACACGGAAGTGAAACAATGAGTAGCTCAGCGTGTATAAGTTCATATGTGTATTTCATTCTTACCGAAACAGTGGAAACACTGTACAAAATTAAACTTATTTCATTTGATATGCACACACTCTTAACACTGTCTACCTTCAGCTTACTGATTAAGGCCCGAAAAGAAAGGGAATTATGGTTTCTATCTTTCCTTCTATGCCACCAATTTCTGAGTTAAATGGTTGGCTAACGGAAGCCATGTGGGTAAAAAGAGATGTTCTTAGAATGCCACTGAACTTCTTTCTACATTAGAAGCAAGTTCTAGTTTGAACAGAAAGCATGGCCCCTCAGGGTTGTCAAGATCTCCACTTAGTTGTAGATGCAACAAGTTTATTTTGTACTTGTTTTGCATCTTGCTGAACTCCCAGACCCTAGGAGTTCCCCAGAATTCATGCTGTTGGAGCTCTGCAAACACTACATGAAGATGAACCAAAGAATGGAAGACACACATACTGTGCATATTTCCTCCACACACAGGCATGTTCCATTGTCCCAGAAGACTTCAATTACAAAACACAAGGTCAAGGATACCATCAAGTATTTCAAGACTGCACAAGTCATGTGTGCATAAAGCCAAACCTGCTTAGGAGGGAAGGATTCAGATTTTCACTATTAAATAGGATGTAGGTTTTTCAGAGCTGCCTTTTTTCAGGTCAAAGAAATTTTCTTCTATTCCTAAATGTGCTAACACATTTTACCATAAATGGGTGCTGAATTTTCTCAAGTCCTTTTTCTGCATTTATTGAAACAATCATGAATTTTCCTTTTTAGTCTAATATGTTGAATTATATCAATTGATTTTAACATGTCAAAACATTATATTCCTTTGAAAATTCCTGACTGGTCACTATGTGTTACTCTTTTTACATATTGCTGGGTTTCATTTGCTAATATTCTTTTGAAGATTTTTACACATACAACAACAGCTATTTGCCTGTAGTCTTTTTTTCCCTCCACATCTTCTTCTGGTTTTGGTATCTGGGAATGCTGTCCTCATAAAATGAGGGAAATGTTCCATCCTATTTTCTGGCACAGTTTGTGTAGAATTGATATTATTTCACTCTTGTTTGGTGGAATTTAGCCTTGAAGCCATGAGGAACTGAAGTTCTCTTTGAAGAAGGTTTTTAAGTTCATGTTCAATTTCTTTAATGTATATAGGACTACTCAACTTTGGTATTTTACATCTCTCAAGTAATTTGTTCAATTCGTCTAAGTTGTCAAATTTGTTGGCATATAGTAGTTAAAGATAATATCTTATTTTTCTGTTAATGTCTGTAGGGCCTAGAGTTATGTTCCCATTTCCATTTCTGGTATTTGTAATTTGTATCTGCTCTCATTTCCCTGATCATCTAGAGATTTATCAATTTGGGCTTTTTCAAAGAACCAGCTTTAGATTCACTGTTTTTTTTTATTATTTGTCCACCATTTTCTGTTATTTTTTAAAATTACTTCCTAGTTCTTAGTCTGGATTTTTCTACTTAAGGTGGAAGCATAATTGATTTTAGACCTTCTTTATTTCCCTCTTAGTACTACGTTGCCTACATTGCACAAGTTTTAGTAATGTCTCTTCTGATTTTTGTCACAGGTTCTTTAGGTATCAGTTTAATTTCCAAATATTTTGTGATTTTTCAAGATACAATTGTTATTTCTACTTCAATCCATCATTTTTGTCAGAGAACATACTTTGTTGTATGCTTTTAATCATTTTTTTAAAGATTTTGTTTATTGGGGCACCTGGGTAGCTCAGTGGTTTAGGCCTCTGCCTTCGGCTCAGGTCATGATCTCATGATCTCAGGGTCATGGGATCGAGCCCCACATCAGGCTCTCTGCTCAGCAGGGAGCCTGCTTCCTCCTCTCCCTCTGTCTGCCTCTCTGCCTGCTTGTAATCTCTCTCTCTCTGTGTCAAATAAATAAATAAATAAAATCTTTAAAAAAAAAAGATTTTGTTTATTTATTTGACAAAGAGAGAGAGATCACAAGTAGGCAGAGAGAGAGAGGGGGAAGCAGGCTCCCCACTGAGCAGAGAGCCCGATTCGAGGCTCAATCCCAGGCCCTGAGATCATGACCAGAGCTGAAGGCAGAGGCTTTAACCCACTGAGACACCCAGGCACCGCTTTTAACCATTTTTTTAATGAACATTTCAGTGCACCTGAAAATAATGCATTTTCTGTAGATATTGGGTGGAAGGTTCTATAAGACATTTTGGTTTAGCTGGTTGTTCAGATTGTTCAAGTGTTCTATATATTTACTAATTTGCCTGTTTTACCAGTAACAGAGGAATGATGCAATCTTCAAATATTATGGATTTGTCTATTCTTCCTTTTAGTTCTGTCAGTTTTTGCTTCATGTATTTTGAAGTTTGGTTATTAGGTACATATGTATTTAGGATTATGATGAATTTCGGATGAATTGTCTCCATCATTATGAAATGTCCCTCTCTGTCCCTGGTAATGTTCCAGATTCCAAAGTCTCACTGTCTTTACGTATTGCCTAACAGAGCCAGTCGATCCATCTTGTATTTGATTACAATTTGCATGGGATATCTTTTTCCATCCTTTTACTTTTAATCTATTTGTGTCTTTACATTTTACATGGGTTTCTTTATAATAGCGTATAGTTGGTTCTCATTTTGTTATCCATCTGACAATATCCGCCTGTTAAATGGAGTCGTTACGTTGGGTCCCGGGTTTCGGCACATACATACATACATACATAAATGGAGTCGTTACATCACATAAACTTAATATTTTCATCAATATGGCTGAATTTAAAACTATATTATTGTCTATTTGTCCTGTCGCTTTTCTCCTCTTTTCCTGCCATCTTTTGATTTTATCATTCTCCTTTACCTCCATTATTGGCTTATGTGCCATCGTACTTATTTGTTACACTTTTTTAATGGTTGCTCTGATATTTACAATACACATCTCTGGGGCGCCTGGGTGGCTCAGTGGATGAAAGCCTCTGCCTTCGGTCCAGGTCATGATCTCAGGGTCCTGGGATCAAGCGCCGCATCGGGCGCTTTGTTCAGCAGGGAGCCTGCTTCCCCCTCTCTCTCTGCCTGCCTCTCTGTCTACTTGTGAGCTCTCTGTCAAATAAATAAATAAAATCTTAAAAAAAAATACACATCTCTAACAATATAGTCCACTTCAAATGTTCCTTTACCTAAAGTGTAAGAGAATTACAATAGTCTATGGTCATTTCTCCCCTCCTGTCCCTTGTGCTATTGTTGTCATACAACATGCCTTTCCTCTGTGCTATAATCTCAACAGTGCATTCTTCATATTTTTGCTTTAGACAGTCTTCTAAAGAATTAAATGAGGAAAAAAGAACTTTCATATTTTCCCACATATTTTCCATTTAGGGTCTCCTCATTCCTTTGTACAGTCCAAATTTCTAACCAGTACATTTTTCTTTTGACTGAAAAACTTTCATTAATACTTTTTTTGTAGTATAGTTCTGCTAGTGATGAATTCTCTTTAGTTCTCTTTAGTTTGTCTACAAAAAGAAAGCATTTCTTGGGGTGCCTGGGTGGCTCACTCAGTTTGAATGACTGACTCTTGGTTTCAGCTCAGGTCATGATCTCATGGGTCATGAGACCAAGCCCCACATTAGGCTCCACGCTCAGCAGGGAGTCTACTTGAAGATGCTCTCTTCCTCCCTCTCCCCTCAACTCGCACATGCTCTCTCATGTGCACTCTCTAAAATAAATCTTTTAAAAAGTATTTTAAAAAATATTTAATCCCTACCCCCTGTGAGGGGCTTGAACTCAGGACCCCACGATCAAGAGTCACATGCTCTTCCAACTGAGTCAGCCAGGCACTCCCCCCAAAAGTATTTCCCCTTCACTTTCTGAAGGATATTTTTGTTGGGTATAGAACTCTAGATTGACCATTTTTATCTTTCAGTTCTATTGTCTTTTGCTTTAGAATAATTTCTGACCAGACATCTGCAATCATTCTTTTTCCTTTCTGTCTTTCCATTTTCTTCCCAGTTTTTATTAGTTTCTTATTACTAGTATTAAGCAATTTGATTATGATGCACCTTGATGTGATTCTATTTTTTTTTAATTTATTTGAGAAAGAGAGGGAGAGAGCACCAGCGGCAAGGAGAGGTAGTGGGAGACTCCCTGCTGAGCAGGGAGTTCAATATGGGACTTGATCCCAGGACCCTGGGATCATGACCTGAGCCGAAGGCAGATGCTCAAATGACTACTGAGCCACCCAGGCGCCCGATGTGATTCTCTTTAGTTTTAGTTTTTGTATCTACTTGAATTATGCTGTGCTTCTTAAACAGCATAATTTTTATAGTTTCTAGTGTGGGTTATAGTTTTATAGTGTTATAGTTTTATAGTGTGGGTTTATAGTTTCAGACACTACTTCAAATATTTTTTCTGTCCTTTCAGGGACTGCACTTCTTCCCACTGACTACAGACTGCAGTCAGGGCTATCTTAAATAGCTGTCTAGGTCCTCCACTTCAGATCCCTCTCCCTTCTAGTTTTCTCTCTTACTATCTTACCCAATTCTCCCACAGATCTCTGTTAATATAGGTTTATCCTCTAGACCACTGCTCACCAAAATTGCCTCTGTCTCTCAATATAGAGCTCACAGTGGAATTCACCCATCATGGCCCAGCTCAGTACTGCCTCCTCCATGAGCCTTCTCCCTCTCGAGGCACGAAGAGGTTTTTTTCCCTTTGTACTCTCACAAGTCTTGTGAGTCACAGTGGCCTGTGGAGGGCTTGAGGACATCCTTTCGGTCAGTTTGGGGTGAGCCCCACCCTCATGCCCAGGAGAAGGAAAGGTACTGGATCCAACTGTCTCTGTCTTTGGAGTAAAAGTACCAATAATATCAAAATGTGCCTGTGAGAGACTTTCCTGAGGGAGAAGGTGAGCAACAGTATCTTCTGGAGTGAGTCAGGCAGCAGCTCTATTTCCAAAGGGAAAAATGAGCCACATTGCAGATTAAGTCAATTATTCTGAGCCAGAGGAAATACCTCTACAGGTATTTACTCTCAGATCAGTCTCTCAGTACAGCCTCTCAGGGGTTGGGGAGAAAACCACGCCAGTCTCCGACTTCCTTCTTATTCAGCCAGGCGAGCGGGAGCAGGCAATCCCGTCCCGGGAAACCACACAGCTCCTGGCTCCAGATCTCCAGGGAGACAGCCCTGCCCCAGCGCAGCAAACCTTTCCCAAGACTGGGAAAACAAAAGCAAGATTGACCACACAAACGAGAGCCGTTCCCCAGCAAAAATCTAAAGCCTGAGGCCACCCCAGTTACACACTGGAAATTCTTTCAAGGCACAGAACTCTGGACCACAGGTCACCTGCCTTCCCTCGATCCCCACCTCCTGCTCACGGCTTCCTCAAACAACCACACACTCAATACCCTTCTAGTTGAGTAAACACCCCACTAACCCCTCATGCACCCCATATCCCAATGCCCACCTACCCCTCCGCCACCAGCCCTCTGAGGCTGTCCCGTCTCCACGTAAGTTCCTGGAGAGCCACAGAGGCCACTCACGAACGGACCCTCCATCTCCCGTTTCCTGCTCCTGTTACAGGTCCCTGCCTCGCCACACAAACAGGTGTCATGAGTTCATCAGCTCCCTTCTTTGAGGGGGTGGAAGAGAGCTGGCTGGGGAGCCAGGAGACTAGGGCTACCCAGAGGGGCTGGGACACCATCTCTCGTGTGACCTCATGCGAGTGACCTCCCCTCTGGGGCTCAGCATTTTCTCTCCGGAAACGGTAGCCTCTCTGAGGCCATCCCCACCTGGCAGAAGCAGCATTCGAAGCAGGGGACAGGAAGCAGCAGAAACAAGGTCCTCTTAGCTGCAAACCTCAGCTCAGCACAATTTGTAAATTCCACTGAAGCAAAACGCAGTTTAGCGCCTCCCCCTAAGGACACGTTTTCTGGTTTAGCATGGTTACAGATAAACACAGAGTAACACCTGCATGTGAGCAGGGCTCGGTGGTTTACAAAAGACTTTCACTCACCGCCTCCCCCCTTCTTGCCACAACCCAGTCGGCCAGTCCCCAGCATCTCAGCAAACCCGCGAGGCCAGCGCTGCTCTGAGAGCTTCCCCTACGATCACTCAGGCAGAGGCTGAACACGGCGGCACAGCCCGGGCTGAGCGACTTGACGGAGACCGCAGAGCTGACGAACGACAGACGCAGCCCTGCAGCCCCAGCATCTGGCCTTGCGTTTGGCTCTTACTCATCAGGTATGTGCCCCTCTAGCCTCCTCCCTCAGGGAGGAGCCAACCAACCTCTGGGACGTCAAAGGGCTTGTCTCGGACCCCAGCACCCACCGAAGTCCAGTGTCGGAACGCAGCTCCTGTTCCTTGATGAAACAGTGGCGAAACATGCAAAACGCAAAGAATGTCAGCACCTGCGGGAAAGGTGGGTACTGCAGGGCCCCGACTCTGCAGCAGCGCCCCGGGTGGCCAGCTCCTAGCCCGGCTCCCCTCCTCCTGCACAAAGTGCCACCCTCTCTCTCGTCTGCCCAGGAAGTTGGTTTGTGTTGATGTTGGTGCCTCTGAGTGTCTCGCTCGGGACCAGGGCCACAGCAGATGCCGGGACTCATGGCAGCACCTCACCCGCCGCCGGGGTGCTGCTGCACCGCGCGCCCCCCGCCTCAGCCGCCTGAGCTGAGCCTGCACTTCCGGCCCCGAGGGACCCGGATGGAGTCGCCCATCCCCCTTGCCGTGTCACGTGGAGGCTGCAGGAGCAGCTCGCCACACCAGCCCAGCTCTTCCCCGGCTCAAGGAGCAGCCACAGCCATGCATGAGAGGCACCCATGTGGACCTCGGGTGGGACCTCCTGGCTGCTGCAGACCGCGGGTCTATGTCCCCACCTTGAGAGGGAAACCGGGTAAGAAAGAGGAGCGCGTGGGCATTAGTGCGGAGTTAGGTTCAGTGATTTGCATAAGCGTATGAATAATCTCTCAATCCTAAATGTACGTATATTCACATAAATATGCAAATTCATAGAAAGCTCTCTGGAAGTACGCAGACACCAAACACTTGGCAGTGGTGGCCTATGGGAAGGGGGGCGGGGCAGGAAGGGGGTGGGGGGCTTTCACTGTTACTTTTTATAACTCCTGCCTGGGTCGAATCGTTTCTTACAACAAGCACTTCACACAACATGGAAGAAAATCAATCTTCATATCTATCCATCTATAAAAAGGGGCCCAATGTTACCATTGGTAACATTGGTAATTGGTAACATTGGTTACCATTACCCAATGCATCCTTGCGGAGGATCATGGGTAATATTTTTCTATACTATTTAGTATTTTCCAGGCTTTCCATAATGGGCACATTTGTTATTTTTATATTAGATTGAACCATAATGAAATGCAATTACTTTTTTTTTTTAAACAGATTGAAAGTGGTTGGATATGGGTGATTTCATGTGATTCCACCTAATCATTCATGCATCAACATTCAACAAATATTCACTGAAACTGTTCAGTGGGGAGCCTGCTTCTCCCTTTGCCTGCCACTCCCCCTGCTTGTGTTCTCTCTCTGATAAATAAAGTCTTAAAAATAATCTAAAATTCTGTACCTGGATTATTTCCAACTGACTCTCAATCCCCTCTTTTAAGGAAACTGGAAGTTAGAGATGACATATCCTAGCTATAAGGAACACCAGTGAGGGTACCTAGATGGAAAGGAAAGATCTTCCCCTCAACAAAAGACAAGCAAGTGACGATACAGCTAAATGTATTCAATTAAAATCATGTTAAATACATGTAAATGTACAATTGCTTTGTGATCTCCGGGTTCTACTGACTTTTTAAAAAAATTCTACCTCATTGCATTCTTGTTTACAATCAGCAAGTGTATATTTTAAGGTGTGTTGACAAATCATACGGCTATGGGACTATATCCGCAATCACGATGAATGTTCCATCATGGCCCGTCCAAGCCCGCGCCCCACAGACGGTCCTGCTGAGGTATCACAGCTCTTATTGCACCATATTGAGGTCATCCGCTGACCACCATCCATCCAGCTTTGGCTTTTATTCCTTTTCACATACAGTAAAATTCACTCTTCCGGGTATATAGCCTATATGCTCTGACACACAGTTGTGTGGCCACTATCACCGGAACTTTGCACACTCACTGACCAGCTACCCATCCCAATCTCATCAGGTAAGAGCACTTTCATTGCGTTTGGATCTGGAAGACTTAGGTGAGCCTACGCTGCATTTTCACTGTGTGGTCCTGGGCACTCATCGACCCCATGTCCCCCCGCCCTCTCCTCTTCCAGAGACAAGAATATCAACTCAGAATATGAGGACTAAAGACATTCAGCAGACAAAAAGTACTTTAAAGACCTATGTACACACCCTTTAGCACTAGTTTTAATAGCATCTTCAGACCAATTAGGCTGTTCGGAAGGAAAGGGCTCTCCCCCACTTTGCTCCCTCACTCCAGAGAAAAGGGAGCAAAGACTAGAGGATGGATCGGGGGTCCACAGCCTGGACCATGAGCCCCACGACCCTTTCCAGCCCTACGTGCAGTGAGCAGTCTTGGGCGGTGTGTGAGGAGCTGGTGGAGAGGAGCACAGTGAGGCCACCCAGGAGCAGGCGGGATGTCCCACAGCCCCAGGATCCCCTTTATTCCTAAGAAAGAAACCAAGCGCCACAGGCCAAGTGATTTGACCTCATGGAAGAATATATTTGATATGCCTCGAGTCCAAATCCATTCTGGAGACTTTCTTCACTGGGTCTCCCCACATATGACCTACTCTTAATTCAGTCCTCTCCAAATAGGAAAAGATACTAAATGAAAGGCCACTGCTGTGAGGCAAATCCAAAAACAAAAACAAAAACCCTCACATCAAAAGTACAGAATTTTTCATCCTCATGGAAAACTTCAGCTGAAAAGCACATATCCTGTAACACTTATAAGGCAACAACGACAACAACAAAATGGCGGCCTAGCTCCCCTCCCCCAAAAGAGGGGGGTTAAGTGTCCAGAGACCCAACCAAGATGCCCTCCAGACATCTGGAACGTGGAGCTGCTCTTCTCTCCCCTGGGACTGGCCCAAGCTGCTCGAAATTCCTCTCCACCGGAGCCAGGAGTAACGCCAGCCCCAGCCAGAGCAGCAAATATGGCTGGCGTTGGCAGTGAACCAGCCCTGCACAGGAAGGCCACAGACACGGGTCACAGAGGGAGATGCCAGACAGATTAAATAACGTACCTAAGAGCTCACACCTGGTAAGTACCCGGGAGGTACTCAGAGTCAAGTGAGTGAAGCCAGTGAAGGCTTTATGGATTCCTAAAGCAGCAAGCTCATGGGCAAGCCAGGCTCCCGAGGTCCCTACACCAATTTATCACCATAGAGGTCAGCTGGGTGGGAGACCAGACGCTATGGAAGGGAGAAGAAATGCTCCCTAAAATGGCCATGCTACACTGGATCCTTCCTGAAATAAAGAGGCAGGGTCCCAGATTTGTTCCCAGAGGGGGGCAGTATAAGTTACAATCCAATTTGCTGGGAGGTGGGGCGAGCAGCATGGGGGCTGTGTTTTCCAGAGTGCTCATGAAGGATCAACTACAATCACGTGTAGGAGTTCAAAAAAAAGAACTGAAGACGGAATCGTGCCCCTTTCCCAGCAACCAGAGGGAGGCTGTGTCTAACAGAGTCACCCGACGCTGGGAAAGGGGCCCCAAGGACAGCAGGGACAGCAGGAACAGCCCCCAGCCTGAGAGGATGACCCGCCCTCGGCATCACGCAATGCCCTTTGTTCAGATTCCCCTTCAGGAAATTACGGACTTGGTTTCTTAGGAATTTGCAGTCAACTTGTACCAAAGAACAGACATACACAGTATTGTCCTCCTCAGGAGGATGGCAAGGTCCACCTACCATCATTGCACTGGTGACCAAGCCTTGGGCTTACCAGTCAGTCTCTTCAGAATTTGGCCCGTGAGAATCAATGGCCCAGGGCCCTGTCCCACAGAGCGGGAAACAGCCTTCCAGGGGCAGCCCAGAAACCCACCTAGAGCCAACTGGAGAAGTGGGAGAGGCAGCTGCTGGCCTTATGCTGCCAGATCTCACTCAGCCAGGCCCAAGTTACACTGCACAGGGACCAGTCTTGAAAGGACATGGGAACAAGAAACCACAACCGTGGAAATCTTGCAAAGGTTCAAATCCAGTTGCTTACTTTGGGGTTTTGAATGGGGGTAAAGGGTGGGGTGGGATTTCTTCTTAAACATGTCATTTTCTGTTCTACTTACAATAAAGAAAAGGGTTCTTGAAGAGAGGAAAGGGAAAAGAAAAACCTTCATTATTAATCAAAGGAAATTTCTTAGCAACCACAAAGAGGAATTTTGCTGGAAGAAATGGCTAGAAACCTGATCAGAGGAAGGAAGATGCATCAGATAGAAAATGGCCAGGAGGGAGGTCAAATAGTCCAACTTTATACCTAAAGGAACTAAAAGAAGAACAACAAAACCCAAGGTGACTAGAAGGAAGGAAATCATGAAGATCAGAACAGAAATAAATGACCGAGACTGAAAAACAAAAATCAATGAAACTAAAAAAGTTGGTTCTTTGAAAAGATAAACAAAATTGATATACCCTTAGCCAGACTCATCAAGGAAAAAAGAGAAAAGACCCAAATAAATAAAATCAGAAACAAAAGTAACAAATGATACCACAGAAATACAAAGGATTGTAAGAGAACACCACGGAAAATTATATGCCAACAAACTGGCCTACCTAGAAGAAATAGATAAATTCCTAGAAATATAAAATCTTCCAAAACTGAATCAGGAAGAAAAAGAAAACCCGGACAGATTGCTAGTAACGAAATTGAATCAATAATCAAAAAACTAGCAAAAAATAAAAGTCCAGGACCAGATGGATTCACGGGAGAAAAAGAAAGAAAGAAAAGAAAACCTACTTCCCTCAAACTATTCCAAAAAGTAGAAAAAGAATGAAAGCTTCTAAATATATTCTATGAGGCCAGCATTACCCTGATGCCAAAACCAGCCAAAGACACAACAAAAAAGAACCACAGGCCAATATCCCTGATGAACATAGATGCAAAAATCCTTAACAAAATATGAGCAAACCACACTCAACCATACATTAAAAAGATCATTTGCCACAATCAAATGAAATTTATTCTAGAGATGCAAGGATTGCTCAATATTTGCAAATCAATCAACACAATATATCACATCAATCAAATGAAAGATAAAAATATGATCATTTCAATAGATGCGGAAAAAGCATTTGACAAAATTCAACTGTTCATGATAAAGACTCTCAAAGTGGGTTCAGAGGGAACCTAAGTCAATGTAATAAAGGCCACACATGAAGAATGCACAACCAACGTCCTACTCAACAGTGAAAAATTGAGATATTTTCTTCTACAATCAGGAACACCACAAAGATGTCCACTCTTGCCACTTTTATTCAACATAGTACCGAAAGTCCTAGCCATAGCAATCAGACAAGAAAAAGAAATGAGGCATCCATATTGGTAAGAAAAACTATAGTGGACACAAAATAATAACCAGGGGCCTGGGTAGGAAGCAGAGTGGGGCATGGATGCTCTGGGGACCCCTCCTCTGACTATTCCCTAGAGCTAGGTCCTAAGCCTTCTTCTCTCTTGATTCTATTCACTTTCCTTGGGCAAAACTCACCCTCTCTATGGAGATGGGTACCATTTAAATGCTGATGATTCCGAAACCTGGAACTCTAGATGTCTCTAAGCTCCAGATCTTAAATATAGGGTCAGGTGTTCAATAATTACCCACTGAATAATCAGATAATTCTACTTGGATGTCCCATGGGCATCTGAAACTGAACTCATCTTCTTCAGCCTATTTCCATGTTGCTGGATGGCTTTCATGGCATCATGCCTGTATGACCTCAACAGTCTCTTAATCAATCTTGGCCTCACCCAGGTCCACCAGAATAATTCTTCAAAATGTAAATCAGATTCTATCTGCCCCTGCTTAAATTCCTTCAATGGACCTCATCTCTGTAGGAAAAAAGCCCAAATCTGGCTTCTCTACATCTTGTCGCTCCAGCTCCTGTCACCCACTCACACTCCTGTCACATAATGATGCTCACCAGTCCAGTCAAGTGCAAAACTCTTATGACTCTGCCTGGGAATCGCCATTCCCGTTATTCCACCTAGCAAACTCCTACTCATCCTTCAAAACCCAGACCAATGGCCAGCTTCTTAGAAGCCTTCTCATTTCCCTAGGTAGGCACTCACTAACAGGACTTGTACCACAGCCTGTGAGCTTCTTGAGGGAAGGAGTCAAGTTTTTCTCTCTGTATACTCTCACTAGATCACTGCTTGGAGTCCTGATGAAATATTTGAGAAGTGGTTGAAGGAATGAAGTTCCTCCTTAAACTAGAGGAACAAGCAGAGGAGGGGAGATGGTAAGAGCTCTAACTCAGCTCACCCATTGTTCTGTATGATCTCACGCAAATCATTTTTGTCCAAGGAGGAGATTAGAATTAGACCAGCAGGATCTAGGACTCATTCTGGAGGCTCCCCCAAATGAAAGAAACAGAAAAATTGCCCCACTGACCACCATCAACCCAGAGAACCATGAGGCAATAAGCTATCGTGTTGAGATCGTCGTGACAAAGAGTGCGTGCGTGTGTGTGTGTGTGTGGGCACACATGGGCGGACATACAACATGTACCTGCTCACAAGGAGGGCCTGGCAGGGGCAAGGGGAGACCCCAGCACGGGCACTGATGTCCAATCTACCCTGCTCCTACCCAGCTACCCACCAGCGGCCCAGCCCTGAGCTCTGGTTTCCTCTCCAGGAAAGCCCACTAAGGATAAAGTGCAGATTTAAACTAGACACAAGGGATCAGATACTCATGGCCAAAGCTCAGTGAGGCAATGCAGTGAGAGGCAGGCCCAACGCCGTGTGGGACAAAGACATACTGGAAAAGCTGTTTCCATATAGGGAAGGATCTGAAGAGACCACAGAGAAACGCGACCCAGGATGGGACTGAGGGGGTGACTTGTTGCAAAGGTGCTTACCTGTTCGATAATTGGCTTCTTCCATAGTTGGATTTTATGCCTCCCCGTCCCCTTCTAGGCCTTTCCCTGTTATTCAGATTCATAAAGGCTGCCCACCTGAACACTCTGCAGGGGCCGGGTGGGGATGACCGCTTCTGTCCCGCTCTGGGATGGCGGCAGGGGGCCAGTCCGGGGTGGGCCTTGCTGCCCCCACCCCCACATGTCCTGCACCCCTCCCTTACCTCCATGCCTCTGGTTGCTGAGGCCACATTCAGAGAAAGGGGCCTTCAGGGAAGCCTCGGGATGTGTTCTGCCCCACCCCCTGCATCCACCTTCTCACTCACCAGTGACCCTCCCCAGTTATCCAGCCCCTCTATCAACCCTCAATCTCCCTGAGCCTCGGTTTCCTCATCGGTCAAATGGAGCCGGTAACAATCCAGGACCGAATGGGATGATGTATATAGAACCCTAAACTCCAGCCCGCTGATGAAGACGTATGGAAGCATTAACCCCTACCACAAACCCCTACTGTAGCTGCCTCCAACCCCTCGGAGCCGAATGTTCCTTCACAGGGGAATGGTCTAAATCGGTACGTGGGATGGGAATTATACATCCATGGCCTATCATGTTCTAATCTATAAGTAAGGTCTTAGCAGACATTAATTCCAAGAGGCAGTTTTGCTTCCAAATAGCCTTTCTGCTGTGAAATAAGGCAATAAGGTATTTTGCAAATGTCGTTCCTTGCCCCTAACTTGTCACAGACACTTTGCTTTAACACCCCCATCAGATGCTAATAGGTTGTGGGTGCATCAAGGGTCTCGGGAGCGCTCCCCATCACCATGGCTGTATTTTCTGCCCCCCCCATCCTCACCCATCAGCTGTTGCCTGGTCCTGCCTGGACCCCCTCCTGCTCCAACACATCACACGGGGCGGCGCAAGCAGAAGGCAAGTTGTGCCACAAGAGGCCTGATGGTGCCAGGTGCCAGGAGCCAGGCCAGGGGAGGGGCGTGGGGAACCCTGCCAGCCGCAGCTCGCTCTCCCTGCAGCCCAGGCTCCCCTCCACCCCAGTGTCTGACTGTGACTGTCGGATTCCTGTTAGTCCCAGACCCTGCAGGCTGTAAGGCCCATCCCTATTGCTCAGTAACGTTCACTCCTTCACTAATAAAGCCCCAGCAACACCCCAGTCCCACACCCCATCCGACAGCCGGACCGCACCTGCTCTTCCTGTCAGAACCGCAACCTGCCTGCCTCCCAGAAGAGCCGGGGGCCGGCTGGACGGCTTGCCACTGACATGTCGGGCTACCCCGAGGCCACCCCCCGCCATCCCTCTGTCGATCCCCAGCCCTCAAGAGAGCAGAGCGTGGGTTTGAGAGAACGAAGGGTGCAGAGAAGGCAGAAGCAACAGAAGTGCTCCCAAAGCCCCGAAATCCAGTGTCTGCTTCTAACCATGATGCCTAGTTCACCCCGCCACAGGCCCAGGAGGGAATCCCTGGCCGGAACCAACAGGTGAGGGGCAAAGAAAAAGAAAAGGGAGGCTGCAGGCCAGAGAAAGAAAAGCAAGAAGGGGCGGGGGTCTGGAGTTCGTGCCTGGTGTCACTCCAGCTGGGCATCCGGCTCCCCCAGCCTCACATCCCTGTCCTCCAGCCCCTGGCCCATCCCCCCCTGAATGGAGCCCCCATCCCAGGAGGTAAGCTGGGCCCACAGGGGCAGTGGGCAGGTGAGTGTCACTTCATTCCACAGCTGGAGGAGAGCTGGATGCAGCGTCCTAACACACACACACACACACACACACACACACACACACACACACACACACAGCCCGGGCTGAGTTTCCATCCCATCCAGAAATACTGAAGGTGGGGACTCTGGGACTTAAGCGAAACTTTGGCGAGTGGGCCTGGGAACCCAGGCACCTTTGAAAAAGTCGCAGTAGTTCCAAACAAGTGACTCAAACTTCTGGAATACGGCCCACTGAAAGCCGGGGCCTCCTGCATTCTATCCCAGGCTCCCAAACGGGCCTCAAGAGCCGCCTCCTCCTTCCCCTCCATCCCCAAATCCACACCGAGGGCCCTGCCTCCACGTCAAGGCCATGCTCTCCTGGGACGCTAACACAGGTATCTTCTATTCACTCATTTCTTCTCCTGCTTCCTAACCTTTTTGGGGTTTTTGTCTCCTCTTAATAGTGCCCAAAGGACACCAGCAATCACGGGTTTAGCATCTGGGGCTCCAAAGGAGAGAATTTTTGTTTTGCCTCCTTAACGGAGAGTGAAGCGCACGGGAGACTCATGAGGTCCAGGGGCCCCAGCAGAGACATCAGCAATGAGGAAAGAGTCAGAGTCGGATCACAGACCTCAACTTCTGCCGTGTCCACCCTCCTGTCTGCCCCACGCCGTGCTTCCTACCGATCCCAGGCAGAAGGGCTCTGGCTACTCTTCCCCAGACAGCTCCCGGCAGGGCCCTTGAGGGGCAGAAGCACAAGCTAAAGTCCCCCGACCCTGAAGCCCAGATGGCGGCGGCAGATCGTCACTTTATGTGACCAGGGCGCTGGGAGAAAAACGAAGGACCTGCTGCCGTACACACAGGGTCCGGATGCTGCGCCAGCCCCGGACTAGGCCCCTGCGGAACAAGGGCACAGAGCCTCCCGAGGGAGCACAGGGCGGGAGCCAGAATGGAAGAACAGGGAGAATTCTGGTCCAAGAACCAAGAAAAAGTCAAAACAGAAAACCTGTGTTTTCCCTCTAACCGAGCGGGAGGCCATGGGACGAGCCCCACAGGGTTCTTGCATCAACGCCCCCACGGCCCTGCAGGGCCCCTGGAGACTCAGCCCTCAAGCCCAAAAGACAAAATGATGGTTTTGGCCGAGATGCAGCCAGCATCGTGATAAAGTAGAAAGATCGCTGAAACTGGAATTGAGAAATGGATGCTCCAGGCAGGTGACTACGGTACCGACCTCTGGGCCTCAGGCAGGTCCCTTCCCATCTCACGAATAAAGGAGACAGCGGGTAGGTCACAAGACTGTGGAATTTATTAAGCCCCCCCGGACTCCTCCCGATGGGTCACCAGATAAACAGAGAAGCCGAGAATCGTCTCTACAGCCCCGTAGCACCTCCAGGGTCTTGGCTCCTGGTGGGAGCACAGGGCTCTTAATTACGCTGAGGCCCAAATTCCACACCTTCCAGCAAAACACATCCTCAAAGAACCAGGAGACCCTCCACTGCCGTGGCCAGCACGACTGTCCCCACTTGTGTCCCCACGCCACACCTCACGTCATCTAAGTGCTCCACACATCCTGAGCTCCTCGCGGCCCAAGCAGGATCTAAGGCCATCACACCTTCGCATCTCCTGGTGTGTCTTCACCCCCATTCCCTCTGATCTCGGTCTTGGTAGCGAGCACTAGGGTAGACAGACAGTCCCCACTTGAGAGGCGCCCTGCGTCCACACGAGTTCGGCAACTGCTGAAGCCAGCCAGTGACCGGCTGGAGACCAGAAGCTAAGGGAGCCCCTTTCCCCACAAGAGGTCTTTCTGGAGGAGATCAAGGGTAGGGACCGGCTGGGACGATGGCTAGGATAACTGCCGCCCCAGAACCAGGCCTTGTGGGCCTTCCTGCTGCCCACCTGGGCTGGACACGGTGGCCCTGAGGCCCCAAGTCCTGACACCCCCACTCCCTCAGGCCCAGGACAGAAAGCTCTAGCGCCAAGCCAGGGGGCTGAGGGAGAGACGGTCTACCTGCACAAGCAGCTGAGATTCCCAACGGCACCACCAGCCCCAACGCATGTTGACTCAAGGGCCAAGAAAACAGGGCCATCCCACTCCGGGAACCGGGAACCGTGGCCGCCTCCACGGACGAGAGCTGGCGGGAGGGGGAGCCCCAGGGCTGGACTAGGCGGGACTCACCTCCCTCAGCAAGTGCGTGCCCTTCAGCCCGTCCTGCTGCTGCTGGGCCACGGTGACCCCCAAGACGAGCGTGTGCACGACGCAGGAGACCACA
Organism: Nasua narica; assembly: GCA_028533885.1. Lineage (NCBI taxonomy): Eukaryota > Metazoa > Chordata > Mammalia > Carnivora > Procyonidae > Nasua > Nasua narica. The sequence continues at coordinate 16,881,336 of CM052811.1, forward strand.
GAGATGACGACGATAGGGCTGAGGCTGAGCGGCAGTGTGATGAAGAAGGAGAAGACAAAGAAGGCCTGCCAGCCCACCGTGTCACTGGCGGCATGGGCTCCCGCGAAGTTCAGGCCCAGGTAGGAGAAAATCTGGGCGGTGATCAGCAGCCACAGCACATAGGGCACCACTTTCCGGGTGACTCGGTCGGGGAGCAGCCCCTTTTTGCAGAGCACGAAGAGGAGGAGGTCCAAGAGCAGTCCCGTGGCGGCCACGAGCAGAGGAGCCAGCTTGTCGCCGGAGAAGACCACCGCGCACATGACCACCACGTAGCAGTCGAAGAGGGCCGCGAACACCACCAGCACCAGCAGGGTCTCGTGGCGCTGCCGTTTGAAGTAGGTCTGATACAAGTTCTCCAAGGACTCGGGCACGAAGGTCAGCCGCATGAACCGAGGCAGGCAGAGGCAGGATCCCGAGTTCCGCACCGAGATTTCATGGGTCCGGCCCACCCCTCGGTCAGGGTCAGAGGGCAGGCTGACCGAGTACTCGGCGGAGTACTCCGCCGAGTACTCAGGCTCAGAGAAGCCCTGGTTCCTCGGCATCCTGGCTGCTGGCTGCTTCTACTGGTCCAGGAGAAAGGGACCAGGAAGGGACGGAGGGCTCTGGGAAGGGCCACCTAGCAGGGCTCTCGGAGAGCTGGGGAAGACGGAGGGCCAGCCACCTCAAGCAGCAACGCAGAGCCGATCTCCAGGGCACAGGTAGCGCGGACCATCTGGAACTTAGAAGGACGCAGCTAAGTAGAAACACCTCCCTCCTCTCCTGCCCGTGGTTCCGCAGGACCCACCCTACCCCTCCTGAGAGGATCCCTGCAGCACGAGGCTCTAGGACCAGGGCCTTCTCCAGCCACCCCCACACTCAGGCCACCGCCAGATGAGGGGGGGGGGTTGGGAGAGGCACACACTCCTGTCCTCCCTTAACAGTTTCCTGTCTCCAGCTGGCCAGAAAGGCCTGGCCACCTCTCCATCCCTCGCACTCCCTGTCGGTCTCTGTGTCATCTCTTCTCCCTCAGTCCCTGACTTCCTCACCTAAAGCGCCGCCAGGCCCAAACCTCAGAAGCTGGAGAGAAAACGTGCCCCAGAGCAGCTGGAACCATCCCCGGGATTCCTGAATCTTCCTTCTGTTTACTTCCTTCTCCCACCCGACCCCTGGCGGCCCGGGTCCTCCACCTCGGGGCACTACCTGCCCTCGGGAAGGCCGGCCTGCCGCTGCGCTTACCTGTGCGGGAACTCGGGAGCCCGTGCTCTGGCCCGTCCCTGCGCGGGCTGCGGGGCTGGGTCACGCGTGTGGCGGGCGGGGGCAGGAGGGCTCAGCACGCCCGGGGGCCGCGCCGCCCCCCCAGCGCCCGGGTCCTGGGTCCCCGGTCGGAACGCGAGCACCCCCTACCCCACGCCGTCAGGCCCGGGATCCGGCAGGGAGAGGCGTGGGGCTGCCCCTCAGCATCCGCGGGCGCCCGGCCGCAGGAGGAAGGAGGCGGCAGGGGCGGGAAAATCGGGGGGCGTCCGCCTCCGGGCTGCGGCTCGCGGCGCGGCCGGACCCCTCCTTCTCGCCCCCGCGCTGGCGGCGGTGGCGACGGCGCGGCTAGGGGCGCACCCGGGGCCCTCCCGGGCGGGAGCGCGGGCCGAGGCAGGGGCAGCCCGCCAGCATCCTCCGGGCGGCCCGCGCGCCGAGCCGAGCCGAGCCGAGCCAGCCGAGTCCGGGCGCGGCGCGCTGCACTGTGAGTCCCCGCGCGGCGCCGGCGGCTCCCGGGCCACGCGCGCTCCAGGCCCCGGGAGGCGGGCGGCGCCCCTCCCTCCCCGCAGTCACCGCCCTCTCGGCGAGCGCGTCCCGGAGCTGGGGGGGGTGGAGCGCCCCGCCCCAGCCCGCGGCGGGCGGGGGGAAGAAGGAGAAGGGCGCTGGGGCGAGGGGCTGGTGGGCCAGCGCTCCGGCACGGGGCGGCGAGCAGGCGGCGGCCGCTCGGTGGAGGCGCCGGGGTGGGCGGCTGGCAGGAACGGTGGGCGACCCGACGCCCGCCCCGCGGCAGGCGGGGTCTCGGGGGAGGAGAGCTCGGGACGTGCCCTCCGGCCTCCGGCAGGTGAGGGGCGATCGTGCCGCCTCCTCCGCTGCGGCTTCCTTCTGGGCCCGGAGAGGAGAGGCCGGGGCTGAGGTTTGGGGACGCCTGCCCCGCCGGGCCTAAGTGTCCCCGCCCACGCTGGCAGCCCGAGCCTTCCGCAGAGGGGCCCGCAGCTGAGCTCGTTCGAGGACGAGAGGAGGAGTGGCCCGCTAGGCACCTGGCACGTGAAATGCAAGAGACCTGGCTTCAAAAAGATCTCCCGTGCACCTTCCACCTGAGATGGGTTTGAATTTACAAACTCCCCAGAAAAACTCAAATGCTCCTGTGAATGGTTAAGCCTATTAGTCTCTTACACCTTAGTATAAATTCCTTTCCTTGGCTTTGACAGAACACCTCGCCAAGCTCCACCGCGGGCTTTAGGAATTTAGATAAAGGGAAAGGGGAACAAAGCGTGTGTGCGGTGGGGGCGGGTTGCTGCGGACAGCCAGCAGCACGAGGGAGTCCGCTCCCTCCGGGAGAGCAGAAGAAACGGGTCAGAGGAGAGAAACTCAGCCATCCAGGTCCTGGATGATGACTCCTCGAGCTCCTGGGAGTGATCCATGAATGCCCTTTCCAGAACCTCAGTCAACTCAGCCCTCAGGAATAGATTCATCAGGGAATCGATCCCATCACAGCTGTTTCTGTCCATCCCTCACACTAATTCTGAAACGCTGCCAATCCCAGTCCAAACTTGTCAGGGCTCTGATTACCAAGGTCGGGGGTGGGTTGCATCATGTCAGACTTAGGAAAAGCATAATTTGAATAAAACAGCATCTTTTCCCATTGTTTTCATTTGTTTGGCATCCCAACGTTTTTTATTTTGAATTGTTACATGCTGTTAAAGGAGGCATGATTTTTACGTTTAACAGAGGGATACGTATTAATAAGAGGGGAAGAGCTGATAAGTAGCGTTTGGGCCTGGGTTGGGGGATGGGGTAACTGGGTGATGGGCATTAAGAAGGGCATTTGATGTGATAAGCACTGGGTGTTGTATGCAACTGATGAATCACTAAATTCTACCCCTGAAACTAATAATATGGTATATGTTAACTAAATTGAATTTAAATTAAAAAAAATACTGTTTGGGTCTGCTTTGGCACAAAGGACACACCCCCTTTCCTGGTATGGGTGACTACCCTTGGAATTCTCCTGTGTGACTTCCTACTTGGCAAGACCATGCCCAGCTCCTGGGCTGTGTGTGTTCCTTGCTGGGTTTTTGCCCCTATGCCCCAGCCTCTGCTCCACACCCACCTAGGGAAGGGAGAGGATTCCACACAGATATCTCTGGTGGAAAACCCCGGTTTCCAGACCGTCCTGCCCCAATTACTGCCCTACACTGCTCCAACTCCCTGACCTTCCACAGTCTTCCTCTCTTTGCTGTGGGCCCCCTTCAACAGCTGGGCCAGGCATCAGGGAAGGCCAGAGGAGCCCCCCAGCCCCTGCCCTCAGGATGCCCACTGGCTCCGAGCACCAGATCCCCCGACAAGACAGACCCTGGGTTTTGCGCGGGCGGCAATCAGAGGCGAACTGACCCTGGGCCTTTTGGGACTGGTCCTAAAAGGAGCACCCTCAGAGGTCGGGAGCTCCTGACAAAGATTCAGCAATAGGAGAGCCCCCTGCTCAGCATTCTGGGTAATGGGTACAGCCCTTCCCTGTGGATGTGGGAAGCTCCATGGGCCTCCCTAAGAGCCAGAGGCAACAGAGTGAATATTCCAGAGCAAGTAAGCTGCTCAAGTCCTGTGTGCAGGGATGGGAGAAAACACATTAGGAGACAGGCAGTCACTCCTGAGAGCCTTCCCTGTCCGTCTCGCTCTTGGCAGCTTCTCTGGCACCTGGAGCCAGTCATGGAATGAATGATTCCCATAAGAAGAAACAACACTTTATAAGGGCACCTCCTGCCAATGAGGGAGCCAATAGACCTCATTCATTGATGCTGAAAATTCCCAGGTCCAAGGAAATTAAAAATAACCCCACTGGAGAATAAGGTAGGAGGTGCCTTCCGTTCCCAAGCTATACATTTTGTATTGCTGTAATCTGGACAACCGGCGAGCACTTGCTTTCGTAATCCCAAGATCCAGTAAGTCTATCTTAAAACACACTCGTTACACGCATAGGCACGCACCCACGCAACCTAGGACTATGAATGGTTGTGTGGGTGACTTGCCTAGGACGCATGTCCTAAAGCGAAGACAGAACCTTGGGCTTGGGTAGAAGCTTAGTGGGCATCCTGACCCCCACCCTACCCCAGGATGGGGACAGGATGCCTCTTTGCTGAAGACACCTTTTGTTTGTATGGTTTGGGACTGGAGGCGATTGCCAGCAGTAATTGCTGGTGCATAAACAAGAGTGGTTTGGCCCCCTGGAGAGACGTGGCTCCCGAATCCAGCAAACAATAGACCAGAGCAGAGCCCTGCTGTCCTGGGGAAAGAGAAGGGGGAGGAGCGAAGGCCATTAGCTCCCCTGGCGCTGGGCCCCAGGGGAGCCCTGTGTGGGGCCTTAGCTAAAGGCAGAGCCTGAGACCCGGGCCTGCAGGCGGTGGGTTTGATTGGACAAGTGATTCCCAGGGAAAGGAGGTGGGAAACCCAGGAAATACAAGGGTGTGTGAACAGGGGGCATCGTGGGTGGTAGGGCTCAATTCCTTCGTGCACAGAGCATCTCAAAACTTTCCATCTGAGGACTTGGGGAGGAGAGCGTTGATATACCTGCTTCCCTACCCCGTGGCGAAGGGTTGCCAGTTGTCGCATTCACTCTGGAGTACTGGCGGGTGTGTGCAAGCCTCAAGGGGGCCGAGTGATGGGCTTCCAGGCGGGAAACCAGAAAGCGCAGAGGGCCTGGAGGCTACCGCTGCAGGACAGAGTAGAGCGGTGGGCCAAGAGGAAGGGGCCCAGATCCCGCATCCACTCCCGCCGGCTTGGAAGTTCGGGCCCTGTCACTGGGAGGAGAGCCATGGGGTCCACAAGGAAGCTGGCCCTCCGGTCTGAGAACACAGCCTGGGCGCCGGCCGTGTTGCTAATGCCCTGGGACCTCAGTTACCCACGCTCCCCAAACGTGGGTCCTGGGGGTGCAATGACACAGCATTCACCCCGAGGTGGGGTCACTGGGAGGAAGAAGGAACTTAATGGGAACCAAAGTAGGTGGCAGATCTCCACAGAACAAATCAGTCTGAGGGAGCTCAGGTCCACCTCATGGTGGGATCTGGCCATGACCGTTCCTGCGTGACCAGTGCTGGGCTGGGCTGCCACCTCTCGGGAGCCCTCTCTGGTTGCATCTGGGAGCCTCTCCTGGTTCCATTGCCGTTTTCCTCTCTGATAGCATCGGCCTGTCCACTGCTTCTCTGCCTCCCTCTGTCCTCACTGTCCTTGGTGTCCCTTTCTGTGTCTCTTGGTGCCTCTGCTTCTGGGACACTGACCAGGCCACTGTGTGTGTGTGTGTGTGTGTGTGAGAGAGAGAGAATAAAGGGGAGCGTGTGAGGATGTACATGTATGTGTGTGTGTTGTGTGTGGGAGTACGTGTTTCCAGTGTGTTTTGGGCACAGTTGGGAGTGACCGTGGTCAGTGTGCACGGGAATGTATGTGCAATCGGTGTGCAGTGCGTGTGGTCATTGTGAGTGAGGATGTGTGATCAGTGTGTGTGAGCGCGTGTGCATCGTGAGTAGGTATGGCGAGTGTGAGCATATGTGCTCAGTGTGACATGTGTGCCGTGCGAGCAAACGCGCTGAGTGTGGGCGCGTGTGATCAGTGTGTATGTGTATGTACGGGCTGCTCGCTGCCCGCGGGGACTGGCACAGCCTCTCACGTGGGCAGAGGGACGGAGCAGAGAGAGCACACGGCGGCCTTCTGGGGCTGGGCGCGTTTCTGGGCCTGTCCCATTCCTGGCTGTGAGCGTCCCCTCGAGAGCAGGACCCGGTCCCCGGGTCCCTCCCGCCCAGTATTTGACACAGACCCGCTGTTCCCTAACTTGCCACACAATGACAGCAAGTAAACGCTAAGCGCACGTCAGCGCTCCTGCACTGGACCTGGGCCTCGCAATGGAGTGGGTGGTGAGGGCAGCATCAGCAGCCGCCATGCTGCCATGTGAGGTCAGGCTTCCGGGAGCTGTGGTTCGTGCACTCTCCTTTAGCTTAACAAGGTGGGTAACAGTGTCCCCACGACTCAGGTGAAAAAACTGGGGCTCAGAGACACCACGGCTAGCGGCAGCAGAGAGAGGCCTGGATGCCAAATGTGCTCTTGGCCACTCAGAGGTCCGGCTCAAGCAGGAATCCTCAGGAAGCTTCCTCCAGTCATTTGCTGTTTCCTTAACCAAGGGCGGACTCGACCACAGAGACCTGGTGCTTAGTTGACAGCCAGAGGCCGCCTGTAGAATCGTGGCTCCCCGGAAGTCAGAGGGGACACAAGGCATCATCCTGCTCCAGCCCAATGAGGAAGTCAAAGCCCAGTCGGGTTAAATTTGGGGAAGGCAAGGCACATGCCCATGGAGCGTGGAACAACTGAGTAATGGAGCGTGTGAATGCTGAGTAATCCCGGGGCCTCTGTGGAAATGTCACGTTTCTAAAAGCGCCCAAGCCAGGTCCCCTCTGGGAAGAGGCACCATAGAAATCTGTGCTAACGAGCTCTCCCCCGGCCTGCTGGGGGTAAGAAGGAGTAGACATAGATCCGAGAACAACAAGAGATGGCGAGAGGAGGTCCAGGAGGGGAGGAGCGGGCGGCCTCCACCTTCAGGGTCCCCTGCACAGGTGGAAAGTCACAACACCCAGAAGAGCAAGGCTGAGACCCCTGGGGGGTCAGTCTGGGGGAGCAAAGAGAGGGCTGGCCCAAAGCTATCCCTGCAAATGAAAACAATCTCCCACCCCCATCGCCCCCCCTCTCCACCTGTGCCACGCCCATCTCCGGAATCCCCCTTGACCCTGCCCTTCTCACCCTGCCCGCCAATTCTCTATCCCCAACCGGGGCGATCCTTCCAAATCCAGATCTGATCTCATCCCTATCTTCTTTGAAAATCCTGTCCCTAGCTGCCCCTGCTCCAGGTAGGAGAACTGCCCAGCCCCCACCTGCTAGGGGATCAAATAAGAGAATACTTGGAAAGTGTTCAGACGTCACCTCCCCTTTCAAGTTGCACTAGAGGAACATCAGTGATATTTTTACTTAGGTTGAATGGTGACCCCCAAAAGTACATCCACATCCAAATCCCTGGAACCTGTGACTGTGACCTTGTTTGAAACGAGAGTCTTTGCAGGTGTAATTGAGTTACGGCGTTCGAGAGGAGACCATCCCAGACTGCTCAGATGGCCGTAAGCCCAAAGCCAGGCACCCTGCGGAGAGACGGGCATGGAAAAGACCCTGTGAAGGTGGAGGCAGAGCTTGGGGGATGGGGCCCCGCACCAGGGAGCTCCTGGAGCCACCAAAAATGCAAGTGGCAAGAAGGCGCTCTCCCCTCGAGCCTCCAGAGGGAGCGCAGCCCTGTCGACCACGTGGATTGCAGTCTTGACTCCCACTCCAGAATGGCAAGCAAAGAAATTCTGTGGCTTCAAACCAGCCAGCGCATGGTCATTTTGACAGCTACAGAACCCTAAGAGCATCCGACAGCACATTTTCTAGATCTCTGTTGAGCGCTTACTAGGACTTGGTGTAATTTTACCTGTCACCCCATTCACTGGACTCGGAGCCCAGGTCAAGGCCTTGACTGACCTTCATACGCAGCACGCCAGCCCTGCGAGGTTACCAGTAAGCCTTGCTGAATTAAAATACCAGGTCTGTTGGGTCCTCTTTCCCAATCCCAGAGCTTCTTCAATTACCCAGAGATGTGCCAGGAGGTGGCAAAATCTGCCTCATGGTTATTCCCAGACTTCAGTTTTACCAGAAGTGATTTTCGCGCGCCCCCCTCCCCGGCAGGAAGTCGAGTGATTTAACTGGCAAGTAATTTTAGTCACTATTTTTATCACGAAACTGCCAGGGATTGACTGGTGAGTGGAACACATGCATTCGTACCTGTTTGGAGGTACAGGGCTGCAAGAAAAACAGGCACAGGGAGCCATCTCTGGGTCACGCCTCCAGATCTCTTGAGGGGCTCGTTCTCTCTACACCTGCAGGAATGCTGGGGATGCCCACGGCCCACGCCAACCCCCGGACCTGCCCCACTACTCTTCCTGAGCACAGCCGCACGGAGCTCCTCACCGTTCTGAGCAAGCCCTTTATGACCTCTTCACGCCCTCATTGCTTTGCATGTGCCGTTCCCTCGCCCAGATCTCTCTTCCCCCTGTTGGCCACCTGACGCACTACTCCTCAGCCTCAAAGACCCCCTTCCCATGTCACCTGGTCTGTGAGGTCTTCTCTGATTCCCAGCAGGGGCAGCCCCTTGGGAACCACTGTGCGGACGGTCTGCTCGTCTGTCTTCCACTGGCCGAGGCCCCCAGAGGTGGACAAAGTGTTCTCGTCCTTCCCCTCACCCTGCTTCTCATTTCTTTAGGGCACAGTCTACCTGGAACAACAGTGTATAAGTATTTGTTTGCTCATAAGTCTCGTTTCTTCCCCACAGAATGTGAGTTCTGTTGGAAGAAGAACCCTGTTTTGCCTTTTTTTTTTTAAGATTTTAAAAATTTATTTGAGAGAGGGAGCGAGTAAGGGGAGGAGCAGAGGGGAAGGGAGAGAGAGAGAGAGAATCTCTAGCAGACTCCCCGGTGAGCGGAGAGCCTGACACGGGGTTCCATCCCACAGACCTGAGATCACAACCTGAGCCGAAATCAAGAGTCAGGCGCTTAATCGACTGAACCCCCCAGGGGCTCCTTGTTTTGTTTTTTTTTTCAACTGTTGATTTTCACATGCTTAGCATCAGGTCAGCCCATAGTAAATGTACTCCTTTATTGTAGTTCCCACAACAAATTACTACAAATGTAGGGTCTAAACAGTACAACTGTATTATTTTACAGTTCTGCAGGTCGGAAGTCCAAAATGGGTCTCAGTGGGCACACTTTGGTAGAGCTGAGTTCTTCTCTGGAGACCAGGGAAATCCGATTTTTCCTTACTTTTTCCAGCTCCTAGACACCACCCACATCCCTTGGCTCATGGCCCCCATCTTCAAAGCCATCACATCCCTCTGCCGTTCTTCCATAGCCACATCTCCCTCTGACCAGACCCTGGGAAGGTTTTCCAACCTTAGGGACCCATGGCCTGAGGTTACACCCACCTGGATAACCTCCCCATCTCAAGGTCTTTCATATTTGCAAAATCCCTTTTGCCATGTAAAGTGGCATTCTGGGATTAGGATAGTGAGCTTGAGGCGGGGGTGTTGTTCCGCCTCCCCCGGTAAGCCCCTGCTAGGACGTCCAGGCGGTGCCGATTGGAGCAGGGACCCGTGTGAGCTCATTTCTCCTAAAGAAATCTCCCACGGATGTTTCCAATCTTGATGCTGTACTCAGTGGCATTAGCAGGTTAAATCTGGAGATCATAAACCATCTTAAAAGTCTGTGAAAAGGTGCTTTTTTTTTTTTTTTGAGAGAGAGAGAGAGAAGAGGCCTTTGAAATCTTTTAATGCAAGAGAAAGCTGTAGAAGGAACTCATCTGCCTGATGAGTTCCTCATCTCCCATGGCTTCCGTCCCACGTTACCTAACCTGCATTAAGAGGACAGATCCATTGTTCCAGGAAGGCTTTTTGGGAACGAGAGGTGATACCAGCAGCAGAATGGACACCTGAGGTTCACGGGATTCATTCCAAGACTCTCCAAATCCCCTTCATGCTGCCGCTGGAATTGTCTCCCAGAAGCCCAGTTTCGATTGGTGCACTTCCTCAAAAGTGTCTGTGGTTTTCTTACCTTTTTCAGATTCGATTCTAAAGTTCTTAGCATCCAGGATATTCCTTGGTTGGGTCCCAGGCTCTCTATCGCCTGCAATCTTCACAACAGTTCTGTGATGTAAATATGATTATTATGTCCATTTTACAGATAAGAAAAGTGAGACTAGGTTCAGAACTTACCAAAGGTTCCCTAGCAGATAAAGGGCACTGCCAGGTTTATACCCATGTACCTGACCCTAGGGCCTGGCACGTAGGTGCTGAGCAATCTGACACCATTCCCCCAGCCCCCCGTCGGTCATTGTTGCAGGAATGACAGACTCAGCAACCTGCCCCCACCCCTCCCCGGCTTGGGTCGGGGTCAAGTTAGCGCTGGACAACAGGCGGGGGAAAGCAAAGCAGGAGAGAGGCTGGGCCTTTGCCTTCAGGTGTGTCTGTTCTAGAGTGGGCGCCCCCCCAGCCTGGGAGGCAGGAAGGCAGCCCACTTGGGGGGTGGAAACCAGATGGCAGGCCCCGCAACAGGGCAACACTGGAGGGAGACCCCCATTTCAGGTCAGCTTGATTTACATACCGCAGACCCATTTTCAACTCTTAAAATAAGAAACACTGAGTACAAGCTTTAGCAGTTACAGTTACCGAGTCAGCACACAGTGAGGCCCAGGTGTGCAGGCCTGAGCTTTATTGTCTCCCTTGGTCTTTAAGGGAACCCCCCCCCCAGTTCTGGGGCCTCCCGCCTTCTCTTCTTGTCCCTCCCTTCTCAGGACCAGACCCCAGAGAGTGATCCGCCCCAGAGCTGGAGCAATTTACTGCGGAGGTCTTGAGGTGATCATCAATCCCGCCTCTGCCTGTAGGAAGCAGACCCTGGAAGCAGGCAACTGGGACGCACAAATCCCTAGGGATGGAGGTTGAGCCAGAGCTTGGGGCTCAGACATGTGGCCCCAGTCTGCAGTCATGCTTCGCTCTGGACTTGAACCCCTCTACTCAGTCCCAGGCCTGGGGGTGGCCAAAGGTCCCCCCAGGGGGCGGAACCTGCCGTGGGGATACAGAAGGGGGAGGACAAAATGCACGCCATCTGTCACCCAACCAGCAAATGAGAACAGAGTGAGAGAGCCAAGAAGATGGGTAACAGTTGTAGAGAGAGCTCCCTGCCTCCCACCCAGGGCTGTCCCCTCCCCTTGCCCAGGAGACCATCCCCTACACCCCACTTGGGTCCTTCCCCTTCTCAACAGGCAAGGCTGCTCCCATCATCAATCACAAACAAATCACAACCCTTCTAGGCCCTTCATTCCCTCAGGCTGCTGCCTTACCTTCTTTCTTCCAAGTCAGGCTTTTTGTGGAAACCTACTAAGCAGCATTTGTAACACGTTTACTTCAAAAGAGGCGACCAGGAAAGGTTGTGTGCGGCAGGGCGCACCTGGGAAGGAAGAAGGGCAGAGTATTTGCCCGGAATGAGGGAGGGGCAGCCAGCTCGGAGGGAGCCCCGTGAGTGGAGCCGGGTTGGCAGGGAAGTCCAGCCAGGGCCTGGGGATGGGGAATGCAGGTGGAGTGTGAAGGGTGTAGAAAGGGAGGTTGTGGTGAGGCAAGGGAGGGAAAATGGGGCCAGATCGCTGGAGGCCTTGAATGCCGAGCTAAAGCGACTATGTTTGGGCTTCGCACTTGACTGTGGCTGGGGATTCATTTGGACAGACGACAGGTCCTGACCAGCTACATTCTCTCAGAGGACTGATTTGGAATGAACGATGGTTTGGAAAAGGAAGAGACTATCAAGGGAAAACTGGCAAGAAGGCACAAAAGAAAAACTACTGGAAGACAGTGGTCCAAATTAAGTAATGCTCTCTAGGATTCATTCCACAAAGTGCTCGGGCCTCGCTCGTGAGCTGTCACGCTCACTTACACCCAGACGCACGGGGTTCCGGGTAAGCACATTCACGTGTTTTTAAAGATAGTAGTTTTTATAGCTGCTAATTCATGCTGGCATTGTTTTCCGTCTTGAGTACTTAAAAGAGAGGCTGTTTACTGCACAAGGGCTGGCGGAAATAAATCAGCTACCCACTTTGTCATCCTTTTTTCACTCTTGCTGTGCCACGTGGGGGAGGCCAGGCCTTTCCAAAAGTATTATCTTCAGTGGAATCCGTGCTGAGCTTTCTCAAAACTGAATCAAGAGCTCGGTCCTTTTTTTTTTTCCTTTATCTGATTGTTTTTATTTTAATTTATAACTTTTTCACTTGATTAAAACTCCTCTCGGTGAAATGGGTTCAGAGTGGGTTTTAGCAGTTGTGTCTCACTCTCCCTCCCCTCCAGGAAGCCTCTGGCTTTACCTGCAACCCTCCCCGAAGGCTTTCCATGCAGCTGAGCGAGGGCCCAGAACCTCCAGCGGAAGGCGGAAGGTGTTCAGGTCAGGATGACTCCAGCCCTTCCCTTCCTTAATAGCCCCTCAGAGCCCAAGCTACCTGTCAGCTTTAAATCTGTTTGGACAGGAAAGCATATAGCCCTGCTCTGCTATTTTTAGGAGCTGCCAGCATTGACTCAGTCTTTCTGCTGGCTTGAGGCCTTCTGCTCTCTCCTTCCCGTGCTGTCTGGGACTTGCTCCCATCTTAGGGTGCTGAGCTCCTCTCCTGTCTCCCTGGCCGGCTCAGCTTTGGCCTGCATCCTCCTCTTTGTCATTTTCATGGGGTAGGGGCATTTCAGGAGCTGCATTTCCTTGCTTCTCCATTTTTTTTTTTTTAAATAGGCTCCACACCCAGCATGGAGCCCAACACAGGGCTAGCACTCATGACCCTGAGATCAAGACCTGAGCTGAGATCAAAAGTCAGACACTTCACAGACTGAGCCCCCCAGGGATCCAGGTTTCTCTTAATAAAAACTTCTCCACAAATCACAGTCAGACGCTAACCTGGATGGAGCTAGAGACTTTTCATCTTGTTCATAATTTTGTATTCATGTAGTTATAAGTGGGAGTTAATTTTTTTTTTGTTTTAATGAAGTCTAAGTTCAAATATGCCTTTACACAAAAATAATTTACAGTTGACCCTTGAACATGGTTTTGAACTACATGGGTCCACTCATACGTGGATTTTTTTATACAGTATAGTATTGTAAATGTATGTTCTCTTCCTTATGATTTTCTTGAAACCATTTTCTTTTCTCTGGCTTACTTTTTCATAAGAATACAGTATTAATGCATATGAACACAAAATATGTGTTAATCAAATCTCTCTGTTATCACTAAGGCTTCTGGTCAAAAGTAGGCTATTAGCAGTTAACTTTTCAGGGGAGTCGGAAGTTATACTCAGATCTTCAACTGCATGGAGGAGGTTTGTGCCTTCCCTGCCTTTCAAGGTCAGCTGCACATTTAAATAACTTTAGAGAGAATGACATAAAGGAAGATTTACATGCTAGCTGTAAGTTGATACTTACTATTCATTATATCTTCATCCCAGAGTCTAGCAGAATGACTGTGATAGAAAAGACACTGAATAAATGTGTGGGGGATGGGATGCTTAGGAATCAATGAATACATTCTGAAGTGTTAAAAGCTTGGTGACTGATCCCTCTCCAGGGTACCCTTGCTGTTTGACATGCAGAACTTTTCTTCAATAAATTGAAAATGGTAGCGCTCTCAGACTTCTCTCCCAGGGTGGGCCTGGAGATATTTTTGGTAGTTGGGTAGTATGATAGTTGTTGGGATGATTTCTGTCTTAAGAAATCCCAGACTCAATACAAAATGGCTTAAACGGTAGAGAAATGTATTACCTCTATACTGCGTCTTTGGATAGGACCTCAACCCAGTCTTTGGACAGCACAGGTTATTTATTCAGTGGTAAAATACCATGTTAAGGTCCATGTGACTTTCCACCTTTTACCCCGCTGCCCTTAGGATACCAGCGTTGCCATTATAAGCTAACACTCCCCGTGGCTCCAAGATGGCGCCACAATCCAGGATCATAGGCAGATATGACATTGTAGCACAGAAGAGGAACAGTTTCCTCCTATGCCTCTTCTTTCAGGAGTACAAAATTCTTCCCCAAAGCTCCCCATAGGAATGCCCATTATGGGGGCCCCCTGGGTGGCTCAGTTGATTAAGCCTCTGACTTCGGCTCAAGTTACGATCTTGGGGTCCTGGGATGGAGCCCCATGTCAGATTCTGTGCTCAGCTGGGAGTCTGCGTCTCCCTTTCCTTCTGTCCTCCCCCAACTTGTGCTCTCCCTGTCTCTTAAATAAATAAATAAATAAAACCTTAAAAAAAAAATTCCCATTATGTCTTTTTGGCTAGGGCAGGGTCCCATACCCATTTCCAAACCAGTCACTGGCAATAGTGCTGGTACCGCTCCGGACAGCTCCAGTCCCTCCTGAGTTACCACTGAGCCCCCCGTGGGTCTCTGTGGAGGGACACGTGCCTGGGTAACATCAGGAACCCGCCAGTGAGGAAGAAGGGAGGAATGGCGTTTGGATAGGCCATCAACAGTGTTGGATCTGATGCCCCTCAAAGGCCAGGCCTGATTCCTAGCAAAGCCCCCTCTCTCGTCATTTTTGTGAGGAACTTCCACAAACCAGGGAGAAACTGAGACAAATTTCAACAAGAAAATTACACCGAGATTTGATTAATGAGCAACATATTCGGGTACAGGAAGAGTTTTCCAGGCAAAGAGGAGAAGGGAAAGAGGGTGTGCCTTTGAGGCTGCTAGAATGAGGGGGCTTAGACAACAAGCATGTATTTCTCACAGTTCTGGAGGCTGAAAGTCCAAGATCAAGGTGCCAGCAGATCCAGTCCTTGGTTGGCCGACGGCTGCTTTCTTCCTGCGCCTTCACATAGTGGCTAGAGGAAGCTCTGGTGTCTCTTCCTCGTCTTAGAAGGACACTAATCCCATCACGGGGGCTCCACACTCATGACCTCCAAATAGTCTCACCTCCAATACCATCATGCTGGGGATTAGGGCTTCAGCATATGATTCTGGGGGCGGGGGGGGGGGACACGAACATTCAGTCCATCACAGTGTGTCAGGTCGAGGGGCCAGGAGTTACCAAGGCACAGAGCAGAGAGCAGGATGATGTAATCAGAGAACGCAAGTTCAGTGTGCCTGGGGCACACGGGAGGGTAGAGACGTAAGTGCAGAGACAGTAGGAGGAGGCCGGATTACACCAGGCCAAGGCTGCATCGTGTGGTGGCAAAAGGTCTGAGCTCGGTCTGAGCTCGGGAGTCAGGCCCCAGGCTGAACGCAGGTTCCACTCCTAGTGTCCGTTTCCTGGGGCTGCCATAGCAAGTTTTACGAGCTGGGCGGCCTAAAAGGGCAGAAATATATTCTCTCACAGTTCTAAAGGCCAGAAGTCCAAAATCAAGGTATCATTAGGGTGCGTTCCCTCTGGAGGCTGAGGGGGAATCCATTTCTGCCCCTCTCCTAATTCTGGTAGCTGCCAGTAACTGTTGGCTTCCTTAGATTGCGGCTCTGTAACTCCCGTGTCTGCCTCTGTCTTCACATGGTCTCCTTGTCTGTGTGTCTCTGTCCGTCTCTCCTTCTCTTGCAAGGACTTGGCATTGGCTTTAGGACCCACCCCAATGCAGATCTCAAGATCCTTACCCTAATTATATACACAAACACTCTCTACCAAATAAAGTCATATTCTTGAGTTCTGAGGGACATATCTTTGGGGGACCATAAGGCAACACAACTATGGTATTAGATGATTTACTTAACCTTTCTGAGCACATTTCCTTTTCCATAGTACGGGGAGGAAATGTTTATCCTGGGGGCACCTGAGTGGCTCAGTCGGCTAACCGATCTTGATCTCGGCTCGGGTCTAGATCTCACGGTCATGAGTTTGAGCCCTGTATTGGGCTCCAGGCTGGGTGTGGCGCCTACTTAAAAAAGTTTCTCCTGCAGGGTCATTGTGAGTTTGAAATAAAATGCTTTTAAATGGCTGAAGTACTCGGTTTACGATAAGTGCTCAATAAATGGTAGGAATTCCAACTTTATGGAGCAAGAGTAGGTATGTAAGGAGAGAGGAAAAGAAGGGTCACTTCCCAAATCTGTTCTCCTTTTGACTGCAGAGGTGCACCAGGCTAGGCTCTAAGCAATCCCCAGCTCAGTCAGTCTCTGGGGAGAAAGGAGGGAGCAGAGTTGCGACTGCCCCTCAGGGAACAGTGGTGGCCAGGGCTGCTGGTCCCTGACCCCACTTCAAGAATCACCGTCCTACACATTTCCTCAGTTCCTAAAGCACCTTCTTTGCAAATAGTAAGTGTTCAGTCTTTGTGGCAATGACTCATACCACTTGGGGCTAAAGAGTGGATGGAAGACTTAACACCCATTTAATGTCGATTGGAGGCTGCTAGTGAGTTAAGTCAGGTCTTCCGCCCTAGTAATTTAAATCATGATATAAATTAATTTGATTTCAACTGAATCCATTCCACTAAATACATTTCAAGAAACCCCACACCTCGCTGTATTAGAAATTCCTGGGTGGGGCGCCTGGCTGGTTCAGTTGGCGGAGCGACTCTTGATCTCAGGCTTGTACATTTAAGCCCCGTGTTGGGTGTAGAGATTACTTAAACAATAAAATCTTAAAAAAAAAAAAAATCCCTAGCAATATGGCCGGCATGCTCTCCGTGCAGCGTCGAGGAGCTGTGGGGCACGGGATTAATTTCATCTGGTCTGCAGGGAAAATCACGAGAAGTGAGCCACCTTTACCCCTCTAATAGCAAAACAGGGAGGTTTTAAAAGTCCTTAGCAGCAGATGGTAACTAAACCTATCACGGGGATCATTTCATAATTATAAAATTATTGAATCACTGTGATGTACACCTGAAACTAATATAATACTGTATGTCAATTATACTTTAGTAAAAAACCAAAATCCAATTAAAGAGTCTTTAGTGGCAATACTGTTAAAGAATGTAATCAGTCAACCTCCGTACGGGGTGCCTCCAGCCAAGTCTCTGGGAGAAGTACTTTGGGAGATAGGGCTTTGAGATGTAATCCAGCCCCAAATAGCTAACAATCTAGCTGAGATGAGATAAAAGGGGAGGGTCTTTCGAGTGTGTGGGGAAAGCAACCTAAAAGCCCCTGCCCACGCCCACGCACCCCCCTCCCCAGAGGACACAGAGTTGGGAGTTTGCTGTATCAGGGCTCACGAAAGCTCATTGGTGTGTCTCCCCAGCTTGAAATCAACCACCAGGAGAGGATGGATACGACAATGGGGCACAAGCTACAAATTGGGATTTCCTCGCCGCCCCCTCGCCCCCTCCCCAAGATCCAGTTTGCCAGCACACCAGTAACTCCGAGGGCCAGATAGAAAAGCTCAAGGTGGCTTCCAAGGTATAGCCTGGAGGCTGCAATTTCGGGGGATGCCTGGCGTGAAGTTTGAGCCAGACTGGCCATGACCGAGAGGGCTCCCAGGGGCTGGACCCCAGGGCGGGGCTGGGGGATAGTTCCCTGGAGTTACTCACCGTCCGGGTGGACAGGCTGCAGAGGAGCGAAGAGGCCAAGGGCCGGCAGGGGCAACCAGCAGGACAATCGCTTGGACCTGGGGTCTGGAGGCCGTGGCGGGCCTGTGACGTCAGCAGCAAATGGTAGAGCAGGTGGAACCAGCTGGAGGCCGGCGGGGCCACTAGGGTAGAGGGACAGCAAGAGGGCCCCAAAATACTTCTCTTGGCCAAGATGAGAGGTAAGGCACCATTTGTCCCAAGTCTAGGTCTCCCCTGGGCAAAGAAGGGCATGGAAGTGTCAGGAGGAGGGGGTCTTGCATTTACTGGGTTTTAATCTAGAGTTGATCATGTTTAAAACCAGAAGTGACTAACTTGCCTGAAGAGGTGAATTTTAAGTTTTCCCACCTTTGGTGGAAAATGTGAGCTCAGGACTCAAGACGACTTCCGTTTTATAGGAATAAAGAATGTCTTTGTACATCTGAGTCTTGTGGACTCGTTACTAAAAATTTCCAACACCCTTTGCTTTTATAAAGTGAGCTGCTGGAATCACGATTGCATGCAGCAGGAGTTTAAGGTTTATTAAAAGAAAGGAAAGGGTTCGACAATTCCTTTATTAAAAGAAAGGAAAGGGTTCGACAATGCCTACTATTCCTAACTTTAGCACAAGCCTAGTTCACTAACATTTTTCTTTTTTTTAAAGATTTTATTTATTTATTCCATACAGAGAGCGAGATCACAGGTAGGCAGAGAGGCAGGAGGAGAGAGAGGAGGAAGCAGGCTCCCCGCTGAGCAGAGAGCCCTATGCGGGGCTCGATCCCAGAACGCTGAGATCATGACCCGAGCCGAAGGCAGCGGCTCAACCAACTGAGCCACCCAGGCGCCCCACTAACATTTTTCTAACATCAGTTTCCTTTTCCTTTTCCTTTTCTGTTTTTGGAGGGGTGGTAGGATGATATAGCGAGGTGTTTATGACGTTTGTCAGATTTCAAAAAGTGATGGTCTTCAGAAAGGACCTTAGGTGTTTTTTAACCAAGAGCCTCATCTAATAATGTTGGAAAGTGCCCTTTGAAAGGTGACCCTCTTGCCCAAGGCTGTTCTCTTAAGTAATAAGAGAGAAGGTTCCATCCCGGCTCCTCCCGTCTCAGTCCTACTGCTTCTGTATCAGACAGAGCTTGTTGAATTTGTAACTACAGTAAGTGCATTTGAAATTCCAGTTGGACAGCACTGATCGCTGATTGAAAAGGTTAGCTTTTCAAACAAACTTGAGAGTTTGAAAAGAGAGCTTTTCTCTCTTAGGATGAAGCTTCTACCGAACTAAAGAAGCAAGATTTAATTACAGCTCAGAGCTGCCCTTAGAGGTTCCCACAATTCGGAGTGAGTCTCTTTCTTTTTAAACTGATACCATATTTAGTTTTTGTGGTTGTTGTTTCATTTAACTTTTTAGATGACTAAAATAGTTTACGTCCATTGGGAAAATACAAATAACATAGACAAACATAGGGCCGAAAGTCCCAACTATCTTGACCGCGTCCCCTGAAACCCTCTCTCCAGTTTGGTAAATATAAACCACCTTTTCAGTGCTAGTGCTGGTGGTTCTAACACAGAAGGCCAGGGCTAGGCTTTGGGGTGAAGGGAGGGTGGGAAACCACCCTTTTAGGGCTGTGTGGCCGCTAACTATGATGAGGGAATAAGTTAAGGGTGTGAAAACCACCCGGAAACAAAACCCCGAGGCTGACGTAGGCTGTAAAGGATCTCTCTCTCAGGTCCGCAGGCTTAATCACCCCAGTGCTGACCTGGCTGGATGCCCCTAAAGATACGATTTTCAAGCTGTTTGGAGGCATCAGTGGTTTGGCAAGGGTTTGTTCAAAATCTCACTGAAAAAAAAAAAAACCTTGTTAATAAATATATCCAAATGTATTATTTTCCATTTTTAAAGATTTTTAAAAAAATTTATTTGAGAGAGGGAGAGAGCGCACACATAAGCAGAGGTGGGGGTAAGGGGCAGAATGAGAGGGAAAAACAGGCTCCCCGCTGAGCAGGGAGCCACAGAAGAGGGGCTCGATCCCGGGACCCTAAGATCATGACCTGAGCTGAAGACAGACGCCCAATCGACTGAGCCACCCAGGCGCCCCTATAGTTCGTATTTTAACACACTGTTAACTTACGTTGCCATGCTAACTCCTTCTTGGCTTGAACACCCTCAGAAAGAAGTTTCCTTCATTCCTGTGCACACATGCAGGATTTAAACTTGGGTCATTATAAGGAAAGTTGTACCTTTGCAGTCTTCAGAAAAATTACAGCCTATTTGTTCATTTAAGCAACATGGGACAAGAGGGAACAATATTACTCAGGAATACAAAGCAGAATATTTTAAGATTTGGATCCTGAGGCTGGTAGCATAGACTGCAGGCCTGAGTTCGAGAGCTAGACAAGCTTGGGTCTGAATAGCTTCCTGTGTGGACTAGAGCAAGTCACTTAACCTCTCTGAGCCTCCGTTTTCTCATCTGTAAAATCGTGATAATGTTATAAAATGTATCCATCTTCTTAAAAGTCCTTTGGTTGTTTCTGTCACTGGGTACTTCTCTATGCTATCTTTCTACTGTTTCCTAATATCTAATAATTTTTAATATCTACTATCCTTCCAGTTATCCTTCTCAGGACCCCAGCCTTCTGCCTCATCTTACCTGGTCTTTCTTCTTCCCCTTCTTGTGGCAGCCCCAACCCTTAGAAGTCTTGTACATTTCGTAGGAAGAGCAGCTCACCTCTTTGCCTCCCGACACAAAGCCCTGGTACTTTCGCTTATGTCTAAATTGTCATCAGGGCCCTTAGTTAAACAGAGTCCCCGCCCACCCGCCCGCACTACGGTGCCTGCCAGCAGCTCGTAACAAACAGCGGTTCCCTGACCCCATCACTTTCTCGGGTGAGGTGCTCCCCTCACCAGCGCCTGTGAGCAGGAGGGAATGGCGTGGGGACTTCTGACAGAAACTCTGCCACCTACCGTGGGAGGCAGAAGGAATGATGTTAAAACTGTCATCTTACAAATGTATCCTCCTAAAATGTTGCCCTTACCTGTTTTACATACAGGGCTCCCACGTTGGGAGTTCACGAGAAATATAGGGTTCTGGCCATAAAAAAACATTTGACAAGCACTGACTTGGGGCTTTTCTCCTTGCTCCCTGTTACTCAGAAGGGAAATGGTTTCTTTCATGGTATTTTCCTTTTGAACCACTAAGATGCTTCGCTCTCTTTAGTATTTATTTTATTAACCTTTTTGTTCTTTCTCATGCTCTGAAACTAGCGGAATGTTCACATTCCGATATCTGAGGCCCGTAGGCCCCTCATGTCTTCATTTCCCTCAATCATAGCAAATGTTTACTGTCTCTTCCCTCAGTAAAATGCTATCACGGGCGGCATTTGCTGGCTTTATAATGACCACTAACAACTGTTTTGGATGCTGAGAGGATAATTTTCTTGAAGTCAGCGCCCTTTACAACAGTCTGCTGAGAAAACTCTTCACTGGATGATATCAGAGGTACACATTATTGTTTTAACTAAAACAACCTAAATTCTGGATATTTTCCCTCCAAATAAATGCAACTGTATCAACTGGTTTGGAAAAATACATTAATTATAAATATAAGACATGTGTAAAGAGACTCCTTAAGTCTGGAACTATTTCTTCTAGGCCAATATGAAAAATTGAGCTTTGGATAATAATAATGATGAAGTTTCCTGAAAAAACCTTAATATAGCATTTTAACAACCCCCACGATACAGTAGCAATCAGAGTATTCATTCCAAATTGCATATCTTGAATACTTCTCAAAAAGTGCAAACTTGCCTCTTTGGAAGGAAACCTATAGGAAATAAGAAATAATATAGAAAAGAAAAAAAAAAAAAGAACCTGAGCGCCTGGGTGACTCAGTCAGTTAAGCATCTGCCTTCTGGTCAGGTCGTGATCCTGGTGTCCTGGGATCAAGTCCCACATCCGGCTCCTTGCTCAGCGGGGAGTCTGCTTCTTCCTTTGCCTGCCACTGTGCTCTCTCTCTCCGATAAATAAATAACTCTTAAAAAAAAAAAGGAAAAAAGGAATCTTTGTTCAAACTACACACACATACCCACACACACCCACACCCACACACACAGACACCAGAATGTTAAGAGGCACAGGGCAGGGGTTCTCGTTGGTCCTGAGCTCAGTTACATCCTCCGTGCCTAGAGCAGGGCAGAGACATAGTATGTGCTCACTACATGCATGGCAAATGAACACTTTAACAATACAATTTAATTAGAAATTTAAGAAATTACAAGTATTTGCATATAAGTGGACCCTGAAACAAGCGGCATAAACCTAATTTTGCTTTTCGGTTTATAAATGGCTACTCTTGGGTTAAGATGTAGCCAAAGACTCCAACTGAGAAACATCAAGTAATTGGATGTATTATAATATATAAATGTTAATAACATGCCTATCAGATGTTATACCAGTCTACAGGCCATAGCTCTCCCATTCGTGCCTACAATCCTTGAGGTCTACTATCTTCTAATATCCTTTTAGTTTCAGGTAATGGAAAGCAAACTCCAACTAAACCAAGCAGAAGGCAGGGGTTGGAGGTTTGTGGGAGGTTCGTGGGTTTCTGGGGTAGTATACGGGCTTGAAGGACAACCAGCTCAGGGGATCTCAGGGACCAGAAGGCAAGTCTTTGCCCGCAGGATCTGTCTTCTTAGGAATGTCCGCTTCATGTCCATGACATTGGAATCACAGTTGCCAACATCAGCAGGACTCCTCCCATCTTACTTGTCTCCTTAGAGGAAGTCTGTTTTCCTAGCTCCAGTGAGAAAGATCCCAGAGAAGGATGCCAATAGGTTCAGATTGGGTGACACTCCCAGCTCCTGGACGAGTCTGGGTGGCTAGGAAGCAAAGGAGACTTTGGCAGCTCCTCTTGAAAGCATGCTAGCATTTTGGAGAGAGTAGAGCAGTTCCCCAAGAGTGCCGTACCTTCTCAGGTGAGAAGATACATCGTTCATAATGAAAACTGCAGCCGTCATGTGAAGGCGTCCGAGAGACACTGCCTTCTGCGGGTTGGCCCTGCTAGGCCTTCACTTTCAAATTCTGGGTTCCCAACAGTCTGTTACTTAAGGACTCTTGTTTCCAGGGACCAGTAACTGAATGAATAAGTTATTCAGCTGAGAGCTGCATTATTAAAATAGGATGGCAACAGTGTCATCTGAATTAAAAAGGCAAACATAATATTAGTATCTTTAAGAAATTTTGATTTCTTTCACTACAACTTAATAAGGTTAGAATTACCTGATAGACTGAGGAATAAAATTTCCTCCATTTCCCAACTGGAAACTCAAGCAAGATGTCCTCTGTAAGGTGTCAGTTGCTGAGGGCCTGGGCTGCTTCTGGACTAGTACGTTTTACATTAAAGACCAGCGTCTCAGCAAAGAAGTGCAGCCCACAGGCCGGTGTTTGAGTTTTGGCTTTATTTTATAAAAATACACAACTTAAATACATATGACACTCTCTATACAAGACATAAACAACTGTTAGATTGAACATTTTTAGTTATTTCAACAGAACACAAATACGTAAGTTACCTCGTAAGAGCGAAGGGTTTCTTTAGAGACTGCATTCACAGTCAGAGGGGACAGCGCCCCGCCGGAGGCCGGACACTAACCCAGACCGTCCGACCTGCCGACAAGTCACTTCACACCAGGGCCTTTTGGGCACGGCGTAATATTGCACTGCTTGTTAGACACACTCTAACTTCCCCATGTCACAAATCTAAGCTTTTGTCTTCTCTAGAAACGTTTCACGGAAAAACCAACATACACGTTGCTGCCTTACACTTGTGCTATAATGCCAAATATGAGGAGTGTGAACCTTTGTTCACTTTGCAAAACTTGCAGTGGAAGGTGGGTAGCTCTCTTGTGCAGCTAAACTCATTTTCTAAAAGTTTTGCAGAAATGTTGGCAGACTCGGAGTGAGCTAGACGGAGTTCGGAGGGGAAGGGAGCGACATGCCAGCGCCCACTGAAAGTACCTTGAGAAGGGCACTGTCACTGTCACTGTCAGTGGCAACCCGCACGCAGCTCCACCCTTTCTAACTTGGGCCTGAACTACCTCCCTCCCCCTTGAGATTCTGTCACTGTTCCAGGAGGAGGTGTGGTACTGACTCGGGGCTGACAGGGGCTGCTTCCATACTCTGGCTTTCTTTCAGAAATTTAGCTGCCTTATCTATGGCTCTTTTAACTAGCAGTGAATTAGATACTGGTTTATGGGTATAAAGAAATTATTTACCAGTTGGGAATTCAATGCACGAGAACACACTAGAGTGAGTTTCCTGAGGTTAATGTAAGCCGAAAGAACAGCGTGCCAGCTACAGGACTTCCGCTATTTTTCCTGGGCGGCAGCACACTGCTCGAGGCCTGGACTTCGAAGCTCACAGGCCGACAGAGCCAAGGACGCGTGTGCGGGAGACTCGAGCCCGCGAGGCTGAAGAGAACTGTTGACAGCCGTGCGCATCAGTTCAGAAGAAGCCCCAAAGGGAAACGGGAAAAAAGGACGGTGGATTTTAAAGTGCTTAGGTAGGATGAGCAATTAGTTAGAAATGCCTCAAGGGATTTCTAATGAGCTTTAAAACTTCATTCTTGATGACTCAGACATGGAAGTAATGGCTTTAATAAGAACTGTTCAAACTTCTTATTCTTTTCTGAAAAACATGATTCTCCATCAAATATTTGTAGCCAGTGGAATGATTCTGCTCGTTGTTACTCTCGCCAATGTATTTTGAAATCCTAACTGGCTGAAGGAATTTCATAAAGTTGAACTACAAAGTACGTATTTGCACCGAGAACATAAATTTAAAGCACAGAGGTCTACAAAGCTTTGTATGAAGTTAGTACCAAAAACTTTGCATTGCAAATCATGCTTTATTATCCCTTAATATTCTACTCAAGGATTATGGCACTCGGACAAATTCTAGGACCCTGAAGCTTAACTTTCTTCTTTTCTTTCTTTTACATAAATAAAGTAGCTCATGGCCACCCTTAACATTAATAATGAAGGTGTCAGGAACTGAGTTCCAAGACCTAAGAACCCAAATCAGGCTAAATTTCCAAGTCACTCATTATAGAGGAACAGAAGCACTAAAGAACTCTTGTAACTGCTCATGTAGTCGAATGAGGTGACCAAGCCGGTCCTCAGGAACAGTGATGAAAACTGGCACAGGCTTCACACGAAGCCAAGTACTCAGGGAGCTGTCACGTCAATTTGGGCTGACGCTACCATGCACAGGCCCTCCTTTATTTGACTCTAGTTCTGTTATAAGAATAGACCTACATTTAATTACTTTAGGCATGATGAAGGCCTTAAGCAAAATTTAAATTCAGAAGAACGTTGGGTTGGAGTTTTGCAGTCCTGTAAGCTGTTTAAAATTAGAAGTCCAGAGGAAAATCCCAGGAAATCATGTATTAGACTCAATTTGTAAAAAAGAAGCATTTTCGGGATCACCAAGCTGAAAAGCCATACTAGACTACAATGCTCTGGTTTCCTGACTACAAGCTCAATGCAGCCCAAGGGCAGACACACAAAGAGAAGCTGCTTTGGAGAGAAGAATCCAGAAGACTGCAGAGGGCTGGAATTAAACCAAAGTGGCTTTTTTTTGGGGGGGGGGGGGTAGAAGGTGAATGCTGTTTGGTGATTAATATGGGATAGCTGTTTAAAATTCACATTTTATGTACCTTAAAGCCCAATTAGTACAGGCGGTCGCAGCTAAAAGTATGAGTAATGTATTGAGATTCACAATGTAATGGGCCAAACAGCGAGACCAGTTTTGAAAGCTCTGGAAGAAGGGCCAGTCCACATATACTTAATCTTCATCCATTCCTTGGATGTTGAGGGGAGTATGGCAAGAGAATGCATTTCTCTACGTCACATTAGCTTTCATAATCTATAGTTTAAATATATTACTATTTAGAAATATGGAGCCCAAGCAAAAATTAGAGGTTCTTCCCACAAAGGCCTTAAGGTCTCTCCCTCCACCAACACCCAAAGGGTCCGTACTTGTCTCTGGCCAACCAGGGCTTGTGCCGGAGGGCTGTAAGGGGAGGCTCGTGAGGGACGATGGAAGAAGCAGTGGCCAAAAGCCAGGCACTCAAGAAGAGAAAAATGACAGATACGGTATGTTAAAAAAAAAAAAAGAAAAGAAGAGGAAAAAGAAGGAACTCAAGTAGATAAGTGAAGAAGAGGCCAGGCTGTAGAGGAGTGCCTCTGCATTTCCTACTCCTCCGTGGCAAATGACGCAGAAACAGGGAAAAGCAGAAGCCAGAGCAGAAGCCTCCTCCACAGGCTCTCCGAGGGGCATCAGACAAGTCCAAGCCAGGCCGGCTGTGCCCTTAGGCCTCGCCTCTGGCCTTGCCCTCGTGGATGTGAATGCAAGCTCTCCTGTGAGCTGCAGGCACGTCTGACTGCCGCTTCCTGGGTGCCCCATGCTCCCTACGGCTACTGGCATCGCTTCCATGCCGTGGCTGGAGAGAGGCCTCAGGTCCAGGGGCGAGACAGCAGCAGCCAGTGTTCCAGAACTCTTGGCTGCCACCGCCTTTTCTCTCCTAGGACTAGCTTGTCCCTCCCCCTGGTGGCTGGAGAAGGGGACAGAGTGCATGTCCCCAAAGGACTGCTCAATTTGGAACTGAATTACCTTGATTCACAAACTTCCAAAGGGCTCTTATGAGTTCATTAATTATAGATTGATCGATATGTTCAAATACTACCTAGGAAACTCGTAAAAGGAGCAACTTGCTTGTGAGGTCTCACCAAACTTTTAGGGGTTTTGTTACTGTTTCCTTCTGTTTCTGCTGTTTCCTCTGATGAACTTTAAAAAAAGGAAAAGAAAAGTGAAAGGGCCCTCCTGTGCCCCTTCCTCCCTCCAGAAGCTTCCTGGACTGTCCTGTCTCAAGCGCGTGAGGGAAGCTACCATTACCGAGCTCACAAATGAAGGAGGGACAAAATACAGATTATTTGGAAATAGAAAATGAATTATACATACAAGTGGCGCTTGGTTCTCTTCACCGCTCTGTAAAATGTCTGAAACGGTCACAGGCACCTGACTTTCTTATTTCCAAATGACAACACAAGAGAAAACAGCAGTAAGATTTTTGTGGAGGAAAAAAACAAAACAAAACAACTCCATGTTGGTTATTTCACTTCTAGGGACAGTCAGTTTGTACTTGCGGCCCACAGTTATCTTTTTCTCAGACTTCCTACTTGATGTTTTTGAGGAGGGCTGTCCGGGCATTCACCACCGCTTTGAAGGCATCTTCACTGCCAGGCGCCACGCACTTGTCGGGGTGAAGCAGCACGGCGAGCTTCCGATAGGCTTTGTTGACTTCATCCCTGGGAGAAAGAAGCCAAGCTCTAGGTCAGCCACAGGGTTAGCCCCGCCCACGGCAGTTTGACGTCTGGACTTACAGCATATCTCTTGCATTACTACCTTTTCTCAAAAGTGGGACTAAAGGACTCAGAAACAAACAGTAAACAAGTAAATAATATGTTACAGACAAGTAGAAGTAAAAATACAATGAGGAGTATCGAGACACCAAGAAAATGCCTGGTAAAAGAAGGATCCATGGAAAGGTCCATGGCACAGAGCAGTCACAGGGAAGGCACCTGGCAAATCTTTGCTGTCTGAAGCAATGAGGGCACGGGGTGATCGGGGTGGGGGGGTTCTGAAGGAAGTGGGGAGACACTGAGCAACCGGCAGGGAACCGGCAGAGATTAGAAACTATGAACAGCATGGCCATGGCATGAAGTTCCATGAGGACACTGTTGCGGGGGAACAAAAACAAAGTTGGCCAGGAAGCAGGGGTCAGTAAGAGAAGGGCCTTGAAATCAAAACAACAATAAAAAAGTGGATTTG
The DNA here is from genome assembly GCA_028533885.1 of Nasua narica. NCBI lineage: Eukaryota > Metazoa > Chordata > Mammalia > Carnivora > Procyonidae > Nasua > Nasua narica. Next base: position 16,908,588 of record CM052811.1, read on the forward strand.
ATAAACAATGGCATCAGTAGGTGCTTCATGACAAAAAAGGTGCTGAGAAAGCTGTTTCTTGAAGTTAGGAGACAGGTAGGAGGTCGTTACAAGAAGCCAAGCATGAGCACAAGAGTCTGGATCAAGGGAGGCTAAGAGATGACACAGAGAAACAATCAGCAGAAGAAGGTGATGAGCTGCATATACAGGTAGAGGAGAAGGAGGAAAAGGGCCTGCAACAAGTTCCAGGGTCAGGGGGATGCTGCAGCTCAGGGAAAGATGGTGACACCATTGACCAAGGAAGGGATGCTGCAGATGGGGGTGCCTGAGAGTTCTAGCATGCTCTTGAGAACAAAGAAGAAACAAAAGAGAAGGGAACATTACCCATAAAGGAAAGGGACAGGAAAGTGAGTGTTTCCCAAAGCCCATGAGAGCTCCAGGAGGGGTCTTTAGGCTTCTGAGCTCTTCAACAAGCAGGGACTAGCTGGGGAGGAGCCTGGAGACACCTGCCCCTCTCCCTGCTCTTCATCATCCTCTGGTGTTAGGCCTCCAGAAGCTTCTAAGTACCCAGCTCCTGCTCTGGTCAGGTTTAGTTCTGTCCTTACCAGACAGTTTCAGTTCCCATCTTCTTTTTGTAATTCAAGTTTCCAATTATCCTATAAGCCCGGATATGGTGCTTTCCCAAATGTTCTAGCTTTCCTCCTTTATGTTTTATCAGAAGGATTTCTATTTTAGAAGGCTTTCTGAATTAGAGAGATGGTCTGTGATTGTCTTGCATGTGATGGAAAGTCTTGGGTGTCCACTTGGAAAGAGGTCACAGGGCCATGTTTATAGTCCCCTAGGTTTGGGGCATGTATTCTAAGCCTTTTATGCTTTTTCTCTTAAACAAATCCTGAATTCTCTTGTTCTAAAACATGCATGGGGCTTTTTATATAGACAATTTTGATATTAGCTAATAAGAATCATATTCTTCCTCTCTGAAGAAATTCGAATTGCCAGAATTCTCCAAATTAACAAATGTATTCACAAATATATTTAACAAAGTAACAAATATATTAATTTTGCTGAAGATGAAGATTTTCTTAAAGTTCAAGAACAGTAAACATGGCACTGAACAAATATTAAAATTCTTTATAACTTCAAAACACTGTTTTTAGGTTCTGCTCAAATGTGCTCACTGCCATACGAAATTAGTTTGACAGACCCAGAGAAGGAGAAGTAAGAGAAGCATATGTTTTTACTGGTCAGTGATAGAGAATTTACGGAAGTCCCATACATTTTGGTAGATTACAATTAACACAGTAAATAAATAAGGAACCTGAAGTTTCTTCTTCCTTAATCAACACTGTTCTAAGTTAACTAATAAGTTTCTTCCTTTTAGTACCAATCTCCCTTGGAGGTGAAATAGGAGAAGTTAGAATGAGACAATGGAAATCCAAGAGGACATTTCAAAGACACCAATTAACTGTGCTATTAACACAAGATCATCCGAACTGTTAATGTCTTTAAAGCCTTCTCTGTAAGGCCTGGCAAGTCTTCCTCTTCCCCTCTCTCCTTCTAAGCTTGAAGACAGGTTAGGAGACCAAAATGGAAAAGAGAAACTTAATGCCATTGGTACTGACAAGGCATTTCAACACGTACTTTTTTGTGTGTGGGAATCAAGGTGACAAAGTAGAAAGGGAAAAGGATGGGGAGGAAAGTTATGGTGCAAAATAAAAAGATCTGAGAATGCTTATTAATTACAATAAAAATCATAGTATGTACAGTAACAGAAGCATTCTATTGTTAAAAGTTATATAACCATACCGAACAAGCATTTATTCTTGCACAAGCAACAAAGAATAGTGATTGTATTTGTCTTCCTCCCAAATATTTCTTTTGGCTAACAATAAAACCATTTAACATAAATTCATACACAGACGAGGACCTAGCAGGATTCTGAGGGCCATAGAGAGAGACAGAGCTAGGCAGACACACAGTGTTCAAGGTCAAGAACCAAATCTACCACCAACTCCTAGGGTCCTTGAACATGTGTTTAGTCTCGCTGAATTCCAGTTTTCTCACCTATAAAATGAAATGTCTGGATAAGGTGCTAATATCCTTTTCCTCTTCTAAAATTCTACGATTTAAGATTTCTCTTTTGTAAGGTATTTTTTTAAGGTTACATTTGCTTCAAGGCTCCTATTCAACACACACAAAAGCAGACACACCATTTCCGAAAGTATTCACACAAAAACGCTGCAGAGTTCCTTCATCAGGCCACTGTGCCCTCTCCTTTGTTTTTCTGCCATTCACTTAATTCACTGAAGAAGAGTTATTACATAATCTAATGCATTTCCACACATCTCCATATTTCCAGCCAATCACGAGAAGATATTTCAGATCTACGATGTGGACAGCTGAGTTTTTCTCCAGGATAGAACTCGGCACTAATATCCCAGAGCACTGCTTACCTTGAGGCCCCAGGTTTGACTCCCAACATGTCCCAACTGTCTTTACTGTTTCGAATTCTGCGAATGGTGTCTGCTTGTTCTTTGGTGAAACTAGCACTGCTATTCGTGATAGGACGTTTCCCGCCATTTTCGCATAAGTCAACTATGGATACATAAAAAGTCTGCAAAAAGAAATCATCCCAGAGTAGAACTGATTTTATGAAAATAGGAATTCTTTTTAAGCATAACTTAAAGAATTTGAATATATTCCAAAAACTTAAAATTCACCATAAAGCAAATAGTTTGGAAGATTTTTTTTCTTTTATCCTATAGGTGTGTTTACGTATGTATGCACATGCTTGTGTATTTTTTTAAGCACAAAAAGTATAAGGACTAAATTTTAAATGGCTCATAATCCTCCTCTCAAATAATCACTCTTGAGGTTAAGAGGTAGTAGATGAACATTGTTAGAAAAACTAAAATAGTAAATAAAAGTGTAAAATGAAAATTGTTTCCCTGCCCCTCAAGTTCCTCTCCTTGAAGTAACCATTGTTAAAATTTTTTGAGTATCTTTTCAGAAAATTTTTCTATTGGAATACCAGTACATTCATCTATACACTAAACACTGACATAAGAGAAAGCAGATTAGGGGCGCCTGGGTGGCTCAGTGGGTTAAAGCCTCTGCCTTCAGCTCAGGTCATGGTCTCGGGGTCCTGGGATCGAGCCCTGCATTGGGCTCTCTGCTCGGCGGGGAGCCTGCTTCCCCCTCTCGCTCTGCCTGCCTCTCTGCCTGCTTGTGATCTCTCTCTCTCTGTCAAATAGATAAATAAAATCTTTAAAAAAAGAGAGAGAGAAAGCAGATTAAACATAATGCTTAGCTCCTTGCACTTTTTCACATAAAAATACAGAGGTACCTAGCTGTTTTAGTTGGTAGAGTATGCAACTCTTGATCTTGGGGTTGTGGGTTCGAGCCCCATGTTGGGAATAGAGATTGTTTAAAAAAAAATCTTTAAAAAAATACATCTTGGACTCTTTCTCTAGAGAGAAAGTACATATAGACACTTTCTTCATCCTTTTTAATAACTGTTTTAATAACAGTATTTCACTATGCGACTACATCTTAATTTATTTAACCAACTCCCTATTTGCTCCATTGACGAGTCAATTGTTTCCAGGTTTTGCTATTAACACAGTGCTTTAAGGAATAGTGTGTGTGTGTGTGTGTGTCTTTGCACACTTGTGGAGATACTGCTTTTGGATAAATTCCTAAAGGAGAAGTACTAAATATCAGTTTATCGGCATTTGAATTTTTGATTTCGACAACTCTCCTGCAAAATGGCTGTGCCAGTTTACACCCCCATCACAGTGTCTGACGCGCTATTTCTCTATCCCCTTGTCACTACGGGGCGTCCTCGCACAGCTTCCCTTTTGCCAAACTTATGTGTAGCACACAGTTTGGATTTGAGTTTCTTTAATTATAAGTGAAATTGAGTGTCTTTTCATATGCTTAGTGCCTTTCCTTTTTCTGTAAATTGTTCAGATTCTTTGCCTATTTTTTTGATGTTTTTCAAAGCAAAAACTATGTTTTGATCCTGCTCAGAGTTCATAATCTGTGCACTGTTACTATTGTTAGATAACTTTGCTCAAAAGACTCATTTAATACATTATATTGCTTTCAAATTGACACATCTCCTCTTCTCTCCATCTCTTTTTAAATCTCTCTTTTCTTTTTCAGATATTTCTATAATTCCTGTTATTGTCCAAAATTTTTCTATTTCTCTTAGACTACTTTTTATCTCCAGTAATAGCTAATAGACTTGATAACCTAAACAAGAAGCCTGATTTGTGAGGAGGGTGCCAAAGGAAAAGCCACTAGACACCAGGACAAAAGAAGAGTTAATGTGATTTATTAGTCTATCTTACTCTCTGCTCACAATGTGAAAAAAGACAAAACTGAGTTCCTTTCTGACATAAAGTGTCTATAAGTATATAGGAAACAAAATATTTATTAAATTGAACCAGCAGGAAAGCACTGCTTTTAAGTGTTTGCTTACATAGTTTTTTTACATTCTTTGTTAGCCTGTTTTTAAACAGACTGGTTTGCCCATGGGTGCTACCCAAGATTTATCTGAAAGGATAAAAGCAGCCTAAAAGTCATCAGAGTTCACAGATGTTTGCTTGTGCTCTGTATCAGTAAGGTTTTCTTCTAGTTTATCAGTTAAACTAAAATATAAACACTTCCAGACCTCTGAAGACATAAGCATTCACTCATAACACACACGGTTTAGAAGAGCCAGCTGTGGTGTGGCACACAGAACAGGAGACTTGAAGTCAAGAATCTGTTTATATCCCACGTCTGAGTTCCAGCCATGATAGAGTGATGGGGACGGGACTAGCCTCCTGCCATAAACTACTATGAAAACAGACAGATAGAGGAAGCAACTATTTCCAGGTAGTGGAAGTGACAGCAAGTGCTGTACTGCCCCTCGGTTTCTACCTGGAGCCCATTTCCTGGTTACATCACAGAGAGCTGGTCTGAGCAGTCCCAAAGGCCCACTGAATGAAAGAGACCGAAATCAGAGGTTAAGGATACTGAAGGGGCTGGAATCTGCAGGGCAGGGCATTGGAGAGGAAGGAGAAAGGCAGAGTTGGGCCCCAGAAGTCCATGTGAGGGTTCCCCACTAATCTGTAGCTGCAGTCTAGGCTATACATATATAGGGTGGGATCACCTGAGGCTGACCATGGGATTGAGAAGAGAACAAATATACTAGAAGTCTAGTGGTGCTTTGGGAAGAGGCATTCCAGGAAAACTACATTTTGACCTTGCCAGAGTGCAGAGATTGCTTACTATCTCACTAGTACCCCTGGTATCTAGCTGAGACACCAAAGAAAAGACTATGGCTTGGTAGTAAACTCATCCTGACAAAACCTAAAACCAAGAGCTGACAAGATCTAAAAGGAGACCCAATTTGAAGGCTGGGTCCTACCAAATTAGAAGGGCTTGGACAACACTTTGAGCTTCTTTCAGAGCCTTGCTATGAAAGCAAAAATCCAAGCCCACGCAAATTCAAAGTAATCTGTTGGTAACCACCTGCTGAAACAAGAACCAATATTTTGCTGAGGAAAATAAAGAATCTAGAGCCTCTACAATGTCTTATCCACAATGTCTTGTATTCAATAAAAAATCACTACTCATACAAAGACACAAGAAAATGTGATGCATAGTCAGGCCAAAAAAAAAAAAAAAAAAAAAAAGCTGTCAACAGAAACAGGACCCAAGATGATTCAGATATTGGACTTAGCAGACAAAGACTTTAAAGGATCTATAACAAATATTTCAAAGAGTTAAAGGAGAATATAGTCTTAATAAGTGAACAGAGAATCTCAGCAGAGAACCAGGAACTACATAAGAAAATCAAATGCAAATTCTAAGATTGAAAAGTACTGAGTTGAAAAATTCACTCACATTTAAAAGCAGTTGAAAGTCAGACCAACAGAGACTATGTGATCCAAAAAATAGAGAAAAAGGAAAGAAAAATAACATAGCCTCAAGGATGGTGGGACAGAATCAAATGGCCTAATATACATGTAACTGGAGTCCAGGAAGGAAATGAGTGAAAATAAACCAAAAAATTTTTGAACAAATAATGGTAAAAAAGACCTGCCTAGCTTTCTGAGAAACTCAACAAACACTGAGCAGGATAAATATAAAGAGAACCACATATAGTCACACAGTCCAAACCGAAAGCCAAAGATAAAGTCTTAAAAATGGCTAGAGGGGAAAAAAACCCCAACACATTATACACAAAAAAATAAGAGTACGAATCAGTGCTAACATCTCATGAGTTGCAAGAGAGGCCCGAAGAGAATGGACCAACATCTTTAAAGGGCTGAAAGGAATTAAATCTTCAACAGTCATTATTTATATCCCTTGGACAAGTCACTTTACTACTCTTCGATGTTATAAAATCTGAAATGGGAATAAAACCTGCCACACGCTAAGTCTCAAAGGAGGTGAAACACGTAAACCTGTCCAGAATAATAAAACACTACTCGAACAATTAAGTACCATTATTGCACATAAATAGGTACAAACCCACACAGGTTCGTGTACTCAATAGAACACAGAGGTGGCAAGCCAACATCAACCTTATTTGGTCTTGAAATAGAAGCTACTGATGCCCGATTCAAGCTGTCAGCCAAGGATGAAACCTGTCTTCTAATAGGGGTGGCGATATCTTAAGAGAAAGAAATTCAGCATAAAAGATTAAATAAAATCCCACTCAATAATTAAGAACAACTCCTTATAGTATAGCTACATTATTTGAAATGCTAAAAATTCCCAAAATATCAGCTATATTCATAAGAAAAAAATGCATAATTCATGTCACCACTTACTTCCAAATGTCTATAATCAAAGTTGAATTTATAATTTATTATTTTAAAAAAAAGCCTTGTTCTGGGGGTGCCTATGGGGGTGCAGTTGGTTAAGCATCTGAATCTTGGTTTTAGCTCAGGGTGTGATCTCAGAGTCATGAGATCAAGTTCCACACGTCAGGCTCTGTGTTCAGCTTGGAGTCTGCTTGAGTTTCTCTCTCTCCCTGTCCCTGTGCCCCTGCTGCTCATGCTCTCTCTCTCTCTCTTTCTCTAAAATAAATAAATAAATCTTAAAAAAAAAAAAAAAGTCTTGTTCTGGGCACCCAGGTGGTTAGCTGGTTAAGTGTTCAACTCTTGATTTCAGCTCAGGTCATGGTCTCAGGGTTGTGAGATCGAGCCCACATCGGGCTCTGTGCTGGCATGGAGCCTGCTTCAGGTTCTTCCTCTCCCTCTGGCCCAAACCCCTCAAATAAACAAACAAGCAAACCTTGTCCCTTAAAATTATTCAAGATTAGTAATTTTTAAAAAATCACCATCCATTCAGGTTGCAATATGAGTACCTCCTTCCACTGCCTACTTGGTGGGTAAGACCTTATTTTTACATGTGACCGGCTGGACTCTGCAATGCCAGCCTCCTGGTCTCTAACTGCACCCGTGCAACAGAGGATTTTATTAGCTATGGCAAGGCAATTTTGCCAAAATAATGCTTCCATCTAACTATTTATGCAAATGTAACACCATTAACCAAAGGTAGTTCTAAAGAAAATCTTCGTTCTACTACACGTAAGTATATAATAACTGTTGGGTTCAACTGATGATCATCAGAATCACCTGGAAAGCTTTTTTAAAATACAGATTCTCGAGCTCCATCACAGCGCTAAGCTTCCAGTAGATCTTGGAGCCTGGAAATCTATACTTTTAAGAATTTCCCAAAGTAAGTCTGACGATGGGCCAGGTCTGGTCTCACATACGCAGCAGGCAGATCACACACACACACACACTCTCTCTCTCTTAATTTTTTCTCACCAGATTCTGAAAAGAACAAGCTTATCCTAATGAGAAATTCCTATTACATCTTTGCTTCTCATAATTTAAACTAAAAATCTGGCATGGTCAGCCTTGGAACAAACAAAATAATGCCAGCTTACCTGGAACATTTCATTGATTCCTTCTCCAGTCTGTGCTGAAGTTTCAAAGTACAGGAAGCCTTTGCTTTCGGCCCACAGACGCCCTTCACTTTCATCTACACAGCGGTGCTTGGTACAGTCAATCTGAAATAGAAAGTTGGGGGGCAGAGAGAAGACCCCAATCTTGACCCACCAGCATAGGCCCTGAGAGGTCTTCATCAATCTTTTACTGAGGCAAAAACTACTCTTAAATGAATGCCAGCACCAGTACATACAATTATGAGGACCAAAAGAGAGCAAAAAATTGCCAATATTGAACATAGACTGATTTTCTGTGGTAAAATGACAGGTGCTGGCTCCTCACCTCAACCTTCACTTCTGTGAAAGTTGGCTTCACGATGTCTCCCACACTCAAGGGGCCACAGTCCGCTTTTCATTCCTTTCCGCAATCCACGCTGCACCTAATTACCAGCCCATTCTCTAATCAAGGCCAGAGTATAATCATTAGGATCCCCTTCTCCTGCTCAGTCACCAATATCCTTCCCCACATACAGCACCAGAAAAAAATGGATAAATATCCTGACATATGGGAATTTGTGTTTTTATTCTTTATGTTTTAGGGATGTACGTTTTGAAAAGCTGTTGATTCCTATGGTATAAGGATTTCATTTTTTTCATTTGTTCCCTAAAACTCAGAGCTGCACTCTTCCCATAATGAATCTGGAAAGTTGAGCATATCATGTCTAAAGTAGTTACCTTGTTGGCACACACTGCAAATACAATATTTTCCATGTTTCCATGAGGTCCAAGATCTTGTTTCATCTCTGCCAGCCACGCATCAAGGGCATCAAAGGAATCTTTCTGGCCAACATCATAGACCAGTATTACACCCTGTGTATCCTTGTAAAACTCATTACGAACCTTCACATAAAAGAACAGATGTGCAAATTGTAGGTTTTGTGATTTTATAATATATCTCACAGTCATTAGCATAACAAAATGCATTCTTTTGTGTGTACCGTATTTGCTATTGTATCTCAATATCTACTAGTCTTTAGAGGACTTTTTATAAAATCAAATTAAGGGCGCCTGGGTGGCTCAGTTGGTTAAGCGACTGCCTTCGGCTCAGGTCATGATCCTGGAGTCCCGGGATCGAGTCCCACATCGGGCTCCCAGCTCCGTGGGGAGTCTGCTTCTCTCTCTGACCTTCTCTCCTCTCATGTGCTCTCTCTCAAATAAAAATAAATAAATAAATTAAAAAAAAAAAAAATCAAAGTGAAATGATAAGAGAAATCCTACTAGTACAAGGTCTTGTGATGAAAGAAACAGCTTCCTGCCCCACCCCTTCTCACCTCCAGCTCTACTCCCTACAGGCAATCAATCTTTAATTCTCATTAGTAGACCTTAAAATAACACAAATTCTATAGAGTGAAGCTCTTCTCAGGAAGAACCAGAGGGTGGATGAACAATTCAGAAGAACTTAAGGCAAATATGACACAAGCATCAGCAAGAGGTACTGCCATTTATGTACCAGAGCCCGGAGCGGGCTTCCCCAGGATGCTGGGTAGAGCTTCCCTGACGATCCGGTCTCCACACCAACTTCAGAACTCCGAACTCAGAGCCTCAGCGCGGTATAATGGCAGGTGTGGGTTCACTCTTACTTACTAGTTGTATGATCTTGGGCAAGTCACTTAACCTCCCTGCGTCTCAGTGTCCTCATCTATAAAATGGGGATGGTACTACTTACTTCACAGGGTAATTCCGAGGATTACACGAGATAATGAAGGCAAAGCACCTAAACGGTGCCTGTGAAACAATGGGTATTTGCACCTTCTGCCTTCCTTTCTCACACTCCTCTGGTTGTCCGCCTTTGATATTTTTGCTAGAAATGGCAACTCGCTTCTGGGGCATATCTATAATGCTAGGAAGAGGCAGCATGAAGTACAGGGCACATGAAAGTGGCAAAGGAATGACAGGTCAAGTGGGTGTGGAATAACACTGACAGCCTGGGGGTTTCAGGCCAAAATTCCAGTAAGAATCTTGACAAGAGGACACATATTATTCATTTGTCTTAGAGAATTCCAGTATGCACACACCCACACCAGTCTGTAGTAAGAAATGAAGACATCTTACACACATCAGGCATGAAATTTAGGTTTCTGAGTATAGACAGACACCTGGGCCAAGAAGGAAAATGTCTATTAATTTGTAGAAGTAGAAGCCAGCTATCCCCTAAATTAAAACCAACAAATTCATAAAGAATTAAAGTGATAAACAGCAGGAATCTTCTCTCCTCAGTCCTCAAGGTCCTCAGCCCACCTGCAGAAATGAAAATGGGCCTCTCCCTTCTTCCCTGAAACTCCTGCTGCCTCGGCTCCCATACAGGACATTCTGTAGGTTCTTGTCTGATCTTTTACCAACTTCTCTCTCCATTGCTCCCATTCCAGCTGGCTGCTATAATTCCCCAAATCCCATCCCAGGGCCTCAGCCTTTCTTTTTCAATCCTTCCTTCCAACTCAGACAACATAACTATCTGCATAATTTCAACTGTGAAAAGCCCCAAGGTGAGCCTTTTCATCTGTGCTTCCAGACCTGCGTTTCTAGTTAGCTCTAGACTCTCCCTGCTGAATATCTCGCTGGAATCTCAAATTCAATATGTGTAACAGGACACCCTCCAGCTTATTCTTTCCCAATCTTTTCCTTCCCTTGAATTTCGAATGATGAAAGGAGCACACCATTCTCTGAGCCATGTGGATTCAAAGTTTAGTATTAACCTTTGCTGCTTTCCTCTCCCTTTTTGCTCTGCCGGTACAAACAATCCCGTAGGAGCTGCCTCTGCCAAGTTTCCTGCACCTGTCGCTTCCTTTCCATGTGCCAACATTACACTACCTCTTGACTACTACTGCAAGAAGTTTCTAAGTAACCTCCCCCAGCAACATAATACACATTGCATATTTATCTTTTTAAAGCCCTGGTTCAAAAATTCTTTAGTGTTTTCCTACTGCCAACCCCTTAAATTTCAAATTCTTTTTACTGGTGTTGAAAGTTTCTGATCAGTCCTCCACCAGCTTCCCAGTCTCCACCTACCTCCTGTCCTTCAAAGTGGATAATCTCTCATTCCCTAAACCTGCCCTGTGCCTTTCTAACTCCATCTGGAAACAGACACCTCTTTATCTTTAAACTTTCAAGTTTAGCTATCATACTGTATCTTTCAGGGAGTTTTTCCTGCCCCATACCTTATCATCTAACCCCCAACCCCTGCCAAACAGAATCTAATGTCTATATCCCTGAAATATCACAGCTTTTGTGCCTCTAGTAGTGCTCATATCACTTCCTGTCTGGTTTGATAGGTGGTAGCATACACAGCCGCCTTCCCCAGGAGACCGCAAGCAGTGTGAAGGCACGCATCTTGCTAAGTCTGCATCTTGCCAAGTCCGTCTTTGTGTCAGCCAACAGGGATCACCAGGTGTAAGTGTTTGAGACATTCTAAATCAAGAAGAGCTGAAGGTAGAGAATGTAAGCAGAGGCCAAAGAATTTCAAAATGCAAATTATGCTATCTAGAGGGAGATCTGCGTGTAAATAGAGATTTAGGCAAACTCCATGAATTTGTCTTTTAACTGACTCAAGTTCAAGTCTGGGCTCAGCAACTGGCTACGTCTGTAATCTTGAGTAAGTGGTTTTATCACCTCCAGTTTTAGTTTTCTCATCTGTAAAATAAAACAGGAGAAGCCCCAGTGGTCCCCCACTGCTCTCTTATTCTCGCCTCCCAAAACAGCTCTCTGATGTTAGTCCTAGAAGTTTTGCAGCATCCAAAGTTTAATTAAATAGGATGCTAAGGGAATTGGGATTATTTCTTAGAGCAGACATGGCAAACTTTCTAGCTTGTAGGCCACAGAAAGCTGTTAGTTTAATATCACTCGGTCCTTGAGAATTTTCTATAGACTGTCTAACTCATACCAGCAAGTCCCAGAATGATGTGAGCATCGATGGAGGCAAAATTGCTGTTAAGATACAGGCCTGGCATTCCCTCACAGTCCGCTCTTTGTCACTTTCCTCTGAGAGTGCTGCCGCACGTGCTAAGCAAACTGGCCACTCTCAGTAGGCCCTTTGGGTAAACATCTGTCAAGACAGATGACAGTAGTAGCTTCAATGGAAGACAAGCCTCCAGGATGGGGGTAAGCCAGGGATCATGAGAATGGCTATGGGTGCTTCACCAGTTGTGTGCTGGGCAAAAATATACTTTGGTCAGTTTGGGGCTTAGGGAAAAGATGGCTTTGGTCTTGTCAAAAAGGAGGGTTTGAGCTATAGACAAGTAAATATTGGACAAAAAAGGAAAAATCAAAGCTATTCAAAGAAAAGTTACTTCAGAAGTGATGATTTCAAGAAGCTTCTATTAATTATACTTCTATCTTTTTGAGCTGCTGGAGGAAAAAAGCTATTGTAATTTCAGTTTGCATTAATAAGATGTTTAGTGTCTAATGACAGACAGTAAAGGAATACTCAGTGTTTTTCACTAGACAATATCTGGAATGTTGTGTTCGGTTCTCAGCTCCCTATTAGCTAACTAGAGGTTATCGACAAAGGATGTTGAGAAGCCTAGCTGGGGCAGGACTAGACAATATTTTACCTGAAAAGGGGCGGATTAACAAATATTAGAAAGGTTCCATTGTAGAAGCACAGACTCAGTCTATGTTGTTTCCAAAACAAGGCCAAGATCAATAGTGAAAGTCAAAGGAAGGCAGCCTTCAAAAGGGAGTTGTTAATCTAGAGTTTTTAATAAAAAGGATAAACTTGTGAGGCAGTGTGACCCCAACATTAGAGACATTCATTCTCTAAACTATTACAGTCTGTACCACTCAAAACTATCCTGTGTATCACATCATCCCTGGACTCCCACCAATCTACATAATTCTTACTTATCTATCAATGCTTAATTTAAACATTGCTTCCTTCAACAAGACTTCCTATCCTCCCAGATATGCTAGGCTAAATACTAAATGATCCCAAGCGTTCTGTCATTTGTTTAACATCTGCCTTCTCTGACATATTTATGTTCCACAAGGACAGGGACTGTGTATTACCAGCGTCCAACACAGAAACTGGCACACTGGTATGTGGTGAATGAATGATGGCCATTGATCAGGAAAGTATAAAGTATAAAGCAACGGTCCTTTGAAAGCTAAAATGTCTTATCTAAGTGTTTGAAACATTAGCAATGAAATTTCCTACCACTGTTTAAGGGGATGGAACAAAAGACCAACAG
>CM052811.1:16922266-16946423 GCA_028533885.1 Nasua narica
GGGGGGGCGGAAATGCAAAACAGCTATCTGGAGATTCTGAAGAGTAATAAAAAGCAGACAGATGGTAGAGGGGAGTAAAAGCCTTGGAGAAATAACTGGCATGGGATGAGTTTCTCCTGAGCAATACAAAGACACACCGACTCTGCGTAGCCCTTTCTGTCTTACCTATTAGCATACAGGATGTTAGTTCTGAGCATGCACAACACCATATTAAAGGACAGGGACATTAGGATACTATATAGACATCTATGCACTTATTCTACTACCACGCCAAGGACTGTGTGGCAGTCTGCATTTTCCAAATATGGATGAAACACTATGTCCCCTCCCACATGATTTATTTTGGTAAAATTAAAATATACAGAAAATTTGCCATATTAACCATTTTTAAGTGTACAATTTAGTGGCATTAAGTATGTCCATATTGTACAACCACTAGTGCGTATCAGCCATCTCCAGAACTTTTTCATCTTCTCAAACTAAAATCCTGTACTCACTCTAATCCCCCATTTTTCCTCCCCCTAGCCTGTGGCAACCACCATTCCACTTCTGTCTCTATGTCTCATATGAGTGGAATCACATATTATCTGTCCCTTTGTGACTGGCTTATTTCACTTAGTATAATGACTTCAAGGTTCCTGCATGCTAGTCTTACAATGGGACTGACATGCTTTCTCTTGATGGGAGTGGGGTGTCTATGTTCCCTCTCCCTTGAACCTGGATAGTCTTGTGACTGTGGTGTAATTGACATCACAACACTTTGAAAACTAATAAAAGGCAATGCAAATTCTCGTTTTCTTGGAATGCTTACATTTGGAATCTAGACATCAACTGTAAAGAAGCCCCAGCAGTTCATGTAGAGGCCCACACAGAGAGGAGCAGAGGTCCTCCACACCCACCCACAATCACAGCTGAGTTCCCATGTGCCAAATAGCACCAACTTGCCAGCCAAGGGATTGAGCCATTTTGAATGTGCCAAGGCAATGAAACAAGGATGCCAACAAGAAGCGGAATGTAGCAGTTAAGAAATATATAGCAGATGATACTCAGTAATGTAGACAGGTAGAAAATTGTCATTAACCCCATGAAGGAATTTGAGCTCAGACCAAGGTACCAGTTTTGGGGGAGACATCCTGGGGTACCAGGTAAATTATAGAAAGAGTTCAAACGCCATCTTCCTTCTGTTCTTGGGATGCCAAGTTCATTTGAACTCCTTGGCCTTTGTACTTAGTTTCCTTCTACCTAAAATGCTCTTCTTCAGATCTCCAGGTGCTCTAGCCATACTGGCCTGGAACCCCCCTGAGGGAGGAGAGACTTTGGCACAAACTAACATTTCCACATACAAATCTAGTTGCAGTTAAAGGGATTTCTCACTGCCTAATAACAAGCTAAAGAAAGAAGGGGAGGGAAGGAAAGAGAAGGGGAGTGGAGGGGAGGAGAGGGGAGGTGAGGCGAGGCAAGGGAAGGCAAGGGAAGGCAAGGGAAGGCAAGGGAAGGGAATGACAAGAAATAGAAGCAAAGAAGGAGGGTACCTGGGTGGCTCAGTCAGTTAAGCATCCAACTCTTGATTTTAGCTCAGGTCATGATCTCAGGTTTGTGACTGAGCCCCACCTCAGGCTCTGTGATGGAGCCTGCTTGAGATTCTCTCTCTCTTTCTCTGCCCCTCCCCCGCCCCCGAAAACAAAACAAAACAAAACAAGAAGCAAAGAACAAAGGAAATCTCTAGTGCTATGCCATAGGACTCTGCTTTTTACCTAGCTCTCTTTACCAGTTTGGGTCAAGATAGAGCAGAGAGGTTGACAAAAGTTGTCAATAATCATAAAAAAATAAGAACTCTGATGATTATGTTGGAAAGATTTAAAATGACCAGTCTGCTACGGATTAGTCATGGATATTAGCAGCTTGACGCAATTTTAACATTTTGCGAGATCCATCAAAATTTCTGGTGTCCACATGTCTATGGAAACGAATGGCTTTGTCATAGGGTGGACATATATTCAGCCTTGGTAGGTGCTACCAAATAGTTTTTCGAAGTAGGCTTTATCAATTTATACTCATCAACACTGAATAGAGAGTTCTAGTCCTTCCAAATTCAAATTGGCCTTCAATTTTGTCAGTTTGTTAAGTTTAGCCTCCCTTATAGGTTTGGAATTGTATCTAATTGTAGTTTCAATTGTATCTAATTGTAGTTTCATCATACCCCTGATGACTATGAGATTGGGTGCCTTTTCGGTGGTCTGTAGGCTGTTTCCTCTTATGCAAAGTGTCTGTTCAATCATCTTGTCTAATGTTTTCTTAAGTTGTTTATTTTTTCTTATTGATTTGAAATTCCTTATATATTCTAGATATATATCCTTTGTCAGATAGATATAGCTGGCAGAAATAGCAGTCCTATAAGTAGTAGCTGAAAACTGGAAGCAACTCACTTGTCCAGCCTTGGAGGAATGGATGAAAAAGTTACCAGTCGTGGAGGAATGGATAAATAAGTTACAGTATATCCTTACAACGGAATATTATACTCTTGCTGTACAATACTGTATGACTGGTGCAGATCTCATAAATATAATGTTGATTTTAAGAGGTTAAACATAAAAGTATTACTGGATGATTCTGTTACATAAAGTTCAAGAATAGATAAGATTAATCAGTGGTATTAGGAGTCAGGATTCGGGTTATCTTTGGGCGCAGTGAATGAAAAGGGGTGTAAAGAGGGTTTCCGGATGTTGGCCATGTTTCATTTCTTAATCTGGGTGGTGGTCACACAGGTGCGTTCATGTTGTGAAAATCCACGAGGCTACACATTAAGGATTTGTGCATGTTCCTGTCATATGTTACACTTCAACACAAAAAAGTTTACAAGAACAATTCTTACCTAATTTCCAGAAGGGCCTAAAAGCTAAAAAAGCAGCCTTGGCTCGATGGTTTTTCTCTGCTTGGAGTATCGTGCTGTTGCTGTGACAGATCTTGGTGTCCATGGAAACCAGAGTGTGTGGTGGGGAAGCAAGCAAGAAGGGATTGGAGCCTGGGGAAGAGGCACGTGCAACAAAGGAGCAGACACTCTTGGCGTCTCCCCCCACCCCAGCATACTCTCGGATCCCACTCAAGCTACCGCCAGTTCCCTGCTAACACAACTGTCTGCCTAGGCCAACTGTGACAAAGACCGCTTGTCGTAACTTACTGGGAATCCAGCCCATAACCAGCTCCAGCTCATCTTCTCCGTGACTGGTTTCCATTTTCCTTAACCCAGCAGGAGAGCTGGCCTGGTAGGAGCTTGAAATAGAACAAGCTTTCTCTGGATGAGGCACGCTAATATCTTACTCCGCAGAGCTTGCTAATGGGCTGACCTGGGTTCCAGAGTGGAACCTTCCTGCAGGCATTAGCCTGACAGCATCTTCGAGCAGTGACGGTGAATGTCACAGAGTCCATGTGTTCATGGATGTGCACTTCACCTACAGCAGAGTTCTTTGGGTCTTTGCTCAGAGCTTATTTTAAACATAGTTTAAACATAGTTATATCACTTCATTATCCAGTATTCTAGGTCTATAAAAAGACCAATTAAAAGTGAGGGGTGGTGGTGAAATTTTCCCTGAAA
Source organism: Nasua narica (assembly GCA_028533885.1). Lineage (NCBI taxonomy): Eukaryota > Metazoa > Chordata > Mammalia > Carnivora > Procyonidae > Nasua > Nasua narica. The sequence goes on from CM052811.1 coordinate 16,925,859, forward strand.
CAGTGCACGTGTGTCTGGCTTTGTTAAGTTTGAGAATGATTCTGGATATATCTGGAGACGAGTAAGTAAATCTGTGGAAGTCTATGTGTACACCAGTGTGTTGGTTCCGATGAATGCATGTGAGAGAGCATGTGTAGATTTCCATCGTGTACATCTGTCAGTTTCGTGTGTGTATATCGGGTGTGTGGTGTGCGAGGCCATTTGTGAATGAATTTGTCATTTTGTGTTTTTATATATGTACGTGTGATCAGATGTAAAATATGTAAATGAGAGTTTACACTTATGGAAATATGTAGGCTGTACATGAGAGAGCATTTGTGGGGCTGCTTTATAAGTTTGGGTCTTGGAGCTAAACTGTAAGTTTGTATGATGGATTTATGCAGGGAGAGCTCCAGGCAAAGCTTTCAAGTCATATGGTTGGACCATAAGGAACTGCCATTGTTGTGGGGTAAAACTGGTTAAATATTCAGTGATTTTTGTGTAATTCATCCTGCTGTGTGTATGCGTGTACATCTGTATACATATTGCATACATACATAAGTTCAACATAGCCTCTGTACCACCTTAGTATTACTATCAGAGCTAAGAAGGAAATGGCACCCATGGGTGTGAGAACCAGGGAAAAATTTAACATGGATCTTGAAGGAAAGATAAGACATGGAAGGAATGATGACTAATGCAACAGAAAGTTGCAATGGGGGCATAACAAAAAATGAGATCAAAAGTTATCTACGCTGGGTCCATCGGTTAAGGGTCAGACTCAATCTTAGCTCAGGTCTTGATCTCAGGATTGTGAATTCAAACCTCATGCTAGGCTCCACACTGGGTGTGGAACCTCCTCAAAAACATTATTTAGGGGTGCCTGGGTGGCTCAGTGGGTTAAGCCTCTGCCTTCGGCTTGGGTCATGATCTCAGGGTTCTGGGATCGAGCCCCAAGTCGGGCTCTCTGCTCAGTGGGGAGCCTGCTTCCCCTCTCCCTCTGACTGCCTCTCTCTGCCTACTTGTGATCTCTCTCTCTCTGTCAAATAAATAAATAAAATCCTAAAAAAAAAAAAAGTTATTTACTCTGAGAAGCCTTCTCCAACACTATTTTTTTTTTTTAACCTACCCTCCCCAAGTTCTCTGCTGTGGGTTTCTGCACCAGCTGTGAACTTCCTCTCTGATAACACTTGTCACACAGAACTGCAGTTGTTACCAGAAGTGGCGATCTTCCCCTATAGACAGCAAGTTTGCTGAGGGCAAGGACTCGGTCTCTGTCACTCACTTACTTCCCAGCACTGGGAACGAAGCTTAGTACAGAACAGAATCTCAATTGGTATTTGTTGAAGAACTGGATGACTAAAAGAGACTGATCTTCTGAGGAAGCTGTACATGTGTGACTTCTGTATTGGCCAAAGTGCTTGGTTTTTGTTCCATGCAACTGATAGACATTTTAGAGAGGGGATTAACATGCTCAGAATGCCATTTTAGAAAGATTCACTTAAGAGTTGTAGAAAGCATAGACAGAAGTAGGGATTGTTGGCAAAAAGCCCAGTAGTTACCCAGGTGTGTAGTAATAAAAAACCTACAGTCTGGGGGAGCCTGGGTGGCTCAGTCAGTGAAGTGTCTGCCTTCGGTTCAGGTCATGATCCTGAGGTCCTGGGATCGAGCCCCCCCTCATGCTCTCACTTGCTCTCTCTCTCTCTAAAATAAATTTTAAAAAATCTTTTTCCAAAAACCCTACACTACAGTGACAAGGGACAGAGAGAGGAAGAGCAATAGAAGACTCTGATCGCTAGGTATGGGGGAAACAGAGAGCGGGAAAGGGTGACCCCAAGTTTTAGAGCCCAAGTGATTGAGATAATGATGAGAACATGGACAGAAAACAGGGTAAGCAACGTAGATGATGGTGAGGTCTGCATTGAACATGTTGCAGCTTTCTGATGTGTTGAGCATGAATTGAGGCTAACAAACAAAAGAACATCCTAATAAAGATGACCACCCGGCCCAGGCAGGAAGCTGAGGGTATAGATATCCAGCCATGTCCTCAACTATTTGCTCAGTACTCATTGTGATCCAGGCAATGGTCCAGGCCCTGGCCATTCAACAGTGAACGAAACCAACTTTCTGCAAACTTTTATAGCTTCCTGATCCCTGCAGATATTCACGAGCCATTCTTTTACTTATTTAAACACAGTAAGCGTAGTTATAATCTGTACCTCGAAGCTCTATATCTGACGTCCCTGCTGGTCTGTTTCCACTGTCTCTTCTTTTGGCCTGCCTTCTCTCATGCTGGCTTAGTTCCCTTCGTGCTTGGTTATCTTGGACTTTGAGTTGGAAAATTATTTGTAGACATCTCCTGAGAATCAAAATGAAATCTGAGAATTAAAAAAAAGTATAAAAATGTCAAAAAAAAAGTATAAAGATGCCAGTTCTTCTTAAATTGACCTATAGAATCAAAGCCATTACAGGCACAATCCCAAAAAGAACCTGACAAGGCAATTCTACATTTTGTATAGAAGAACAAAGGACGAATACTTGTTAAGACACACCTGAAAAAGAACAAGTTGGGAAAATGTGTCCTGCCAGGTAACCAGACCTATTGTAGACCCGCCAAGTGAAGTATAAACCCTCCATCCTTGAGCTGGGATTGTCCGTTACCATGCCCCACCTTCTGGATCCTACCTCTTATTTCCATCACTCCTCAGCATGAAATGCTCGTTGTAGTCCATTTGGTGTTCTCCCTGTCTTCTAAGCTTGGGCTATTACCTCCCCTCTTGTTGCCTTTGCTCTTTTTGTTTTCCTTGGCTTTATATCTTTTTCAAGATTTTTATTTTTAAGCAATCTCTAAACCAATGTGGAGCTCAAACTCACAACCCTGAGATCAAGAGTTGCATACTCCACCTACTGAGTCAGCTAGGTGCCCCTGTTTTTCTTGCCTTTAATTCATGAATCCCTCCTTTCTACCAGCCCCTGGCCCAGCCCCATTTAAATACTCTCTCCAAAATCTTCTTTTTTTGTTTTTCTCTAGCTCATATAAATTGCTTTCCTCCAAACTCTCATGCTCCCTATTGTTTCAGCCATTTATTTTGCTATTTTATCACGTATAGCATAAAAACAGAGGAGAGAAGAGAGAGACGGGAACCTAGAGGTGAGTATTCAGAATTGGCCATATGTATGCCTGATGCTCCCCATCAGGAGGTGTTCAGTCTTCATGAGCAGGTATCCAAGATCTGACAGAAAGCCTGCTAAGAGTCATTAAATACTCACCAGCTGATTTGTGTAGGAAATATCATAGAGTTTGACAAAGCTTTATATAAGATGTGTGGCAACCTTGAGGCTGTTGGTATTCAAGAGCTATTTTCACCCCTCTTCATCTGATTAACAGTTTTGATCATGAAAACAACGACTAAAAGATCAGAAACCACCCATAGGTCCTTTGGGAGGAGCTTTGGTTCTATGATGGTATGACCACAGGCAGCTATGAAAGAGAGTGAGGCAGCTCTGTGTCAGTGATGGGAAATTCTCTCCAAGAGATAGACAAGAAAAAAGCCAGGTGTGAGGCAGCACCACCATGTGTATGTTTCTTGTTGGTTTGTTTGTTTTAAGAATATGCACACCATGGTTTTTGGACCTGCAGAGAGTCCGGCAATTGTGGGTGCCTGCGGAGAGGGGCTGAGGGTAAGAGGAAGTAAGAGGAGGAGAACCCACTGAATGCCTTTTGGTACCTTCTGTATTTTGTACCATGTATCATTCAAAAAATAAATGTTTAGGAGAAAATAATAAGCAACAAAGATATTGGAAACAAATAGCAAAATAGATGGTGCCAAAGAACAGAATTTGGATTTTTTTGGTGCTACATGTTATGAGGCCGATAGGAATGCTAACGAGGGATGGCATGCTCCTCATTAAGATGAAGATGAATGTGTTCAGGACAGACCTTCTAATCTGACCAAAAGCCTTTTAACTAAAATGTGAAGCAGAGGAAGGACAGAGCCAAGCTCTGGCTGCAAAATTTAATGCCTCCAAAAAGATACTAGCAACAGAGATATAATTGGGAGAGAATGGGTTGCTTAGCACTGACTATTTGGTTCCAGAAAGAGAACCACATTAATAATCATACTAACTTGAGGAAGCCAAAAAATGCTCATATGTAGTTGTAAACCAGATGCTAGTTTTTAACCTGCCTTCTGCTGGAAAGGAAGAGGTCTATGACAACTCTGTCCAGCTCCACCTGTGAGGACGACCAGGTACCAGCATCCACAGCTGGTCTCAAGTGGGCTGTGGAACTACTGCTTCAGGTTAATGGTTGCCAGAGACCTAAGAAATGTACAGGAAGGGCAAGGTCAGGGATCTGAGAAAAGTACCTGAGTCATGGTCAAAATATGCCCAGGCACTGGTATAGGAGTGAAAAACCCCAGGGGTCAAGAAATGCCATTGGCCAAGTGACAATCTCCAGAGTCCCCTCCTGAGAAGAATTTATGGACCTCAAAACAGAAGAACTGTAATTTTGATACGAAGTTTCTTTATTCTCTGAAGAAAGAACAGCAAGGTGGATGGATCCAAATGTCAATTCATAACCAGCAAAGGAATTTTGGGGATCCAAATGTCAAATTCATAACCAGCAAGAAGAAGAAAACAGATCTATGATGTGTTCCTGCTAGAACGAGATATTCACAGGGGTCAATGGAACAAGGTCTGGACAATCGGGGCACTTGACTTAAGATAACATAAGAATGACTGTATACTAGGAAATATGTACTCAAGATGTATCATAACCTCAAGGGTCCCACTGAATTCTCAGTATTGGCAAATTATTCAGGGGTGAAGAAGCAAAAACAAAACCAGGATGGCTCCTAGAAAAACAGAACTCTGGGGGGATTAGGGCCTGGAGCAGCAAAGGAAGTGGTGTAGCTGGGCCTCTGTCCCTCAAGCCAGACCTCTGGTCAGTGAGTTTCAGTGCATGAGGGTCAGCTGTCCTCCAAACCCAGCCAGGTGGGCTCAGATTGGAGACTTCATGGCCTGGTTTGCACTCAGTGCATAGAGTGCATCACAAGCAGTATCATTGTGAATACTTGGTCACCAACCTCTTGGCGTTTTTCAGACTCCAAATTTGTTGACCACAGTTGAAAGCTGGGCAGATAGGGGATGCCCCCATATTTGCTTCAGCTATGGCAAAGAGGAACAGCCGGTGGGACTCTGAAGTCTTGAGGATTTTTACCCAGTGGACATATCTTTTCTTGTATAGGATAAGGCAACTCCTCCTAGAGAAATTCTGCATTCCTCAACCTTAAGAATTTCAGGCAGAGACTATGAATAACTGAGAATCTGGCAGCAGCTCTAGAGTCCTCCATTAAGATTTCACTCCCCCAACAGGGGGTTGGAGTATAAATACAAGGAACAGTGGATGGCCTAAAATGATATGTATCATTCCTTGTGGAGAACCACAGATGTTGTACTGGGGGAGAAGGAAAAAGTATTGACAGTGATGAAGAGAGACATGAAGATCAAGAGAAATGGTGGAGAAGGAGATTTTTATGATGTATTATTACTGTAAGTTATGAATAGGTCTTTATTAATAGTCTTTGAAGGAGGCAAATAGAGACTGCAATTTCTTTTAAATACTTTCGGTTGCCAGACTGTTTATCGGATTGTGACACCATGCAGAGACTGGGGACCATGAAGCTCAGGCTAAATTTTGGGTTACACCAGGCTCCACTCTTTTTAGAAGCAGAAGAGAATATAAGTAACCGACAATATTTTATGCTTCATAAATATTTGTTGTTGAATAAATAAATAAATTGACTAATGAGAAATTGCAGGGAGCGAAGAGAAGAAATGACATATAAGAGAAGTAAGCAGTGAACTGGAGGAAAGGTAAGGTTGTTACATGCAGCAGAGCAATTAATGGGCAAGTGGGGTCATTATTCTTGGAGAACAAGAGACCAGAAGATGATTGAAATAAAGATGAGTGGTTGTGTGGCTTAGAGAAACTAAGTCCAGGAGGATGGAACTGGACGTGGCTTTATGCAGACCCCAGAGAGAATGTTATCAAGATACTCAAGGCACAGAGGTTCCACGTTGGCCTTGGATTCATTCACTTAGCAAACATTTATCGAATGCTTACTTATTTGACAGGTATTGTACTAGGTCCTGGAGGTTAATCATAAACAAGACACAGCTCTGACTATATAAATCTTACAATCTAGTGCAAAGCTCAGCAAACTGCAGCCAAACCCAGCCTGTTTTTTTAAATAAACGTCTGTTGGAACACATCCAAACCCATGTGTCTACATATTATCTATAGCTGTTGTTGTTGTTTTTTTTAAATAGCTTTATGGGGTACCTGGGTGGCTCAGTCATTAAGCATCTGCCTTCGGCTCAGGTCATGATCCCAGGGTCCTGGGATTGAGACCCACATTGGGCTCCCTGCTTGGCAGGAAGACTGCTTCTCCCTCTCCCTCTCCCTCTGCTTCTGTTCCCTCTCTTGCTGTGTGTCTTACTCTGTCAAATAAACAAATAAAATCTTTAAAAAAAATAGCTTTATTAAGATGTAATTCACACATTGTAAGATTCACCCTTTTAACATTTACAACTTAGTGGTTTTTAGTATATTCACAGAGTTGTGCAATCATCGCTATTATCTAATTTTACCCCACCCCCAAAACCCATACTTATTAACAGTCACTCCCCATTCGCCCTCCCACCCAGCTCCTGGAGGCCACTAATTCACTTCCTGTCTTTATTGACTTACCTATTCTGGACATTTCATCTAAATGGAATCATACAGCCTTTTGTGTCTGGTTTTTCTTACTTAGTGTAATGTTTCCAAGGTTCATCATAATAGCATGTATCAGTACCTCTATATATGGCTCTGTGATGGCTTTTGCACTCTATTGACAAAGTTACATAGCTGTAACAGACTCTTTGGCCAGTAAAGCCTAAGAAATTTACTAATATTTATTAAATATGATCAAAAGTTTGTGGTGTTTGGTCTAAGGAGGGAAAGAGATACCTTAGAATCTTGGTCTTGGTGAAAAGTGTACAAGTCAGCAAGTTTAATGTCTCACCTAATTCTGGGATCTCTTCATTAGCATCCCTGTTAGTCTTACTCTCTTGAGAGGACATCTGATAGATTCTTGACTTGACTTGCCAATAATGTATCAGGAAATATTGAGAAAGAACTGACTCCTAATGGAGAAGTCATGAGAAAGTGGAAGGGATGGGTGGGAACTGGGAGCATAGTAAGACCAGTACCTTAGCTTTTAGAAAACCAAATCCTTACAAAGAAAAGAATAACTTGATCCAATAGTTCAAAACTCAAAAAGGGCATGGATAAATACATGGGAGGATATCCATGTTCATGGATTGGAAGACTTCATATCATTAAGATATCAATACCACCCAAAGAGATCTTAAGATTCAATGCAATCCCTGTCAAAACCCCAGTGATATTTTTTTTTTAGAGAAACAGAAAAATCCATCCTAAAATTCATATGGAATCTCAAGAAACTCTGAATAACCAAAGCAATCTTGAAAAAGGACAGTCTCCCTGGGAGGTGTTTGGGTATCCATGGGTGCCATTTTGTTTGCCACAATGATTGAAGAGCCCCAGTGGCTTGCCGTGCAAGGGCCAGAGTTGCTGGACTATGTGCAATGTGTGGACGGGTTCACACAGTGAAGCACTGTCCCACAGAGGTTTCCAGTGCCACCAGATATTCATGTAGGAGAAATCCTTCTTATACTTATCCAAGCCTACAGGTGAACTCTATTTTACATATGAACACACACACACACACACACACACACACACACACACACACACACAGAGTTTACATGGGTTTACTGTATATACTGAATTTTCTCCAAGGACAACTGCTGGTTAAATTGAGAGACTATTGCACTTGGTTTTGTTGGGAATTTTGCCAACAATTGCTCAAAGTTTCAGAAAATCATATCACTTATGGTAATGTTGTTTGCAGTATTTGAGTCAATATACCGGTATCAGCCTGCATTTGTGTCTGTCCAAGCTATGGTTTTTTTATGGTTTATAGAAGCATATTTGTTTAACTTTTATTTCTAAATGTTAACTAGAAAGATAAAAGGTCAACAGTATCCAGATGCTTATCATCTTACTTTTCTTAAATCCAAACTTGTTCATTATAAGCATCTGCCTGTTTTATGATATGTTCTAGCTTACCTATACCTGAGTATTTATGTATTTATGTATTATGTATTATATTATGTATTAAATTAAAATTTTTGTATTAAAAATACAAATTGTTTCATCATAAATTACTTCCCTTTATTTCTTCTTTACATCATAGGAATATATCAATTTTAGGAAGTGACATGATTATGTTATCTATATTGTTTATGAATTTCATTTCAGGGTGTTACAAATATTTTTTTAAAGATTTTATTTATTTATTTGTTTGTTTGACAGAGAGAGAGAGAGAGAGATCACAAGTAGGCAGAGAGGCAGGCAGAGAGAGAGGGGGAAGCGGGCTCCCCGCCAAGCAGAGAGCCCAATGCAGGGCTCAATTCCAGGACCCTGAGATCATGACCTGAGCCGAAGGCAGAGGCTTTAACCCACTGAGCCACCCAGGTGCCCCTGTTACAAATATTTCTAATAAAAAGTTAATGTTAGGTCTTGCAGGATTGGAACCACTACTCTGGACTATTAAATGAACTTTCATTTTTATTTATTTTTTTAAAGATTTATTTATTTTAGAGAGAGAGGGAGAGTGTATGTGAGCAGGGGGAGGGGCAAAGGGGGATGGGCAGAGAGTCTTAAGCAGACTCTCCAATGTGGGGCTTGGTCCCACGACCCTGAGACCACGATCTGAGCCGAAACCAAGAATCAGATGCTTAGCTGACACTACCACCCAGGCACTCCAAAATGAACTTTTAAATATACCTGTAGAACTACAGTTCACACACACACACACGCAAAGCAAATCTCTTCTTATAACATAGCTTGTTATTATTACAAGCACTCAGATAGAACATGTGTCAAATAATATACCCCAGGACATATCAACTTCCTATGGAAAAACTGAACCTAATTTGTCTTTAAATATCCTTCCTGGCCAGACTTGTTTTCTTGGAATGAGACCAAATGAAAACAGTTTTGGTGCATGTTAGTACTTTTCTAGCATAAAAGGAGCCATGGTTCTTGTGCTTGAGATTTCATAGCCTGCAGAACACTGACTTTATCTGGGCCTCACACATGCTGCTGTATTGCAAGTTACACTTGCTGCCATTATGGTAATATCCTTTTATTCCATTAGTCCCCTCTTCTTTCTGAAGTGACATCAAACTGGACTGCTGGACTGTGGAGGGAAGATATTTTGTCGCATCATTTTCTGCATTCATGATTGTAGAGGCCGTGGGGTAGGGCATCTTCATAGATCCGAAGTTCCAGGGCCTTTGTTCCTTTGCTATTTCTCTCCTTCCTCCCCGCCCTGCATCTGTGTTTTCCTCCCGGTCCCATCCCTCCCGCCCACTCTCTCTTCCCTTCAATGTGCCTCCACACGGCTTGAGTCACTGCCTCCCGTCCTGAAGGCGTGATCATTAGTCAGGGATGCAGGCTCAGCGTTCCCCTGGTTTTCCCTTTGTGTGCAGCCGCTCCGGCTCTCTGCAGGATTCTGGGGAGACTGCAAGGAGAGTTCAGCCACTGGTATGGCCCCGGCTCCTCCGGAGTTGTGGCAGGGATGGCCCCGGTGGCCGCAGTGACCACAGGAGAAACGGGGCCGTGGGCTGGTGGAGGCTGCAAAGGGGAGACCGGAGGGGCTGTGCCTGTGTGTGGAGGGAGACCTGGCCAGGGTACAGGTGGAACGGCAGATCAGGGCTCTCACCTGCCTGCCGGGAGAAACGTCCTCAGAAACCTCACACACAGGGCAGACAGTAAGCAAATCGTCTGCCTGCGGCGTCGCCTGGCCCTGTGACAGGCACCGAGAAGAACGTGTGGCCTGTGGCTGTGGCCACCCCCCCTCCCCTTGACCTTCCCTCTGTCTCCTCTATGCCTCCTCTCTCATTCTTCTTCTCACTCCCTCTGGGGAAGCAGTGCTCGTGGTACTTTTTTAATAGTTGCAGTGAAGGAATGCTCTGGAATCCCCAGGTACTCGAATTCTATCCATCAGGAGACTCTGAGGATGTAAGTGTGCGCTCAGAATCCAGTCCTGCAGGCAGGAAGGAAGCACAGTCTACTTTTCCTTCCTTTCCCTGAGCTCGCCCAGTTGTTTCTGGTTTCGTTTTTTAAATTTGGTGCGGTTCTTTTGAAGCTTGCGGTCATCACCCTTTCATGTCTTTTTCAACCTCCGTCCAGGGCAGAATTAGGACCACAGCAGCAGCTTTGAAGAGATGAGCTCTGCTCTCCTCCATCTAGCTTCCTTGTTCCAAACCAGGTTTCTGCCTCTCCCCTCAGCACGAAATTTGGTAGCAAGGGCCGGAAAAACTAAAGCTCAAAATTGGAATAGCTTCCAAGGGGATGGAGGAGGGGGTGGCCATCTCCCTTTCTATGAAACTCAGGGACATCACGTGATGGACTCTTAATATTTTCCAGCCCTGCGTCCCTAGAAAGGATACATTTGGGGTAGACGAGCAGCTCTAGTCTTAAGTGAAATTGAAGAGAAACTATAGTTTATGTTGGGCATTCTCATTTCTTTTCTGGGCCCATGTCTTTGCATTGTCCTTTCCTTCTAATTTACTTCCCTCCGGGGAGTTATGTTCCCCGTGGTGCTCTAGCCAGAAATGCCCCAGCCAGACCTCCTGGGGCAATAGTGCACCTGACTTTGCCTTCATCCTCTTCCACATTTCATCTTGGGCTGGGTTATCTCAGCCCTTGGGCTGGGTTATCTCAGCAGGTAGTTAGGAGAAAAGCATCTAATTAAGCTAATTCAAATTAAAGTCCTAAGAATGCTCTTCTTAAAGAGCCTGGCTATTTCCCCAACCTCTTAAAATAGGCAGACAGGATACCCAACTGGCCTGACGTGAGGGAATCCTCTTTAAACCAAGACTCTCCTCTTTCCCTCTTTTGTGGTCAACGGGCTCTGCAGGCCACTTTAGAGAAGCCCCACCTCCCTCACCTCCTCTCATGCCTCGCTGCAAAATTTCCCAGACATGTAAGGTGAAAGCTAGGAAATGCCTCCAGGGGCTGTTTCCTGAAATGCATTCAGCATTTTTAATTCAACAGGTCCTTCAGTGAACGTCCGTCCACACCTCTGTGTCTAGAGGTAACCCTGATCCTTACCCTGGACTCCTTAAATCCCCTAGAAATCAAGAACTTCCAAAAGCAGAGTAGATTACCGTCAACCCTAGAAGCAGATAGAAGCAATGTACCAATTATGATGAGGAAGAAGTCAATCATCTGGAACAGAAATAATGAAGATGCAGGCCAACCATTACCATTTATAACATGTTGCCTTGGTCTGTTTGGTTCCTTTTGAAAGAAACTTAGAGAACAGGAATATGAGAATGGGGCCCCCAAATACACCTCAGATTCGTTGAGGCATGTGGGAAACAGCCTAGATAAAAGCTCTCTTCCTGGGTGTCACGGGCTGCAGAGATGGTGCTGATTTGGGTATTTGTGCTGGTTAACTTTCTGTCAACTTGACTGGGCTAAAGGATGCCCAGAGAGCTAGTAAAATACTTTTTCCAGGGATGTCTGTGAGCGTGTTTCTGGAAGAGATTAGCATCCGAATTGGTAGACTGGGTAAAGGAGATCTACCTTCCCCAACACAGATGGGCATCATCCAATCCATTGAGGGTCCTAGTAGGACACAAAGGCAGAGGAAGGGTGATTTGCTTTCTTTGCTTGAGCTATCTATTTTTTCCTGCCCTAGAACATCCACACTCCTGGTTCTTTCACCACTGGCCTCTGATTCTCAGGCCTTTGGACTCAGATTTATACCACCAGCTCCTGTGGTTCTCAGATGTACACACACACACACACACACACACATATCTCCTGTAGTTTTTCCCTCTTCTGGAGAATCCTCACTAATATAGCATTTCTACCTAATTTACCCCAAATCAAGAAAGGACTAAGTGGAGGCTAAATTCTCACACTTTATCTCATTTTACCTGCTTGACCAAACGTGGAATGTCATGGAATCAGATCTTGTATATTTGTCAGGATTTTGTCAACTTAAAAGGCAAGAAGGAAGGGATTTGTTGGCTCATGTATCAAGTAGTCCTAAACACTACCCTTCAGATGTGACTGGGTTTAGAGGTTTAAATAATGTCATTAGTTTTATCTTCCCATGGTTGACTTGTTTGCCCTGGAGTTGGCTTCCCAGCCAGGTAGGTTCTCCTCACCTTGTGGCAAAGATGGCCTCTGGCATCAATAATAGCCATTACATTGTTTTCCCTTCGTGTCTTCCTTGATAGCTCCTTCAAAAGTCCTCAGGACAACGCTGATAGATTTGGCTTGGGCCAAGAGAACCACCTAGTCAGGAGGATGAAATCCTTCAATGGCTAGTTCACATTATGGGTCCACCATGCGTGGGAAGACCAGGCAAGAGATTGATCATTCTGTTAAGTAGAGGAGGAGCCATTCTCAAAAGGAAAATGCCCCAGGCCGATAAAAAGTAATGTACTGATACACTTTTATAAGTGTCAACCTACTTGCTGAAAAGTTAATTCAAATTAACAAGAAATAGGGTGGGACATGTGAATAATACAGAGATTTATAAGACATGCTTTTTGTCCTTCAATAGCATATAATCTCGTTGTTCTGAAACTGATCACATTATTTAATAATTTAAGGAAACATGAATTATTTTGTTAGAAACTATTTTCTGAGTGCTAACTGAATGCTAGATATCATGCTAGATGTCTGCCGTATGGCAGTAAAAGAACAAATTTCTTCTCACAAAGACCTTAGAATCAGGTGGGAAAGACAAGCAAACCAGAAAACATTTTCAATGTGGGGCCACAAGTGCAATGACAGATGCGGGCACAGGTGCCAGGAGACCCCCAAAAGGCACCTATTTAACTCTAGGGTCAGAGGAGCTGACGTATGAGCCAAAGTTTGAAAAACGAGTGAGGGTCAGATGATGTTGGAGGATGGGGAAGAGTCTAGCAAGCAGAGGGACTAGCATGTACAGGAGGACAGGGGCACAAAGTAGGCTACTGTGCTTGAAGAAGTGTAGATAATTTTGCTGGTATACAGGTGGGGTGCAGGGAGAGATGCAGCACGAGAGGTTGGAAACAGATCACAGAGCCCTGTGCCAAGCTCACAGGTTTGAGTTTATCCCTGAAGGATTCTAAACGGGGCATGGATGTGTCCAGATCTGCAGTGGAGCATGGCGCTCCTGGCACAGATGGAGCTCAGTGAGCTGGACTGGAGGCAGGAGGAGGAGTCAGAACACGGCGGTGGGAGAGTATGTAAGATATGAGGAGAACTTCTTTACAGAGAATGCCCGCTCATAACATAGGGAAGTAACAAAGTCATTATTTTGCAATCCCAATTCAAGCAAGGATTATGATTACCCACTGATACTAAAATGTTCATATGGTCTTAAAGAGTCACTCTTCAGATTATTAATTACAAAGGAGAATCTGTGCCTTTCCCATGGAAAGATCTGGTGGCCATCACCTTAACCTTGAGGTCAAACTTAGCGCAGTAGAACAATCCAATGTTCTGTGCTTTCTGCTGTGATGCAGTAAGAGACACATCACATCTCTTATATGGTATTCTTTCCAAAGACGTTTAATCTGAATTTAAGCATGAAGAAACAGGCAAATCCAGAATGTGGGAGATTTTCTAAGAAAAATGGCTGGAACTCTTAAATAATATAGTGTATGGAAAACAGAAATACAAAATGTGAGGGGAATGTTCTAAATTGAAAGAGGTTAAGGAGAGCCTACAACCACATACATATGTAACCCTTCCTGAGATATTTGATCAAAAACTTGAAACAGCTATAAAAGACATTTTGGGGACAACTGGGGAAATTTGAATATGGACTAAATATTAGTTAATAGTTTTCTCAGTGTGATAATGGTATCATTCCCACATAAGAGAATATCTTCATTCTTAGGTGATGCTGGAGAACTGAGAACTGAAGGGTCTTGATATCTTCAACCTAGTTTCAAATGGCTCCATCAAATGTATTGTGTATATATATATGTACATATACGTTGTATGTGGAAGCTTTGGCATATATGATATATGTGTGATACATATGGGTGCTCTTTCGTATCTAGACCATATATGGGGTGTGTGTGTGTGTGTGTGTGTGTGAGAGAGAGAGAGAGAGAGGAAGGAAATTAATTAAACAGGAGAGGTGTGGGGACACATATGGTGAAAACTTTGGAGATTCCTTCTCCTCATTTCTTACTAATGCCCAATAATAAAGTTTAATTTTAATGTACTGTGTATATGTGTGCTAGTGTGTGTGTGTGTGTGTGTGTGAGAGAGAGAGAGAGAGAGAGAGAGAGAGAGAGGGAAGAGTGGGAGAGACATGTAAGGAGGATACATTCTAGAACTCCAAAAAAAAACCCAAAACAATAGTATCAATCATGAGCACTTTCTAATGTCATTAAATTAATTTAAAAATGTCCTAACAGTTGACAGATGGCTATTGTTTACTATTTCCAAGGAAGAACCTAAACCATTCACTCATCTAGGCATTTAATATTTTGAGCCAAGAAGTTCAAATCACTTAATTCATCTTCATGGTTTCCCTGGGAAGCAAGAAGCAAAGAGAAATTACTCTCCACCCCCTCTTTTATATGTTGTATGTCTATAAATGCATATATTTTGATTATGCACTTTATAGAAAAGGAAATTCCATAAACCAAGTACATCTCTCTGAAATAACTTCTAACCCTCATTAGAATACGTACATTCACCTGAAATCATTGCTACATACTCTCTGTATTCCTGCAATTTTCCAAATATGTACATTTCTATGACCATCATGCTTATTATTTTAATGGCTATATAATATTCCATTTTATTGATTATGCCACACTTTACTCAATTACCTTTACTGTGACAACTTTAGGGGTTGTTTCTAAATTACTTTTAGCATCATAAGTAAAGCTGTGAATGTATCATTGTGCGAATATTTTGCTTTCCTTTTGGATTCTTTACTTGAGTCTCAGTGATGCTGGCTTTATTTCATTTTTGCTAGATTTGTAAGTATATAATAGAACCTCTAAACTGTTTTATTTGTATTTATCTCATTTCTATCAGTGATTTAGGCCATAGTTTCTATTTATTTTCTTCTGTATGAAATTGTCTATTCTTATTCTTTTACACGCTGACCAATTGCCACAGAGAAGCTAAAGAGTAGCCATAAAAATTTTTATTAGATCTAAATTTTTTAAGAATGTAATCTCCCACGAGTTATATTTGTCACAAATCCTTTTCACATTCTGTGGTCTTTCTTTTTTAAACTTTGTTCAGTTACATTATTTAATATGATGTATTAATAGACATTAAGAAGAAACTGTAACAGGATTTGCTCACAGATTCTTTTCCAATGATTTCTATTGTCCTTGGAGACCTCCTTATCACCCCTGCAATTCCTAACACCTGAATCCTCCGGTCTCAGAACGAGAAGAGAAAATAGCTTTGGATCAAGGTTGAAGTGAGGCCTGGAATATCCTGGGAACACGGCCTCCTCCCTGGGGACTGTGACTGAGAGCTGGACTGCCAGTCACTAGGGACATTGTTATCGGCACTCTGCTTTTTCCACTTCCCTGTTTGTTCCCAAATGATCATTGTGATATCCCAGAATTAAATCTCTGTCTGGCTCTTAAGCCATGTGGTAAGGAACCAGAACTGATTATTCCCAGAGTTGCCAGGGGGTCAGAGGAGAAATGGGGAAGGACGGTGTGTCTCTTTGACTCGGTCATGCTTGCTCCAGGTCACTGTGATGACACAGCTGTCCCCTTCCATTATCCTGGGCCTGAACCAGGCACTGCACACTTCCCTGGCTTGGGGCTAGAGGTGTGAGATCCCAGCTCCACATAGAAGATGACCTTTATGGCTGTTTCTGGCAGAACTCAGTCCATGTGTGGGTTGCCTGTCTCTGGAGTCTCTGTTGTGTGTTACACCTGTGGGGCAGCACATCCCTTGTGTGGATGTGTGCTTGGCCCCCAGGCGCTGTGAAGAGGGGGCTGCTTCACCGCCACCCAGCCACATTCGCAGACGCAGTCATTCTGCTTGGCTGCGGGCAGTGGGTCCTCACACCTGAACTGAGCTCTCCACTCTGATTCTGCTGAGGTATAAACAGTATGACCCAGAATGAGAATCCACATGAAGCTGGAGAGGCTGCGGAACATGGTGGTTTGGGAATGGGAGTGGCGGAGGGGAAGAGAAGGAGTGTGGAGATCCTCTACTACTGTGTTTGGAAGAAGGCGTACTCAAAAACTTAAAGATAAAAGGATACACGTTTGTTTGAAAAGGCTCTGTTAAGAGCTCTGAAAGGCATATCACCTGCCTGAATTAGGGGACTGCAAAAGCTGGTATGATCTTCCTCAACTTACAATGGGGTTCCATCTTGAGAAACCCCTCATCAGTTGAAAATACCATGAGTCGAAAATGCATGTCATACACTTAACCTGCACAACTGCACCCATCTTCCGTGTGCTCAGAACAATTCCATTAGCCTATAGCTGGGCTAAATCATCTAACCCAGAGCCTATTTTATACTTAAGGGTGGACTATCTCATGTAATTTACTGAAGACTGAACTGAAAATGAGGAACAGAATGGTCATGTGGCTGGCTGGGTGCTGTGCTCATTGCCCAGCGCCATGAGAGAGGGTCATCCTGCATAGTGCCAGCCCAGGGAAGAGATCCAAATTCAAAATTTGAGGGATGCATTCTACTGAATGCGCATTGATTTCGCCCCATTGTAAAGTAGAAAAATCCTAAGTTGAATCATCATAAGTCTGGGGATGCCTATATTGAGTACATGGTGAGAGAGAGCTGTTCACACACAGGCAGAGTGAGAAATTTCAAGGATAAAACAAAGGAGGGTAAGACTCAGGGAAAACACTGTGTAAAGAAAGAGTCCAGCGGATGGAGGGAAGGGGACGGGAGGGGCAGGACAGGGCTGTCACTGGCAAGGCTGACCCTAGACAAAGTGGCACATCCAGCAATTCTGCAATCCCACATTCTACCCATAAATAGCTCTCTGAGTATGATGCCACAGGTACCATTATTTGCTTAATATTTATAATGGACTTTTTTTTAATGTAAGTATCTAGTTTCATCTTAAATGAGCCTATCTGGGAAATCAAGTTTGATATGCAACTTATGTATATTTCTAAAATATATTAAAATAAACACATAATTAGTATGGATATACATATCTGTGAAGCACCTATAATAATCTCAGGTACTGATCAATAGTATGCATACCACTTGCTGAAAAATCCATCCTCTCTTCACCCCACAGCCCATACCTCAGCTGTCATCACCTCTTACTGGAATTATCTGAAACTTGCCCAGAAAACTCTCTTCCTTCTCTCCATCTCCTGCCCTGGGCAAAGTTGGACTAAGTTTGAACTTGGCCTTCACGTCCTAAAGAAATGCACCCCACCCCCAAACTGCTAGCCCACTAGACTGGGGAAGGCTTCCTACCATTGATTCCATGATTCTCCCTCTTTCCAAATTCACTGACCACTCTTATTACTATCATTGATTTCATTACAGTTGCCCTTGAACAACGCAGGGGTCAGGAGCACTGACCCCCACGCAGCGGAAAATCCACATATAACTTTTGACCCCCTAAAACTTAACTACGAACAGCCTACAATCTTCTAGAAGCCTTACTAGTAACACAAACATTTGATTAACAAGTTTTGTATATGTATTATATACCGTGTTCTTACAATAAAGTAAGCTAGAGAAAAGAAAATATTAGTTAGAATATCATAAAGAAAAGACATATACAGTACCACACTGTATTTATTGAACAATATCCACATGTAAAATGGATCTTCACACTTCAAACCTGCGCTGTTCAAGGATCAACTGTATTTTCAACCCTCCATTGGAGGTGAACGCTGCCAGAGAAAAGACACATTAGTCTTTTTCATCACTTTAGAATCAGGCCTACCCCATTGCCAAGTACATTGCAGCTCTCAATGCAGCACTCAACTAGCTGTTGAATGAATGAATTCCACTGTCTAGCACCCTTGAACAATTCTTCCTTTTATCAAAATCTTTTCTTAGCTGAGCTTTCAGTCTGCAAAATATTAAGATCTCTAGATTTAGAGACCAAGTGCATAACCGGCCTATCCGTGTGGCCCAGCTAGCCAGCGAGAAATTTCCCTGCAGGCAATCGGCTCAGAGTTCCTTAAATCACACTTATGTGGTGGAGCCACCTGTTTTGCTTCACAAAATCGCAGTGAGTGCGATGGGTGACAGCAATCTCCCAGGTTCCCTCTCTGGGGACGTTAAATGTAAAGTTTTCTTCTACTATCTGCATTGTCTCTATTTCCTGCAAGTCCTTTTTCCTGTTTTGTGTTTTGTTCTCTATCTTTCATGTTAGATGCTTTTCTTAAGGATCTGATTGTCTTTGGCTTTCAGTTTATATTTAAAAGCAACCCACTAAAACATGATCAGAAATGTAAATGGACAGGAGTCATATCCAATTCTCCTGTTTGCAGCTGCACTTCCGACATCTGGTTCTTAGTGCCTGTGATTCCTGAGAATCCCTCGTGTTCTGCTGTCCACATTGCCTTGTTTTCATTGGCATCTCCTTTGTGGGCACTTGCTTTCTACTCTCTTTGTTCTGCCAAGTCAGTTCCATACATCCACTTATTTCCATCTTCCAAAAATGTGTTGTCCTCTATGGGTCCTGTTATCTCTTCTCCTCGTCTCTGTCTCCTTGTGGATTCTTATCTTTCTTATTCCTTTAATGTAATTTTAGTGGGGAGGAAGTACAGATAATAGTTGGAGTTCATTTCCCTAGAAAATTCTATCTACTTTTCCATAATTACCATGGTTTCTTTTTATAGTAAAAGCAAATAATGGTATTTTTAACTTTTTAAAGACACAGGACTTATAACATTTTCATTTTGTCTACTGATGGTCAAAAACCAACTAATTAATGGATTAACAGATTGACTGATCGATTCAAAAAGGAAATAAAGATGGTTACTATGACTGTTCCTTAATAAATTCATACTGGCTCCATGTATTCATTTAATCATTTTCTAGTTATTCACAATAAGCAACCCTGTTTAACCAAGTGATTCTATTAATTGTCAGCATTCAACATGAATCTGGTAATTAGCAGAACCCACAGTTTTCCTTCATACGAGGTCAATTCAATTTCAATTCCTTTCTAGTTTCTCATGAACTTTTAAAGTTTATTGATAGTTACTTTGCAATCCTTTTTCCAAGACTTCCTAACATCTTAGAAAGAAATTTATCTAGACATGGAGATTTTTATTTATTAAAATAATTAATTCTAATAAGTGACTTTCGCCTACCTTAGGCATTGTTGTTTTGCTGTTTGTTCTAAATCTTTTCAGTTTAAAGACCACAGTAGACTTTTTCTGGGGAGAGTGGACTGGGACCACCTAGCATCCAAACACTCTTCTCATGTGAGGGAATCCAACATACGTAGGAGACAAGGCTCCACCTTTCACTATGGAAACCAAGGAGAACAGCTGTCCTTGTTCTCCACCAAAGGTATTAGCGTAGGGTCTACAACCAGTGAAACAGATGCTACTGTACAAGATTTTGAATATTGTGAAGATACAGAAGGTAGGAGCTCTTCGTTACTGCAGTATGGATTTGAAAGAACAGATGAAAAGGAACGAGCATCTTTTGTCCGAGACACTAAAAGTAGCAGCGACAAGTAGTCAGTGTTGGTGGTGTCAGTGTTGGTGGCCTTATTTTGGTGGTGTGATCTTGACGGCATTTGGATACCCAATCTCTCTTGGTTTCTGGCTGGGTTTTGATCTTGGGCTTCCTATTGACTCTCTATCTTAATGAACTTAATGAACTATCTTAATGAACTTCTTTTCTGCTTAAGCTAGCCAAAGTTAGTTTATGTTATGTAGACCAAGAACCTTGACTAGTACGGAGACTCTGGTGCTGGGAGATGGTTGCCAGCAACAAAACCTTGGGGAAATGGGTAGAAGACAGAATCTGCTACTTAGTTACTTAAGACCGAGAGCAGTAAATATCATTAGTATACATGACATCCAGTGGTTGGAAAAAATTAAAAGGTAAATAATGACTCTGATCACTGTTTGTTAGAACCAACTATTTGCCCCTGCCAAACTACAGGAAGGTCAAAAGGAATGAAAAGACTACAGATCAGTACAACTTCTTCTGCTGCATTGAATTTGCCTAAAAGAAAATAAGTCCCAAGCTCAAGTCCTTAAAGTCTCAGACTGTAATACACATTTTCTGAGACTGCATGAAAAAGAATCTCACTTCTTACAGCCGCAGGACAGAGATAACTCAAAGCTAAACTCCATGAGTTGCCAAATTACAAAGTCAGCTGAATTGACAGCCTCGCTAGGTCTCTTACATCCAAGTTAGGGCATTGATCAGCAAACGGGTGTACCTCAAGCACTAAAATGCAAAAATATGTAAAAAT
>CM052811.1:16946923-16997307 GCA_028533885.1 Nasua narica
GGGTCTCAGAAAGAGTCCTGTAGTGATAGCAACGATATTTCGCCATTTTACTTTGTCTTCCCCCATTGGTCATAATGCTGTATGGGAGTAAAGAATATGCCAGAATACGACCATTGGACTTTTCCTCTAGACCCTGGCGGTGCTAGTCAGGAGAAATAGCCACTTGGCCTGCCCGCAGAAATGATGAAAGGCAATTAGAGAGACATTCTCATGCACTTCCACCTTGGTTTACGGAGCTCAGAATAAGTGTCTTTTTCTTTTTCTTCAATCTTTTCCTTCAAAAAGGAAGGTCATTTAGTAGTGTAATTATGGGTAAATCTTTACTTGGCTTTCCATTCATGTCTTTTGTGCATTATTCTTTTGTAAAAACAAGAAAGATAAAAGGCCCTTTGAGGCAAAGTCAACGAAATGCCTGTTTTCTCGTTGCTTGGAAGCACCTGACCAGAATGTTCCTGGATAAAGCACCACATAGCCTTGTGCACCCCCAGTCTCAGAATTGGAATGTGGGGGCACTGAGTGGAAGAGCAGGTGTGCGAATCTTGGCAGAGGGCCATGTACAGACAGAAAGGAAGAGGAAACAAACACCAGGGGCTTCCCATATTGTTTTCATCAAACTCCTGAAAGTACCTGGTCCTTCGAGCTGCCTGGGCCAGCAGCTGGTAAATACAATACACACGCCTGTCTTGAGAAGTTTTGCCCCAAAGCTATTCCACAGCTCTGCTAGGAATGTCCTCTTCTCCCCAGACAACACTGTCAGAGAAGAACAAGGCTGAGTGTTCTGAGGAGTGGGCGGTACTGGACGTCGGACAAGGTTTTCCTTCTGCTTGATCAAGGACATTCATTTCTGTGCTGGGAGGGAGAGCTGGGTATCAGGGCTGATCCTGGCTCTGGGAATTTGAGCAAAATTCTTAAACTCCTTCAGATTTGGTTTCACCATCTGCAAGTTGGGAGAGCTGGACTGGATGGTCTTGAAGGGTTCCCAGGTTCTTGGGTCTGCTAATGGGTTGGAGCAGCTGTCTGTCCCGTGGGAGGGGAAGCAGGGGAGGAGGGTGCGCCGACAATAGGATTTCTCAAAAGATCGGGATGGCAATGTAGACACTGTGATCTCAAGTCCTTTATGGAACCTAGCTATGTAGCCATTTCCTCATTGATCAGATGAGGGTAATGATCCCTTTGTTAATACAGTGTCCATGCTGGGGTCCTGTTGAATGTGCAAGCCGACAAGTATGTTGGGGTAAGCTTGGATAAGGGCAGTGTACATTCCAAGTGCTGGGCGCTACTATTCTTGCTTCCTATATATTCAAATTTCACAAAAATCCTGGGTGGGAGGTATTCCTTTCCCCTGACCCGTTTTTAGATAATGATGAGAACGTTCAGAAAAGGGGGCATCTGGCAGGCTCAATGGGTGGAGCATGCGACTCTTGATCTCAGGGTTCTAAATTCGAGCCCCATGTTGGGTATAGAGATTACTTAAAAATAAAATCTTTAAAAAAAAAAAAGTTCAGAGAAGCTAAATGACTTGTTGGAGGTCAACCAGCACATTAAGTGGCATAGCCAAGAAAAGAACCAGGTCTGTTTCATTCCAATGTAATTTTCATCTATTCTGCCTGGATTCTTATTGAAAACACCATCATTAATTGGACTATATCAAAATTAAAAACTTTTGTATGCCAAAGGGTCCTATGAACGGAGTATAAAGGCAACCCATGGAATAGGAGAAAATACTTGTGATGAATCAGATATCTGATAAGAAATTTCTATCCAGAATATAAGGAGAGCTTGAGCATCTGTGTGGCTCAGTCAGTTAAATATCCAACTCTTGATTTTGGCTCAGGTCATGATCTCAGGGTCATGAGATCAAGCCTCCCATCAGGCTCCACACTGGGCATGAAACCTGCCTAAGATTCTCTCTCCTTCTCTCTCTGCCTCTCCCTCCCCATCCACCAAAAGCACTCTCCGTCTCTCTCTCTCAAAAAAAAAAAAAAAAGTGCCTACAATTCAACAACAAACCTATTTAAAAATGGGCAAAGGACCTGAATAGACATTTCTTCAAAGATATATAAATGGCAACAAGCTCCTGAAAAGATGCTCAGCGACATGAATTATTAGAGAAATGCAAATCAAAACCACAATGATGTATCACCTCAAAGTCACGAGGATGGCTATTATCAAAACACCAGAAAAGAAGTGTCAGCAAGGATGTAGAGAAGTTGGAAGCCCTGTGCACTGCTGGTGGGAATGCAAAATGGTGCAGCCATTATGGAAAACAGTAAGGCGGTTCCTCACAAAACTAAAAATAGAATTACCATATGATCCAGTAATTCCACTTCTGGATGTATACCAAAAGAAGTGAAAAACAGGGCCTCAAAAAGGTATTTGTACACCCACGGTCATAGCAGCATTATTCAAAATAGCCCAAAGTGGAAGCAACCCCAGTGCTTATCCACATATAAATGGATAAGCAAAATGTGATCTATGTGTACAAGGGGAATATTACTCCGCCTCAGACATCGCTGATGACCTAGCATGAGTCACCTGGTTGCTCAGGGGTGGATAGAAAAGGAGCCCAGAAATTATAATGTCATCATATTCTTTGGATCTCTGAAAAACTCCTCCAACTTGAATGAAGAATATCATTAAAGTACCTTTTTTTTTTTTGAGAAGGAAGATTTACATAAATAAAATTGAGGGCGTGTCCGTTACTGCGCACTCGGTGGTGGGCGTGGCCGGAAGGAGGTGAGATTTGGAGGGTGTATCAGGGCTGGTCCGCTTGGCGGTCAAGTGTGCGTATTCTCCTGGGTTGGGGGTGCATCCCAAGGAGCTGGCCGCTGCCCTTGTGAGCAGTGAAATGGAAGCTCCGTGAGAGGTCCAGAGGAAAAGGCGTGCGAGACATATTCCAGAGAAGAAAAGAAACCGTGAATTTGGACGTTGTCCCCACTGAACCGGAAGGACTAGCGCCCTAAATTGCAGGTTGAATTTTTGATCAAGCCGCTTCGCACGCAGGCACTTGGAAATGGCCCGTTCTGAGGGGGGCAGCGACAAGCCTTATTTACTACCAAGTTCATGCTGCCCTAGGGAACCAGCCTATAGTCATTGCTTGTGTACTAGCCTTGAAAGAAATCCACTGGAATACTAGCCGTGGTTATTTCTGCCCGACAGGATCACGGATGATTTTTGAATTTTCTTTAATAAATATTTTGTATTTTTCACATTTTGTGTAGTGAACATGTGTTTCCCGATGGCAGAACGTAAACGTAATTGAAAGTATTTTTCGTCTTCGAAAGCCTGAGGAGAGTTATCTAGAACCTTCTCATCATGTTGAAGAAACAATTATGCAAGGATGCGTGCAAAAACAACTCTATGATGAGAGAAATTAGAAATCAGACTATGGCTGGGTGAGAGGCTTGACTAGAAAGGGGGACTCTTTAGAGGGATCTGAGATGCTGTATCTCTTGTTTGAGTGGTGGCGACACAAGTGTATAAACAGTTGTCAAAACTCAAGGCAGTGAACTCGTAAGATCCGAGCATCTATTGCATGTTAATTATATTGCAATAAGACCGTAGGAAACCCAGGAGAAGAAGAAAACACACATGCAAACAATAGCAGGTCTGTTTTGCATCACTGGCAAGTCGGCGGGCCCAGAGACAGCCAAGGACCTGTGCCAGCCGGCACCAGGGATCTTACCCACAGCCCCAGATGGTCCCCAGCACCCCAGGAAAAGCGGCCATTGAGAGCGGCTGGTCAGGGGGCTTAGGCTGCTAGACAACTTCCGTGCAGAGCAGAAAGTGGAGGAAGCCGCCCCAGGAAGTCGAGGTCGTTGCCGACAGCCTGGGAGCTGATGGTGCCAGCAGGGCGGTGGGCAGAGGGCCCACAGAGCTGGGCCATCTGGTGGAAGGCCTTCTGAGCACTGCCACTGGCATTCCCTGGGACTCCGAATGACAAAATAAAGCCTGGCTTGACCAGGTCTGAGCAGCGTCTCAGCATCAGTATCGGCCTGGCTGATGGCTGAGTAGGGTCGGGTGTGGGTACAGGATTGATTTTCCCGTTTCCTCCCTGGGGCTGCTGTGACCTCACAGTCCACAGTCCTGTCTTTTGCTGAAGAATTCGGAGACTTTAATGGCCTTATTATTCACCTGTTCTTGATAATTCTTTTTTTAAAATTTATGTATTTGACAGAGACAGGGAGAGAGGGAATACAAGCAGAAGGGGTGGGAGAGGGAGAAGCAGGCTTCCCTCTGAGCAGGGAGCCTGATGTGGGGCTCGATCCTGGGACCCTGGGATCATGACCTGAGCCGAAGGCAGATGCTTAGCAACTAAGCCACCCAGGTACCCCTCACCTATTCTTAATAATTCTTTTTTTTTAAGATTTTTTATTTATTTATTAGAGAGAGAGACTGAGAATGAGAGGGGAGAAGGTCAGAGGGAGAAGCAGACTTCCCGCAGAGCCGGGAGTCCGATATGGGACTCGATTCCGGGACTCTGGGATCATGACCTGAGCCGAAGGCAGTCGCTCAACCAACTGAGCCACCCAGGCGCCCTATTCTTAATAATTCTTAATAATGTGCTGTCTTGTGACATATCTGCACAAAGACCTCCTTGGCTAAATTTTTTTTTTCTAATGACACATGGAAAGGAATGAATCTCAGTGTCTCCTTGGCAGGCCAGGGTCAGATGTGGACAGCCTGGGTTTCAATTCCAGCTCCCTCACCTAACAGTCGTGTGACTTTGAATAAGTTACTTAACTGCTCTAAGCCTCCGTTTTCCTCATCTGTAAAATGGGGACATTAGACCTCACCTCAGCATTGTTGGGAGGTTTTATTACGTAAAAGAATGCATTCCAACCTCTTAACAGTTCCTGACACAGAATAGAGCTGAATGTCAGCTGAGGTTAGTACTAACAGGTGAGGTCATGATAGGTATTTTCCTGCCAACATCCTTTGTAAGGATAGCAGCGCGGTCAGAGGGCCCACAGATCTGTTTCCGAGGAGGCATGCCTCATTGAGAGCTTTCGAAGGAGCTCCTTTCCAGCTGGGTTTCTGCTTTCAGCGACGCACTCAGCAGAGCTGCCTTAGTCCACCTGTCTTTTGCTCCTTGCAGAGGGCAGAACCTGCTGGAGGGACTTTCTTTGCGGGCCGGGCTAGAGCACCCAGCGTGCGCTAGAGCTGCTTCATTAAAAATGGGTCTTGGCTGTGCTTGGCCCTCTGCTTACTTGGCATTTTTAGTATGACTCAACCTAGTACTTGTTTTGCGTTTTTGCAGAATTCTGGTACTTGCTCCTGATTCTGTTTTGCATTTCAAAAGTGTAGCTTCTGAAATTTCCCTCTGGCACCGAGACCACCCTGGTCCTGGCTTTATTTTTTAGCAGCTCTGGGCACAGTGCCGATTTTGTGTGCTGGCACTCACAGCGTGTGCTGCGACAGACTCTCTGATTATATATTTGGACTCTGAAGTGATTGATCTTGGATTCATAGCCTGTTAGAGTCTGCATCTTAAATCTGCTAGTTCCTCTATATATTTAGAGCACTCACACTTGCTCTCAATCAGTTTGGCTCCCTAACAATGAATCTTCTTCTGGTTTCTATATTTGATACTGTGTGTTCATTTGGAAAGCTAGAGGTGAGTAACCCTGCTTTTTATAGGCTGCCTGGTGACCACAGTAGGAAGCCGGACGTATTATGGGAATAGGGAAGGCATACATGTGTTGTAAATCCTGAATCCTAATTTCTAGTTCTTAGCTCCCAACTTCAACCAAATTGCCAGTGAAATTTCTAACACTGTACTGTTTTCATGGGATAGATTCTACTGACTGTTCTGTAAGCTTTTTGAGGGTAGGACTTATCTATTGGAAGGCTTCTTTAAAAAAAGGAAAAAAATAATCAAATGCTTCAATGTGCTGTATTCAGATGAATGAATTTCCACAGTGAGCTTAGAAGACCTTACAGCTATACACATAAGGATTAACTTTTGCTCTCATCGATTGGGGTTCCCTGGGCTTTCCTCTCTTGACCATTTGCACTTCTTGTAACTCCCTTCACCCCCAAAGTGCCATGACAGGTGGCCCCTGGATGCTCACCTCCGTCTGAGGGCAGGCATCCCTGGTGGTTGCTGTGCAGATGCCATGAGGTTCCGCCCTCGCTTGTCTCCAAGTGTCCCCCCAGAAAGTCCCCTCCTCCCCTTCAACTGTCAACTCCCCTAGGTGACCCCCACGGGAAAAGAAAGGGAGAGAGGCCGAGGGGAGCCCACATTTTGCCCACTTCACCTCTGGTCCTCCACCCTGATCCCAAAAGTCATCACCCCCGCCACTCCCCGGAGCCACCAAGCAGAAGGGCTTCCTTTCTCCTGACTTCCCTTTTCCCCTACTCACCACGCCACTGGGGCGAGACACTGAATTTGCCTTGGCCGTCCTGTCACACCCTCACGCAGTGAGACTCCCTTACGTCTGTTCGTCACATCTCCAAGTGGGCACTGCTAGTTCACCCCTTGATTCTCTGCCTGGGGAGTCCCATTCCCAGTGGCCTATGGGAGGGGCAGACCACGTTCTATCCAGGTATTGTCCGTTGGAAGTAGATTTCTTACACATTCTTCTGCACAATAAAATGTGGTCGAGGGCGCCTGGCTGGCTCAGCTGGTGATCTTGGGATTGTAAATTCGAGCCCCATGTTGGGCGTGGAGATTACCTTAAAAAAAAAAAGTGGTTGAGACTGTCATATACTAATGATGATAGTTCTCCTCTTGTGTCCCATTTCTTTTTATCTTCTACCCTGTCTGATGTACTCATTTAATGTACTCGATGGGTTTGGGCTGCTTGCATGGGTGTGTGCATGTGTGAATAAATGAAATGACTCCTGGCTCTTTCACAGCAACTTTGCGTCAAAATTCCAGCAAGAACCAAGCTGAGCAAGTGCCGAAAACAGCCTGTGTGTGTGTGTGTGTGTGTGTGTGTGTGTGTGTTTGTGTGTGTTTAAACTCTTGGATTCCAAATATTTGAACAGAAAATTTTTCCTATCACATTTGAAGAGAAAATGGAAGAAACATGAAAATTATGGATGTTTGTGTGTTACCGATACATAACACATTGTTTTGTATTTTTTTAAGATTTTATTAATTTATGAAATTGACAGAGACAGTCAGCGAGAGAGGGAACACAACCAGGGGGAGTGAGAGAGGGAGAAGCAGGCTACCCACTGAGCAGAGAGCCTGATGTGGGACTCGATCCTAGGACCTGGGGATCATTACCTGAGCCAAAGGCAGACACCCAATGACTGGACCACCCAGGCACCCCTGTTCTGTATTATATAATACAGAAACATTTTTGCTGGGGGAGGAAATTGAAATCAAATCTAAAGGTCTAAGTCAGAGCTGTCCAGGAGAACTTGGCGGCAGTTGTACAAATGTTTTGTATCTGCGTCGTTTGA
This sequence comes from Nasua narica, assembly GCA_028533885.1. Lineage (NCBI taxonomy): Eukaryota > Metazoa > Chordata > Mammalia > Carnivora > Procyonidae > Nasua > Nasua narica. The sequence goes on from CM052811.1 coordinate 16,954,340, forward strand.
TACAGAAGCCGCTAGCCACATGTGGCTATTGACCATATAAAATGCGGCCACTGTGCCTGAGGAACTGAACTCTAAATTTTATTTGATTTAAATAACCTCACGTGGCTAGTGGCTTCTGTGGTGGGGACTGTGTCCCTTCCTCCCGGGGCCTCAAGCAGCAGCCCTCATGCTGGAGGTAACCGCTGCTAACCCCGCATTGTGTGTGGGGGGGGTCTTTACCAGACTTCCTGGGTGCATTTACAGCCCTTTTAGACACACATTTACACACGTGCCGAGTCCGCTTGGTCTGCGCGTGTTTCACGCAAATGGTATCATGCCGTACGTGTGCTGCAGCCTCCTTCTGAACTGACAGTCTGTTGGGAGAGCTCCTGGGAGCAGTGCTCAGAGCCCTGCTGTATTAATTCCAGCTGCTGTACAGCGTGCTTTGCCTGGAGGTTCACTGGTTTGTTGTGCCGGTTCCCTCTTGATGACCATCTAGGCTGTTTCCAGACAAAGCCACCAACCCATTCATATCTGCTTCCCTGTGCATTTGGGCAGGTGCAGATACCCAGAATGGAATTCTGAACCAAGGGGAGGAAAAATCCTCGTATTCTAGCCATGGTTCTCCTGGATCGGGTTCTCCTGGACCATGCGTGCAGGATCGTGGCTGACAGTGTCCAGGAGCCATTCTTCTTCTTCTTCTTCTTAGTATTAGTATTTTGTAGGAAGCTGGCAGCCGTGTAATACTGTGGTCTTTGTTTTCACTGTCCATGCTGAGACGTTGAAACCTAGATTTCATCAAACAGGCTGCAATGCGTTCTGAAAATACTGAAACTTTAACAAAAATTTGACGATGACACAGATAGCGTTCGGCAAGATAAGCAAGCCGAGTGCAACGCAGAACTGGAGAAAACCCTGGAATGTTCCGTGCCTCTTTTTTGTTAGACTTCTCAGACCACAGGCATTATTCTCATCTTGGGGCACAAAATAAGGTAACTGGACTTAAAGGCCCGTCTATTTGCTGGCACCTGAAAATTGGGTGTTGAGCAATGAGTCAAAAGAAGATTCATTGTCCGATCTGTACCAGAGGGTCGTTTTCTACGTGAGGCAAAGGAGGCTGAGGCCTTGGGAATAGCGGGGGTCCATGTGAACTGAAGAGAGAGGCCTTCGCCTGTCCTGGTGGCCGCAATCTATCGTATCTAGTCCTTTTTTTGTTTTGGGTTTTTTTTTTTTCCCTAATGTCAAAGCATGCTGAAATAAAAATTGTTAAAGATTCTGTACTAGGTTTTTTCCCCAATGGTTACCAGGGGTTACTGGTGGTGATTTTAAAGTTTAACCCCGGAGGAGGAATGTGGCGAACAGCGGGTAGCATCCTATAATTTGGAAATGGCCCCTCCGCAGCCAGGAAAGGGAATGGGCCACCGTCCAACCAAGAACCAGGAGGGGAGAAAGGAACGGAAGTGAGAACAGGGAAGGGGAGCAGTGGTTTGGAGGGAACAGAACCTGCTAATCGGGCTTGCAAACAAGCGGAACTGGGTGAAGGATGCAAATATCCAGTGATCCTGGGCATGAAAAGGAAGGAGAAAGTTCACTGTGGTTTATACCCCCAACGGGTCAAGCTGTTTCCTTTCCTGAACATCTCCTGTCCTGATTGAATCTTAATTTTTCATAGTTTGGGCTGTCCCCTGGACACACACGTTAGCATATACCTCGTATACCTTTCTCTCAGCCCATCCTAAAATGTTTCCAGGTTGTCACCGAGTCTTCAAAATTATGCCGGTGAGGGTTGCACTTAAGTTACTTCTTCGAATACGTTCCAGCCAGCTGGTTGCGTTTCGCCCCAAGTTCCTTCGTTTACAAACATCGTGGCGAGCGTGTAGCCCGTGCCTGTGATTAGCAGACCTCGGGAAAGCGGGAGAGCCCAGGCTGGAAGGCTCCTCTCCATTGTTCTCCCTCCAAATTTTTATCAGCTTTCAGCGCATTGATTTTACCAGACAGTGTTCAGACTCTGGCCTCAATTCACCTTCTCTGTCACGGCCGACGCTGCATCTCGGGTATCGCTCTGACTCCCCGCAGCTGGCGTTCCACAGCCACGGCCGTTTCTCACCATCTCCAGGAGCAGTGTGGCTGGTGAAGTGCCACTGGGGGTGGGGGGCCCCTGTTTTGGTCACTAGTTGCAAGTAGTGGACTTCCGCCTTTATCTCTGTGAGGTCAGCACGGGCTGTGGGCTGTTCTTGCTCGGACTGTGGCCATCGGGCCCTTCCTCTCTCTTCTCTTTCTCCCTCACCCTGGCTCTGGCCCTTCTTGTCCTAAGCCTTGGTTCCTGCTCCTTTTCTTGATGGCCTCCCTTCTTCCAGCCTCTCCAAACTCAGCTTCAACTGTCAAATCACTCTTGTTAGTCTTCCCAGGACACGATTCTGACCCTCTCACACCTTTTCAACAAACCCTCAGATAACTCCCCCTCGCCTACGAGATGCTTTCTCAACTTCTGGAAATCTGTCCTATGAAAATAACCCAGAAAATGAAAAAAAGCTGCGACGGACACACACTCATTCTAACATGATTTTTAATGGCGTGAACATGTAAAGATAAATGTCAAATAATATGGAAAAGGTTCAGCGAGTGATGACAGATCTCCTCACTGGGATTTTAAGTCACATTAACAATGGCGGTTATGACGACAATTCAGCAACAGGAAAAGTGCTTATGGAATAAGGGGACCAGACAGCTCACATTTATGGAGCACCTACTGTATACCAGGTCCTGCTAGGTGCTTTGTTCATCTCCCGCAGACAAGGAAACCAGCAGAGGGCTTGGATGGCCCATGTGAGATCACATCGTTCGTAGTCCCAGTTTTGCTTAATGCCAAAACATTTTCTTTGTAGGCCCACATCCTTCGAGGCTCTGCCTCAATTCTGCCGAAATTCTACCTCCGCCAGAGAGTTCATCTTCTTTAACCAACCCAGCCTAATTCAGTCTTCTCTGAATTGCTGTAACATATGCAACTTTGTTCAGAAACCTCAGTCCACCCGGGCTGGCTTGCATTTTATTTATTGGCTGTGCCTTCTCCCCAAATAGACTGTAAGAGTTCTGAAAACCAGACCTGTGTCTTGTCAGTGCCTCAAGTACCCAGGTGGCCTTTGGCATGGCGGGGGGTGTATAACACATGCTCCGTGATGCGTTGACAAGCCTATTTCTCCCTTCGTGGTAACCAAGCTAGCCTGGGGCTGGCTGGACATTTGAAGGGGCAGGGAGAGAGGCTCTGGCATGACGTTGGTCTTACGCCCCCAGGAGCAGATCAGAGTCCTATGTCAAGGTCCTTTGCCAGTTACCATCTCCACTCAAAGCCTTTGCCTTTGTTATATGCCAACTTTAAAAAAAAAAAAAAACAACTTCTTATTTTGAAAAATGTATTTATAGGTAGTTGCAAAGAAATGTACCAGGAGGGCCTGTGAACCCTTTACCCACCACCCCCAGTGTTTGCTTCTTGCATAACTGTTGTTGAGTATCAATACCAGGAAACTGACATTGGTACAATCCACAGAGCCGGTTCAGATTTCATCGTCAGTTATATATAACTTAAAAAAAAGAATAATCTACCTCGGAAATTATCTTTTTTCTACCTGGGCACATTTTCTTCATACTCTTGCCTGACATATTTACTTTCACTTCAAATCTTTATGCACATCACTGCTCTGAAGGCAGAGGGCTTCTCTTGCTCTGTTCCTGACTCTGTTCCTTGCCCCCTGTGTGGTCTTGGTCAAATTAATTAAGCTCTCTGAGCTCTGGTTTTCTCATCCAGAAAGTGACAATACTAATCTCACGGAATTCTTGTTTTAAGTGTGGAGTGCTTAACCTAGGCATATGATATCCTAGGCACTCAGGAAATGCCAGTGTATCCTTTCTACCCTCTAAATACATGGAAAGCCCTCTTTTTCTCACAATTTCATGGAATCCTTCTTGTTTAAATAGTGCTCAAATTTAGTCTCCTCTCAAAATTACTTTTCCATCCCATCTCTTTTTATCTCCGCAATCCCGCTCCGTGTGTGTGGAACATTTAATTAGTATGGTTTGGATTATTTGTTCCCTGTTCCTGTTCAATATATTTTTATTTCTATTTTTGTCTATCAATAACAAGGTAGCTGAGGGCAGATCTCTGCTTTGATTTCTATAAGTCAACGTACTGGATGAGCCTAGGGATGGTGCCATTTGTAAAAACAAGGATGGTTACATCAATCTCATAGACTTTTTGTAAATATTAAACAGACGAATGCAAGTGAGACACTCAGCATAGCACCTGGTCCAGCCAGGCTCGAAGCACAGTAACAGGTGCTCGGCGGTGCTTCTACTTGGAGCTTTGTCCTAGGGCATCCAAGAGGTGATGTGATCTACCTGGATTTGGATTTCAATTTCTAAACTGTTGTTTATGCTTTATGTCATACTCCATGTGTAAAATAAAACCAAGAGATTGTCAGGGTCATTCTTGCTCTGAAATTCCATTTTATTCTGTCTTGCCTTCTCTCTCCTAAGCTGGGAAAGAGATTTTAATGATCATTAATAGAGCAATATTAATAATGATAATAGCTAATAGTTTCTGAGTGCTTATTATGTGCTAGGAAGACTTCTCAGAACTTTCCTTGTGTTAACTCAGCCCGTCTTCACCGCAAACCTGTGAAGTGGCTCTGTTATGCCCATTTTACTGATGAGTAGCCAGAGGCACAGAGAGCTTGACTACCTTGCCTAAGTGTGCACAGCTGGAGAGACCTGGAACTGGGGCTGTCTGGCACCTGAAAATAGTTGGGATAAATTTTCCCTACTGTCAGTGGTTCTAAGAGACAAAGAATAGAAAAACATTCTGTTTATTTTTACTTATTTTTTTCCTTGGAGAAAGATAGAGGGAGAGAGTGGGAGCCATCAGGATATGGGGGGAGGACGAGCAGAGGGAGAGAGAGAGAATCTTAAGCAGGCTCCATCCCCAGGATGGAGCCCGAGATCATGACCTGAGCCAAAATCAAGTATTGGACACTCATCCAAGTGAGCCACCCATGCATCCCACATTCTATTTTAATGAGTTTCTCACTTGAAGAGTGATACCAAAGCCCAGGGAAGCTTACAGTTAGGATGGAAACCTTGACATGAAATCAATTGGACACATTTCTTTCTTGTTTTTTTTCATCCCCATCCTCAATTAAGATGGCAATCAGATTAACCAAGATTGGCCGGAAGGCAGTGAGCATGTTGGAAACGTAGGGGGTTCGGAAAGGTCAGGCTGCTGTCAGGTACAGCTTTGTCAGACATGGTCTGGCCCAAACTGTCTCCCCAGGGACAATTCATGTGCTATTTAATTCCCCTCCCAATAAAATCCATCTGGAAACTTGGACCCTGCCTCCTTCCTCAAGCTCATTTTCATCAGCATATCCTCTTGGTCTCTTTGTTCCCAAATCTTCCTGGACAGTGAGAGACAGGTGCTGGTCCCCCACAGACACCCCCTGTACTGCACCAAGAGTCCGGCGGCCACAGGTCGCCATTTGATTTCCTGATCCCCGATAAAACCAGCCCACGCTCTTCCTGCACGATTCCTGGCCTTAATGACCAAGGGCAAATTGCTGCATCATTCAGGATAATGAAAAATTAGAAACAACAGAAAGAAATGATCAAATAAATCAGAGTCTGGTTAAAAGGTGGAGTAGTGAGTAGCAGTGAAAATGAGGTTCTGGAAAATATTTAGTGGGAAGGTAGTAGATACAGTACAAAAAGAAGAAAGGTTTCAACACCATACTGTTTGATCCCAGTTTGATGTTTAGATGTAAAAATATGGAAACACACATGGAAACAAATACACTAATTTTTTTTGAAACAACAAACTTTATAGGAAATTGAAAAAGATATGAGCAGAGCAAGAATTACTTGCGAAAATTAAAAGAACATACAATTATGTCTTCAAGGATTTTCATGGAACATTATGACCCATCGGATTGAGGTATCCACAGATGAACTGCTCTGAGAAAAGGCAGTAGGAAAATATTCTAATGTAGTGTTGCCTACTAGAAGTTTCTGCGATGATGGAAAGGTTCTATTATCTCTGTGCTGTCCAATACAGCATCTGCTAGCCACATGAATACTTACCACGAATCCACTAAAATGTTAATAGCTAATCACAGATAGTGTGATTATGTGATGCTTACATTCATTTTTATTTCTTCCTATTTTACAAATGTATACACATGAGCATGAATTCCTTTTAAAATCAGAAACAAGAAAGAAAAGAAAGAGAGCAGACGGCATCTTTTTGGTTTTCGTCAATTTTTCCCCTTGGAAGAGCTGTTGATTTTTCCTTCTGTGGATTCACCTGCACTTACCAACTCTCTTCAGCCCTGAGATCCACCCTGGTCTTGCCTCTTCCAGGAAGCCTTCCCACACTCACTGAACTCCCAGAGATTTCTTCAGGCTTATGGACTCCTTTGTCTCATTGTGACACATCATCAACTTTAAATATGTGTCGGTCCCAACTAGAGAGTAAGTTCCTTGATGGCAGAAATTATACATTTTAAATGTCCTCTTCTTCCCCATCCCACCCAGCAAGTACTGTTTTATGTGCTGGGTCAGTTAGCATAAACTGGACCTGGCTGGGCCCTCTCCGGAGGCACTTGAGTCTGACGCCCCTTGCTCTCCAGACTTTGTTCTGCTTCCTCCAATTCTTCTAGAAGGGGTATCTGTGCTACCAGCCCAGGGCTAAATTTTTTATGATAAATTGCTTAAATGGAATTAGTTTGCTTTGGTAAGGATGACCAAGTCCAGGCCTTGCCTTTACAAGGGGACTGTAAAGCTAAGAAAATAAATATGAACTATTTTGAGCAAAAAGGCATTGCTCTTGGTGAATGGGGATAATGCAGTTGATGTTTATAAGAAGGAAACTAAGGGCCAGGAGAGGAGACAACTTCTCTGGGTCTCACGGTGATCAAAGGCATCACACGTCATCCCAGCTTTCCTCCAGTCCTGCTGGCCTCAGGATACTGTACTGAGGTCAGAGGAAAGAGACCCGAGGAATTTACAGTTTATCTGGGGGAGGAAAACATGAGTCACCGAAATCTCTTAGACCGAGCAAGCGGTGATAGAAGAGTGTAAGATAGTAGGAGAATACAGCTGGAGAGCGGAAGGGAATGTCTAGCGCCGGGGCTGTCGTTAACGGAGGTGCCCAGCAGGTGCCAGGACCCACCCAACGTGATGACCTCAAGGCCCCAGGTCCAAGGTTCCGATTCTCCTGCCCCTTCACCATCTCCAGCTTCTGCCCGGTCCTCGTCACCCAAACACCCCTCATCAGCAGGTGCACCACTCTGTCACTAAGTGCCTCCCCCTCGATTCCTCTTAGACGTCCCTCTCTTGTCACAGTTGGTGCGGCCCCTGGCTGCTGGGCCCACAGTCCCAGGAGGAGAGCATGACCGAGAGGCCCCCCCTATGAAGACGGAGCACGCCCCCACCACACCCCCTGCCACCTTGATGAGCTGCCCCGTGTTGAATCCTAAGTTGAGGGGTTGATGAGTTAGCCACACTAACTGCTTGGCTGTGAAGCAAACTAAAGCAAACATAGATGCCAAGGGGCATTTACAAGGACTGCCTGTCAGGGGTCCAGCAGGCGTCCTAGCTCAGTGGCTATGGCCAAAGACAGCATGAAATGAACCCGAGGAATGGCTGAGGATACATTTTTGGGAAAGTGATGGGAGAATTCAAAGAGCCTCATAGTAGAAAGCCACACGCTGTGATACCCGAGGCAGGGCCCTTAACCCCACTGATCCTGCTTCTTTATCTGTAAAATGAGCCTAGTAGAACATACCTTACTGGGTTCTTATGAGTCTTCTATTAAATATTTGTCAAGTACTTGGTTTAGTGCCAAGCACAGAGTAGGTGGTAAACCCTGGTCTTTTCTTTAGATATTAAAGATCAGCACATGAGATGCTGGGGCAGTGATGAAGGACAGGAAGGACCCCAAAGGAATGAACACTGTATCTCAGGGCACCTGACAGAGGATGTGTTAATGGGGAATTTGGAGTCAGGGCCCTGGATGTTGGAAAGAATGATGTGTTTGTGGTATTTGTGACTTTCTGCTTGTTTGCTTCAGATCACGCATCGCCCCGGTTCGTGGGTAGCTCCCATCCAGGGGTCAGGTCAGTGGAGGAAACAGCATCAGGCAGGCGAGCAAAGGAGAAACAGGCTGCAGAGTGTAGAAGTGGCAGGGACGCAGATGCTGCCGGCAGACGAGGTGAGAGGTCCAGAGTCCCCAGAGGCGGCCAGCTGCTGGGGGATCTGCCGCCGCATCCCGAGAGCTGGGCTGGTGCTTCTCCTCCTGGCCGCACACCAGAATCGCAAAGGGTCACCGCGGATCCCTCCTGAGACTCGAGGGGTCAAGGCCAAAGCCGCAGGTCACACCAGGAGCTGGCAAGGCTGAGGGTCTGCATGCGGCAAGGGTAGGGCAAGAAGTACCCTGACCCCAGGCTGCCCACCATCCAAAGCACCCCCTCCCCACCCCACCCCTGCTCAGGAGCTTGGCCCCAGGGAGCCCAGCCTCAAGAGGCACAGAGGGTGGCCACCCCAGAGGTTGGGCTAGAGTCAGAGGCTCTCCAAGGAGCACATTTTCCCCAAGGCCTTCTGAGACCTCTGTTCTTTTGTTGTCCCCTTACTGACCTTGAAATTGGTGATTCCCTTTCAGCCCCGTCACATGCTCATTCTTCATTCAGCAAATATGTATGACCATTGACCCCTCCCCCAAGGGCTAGAGCCTGTCCAGACTCTGGGATTCAGCAGGGACCAACAGGCAAGGTTCTTGCTCTCAAGGTACTCACCGGCAAGTGGAGGAGCCAGAGTGTAGATGTATATGAAGTTGTCAATTGGTTTTTGTTTTTTTTTAAAGTGTTGTGAAGAGGAGTAAGTCAGGGATAAAAAATTAAATGAAAATGGGGGCCAGAGAAGTTCTCACCAGTTAGGTGATATTTGGGGCAGAGACCTTAGGTGAAAAAAGTAGGGGAGCCCAGAGGAAATAGGAAGAATGATCCAGAGGAGGGAATATTAAGCACAAGGGCCCCGAGGCAGGGTCGTGCAATATGGCTCGTGCAGTTGGGGCAGAAAGGGCCGTAGGGAGGTGGCAGGAGGGGCAGGGGGCCACTGAGGCAGGTCTAATGACTGTTAGAGGTTTCAAGTTCAAGAAGGCCACTGAAATCCTGTCATTGCATGCCGTCAATCCCTACTGATGTGATTTGTCAGTAACCCGTACAGCTACTTGCTAGGGAAGTTGGCTATATCACTTTTCCCTCTCTTTCTTAAAGTAGGTATAGGAGCGCCTGGGTGGCTCGTCAGTTAAGTGCTGACTCTTGGTTTCGGCTCAGGTCATGATCTCAGGGTCTTGAGATCAAGCCCCACGTGGTGATCGGTGCTCAATGTGGAGTCTGCTTAAGATTCTCTCCCTTTTAACAAAACCAGAGAGGGAGACAAACCATAAGAGAGTCTGAATCACAGGAAACAAACTGAGGGTTGCTGGAGGGGAGAGGGGAAGAGGGATGGGGTAACTGGGTGATGGACCTTGGGGAGGGCATGTGATGTAATGAGCACTGGGTGCTATATAAAACTGATGAGGGGCGCCTGGGTGGTTCAGTGGGTTAAAGCTTCTGCCTTCGGCTCAGGTCATGATCTCAGGGTCCTGGGATCGAGCCCCGCTTTGGGCTCTCTGCCCAGCGGGGAGCCTGCTTCCCCTTCTCTCTCTGCCTGACTGTCTGCCTACTTGTGATCTCTCTCTCTCTGTCAAATAAATAAATAAAATCTTAAAAAAAAAAAAAGACTAATGAATCACAGGACCATACCCCTGAAACAAATAGTATATTATATATTTATTTAAAAAAAAATTTTAATAAAAAAAAGAGGATTCTGTCCCTCTCCCTCTCCTTCTACCTCTTCTCCTGTGCGCTCTCTCTAATAAATAAATAAATGAAAACTTTTAAAGAAACAGGTATAAAAATATTAGGCAAGACAGGTCCTTGTGACAGATTGGGATCCTTAATAAATTTACTTTTAGCATCCTGTGTTTGGATCTGCTGGACGTGATCCCTAGAGTGGAAGAGAGAGCCCTGGGGGAGAGTACTTCTGCTTAAGAAATAAAATGGCTCAGAATTTAAAAGGTACTTTTAGAGGCCTCGGCTGTGAGTTAAACTCCACCTACTTCTATGTACTCACGTTAGGAATTAGTACCATCAGTAACAGGATTAAAGAAAGATACAAAACTGTATCACTGACTTGTAGCAATGAACTGTTTTCAAATTCTTTTAAATGTCTTCTGTTCTTTGGGGTTTTTTTCCCCCTGGCGGGGTTGTGGCTACTTTAAATTCACCTTCTGGTTTGAAGCTTTCTAGTGGTGCCTGGGGGTTCCTATCACTTCCTGAGCTGCTTTGGCACCTGGAGGCCAGGGAGTCCTGACCAAACCTTACCAGACTTCTCCCTTATCAGAGAAGAGACTTTTATCTTCTGCTTTCAGCTCTGATTACTGACCCAGGAAGTGCAGAGTGCTACTCAAGTCTTTCTGCCCTCTGGCTGAGATTCCAAAAAAAATCTCTTTAGTTATATGACTGGTCCCTTTCTAAGTGGGAGCAGATACGATGGTAAATAATAGTGTTGATCATTTTCCTCAGTGATCCATCCGGTCTTGTGTTTCTTTCCTCCAATCAGGATAGGGTCAGCTATGTGGCTTCATAGTTGTCCACCCCATCCTCTTCTGGAAGTCACACTGTGGTTGCTTAAAAACAAATAACAATGAATTTTTTTCTATTCTTCCTCTCTGCTCCAGAAGAACAAACCTATTAATTTTGCTCCTCGATCTAATTTTCCTTAAAACTGGGTATGTAAAGGGTTAAATAACAAACAAAAAACTCCAGAGTCCAACTCAGCAGATCGGTTTACAGAAACTGGTATACTGGTTTCCCTCCTATAAATACCCTACCCCTGCCCTATGCCTTCAAGATTCTACTGTTAGAGATTATTTTGTTTGACTTTAGAGATTTTTTTTTTTAAGATTTTATTTATTTATTTAACAGAGAGAGAACACAAGCAGGCAGAGAGGCAGAGAGAGGAGCAGGCTCCCTGCGGAGCAAGGAGCCCGATGCTCGATGCTCGACTGGATCCCAAGACGCTGGGATCATGACCTGAGCCAAAGGCAGCTGCTTAACCAACTGAGCCACCCAGGCGTCCCTAGAGATTTTTTTTTTTAAAGAAGCATATGCCCTCTGGAAGATTGTTTATCAGCTACTAGCATCTTGTGAATTAGATGATCAGATCATTGAGACAGGGAATTTTGATTTTTAGCAGGGTACTAATAAGGGGATGTCTCGATGACCAATGTAAGCAGCCTAAAGGCCCCAAATGCCTTAGTTGGAGGGCCTTAGGGAAAGGGAGAGAAATGCAGAAAGATGAAATACCTTACAGAAAAGAAGTGGGAGGGGAAAACAGGATGAAAATAGGAGAGGGAAAGGACAGGGCAGCCGACTTCGTCTTGGGGGGCGGGGCGGGGGGGGGGCTCTGCCTTTTGCCCTCCTCCTCCCGCCCCGCCCATTTGCCCTGAGCAATCAGATCCTGTCTCACAGCATTGGTGTCTGGGCTGAAGAGCCTCAGAGCTCCAGCCTTGGTCTCCCTCACAAGCCCTCCCCCTCCTCACTGACTGCCTGCTGGACAGTCCCACCTGATGTCCCCACTCCCCTGACCCCAGGCATCCCTGTCTTCCCCATTCAGCCGAGGTGTTGCTGGTCTCCCGTCATTGTACCAGGAAGCCCACAGTCCTACCTGGAACCATCCTCCTTTCCTCCCCACTCCCCAAGAACCACTCCAGTCGTGCGGATTCTGCCCCTTCCTCTCCCATCCGGAGGGCTTTCCTCCCTTCCGGCATTTACCCCCTACCCGGGGTGACTCCCTCACTATCTCTGCCTTAAATCTCTGAGTCCAGTCTTGCAGGCCACCCCCAGCCTGATCGTCACCGTCGCCCCCTGCCCACGAGGCTTCCCGAGCTCCCTGGTAACTTCGGCAAACCCTAAACTATCTGGCTTGTTGCTCGAAGCAACTCAGTCCGGCCCAGCCTGGCCGCTTCGAGTGGGTTGAGAGGAGAGAGGAGGCAGGGGGCCGAGTTATCACTTAAATCCGCACCGCGGCCCCTGGCAAGGAGCCATCACCATCTTCATTTTTCATGGGAAGAAACTCCACTCTGGATTAAGTTATTCAAGGTCAGTCAGAAAAGGGAAGAGCTGGGATTTCAGCCTAAGCCCGTCTGACCCCTGAGCCCAAACGCTTCACCCTTGAGCTCCAGGCCTCGCCCTCCCGGTGCCCTCGGCGGACCAAGGGCGGGGGCGGCCCCTGGGAGCGTGGCGGGGGATGCGGGGGTGCAGGCCCCATCCCTGCGGCCGAACTGGAATCAGCATTTTAGTAGATTCCCCAGATGACTCTGGTGCCCCTTACGGTTTGACATTTTAGGGGAGAAAAAAGTGTTCCTTGACCCTCTTAGGGCTGGATCCCAAAATCAAACGGACAAAGATTAATGAGACAAACGCACAGGGATTTGAACTCGTGGCCTCTGTGCTGGGAGAGGCGTGTTCCAGGGAGAGGCCGGCAGTTAGGGAAGGAGGCACTGGACAGAAGGCGCGCGTGAGGCACCCTCCTTCTAGAGACAAGAGATCAGGAAGCCAACAGGCTGCCTGGTTTTACTGGGAAGAAACCAAGCCCACGTCCCTAGACCGAGATACAGCCGGGCCTGCTGCCTCTGGGAGCCGGCCCGTGTCCCCACTGGGAGCACCAAGAGCCCCCAGGCCCTTTGATGGCCCTGCACAGAGCTTCCTGCCCTGAGTCCCCAAAATGGGCTTGTGCTTCCTCGACAAGCCTGGGTTTGTAACAAGCGTGGCCTCTGTCCCGGGCAGACCCGGCCCCCTGGGCCTCTCAGAAACGTTGGAGGAAGGGACAGGCTCTGGGGCTGTGCGGCCCCAGCTGCTCCGAGATGCTCTTTCCTCACTCCCTTCAAACACAAATGGCCGGTGCTCCTGGTCTGGGGACAGTGATGAAGGAGGCTGCCGGGAGAGCGTAGGGCATGTCCCACGGGCATCTTGGGAAGGAGCGTGCTCACGGCCCCACTGGGCAGAGGGTGGAGTGGCCGAAGGGGGAAGGAGGATGGGTTTCAGTCCCAGGCTTGGAGACCTGAGACAGAGAAGACCACCGCTGAGAGCTGTGCCATTGAGAGCACTAGCTCTGGCTGGCGTCCAGGGCCCGACACCCCCTCCCAGGCGTGGGCAGAGAGGAGATGAGGAGACGCCAGGCCAACCCAGCGAGACTGAACGCGGAGGGCCTGGCCCTGCAGCCGCAGGCCAGGTGTGCGGCCCTCCGCACGGCAGGTGGGAGGCTAGGGGTGCGCAGCGGCCCATGAGGCGGGCGAGGGGTGATGCGAACCAGTTACCGGGTAGCCTGTCCTCCTACAGCATGCCCCTGGGCTTCTCCAAGACAGCATCCGTTTCCTTGTACCGGTGTCACCCCGGACCCAAATCTCTGCTCCTTCCTCCTCCTGGCACAGCCGCCCCGCATCCCCTCCCAACCAAATTCCCGGAGAGCCGCTTTTCTTGCAGCTGTAAAGCTCTTTGTGTGATTCAAGTAATTCCCACTAAAGTAATTCATTCTTTTCTGAATGACCCACGGGCTTGATCCTTCCACGATGCATTCGCATTTCAGCCGGAGAGTTTGTACAAGCAGAATTAAGCATTAATTGGGAGGATGAGGGGACAATTATTTTTGGGGGGTGGACTTTCCCAGGCCCTTCGCTGCCCTCCCCTCAGCTCCTCCTCCCGGCAGTGCCCACTCCCTGCACCAGGCAGGGAGGGGTGAGGCTGGAATGTGGAAGGAAAGATCCCTGGGGCGAGAGGAAGGTGGAAACAACATTGGATCCCAGAGTGTTCAGTATCTTGTGCACTGATAGTTTTTATGGTGGGACCTACAAGAGTCAGCTTTTCATTTTCCCAGGGCTTGTTCTACTATCGCTGATTTCCTAACACCATCATTTCACAGCCCCCAAAGACAAAGAAAGAGGTCATGTCAGACAGCCTTCTATGTGGAATAGATCCAGCTTTCTAAAAATGTGCCACATTGTTCTCAGTCTCTCATTTTGCCACAGACTGGTGGACACCTCGTGGGGTGGGGTGGGGACCACGCACGGCCTGGCTGATCCCCTAGGACCCCCCCCCGCCCCCCCCTGAAACACCACCACCACCCTGCATTAAAGATGCATTTTCGAATGTTAATAATTAATGGTAATGTTAATTTATCACCGTTTCACATAACATTCTATAATGGAAATGGCCCCAGGGGACGGGAGGGTAGCAGAGATTGAGGAGCGGAGAATAAAAGAAGTGAGATGTCATTGGGGGGGGCGGGTAGGAGGAACAAGCACTCCTCAAGCTGTATCTGTCTTCCCGGGACACTGGGGAGGCTCTTGGGCTGCAGGAAGCAGGTTTATAGTCCTGCCCCGGAGTGTGTGTGTGTGTGTGTGTGTGTGTGTGTGTGTGTGTCCATCCAGGGGTAGCACCTGACCGTTAGGTGAGCTCCCAGCCCTCAAAGTGCCCCTCCACCGCCTGGCTTCATGCTCGCACCTGCCGCCGTGCTTGACCCCCCAAGCAAAGGATGCGAAGTACAAAGGGCAAAGGTGTAGAACGCAGGCAGGTCATGGGAGACGGCCACCCCGGGGCCGCCCAGCTGGGAACCTTCTGCTTCCCAGCCTGGGTTTGGTCCCTTACAAGCTGCCTTGGCCTGGTTCCCAGGGCCCCCCAACCTGCCTGGGAGTCCACGCTCACGCTCACGGGTTTTTCTTGCTGTTCTAGGTGTGTGTGGCTGCTGCGGAGCTCTACGCCCCAGGTACAAAAGGCTGGTTGACAACATCTTCCCAGAGGATCCCGAGGTGGGTCACTCCTCCGCCTGGCATCGCCTCCCACCGTCTCACCCCGTCCAGGGCTTGGGAGGGGGGAGGCGGGGCTGCCGGGCCCCTCGCCCGTGGGCCCGCTCAGACTCTGGTCAGTGGGGAGCGGCCGCCAGGGGCCTGCAGGCCATGGAGATTTGGATCTGAGCGCTTTCCTTCTCGGGCTTTGGCTCTGCAGCCCGTGTCTTCTCCGTGGCTCCCTCTGGCACCTGCCAGGGGTCTGCGCGTGCGCTCGAGGGAGGCCCGGCTTGCCGGCTTCCTGGCCACCGCCCCCCCTCCCTCAGGGGGCATTGCGGGTTGTGTGGTTTTGGAAATATCAGGATCTGATATTCTTGACTAGCTCTCTGGAAATCAATGACATCTTCCTGATGGACCGCTGAAGGGCCACATTTCCAGCATCCTCTGGAGAATTCCCTAATTGCTGCTGAAGTGCCTTCTCTTCCTGTTCATGTCTTAGGGCTGGATTTCCAGCACATTTGAAGTCTGAGTTGCTTTCACTGAAGCTTTGTTATTCACACACACACACACACACACACACATACACATATACACACACACACACATGTGCATATATATACATTTGTGTCTATATACATGTACACTGGTATCCACATATATACATACATAATACATACATTTATACCATTATTCTAATTTATAGCTGGCACACTCTGGGCTAAGTTGTGAGTTCCTGGGAGGCAGAAACCATGTTTTAATCATTTAGGTATCCCTGACCCCAAATGGGTGGTTCGTCACAAACAAAATGGCACTGGGCAAAATTATGATTAAATCGACATATTATTTACCTTTAGACTTGAACCCTTCTAGCCATGGAATGGTCACGGTGAGACACGATGGTCTGTCTTTTACAGGATGGCCTGGTGAAGACCAACATGGAGAAGCTGACCTTCTACGCCCTCTCAGCTCCAGAGAAGCTGGACCGAATTGGCGCCTACCTCTCTGAGAGGCTCATTCGTGATGTGGGTCGTCATCGATATGGGTAAGAGTGTGAGACAATGAGAGAGATACTTTCAGAAGCGGTGTTATATTTTTAGGGCAAAACATAGGGTCCTTTTATGAAAATGGTAGTAGACTTTGTCATTGAACAGACTGGAAAAACAGGGACGGGGCCTGAGGGACGGGTGCATGTGTTCTTCCAATGGCAGGTAAAATTTGATGCTGTTGCCAAGATGTGGGAAGAAGGGCATGTTGGCTTCCCAGGAGCACCTCTGTTAGCATCCATTTTCCCCTGGTGTCTCTGTCCAGAAGCCCTCACCCACAGTCTAGGGCCTTCAAAAGTTGGTCTAGTCCAAAATCTGCCATTATTCTCATCAAACCAAGCAACTTACAGTCTTAAAATGGTGGGGGGGGGGGCACCTGGGTAGTTCAATCAGTTGATTCTTGATTTCAGCTCAGGTCATGATCTCAGGATTGTGAGATCAAGCCTCATGTTGGGCTCCGTGCTGAATATGGAGCCTGCTTGGGGCCCTCTCTCTCTTCCTCTCCCTCTGCCCCACCCAGCCCCCCAATCTCTAATTAAAAAAAAAATCAAACAATAAATATTAAAAAAAAAAAAGCAGGGAGGAGCGATCTATATTCTAGTGAGAAGGCAAGGTTAGGGGTAATTTGTCCATTAAAAACTTAAATGAAGTATTAATCAATCTGAGAGGGAAGGACTGCCTATGTTTAGTAATGAAAATTAAATGAAAATGACTGATCAATAGGCTTACCTGTTTAAAAATTTAAGTATTTTGATGTCAAAAAAGAAACCACCAAAATTTAAACGACAACCAGAAGAAGTATTTTGGAAGAATAAGACAAAGGATTCAAACTCATCTATTATTTGCGTATAACCAATGATGGGGCTAGAGTGGGGAAACTGAGTCACTAAAAACTGAAACCAGGGCCCCAAGTAACCAACTCACAGAAAGAGGAAGGAGGAATAATAATGGTCAATAAACTTGTAACCAAAGATGTGGCTTGAAGTACTAAGATACCATCTTCACTTAGCAAATTGATGAAAAAAAGTATTTCCAGTGCTAACCAAGGAATGGCAACATGAGGGGCACTTTCATACTTTTCTAGAAAAAGTGTAAATTGATTGAAACTTTTTAGACTACAATTTTGAAATATAGGTCAAATCTTCAAAAACATGTATGCCCTTTGATCCAGTAAATTCTTTGTCTATTCTTCTATCCCAAGAAATCAATCTTAAATATAAACTAGCTTTACACACAGAGATGTTCATTATGGCGTTTTTATAATCATGAAATAGTAGAAATTAATGTCCAATAGGAAGGGAGTTTAGTGAATTATAATGTTTCTCACTTGGTGAAATATTATCTGTTCAATAGAAATGATGTTTATAAACATGCTTCTCCCATAATAATGAAAATGCCTAAGTAAATGAAAAATAGAATATATAATTACAAACGCAGTGTTTTACAATCAAGTTAAAAAACAAGCAATAAATACCAATGCCTAGAAAATATAGTAAAAACAAATATGCCAAAAATGCTAAGGGTGCTCATTTTCTGAGCAGTGTGGTTGGGTTTTTGTGTGTGCAGACCGACCTGCTGTGTTTGCTGCCCTACCCACACCACAGTTTGGAGCAAAGTTGAATATAAGGAAACGCAAAGACCTCCCTGGTGGCATTGCTGATGGGATGGAGGGCGGGGTAGATCTAGGACAATTGTTCCGAAGTCCCTTTGCTTCTGATCTCCATCCTCCATCCTCTGCTTTCCTCTGCTTCTTCCTTTCTCCTGCTGCAGACTCCAGATTATGGCAATATTAGCAATTCTCTCCCTGCTTTTTCTCTCCTGTTCTGGTCTTTCCAAAGGAGTACTGCTAGCTATGACCTTCCGAACACAGAACTGGCTCCTTTAGAATAAAATCCAAGCTCCTCAGCTTGGCTTCTACAACCTGCCCCTAACTCACCAGGCTCCCCCAGCCGTGCCCCCCATACCTGCCATGCCTGCTCTGTTCCCACTCCAGTCATCCTCGGCTCTCTGGCCTCATGCCCCTGGGACAGGGCTCTCTCCCCTCAACCCCTGTCATGGGCCCTGGCCACCGCCCATCAGCACTATCGCCTGCCAAGCTCCCTTCTTCCCGGTGAGGAAGCTAGAGCGAGCACTGGCATGAAAACATTTGCCTTGTGCTGATAGGAGGGTCTAGATCTCCCACCTCTGCAGGACCCACCCGCAACTCTGGAATCAGGTTCTCCCTAGGAGTGGCAGCAGGACCAGAAATAATACATTTCTATCATCGTTTTATAAAATAAAATCAGGTTACATACTCCATACAAATAGACTCTACGTGCTGATTACATAAATCACCTTGACATGTTGTAAAGGATGGTCAAGCAAATTGAACCCAAAACTAATATGCAGTAACATTAAACATTTAATACTAATATCGTCTGCCCCCTCGGCAGTGATGGTTCTCTCGATAAAAATGTCCTATAGCCAGCAGAGCCAATTAGAATCATTCCGCTGCCCTTAGAACTGCAATTCAAAATTGGTATCGTTCCGTTAAAAACAGTTGTTGCAGCCGCTAAGTGTTTAAAGCCGGGAAGGCCTCACTGGAAGCTTTGATAAGCGTAAACATTTGGAGAAGAAAAATCTGTTAGATCTGATCTCCCGCTCTCTCTCCCTGCCTGCCCCATCTTGCCTGCCCAGCGCTATGTACATCGTTATTATCTTCCTTGTCATTAGTAGCTTCCTGATGGCAGCTTTGGAAGTGCAAATATTCGCCTACAGACAATCTGAGGGGCTGTGTCTCTCTGGATCATGCAGGGGTCTGTATTTATGGTTTAACTATATGGACATGAACCTCCATGGTTGGCCTCAGGGGCAGAACCCTCCTCTTCGGCTCCCTTGCCTCCCGGCCTTGTCACCCCACTCCAGTTGTGTGGGAACTCTGCCTTTATCATCAGGGATGGTGGCCAAATGTGAGCAGAGAGAGGCTAAGCTGTGAATTCTGAGCTCCAGTTCTTCGACGTGAACTATGATGGGCAGAGATGTGCAGAGCCGCAAAAAGTGAGATTTCCTCCTATTTTTCTCCTCTGTACATGTTCCTTCCGGTGCAGCCCAATGGCTAGAACAGCCCTGGAAACCGGAGAGGGGGTTCATCCCTCCCTCCCTTGGCTGAGATCAGGCCCTGCGTCCGAGTTCCTAAGACCCAGAGGTTTCTGTCCCGGAGGGGGGCTGAGCAAGTACATTCCAACTGCCTAGAACAAGAGGTTCTTTGTCAAGGCGGCTGACCTTTGAGTGATTCTTGGGCAGCGACTGGCCTCGCTGAATCTGCTCTCTCCTGCCTGCTGGTCTTCATCTCTGACTCTGCCTTTCCTCTCCAAGCCCCCGCCCCCCACTGTTCCCGGACTCTGTGCACCTGCTCCTCCTTTCCTGGGGCTCAGGGCCTCCTGACTGAGCTCAAGGTTTTCAAGCAGAAGCAGCTGCCTATTCTAGACTTCAGTAGGAGACACTTCTTGCCTCGTTCCCTGTGTATTTTCCTCAGTTGTTGTAACTCGCCTCCTGCCTTGGCCGTTCTCGCCGAGTTCCTGTAGTCACCACCTGTCGAGTACCCTCTCCCGGTGCCCGTTGCTGCCCGCGAACCCAATTCTATCCTAGACTCCTTGAGTTCTGCCTTCCTCACCTGCCGGGAAGCCCTACCGGTCCATCCAGGACCCTTGGTTGTCACCTGCTGCTGTGGTCTACACCTGCCTGTGCCCTTCCCCCTCAGGCCCTGTGGCGGGTAGTCCTCACCAGCTCCTTCCGGCCTCACCCAGATCCCCAGATGCATCACTACGCTGGACTCCTTCCGGGACCCCGAGCCCAGACCAGATTTCTGCTGAGACCGACCCATCTGGCCCTGGTCCTGCTGAGTAGCCATCATCCTGAGAAGCCCACGCTCTATTCTTTTTGAGAGTTTGGGTCCAACTACAGGACCCAACCGGGAAGGTTACCGTAAGGTGGGATCAACGCAGACAGCTTCTGATCTTCTGAGATACTTGGAAAAATTCAAGTTCATAATTACAACCCTTCCATCCTTCATGTCGGGGCCCGACATAGGGAACAAAGAAGAGCATATTCAAAGAACTAGGCTTTAAACTTCTGGACTTTTTCAGTTTCTCTTTCTACCCTAATTCTGACTTCCCCTCAGAATTTCCACTCCTGGTTAGTAGCCAGTTGCTTTTTATTTTATTTTATTTTTTTATTCATTCAATCATTTTGTCAGCAAAGGACTGTTTTTCCTTTTCAGGACTTTCTGGGAATTTTTTACCGGAAAAGGAAAAGCAGTGATCTGAACTCTGGAATTTGGGAAGCCTTCTAGTTTCTTCTCTTATCAAACCGCGCCCCGCCTCTTCCTTTCCCTTGTCTAAACTCTGTGAACCAAGGGTGAAGCCCTTCACATGTAAGATGCTGGGATGGGTCACGAGAGAAGAGAATTCCACCCTGCCTGTCCCCGTCTCCCACCAGCCGCCATGTTTGGTTGCCCGAATGGGGCCTGGTTCGTCTGCAAGGAAAGTGTGTCTCCTTTGGAAGGGCCCCAGCAGGGACACTTCCCCACGCACACGTGACTCGGTCTGCCTCACTGGCCGGCACAGCCGACCTGAAACACACAGGGACTGTCTGCAAGGCATGGCAGGTTTCCTGGACTGTGACGGTGATGGCCTCTGAAGAGCAGGACTGTCGCGAGCCGGAAATGGCCGGCACCACTCCCCCACTCCCCCCACCCCCCAGCAGGGACTGGGGGCTCCTGTTCGCTCCAGGAGCTCAGAGCCCCAGGGCTGGCTTCGGATTTGAAAGACATTCTGTAGACAAGAGCATGACCTGATCCACTTGTAACCACGCCCACAGATGACTATTTAATAGTGCTTAATAATAGTAAATAATAATTTAATAATAGTGGACTCAGTTCACCAACCATTTTTTAAAAATGGGCAGGAAAATTTCAGGGTAGGGAGGCTGCTTTTCTCATGATTGTTCAGTATAAAAGTTAGCTCAAGAGTACCTAAGAAATGGTATCTGATGTCTTTAAAAAAAAGAACATTAAGGAGACGCCGTGACGGCTGTTACTTTATGGGTTTGGATTTGCAAGGCTGGCTCCTGTGCGAGGCGGTTTGGACACACGTCTGAGACCGAACAGCTGCCCCAAGAGCCATTGTGCAGCCTTGAGTTGTGGCCTTGTGGTAACCCCAGAAATCACCCTGTAGTCATACATTTCATCTATTTCTTTTTATTTCACCAAACTTGATTTTTAAAAACGAAGATAAGCAACTAGCTAATCAAAGGCTTTTAAAATATCTGCCTAACATTCAAAGCTGGGTATGACTGGGACTGAGGCATAAAGAACAGATCTCTAAATTCATTCTTTACTCTATGTCCGGCACGTGCGCCTGGCTTTCGAGCATCAGGCAGCTTTCACACTCCCAGACTCGCGCTGTCAGCTCTACCGTAATCTGGAAGGCAGATCCTCTGCTACTTGCTTTCGACTTGGAGGCACTAACCTGATTCCTCCGCACCCCTGCTAGGTTTGGGGGTTCTCTGCCCACTTGACCCGTCCTGCATTTCCGTGTATCAGGAAGGACTCTTCTGGTCCACATGGTTTGGCTTAACAAGTAGAAGGATCGACACCCTGGGCACATGGGTCCACTCATGAGTCCCTGGAGCCTTGGGATGCTCTCCCCCTCACAGGCTACACACCCTTCCAGCTCTTTTCTCCCTCCTACAAGGTCAGTCACTGATTTGCTTTGGATTGCTCAGGATTCACTTTCATTTGCACCATTGGGTCTCCGAAGCGCTCCTAGACGTTATTAATGGGTATCTGTGTTATTTGTGTAAAAATACAGTAGCTCCAGCAATACGGAAGGGGTTTTGCTCTCTCTCATGCGACCGTCCAGCCTGGCGGTGGGGGCTCTGCTCCGTGAGGGTGTCTGGGGACTCCAGTGGCTGCCACTCCTCAGCCTCAGGAGGAAGGGAGGAGAGGACATGGAGGCCAAGCCTGTCGTCTAAGCCAATGATGCTGACATTGTTCACCTCGCTTTCCCTCGTTTTAATGGCAGCATTTTCGCCACGTGGCCTCAGCCCGCGGCAAGAGGGCCTGGGAACTGATCCCCGTGAGCAGCCACAAGCTCAGCTAAAATTCCAAATTACGAGGACAAGGGGGGAAAGAGATTCCAGGGAGACGTCTAGCGTTCTGCCTCAGAAACCTAACTCCCTAGAAAAAATGACAGAGGTTTCAACTAGAATGATATTGGATAGATTTGCAGCAACTTCTTCATTGGAAAGTAAACGATGACCTCTTCTAATGAACGTCTTCTCTGTTTTCTTTTTCTTTTTCTTTTTTTAAAGAGAGAGGGAGTGGGGGGTGGGGCAGAGGCAGAGGGGGAGAGAGAGAATCTTAAGCAGGCTCCACGCTCAGCACGGAGCCCAATATGGGCTCAATCTCACAACCCTGAGATCCTGATCTGAGCTGAAATCAAGAGTCAGAGACTCAACCGACTAAGCCACCCAGGCACCCCTCCTCTGTTTTCTTTAGTGCCCAAGCGCCTTGTAAGTGGGGCCTGTACCCTTCATGATGTACCTTACCTGACCACATGCTCGTGTGCCCACCTTGGGACACACGTCGGGTTTGGGCTTGGACCTGCCCTCCTAATTCTCAAGAGGAATTTGATTCATGGCATTTTTTTCTTGGGGTTCAAGAGAGGTGTTGAAGAAGACAGCCACCAGCCAGGATCATCAGGAGTTCTCCTGCAAACGCTAGTTTGGGAAGGATTGGGTATTTTTAGCATGGAGAAGAGAAGAGCAAGAAAAATGGGATTGCTCTTTTCAAGTGGTTGAAGGGTGAGCAGGTAGAAATATGAAGCTTGAAATAGCTTGAAATATGAAGCAGTTTTTATTTAGTTGTCAGGAAATGGGATGAGCTGACCTACCTAGTATGTTCATCATTGGGTGCTACATATTTCCAGTTTCTGAAAGTATTCACTCAGGTTTTAGACTTTAGATGGAATAAGAAGTTAGGGCCTCAGAATCATCTTCATTAGGAATAAGTAATAATTTTATCCTGTGTGTATCTTATCCTCTGTGAGGTACAGATGCTCTCTAGGTATGGAATGTGTCACCTAAATATGGTAATACCATCAGCCGTGTTGTGTGATGATCATAGGGCTTCTCGGTCTTCAAATGCAATGCCTGCAGATTTTATATTCCTTAACCTCGGCAGCTGACAGGTCCTCGGGCCCATCTCAGATTTTTCATACACGTTCTTCCTAAAGTTCTTCTCTTCCTCCCCACGAGAGTCATCTCTCCTTTGGAACTCTGTGGGACGTCCTGCATGATCTTCTCGTAGCATTTCTTATCTTCCCTTTACAGGAGATATCTGTGTGTTTATCTTGTCCATCCAACTCTAAGCTCCTCAAGTTGAAGGACTTCTTCCCCCTACACCCCTGCACTAAGACGGACTGTTTCCCCTGTGGGTGCTCAACAGATATTTCTTGACCTCAGATCGAGTAATTCTTTGATATCCCTGGGTTTGGGTTCAGAATTTGCTCTTCTGAGCATCAGTTCTTTCCACTTGTATCGACTCATGAGATGGTACAGCTCGCCCGTCCTCATGTTCGTCATCTGTTGAATAAGCAGCTGGAGAGAGCTGGTCTCTGGGCTCCTTTCGGGGACTGGTTCCTGCTGATTCTTGGTGCTAGGCTGCAGTGGGCACTGGTTGGAAGGGCTGTCCAGACATTGGCAGCCTATCGGAAGAGCCTCTTACCCAGATGCTGGCCAGGTGGTCACTGTGCTGGCTGTCCCAGTCATGCAGTGAGGTGGGACGGGCGTGAAACCCAGTGATGGTGCTGCTTTCCCCAGGTACGTGTGCATCGCCATGGAGGCACTGGACCAGTTGCTCATGGCCTGCCATTGCCAGAGCATCAACCTCTTTGTGGAGAGTTTCCTCAAGATGGTGGCCAAGCTGCTGGAGTCAGAGAAGCCCAACCTGCAGATCCTCGGCACCAACTCGGTAAGGAGCCGCCCGGGGGCTGGGGAGTGGGGATTGGGGAGGACCAGGGAGGGGGGCATGGAGGACGTCTGGGTCAGCCTTGCCGTAATCCATTCCTATTTGGTTTGTGACCCTAAGTATAACTCACCTCTTATCTTCGTGTCCCTCTTTGCGTGAATAAAGGGCTATCTGGTTTTTTAATTTAAATAAATATATAATAAACAGAATCAATGTTAAAGATAAAGTTCACATCGTAAAGCCCGTGATTCAGTGGTTTTTAACGTGTTCACGAGGTGATGCAACCACCGCCACGATCTACCGTATTTACCTTTAGACTGGTGATCTTCAAACGTTTTTTTAGTCATGGATTTTTTTTTTTTCCGCTGAAATAATTTTAAGTGGAGCTCTGATGGATATAAAAGCAGATGGAAAGGGAGCCATTCTTTGAGGGCAGGGGGTGTCCCGTGCCCTCACAGCTTGGCCCTTGATTCCATGGGGCCCACTCCGAAAGCTGTTGGATGGTGGCATCAGCTAAGTGGGAAGATCACGGGGAAGCAGGCAATGGGGCTTCTGGCTCAGTTCTGCCCTTGCCCCACGGGCCGACCTGGAGTGGGCTCTCTTTCATGGACCCGTCTTTCCATCCATACGGTGAGCCGACTGAACCTGGTCCAGGCTCTGTACTGCTGTTCGTAAAGGTTATGGTTTGGAGGGATATCAAAGGTGATGTGTCAAAAACTCCCCACTTCGTATTTATCTATATATCCTCGAATACCCTGGTGGCTTTCTTCAATGTCTCGCCCTCGGTCCTCCTCCCACCCCTTCCGGGCACCCTTTCAGCTCCAGGCCTTCCAGCGGCTTCGCCTTAAAAGCCCTGATCTGCAACCATTTTACAGCTATCACAAAAGACAAGGCAAAGGTGTGTGCCCTCTTCGCCTTCCCAGCCTGGCTTTTCTGAATTTTTATTGCACAGATCACAGCCGCTTTCCTGTCCTACCTGAGTTGAGTTCACCAGAAGAAGACAGTCTTTAAATTTTAATTTTCGGGCCCCAAAGTAGCAACTATGGCCTTCCCTTCCTCTCCCTGGAAGCCGGCTGCCTTTGACAAATTACATATACAGTAGCTGAGGGTGAAGTCTTTTGTCAGGTTGCCCTGGCAACAGCTTCCGATACTGTTTCATTCGTCCTGTTTGAGATAACTGTAGTCTAGGAGAGAACATCTGAATGGAAAATAAGCCAGCCATCATGCACCCAGAGGGCCTCTCCCCGTGGGGGACGCAGAAGCAGGCGGCTGCCCGGGCTACCCTTCCCCACAGCCACACCTGGCCTGGGGTAGGTGTTTTGTGGGCTCCAGCCTTGCAAATTTCCTAGATTCCCCATGACAGCAGAAGTGAGTCAGCTCATGATTCCAGTGCTGCATACGATGAAGGTTATATAAGGACAGGTGACTGTGAGTTAAGTGTAGTCACATAATTGCAATAGATTCAAAGTCCAGCTTGAGAGGCAGCTTTTGCTGGCGGCGCCCCTCACCCATTTGCTCCTTCCAGCTCTCAAAGCCTGGGACCTGCACCAGCCTCTGCGAGGACCGAGTTCCTTTGCTCCTCATCATCTTAGAACTGCCAGCCTACCAGCACTTGATGTCGTCCTAGAGAGTCTAGCCTAGGAGTTTCAACTGGTTTTCATGGGGCTTTGAGGCCTCTTGGGAGCAAAGGAGGACCCAGGAGGAGGAGGACTAGAAGGGTTCTATCTGGAAGTTTGCAACTTTTCATCTGGATAAAGGGTTTTGCTGCTAGGAAATTAACAGAAAGCCCTGGAAGGAGGGGGAAAGAGAAAGAAAGAGAAAAGGAAGCTTCCCATGTGATGCTAGCAGCAGATTTGGGGACCCCTGAAGCACTGCAGCCTTAAACCTATGCAAGGTTCCTCCCTCCCTCCCTTCTTCCTTTCTTCATCTCTAAGAGCTGTTCATCCAGCTTGTACTTGATCACCATAAGGATGACATTGTGTTGAGACTTGTCACAAAATCCAAATTTGCTAATACCAGTCCTGCACATTGCATGCAGTAAAGTGTGATTTTTGAAATGTAAGTGATGCTTTCAAGCCCTTAAGAAGAATATCCAAGTTTTGGAGGACGACAAGTGCCAGGAAAATCTGAGAACGTGGGGAGCCAGGGCCAGCTGAGCTCACTTTACTTGTTCAGGGATTTGCATGTGTGCACCTGCCTCATTGCCTGGTGGGTCCAAATGTGTGTCTCAGGGACAGGGAAGTGACCATGTGTCCTGACCTTTTGAGATCACTCGCTGATGATGAACTGAAAATATTAAAGCTGAAAATGCCAAGGTCCCCTAGGTGACTAATTCAATGTATTAGCCTAATGTATACAAATAGTGAACTCTTAAAAAGATTCATGGATTATGGTTTGCACTTTGGTCCCTACATCACAACATATACAAAAATTAGAGAAGTGCTTCCAAAAACCGTTCAGACGTGTAGGGCAGGGACTCTGCAGATACGTGCTGCATAATTTTATTTGGGCTTTCACGGTGGCTCCTTAGTCCATTTTTTTGGCCACTGTCCTCACTCACCTTCTCAGTGGTCTCTACCAACCTTCCTTTTTTCTCCTCCAATCCCCTCCCATAGTGACTTCCTGGCTTCCTCGGGGTCCGAGGCAGCTTTGCCTTCTTCTGTCCCTGAGAAAACAGGTGGGGTTCCCTCAACTTCCCGTGTCCACCTTCCTCTCCAGAAGAGTCCCAGCTAGTCAGGAGCTTTCCTTCATCCATCCTCTCTCTCCTCCAGGTTCTCTATCCTTCCCCTTCTCTGATTCCTTCCCCCAGGCGACATGGAAATTCGAGTCTCTTCCAGTGTCAATATCAACAAAGTCAGTAAACAAACTCACGAGAAAGAAATATACAATTCTGCATCACTGAAAAATGCCTTTAGCGCACCTGACGATCACTCCCTGCTATTTTTTTTAATATTTAATACAAATCCAAATTTCCCTAATAGTCACCAAATTGTCTTTTATTGCTACCGTTCAGATTCGAATTCGGTAAAGATGATGCGTTCACGTTCTCTTCTGGGGCTCTTTGCCTGTCCCTAGCCCTCTCCCGCGCAGCTTTGCTTTTCCCGACGTCGACTTTTTGGAGAGACCAGGTTGGCTGCTTTGTGGGATGACGCACACATTCTGGATTTGCCTGGTTACTTGCTTGTGGCACCGTTTCTTTTGCTTCCCTGTCGCCTGTAATTCCTGCAAACTGGAATTATAACAGGAGCACAAATGTCTGGGGTCTCGGTTTTTTTATGGATGGTGTCCTAGCTTAAGGTGGTGTCGGTCAGCCAGCTCTCTCTATTTTAAAAGTACATTGTTGTCTTTGCCAGTAGAGATCTGTGGAAACTGGGCGAGTAACTCATTCCCCACCCACCTTTCCGTTGATGTTTCACCGTTGATAGCACTTCTCCTTGGTGACTGCACCTGCTTCCTCAGGCTCCCCGACTTCCCTGGCCCCAGCACCCCAGCTCTTCCCACCTGGTTCATCCTTCTTAGCTCCTGTGGCTGGCTGAGTAATGGTCCCCCAAGGATGTCCACGTTCTAATCCCTGGGACCCATCAATGGGACCTGAAATGACAAAGGGGCATTTGCATGTATGATCAGGTTGATGATCTTGAGATGAGAGGCTCTCCCGGATCTTCCGGGTGGGTCAGATGCTTACAGGCGGGAGGCAGGTGGGTCAGAGTCAGACAGACGGTGAGTGATGATGGAAGCAGAGGGAAAGAGAGAAAGGCTGCTGGCCTCGAAGACGGAGGAAGGGGGCCGTGAGCCAAAGGCTGTGGGTGGCTTCTGGAAGCTAGAAGGGACAAGGAAACGCTTCCCTTGAGCCTCCAGAGTGCACGCAGCCTTGCAGACCCATTTAAGACTTACGATCTCCAGAGCCTTAAGATAATAAACGTGTGTTGTTTTACGCCACTAAATTGTGGTAATTTATGACAGGAGCAATCGGAAACCAAGAGTTTCCTGTAGTGATTCTCTTCCTCTGCACGCCCCTGCAATGCCTGTGGTCTCCCCGGCCCCTGGTGCCCCATCGTCTCATTCTTTATGCTCCCCCAGGACCATTCATCAGCTCTTGCGGTTTTGACTGTCATCTATAGACTGGAAATGCTCCCCCATCCAACACTGGTGAGGAAACCACTGCTAGGAACCCACCAGCTACATAGAAGTAGGCTCTTTGAAGGCGGATCAAATCAGAGTTTCGAGGCCATGGGGGTCAGCAGCAGCAAAGCACAGGGATTCCAGAGCAGAGGCAGCTGGTGCTTGCCTGGGTCTCTGTTGACCGGGCCAGCACATGGTGCTGCTGGGGGCCGGAGGCATCCCCTTCTCGGGCAGCGAGGACCAGGCTTTCCCAAGAGACCTTAAAACCGCGTCGGTTTTGCAATGAATCTTGACAAAGAGAAGGCATTATGTGGGTAGACAGGAGAAGATGTCCAAGGTCTAGGGGTGCCTCGGCTGGCATTGGCAGGCTGTGATCACATCACAGTGGAACTTTCTCTGGCTTTAGTGGAAAGCACTCCCAGAAGTTGCTATTAACAAGAGGCAGCTGGAGGACTGGGCAGAGGGTGTTACTGTCCAACCCACGCAATGTACAGGACCTGCTTCCCAGCTAGGATTTGTCTCAGCGAAGCTGAGAAGCAGTTCCCTTTTCTCTGTGTTGGTGGAGGCCAACACAGCCAGCCGCCCTGCCGTCCTAGACCTAGCAGGGAGCTGGAGTTCTGTCTGTGCCCAGCATTTTATTTATTTATTTATTTGAAAGATTTTCTTTATTTCTCTGACAGAGAGAGAACAAGCACAAGTTGGGGGGGCAGCAGGCAGAGGCAGAGGGAGAAGCAGTCTCCTGCCGAGCAGGGAACCCGACGCAGGCTCGATCCCAGGACCCCAGGATCGTGACCTGAGCCGAAGACAGACGCTTAACTACTGAGCCACCCAGGCGCCCCTGTGTCCAGCATTTTAGACTGAGGTTCTGTCCTTGATGGCAGGAAGTTGTGCGGCTCAGAATGCTTCTGTACAAGAGGGAAAGGCTAACTTCTGTGTGGAGACACTCAGCTGGCCCAGAAGGGAGGCCAACCAGCTCAGCTTCCATTTTCCACACCAGGGAAGAGCTGTTTTTACACCGTCAATATTCGGAGATTGCTTTCCCTTTATTAACTCAGGCCCTTAGGAACCCTCAGGATTCCCATCACAGTGGCCTTGGGCCCGGGTTGGATGATCTGCCCCAGCGAGCCTGCCACCCTTTTTTGTGTATAAAGAGCTGAAACTTTGATCTTGAAAGGGTGGCCCTAGCAGTGCCCGGGGCCTTTGAAGGGTCACAGGTTCAGAGTCTTCAATTTGGGGGCGCCTGGGGGGCTCAGTCAGTTGAGAGTCTGCCTCCAGCTCGGGTCATGATCCCAGGGCCCTGGAATCGAGCCCCATGTGGGGGTCCTTGCTCAGCGGGGGAGTCTGCTTCTCCTTCTCCCTCTGCCCCTCCTCCATTCATGCTTTCTCTCTCTGTCTCACTTGCTCACTCACTCTCAAATAAATAAATAAAATCTTTTTAAAAAAAGGATCTTCAGTTTGTTGCTATGGAGAACTTCCTCATCGTTACTATATCTTAAAAAAAAAAATAAAACCAAAAACAAACCCAGATTTATTTCACAGTCTTATTCACTAGGCAAGTAGCATTTTAACAAAAGTTGATTGTAAGGTATGAATTAGCAATAATGGGAGCGAAGCAAACAGGAAGTTCCTGGTGTATCGTGGATTTAAAAAAAAAAATAGTGATGGGTCACACAGGTAAATTGGCCCAGTGAGAATCCAAAGAGTGCTCATACCAAGCCAAAAATGCTCTGGGGGGCGGGGTGTGGAAATATCACCCCCCTGTCAACTGGGATGGGCTACTCATACTCAAGCTACTGATGAGACAACTGCCTTTATTAGCCCCATTTTACAGATGAGGTAACTGAGGCACAAGAAACTTAAGTAACTTGCCCCAGATAAGCTTCGTAAGTAGAGGTTGTGGGACTGAGCGATGCGGTCTGTCTCCAGACCCCTTAGAACCATGACTCTGCCGTCTCTCATGAGAGGACTGGAGGCCTTCCTCACATGAAACCCTAGCGTTCCAACCCCATGTCTGCCAGGCCTTGGTGGACTTCCTCAGCAGGTATGGGGCCTTGACCAGGGCCCCCATGAAGCATCCCAATTTGACCTTCTAAACCGTGATTACCAGAGGTTCCTGTCAGCCCCTAGAAGCCTCAGGAGTAGCTTGGGGTGGGCTCTCAGGAGGTGTCCCTTGAGGACTCCACAGGCCAACGCTGCCCGACCAGGCCACTAGGGCCGGCGTGTCTGGGCAGTCATACTCTCAGACTCAAGGGAGGGAAGCTCCTTCTATCAAGCTGTCACACCAGGGGTTCCTAGGGATGCTCAGATATCCTGGTAACAAAAAGTTACCTATCGTACACGACCCCTAATGTAATAAACGGGGCACGCACCCTCTGACCGTCGAGCAGAGCAAGAGTCCCGGCAAACATGGAAATGGAATGGTTGACAGCTGACACCTTGAAGCTGAGCCCCCCCACCCCCCAGCTCCGTGCAGCCGTTCGGGGCCCCAGAGATGGAGCCAAGGCCAGGTCACCTATCCGGCCCTTGGTTTCACCCTGAACCCCTTCTGTTCGAAGGAAGTGGTCTTCAAAGGAGATGGCTGTCTACCCGGCCTTGCTGACCTCTGTTACCAGCATTTTCCCAGCGTCCTGCATAAGCCGTCTCCCTTCCAGCCTGACTGGGAACATTTCCAGGGCTACCGGTCCAACTTGCCAGTAAAGGGACGGAGGACATAGGGTCTGCAGACATGCTGCCCAGAACCTCCCAGGCGGAAGCTGTCTGAGGCTCTTCAGAATGCAGATACCTGGGCGCTGCTCCCCAGATAGTCGTGTTTACCAGTCCTGGCATGGTTCGGAAGTCAGCATTTTCCACAAGCTCCCAGGTCATTCCAAGGACCCATTAAAATTTAAAAACCAGGGCACCTGGGTGGCTCAGTCGTTTAAGCGGCTGCCCTCGGCTCAGGCCATGATCCCAAGGTCCAGGGATCAAGCCCTGCAGCAAGCTCACTGCCCAGCAAGGAGCCTGCTTCTCCCTCTCCCTCTGCCTGCTGCTTCCCCTACTTGTGCTCTCTCTGTCAAATAAATAAATAAAATCTTTAAGAAAAAGAAAACAAAATTTTAAAAACCTCTGGTAGAAGGCAACGAGCGTGAGAGTATCAGCATTCCAAAGTTGGAGGCCCAACTCCACCTGTCACAGCTCGTTGACCTGAAATAATTCACTTGCTGCCTTACAGCCTCAGTTTCCTTATCTTCACAATGGGAGCAACATAGATCCTGCAAAACTCATTGGTTTGCCAAAAATTATATCAGATAACACATTTCTTGGTAGGCTGAGAAATGGCCCCCCAAAGAGGTCGATGAGCCCATCCCTGGAGCCTGTGAACCTCACTTTACATGGAGACGGGGTCTCTGCAGATGTGAGTAAAGCTAAGGATCGTGATATGAGGAGGTTATGGTGAAGTAGCCCCGCAGGCCTTAAGTGCAGTCTCACGGGTCTTAGAGAGGAGAAGGAGATTTGACACAGGGGAGAAGACGGCCTGAAGACGGAGACAGAGGGGGGCATGATGCAGCCCCAAGGAACTCAGGATGTGTGAGATGCCCTAGAAATATTGCAGGTGCCTGGGAAATATTTAATGTTGTTATGACTTAGAATATAGGCGGTAGCTGCTGCTTTTGCATCCAGCTCCCATCACATCCCTCGGTAAAGATGGGCGGGGCCTGCTGTGGCTCCGCCTGGTACAGATTCCTTTCTATAAATAGCTTTTTCTAGGGCCCGTGCCTTTTGAACATTTTGAGGACGTCCCACAGAACCAAGTAC
Source organism: Nasua narica (assembly GCA_028533885.1). Lineage (NCBI taxonomy): Eukaryota > Metazoa > Chordata > Mammalia > Carnivora > Procyonidae > Nasua > Nasua narica. Next base: position 16,986,216 of record CM052811.1, read on the forward strand.
GAGTTAAATCGAAGCAGACGAGCTTCACCACAATCATACTGGAAATGCGTTTTTCTGGTGCACTGAGCAGAGTCGCGGACGTGCGCTCAACAGACCCCGGTGTAGTCGGCCGCTGCCCAAGCAGCACTCCTTCAATGATCTTGCGCTGCTGAATCCTGTAGGACCCATAAAAAGTTTGAGCCTGGGGGCGCTTGAGTGGCTCAGTCAGTTAAGCACTGGACTCTCGATTTTGGCTTGGGCCATGATTTCCTGGAGCCTGCTTAAGATTCTCTCTCTCTCTCTCTCTCTCCCCCTCCCTTTACCCCTCTCCCACCTCTTTTTTTTTTTTAAGATTTTTTATTTATTTATTAGAGAGAGAGAGAGAGACTGAGAATGAGAGGGAGAAGGTCAGAGGGAGAAGCAGACTTCCCGCAGAGCCGGGAGTCCGATATGGGACTCGATCCCGGAACTCCGGGATCATGACCTGAGCCGAAGGCAGTCCTTAACCAACTGAGCCACCCAGGCGCCCTCCCCTCTCCCACCTCTTAAAAAAAAAAGTTTAGGGACGCCTGTGTGGCTCAGTTGGTTGGGCAACTGCCTTTGGCTCAGGTCATGATCCCAGCGTCCTGGGATCGAGTCCCACATCGGGCTCCTTGCTCCGCGGGGAGCCTGCTCCTCTCTCTGCCTCTGCCTGCCTCTCTGCCTGCTTGTGTTCTCTCTCTGTTAAATGAATAAATAAAACCTTAAAAAAAAAAAAAGTTTAAGCCTCTTAGAAATAAGAACCTTGCTAATATTAAAACTTGGATTCACAGAGTTCCTGTTATTCCAGGGAGCTTTTCTTAATTATCTCTAATGTATTCACATTCCTAGGAGATGATGTGCGCATTTTAAAAGAGAAGAAAAGGAACGTACCGTCGGGTTTGCCCTTGGTCGTGCAGTGATGACTGCTGGCTATCCCATAGTCCCAACCCTCGTGCCCCTCGGGCGGTGTTCTGTCCCGTCCTCTTGCACTAAATGACGTCAGCCCCTGAATGGCGCCTGGGGGGCGTGGCCATCACCCCGCCCCCAACCTTGCAGTCCTCCCACCCTCAGCCTCCCGTTCCCTGGGGGGTGGCAACAACTAGTTTCCTTCTCTCCACACCCCAGGCATCACACTTGAGGTGTGTTGCCTGCACGGTCCCTGCTGCCCACCTGACTCCACCTCTGTGATCGCCCAGCCGGCCTGTGCTGGTGACATAAAAAGGACAAAGGTCACGCTGTCTAGTCCCCAAGCTGACGGACCAGACTGCAATCAGCCACCACCACCATGGTCACTGCAGTATTGTTCCCTGAGCTAGCCAAGCACCGTGCTAGTCACTCTGCACATGTCCCAGTGACCGCCCCGTGTCCTCTTGTCTCGACTTCACTGAGGAGGAGGCAGTGGCTCAGAAGTTTCACAACGTGTCCACAGTCACACAGAGGACAAGAGGCAGAGCGAGGAGGTGGCCATCCCAACTGTGGCCCTGGTCGTGTAGCGGGGGAGCATTGTCTACTTAAACGGAAGAACTCGCTTATCGAAAGCAAAATTTGAGAAGATTCAGACCTAAATTCCCAGGGAGGGAGGGGGCAGAGGAGTGAAAATCCAGGGACACAGACAGTCGCAGCGGAGGAGAATGAGGGCATTATCCAGTGCGGTCAGTCGCCCGGGCTGGACCTGTGGGCACCGATTCAGAAGAAACTAGAAAAAGGCTGCCCCTGGTTATAGATAAGGGATCCCCAGGCATGTTTTCTATTCCGCATTACCAGAGTGGCTGCCGCGGAATTTTCGGTTTTTAAAAAATCGATTGTAATCTCAATTCTAACCTTACGCCAGTAGGTACGAGTCGAAACATTTAGCAGCTTGGACAGCATGGGTAATGGCCAGTCTCAACAGCACTGGGCGCGAGGGATCGCTCAGGCTGTGCCCCTAGGCCGTGCCCCTGACCGGTCCGGCCTCCTCACGGCTTCAGGGCACTTAGAAGAGGAGGAAAGTCAAAGTTGAAAGTGCAGGGGAGGGGCACCTGGGTGGCTCAGTGGGTTAAAGCCTCTGCCTTTGGCTCTGGTCATGATCTCGGGGTCCTGGGATCGAGCTCTGCATCGGGCTCTCTGCTCAGCAGGGAGCCTGCTTCCCCCTCTCTCTCTGCCTGCCTCTCTGCCTACTTGTGATCTCCCTCTCTGTCAAATAAATAAAATCTTTAAAAAAAAAAAAAAAGTGCAGGGGAACCTGATGCCACGTTGCACAGAGATCAGGCATGAGAGAAGCATCCGTGTCCAGAGAGAGGGGTGGAAGATGGAAGGCCAGGTTGTCCGTCAGTGACCGGGCAGTGTTCCTCAAATGGGGGCCGTCCCCTCAGGTCTCCTGGGACCGACTACGCTACACGGTAAACCTCTGGGCCTCCTCCCAGAGTGACTCAGCATGTGTGGGGCCAGTGGTGGCAGTCCGTGTGGTCACCGAGGCCTGGAGCTCTGTTTACCAGGATCCGTCTCTCACTTGGAGAGACGGTGTGTGCAGACTGCTTGGGGTGGCACTCCTAAACCAGTGAACTTGCGGTCTGGGCCTTCATCCGCCTGACACACATCTGAGTCTATACCCAGTCAGTAAATGTTAGAGACGAAATCTTTGACTCTTTCTCCCTCTTTATTATGGTCTCTTTTTTTCAGTCTTGTTTTAATACTTTTAAATGCCTATTCTCTTGCATACACTCAGATTGTCTTATTTTAAGCTGCCTCATCATATGTGAAGTACATACAGTATAAAAAAAAATTAAGGGGCGCCTGGGTGGCTCAGTGGATTAAGTCTGCCTTCAGCTCAGGTCATGATCTCAGGGTCTTGGGAACGCCCCGCATCGGGGCTCCTTGCTCAGCAGGGAGTCTGCTTCTCCCTCCCCCTCTGCCCTGCCCTTCTCCTTCTCCCTGCTCTTGCATGTGCATCATCTCTCCCTCTCCCTCTCAAATGAATTTTTAAAAAATTAAGACCCTAAGTGAGTGATGACTGCAGTATTTATTTTACATGCAGGAAAACCAAACCATAAAAGAAGTTCAAGGTCTTGCTCAAAAGTCACACTGCCAGTGAGAGTAGATCTGCTGCAGGTCCCCTTTGAGTGGATGGACACCCTGACCACTCCAGGCCCCCACCGTGGGGAGGGAAGGGGGGCCCGGGATCATCCTGTCGGTAGGTACAGGGAGTGGTGAGCCCAAAGTTCGCTTGAGCCTTTGTATCAACCTACCTCTGTGTCCTAATCTTCGGGGGACTTAAGAAGTTCACGTAGCCAAAGGCTGACTTTATCGTTGTTTCTAGAATTCCTGAACTTATGTCTAATCGATGATCTTATGATCACATGGGTTGCCACTAGACCTCTTCTGCCGAACCCCATCAATAACGCAAGTGGCGTCCTTTGGATTTATTGCTGATATCAGAATATTCACTTCCAAATAGAGGTCTACGTTTGAGATGTTAACTTGGAAAGCAAGATCTCCTCGTCTGCTTTGTATGTTGAGATTCGTTCAGCCAGCAGAAAATAAATGTATGTTTCTCAGTGAAAGAATAATTAATGATGTTGGTGGAAGCTGCTAATTGTCAGCCGGAAAAAGTTAACAAATTTTGAGGAGTTAAATAGAGAAACAGATTGGCAATGGGTAATGAATATTATGAGTGCCTTACCAAGACGACTTTAGAAATAATAGCATATCCTTTTAGAACCAACGAATGTTTATAAAAATTAAATAACAATACAAGACAGAATCATGGAGAATAGATTTTATTATGAGTGTAATCTTTTGAGTTGTTTGCAAGTGCTACATTTATAACATTAAACAAAATAATCTATAAGAATTATACTTAATTTTTAGCAATTTAACTCTACTTAGTCCGTGATTCTTGCTTCTCTGTGGGATTCCACTGAAATTAAGTCCCTATTTAGAATTGCAAATGTGCAGCCCGGTGGCAGAAGGAATCCAGCAGCTGATAATACTGAGTCAGACTTGACACAACTGAACTGGCAAACTTTTTTTTTTTTTAACAGTTTGGGGTTTTTTTTAAGAATTTATTTATTTATTTGACAGACAGAGATCACAAGTCGGCAGAGAGGCAGGCAGAGAGAGAGGGAGAAGCAGGATCCCCGCTGAGCAGAGAGCCGGATGTGGGGCTCGGTCCCAGGACCCTGAGATCACGACCTGAGTTGTAGGCAGAGGCTTTAACCCACTGAGCCACCCAGGTGCCCCTGAACCAACAAATTTTAAAAATGTGCTCAAATTTTAAGCAATAGGGGCACCCAGGTGGCTCAGTCAGTTAGGCATCTACCTTGGGCTCAGGTCATGATCTTGGTGTCCTGGGATCGAGCCCCGCATCAGGGCTCCCTGCTCAGCAAGGAGTCTGCTTGTCCCTCCCTGCACACAGCCCCTGTGCTCTCTCTCTCTCTCAAGTGAATAAATCTTTAAAAATGAATGAATGAATTAATAATTTTAAATAATAAATGGAATTACATTTTTAAATCAAATTTCAGGTTTGTTCTTGTTTCCCAGAATTCATTCTAAGGTGTTGAGATACAGTTTGACCTTGGCTTTGGCTGTTCCAGTTCACCCCTGACTGCCTCTGGGCCTCTGTGTGTTTGGTGCAGCTCTCTGGGCATGGAAGGGGGCAGGAGCTTAAGGGAGTCCCCTTGGTGTCCTCACCTGTTCCATCCTCTGCTCACCTCAGCGGGGAAGGGCTGAAAAGGGCCATGGGGTCTGGTCGTGTGGTGTAGACGGGAAGGGTGAGCAGGATTTGGAACCCACAGAGGCATGGAGACCGGGTATGCTGCGGGAAGCCGAGCCACGTCCTGGAACGCGTGGCTCCCGGGTGTGTATGTCCCCTGGCTTTACTAGGGCAGGGGGCCTCAGGATGGCCAGTGCCAGAGCCCAGAGCCCAAAGGTGAGGAGCATAGTGGGTCACCTCTCACCTGTATGTCTCTCTCTCCTCCCGGGCAGTTCGTGAAGTTTGCCAACATCGAAGAGGACACCCCATCCTATCACCGGAGCTATGACTTCTTTGTGTCCCGCTTCAGTGAAATGTGCCACTCCAGCCACGATGACACGGAAATCAAGACCAAGTGAGTAGGGGAAGCGAGGGGGCCCACTGAGCACTCAGCTAATGGCAAAAGCATCGAGGGGTCTTACAGCGTTCCCAGCCTAGAGCTCATTGTCTGACCTCATCAGCACTTACCTCGCCTCTGACGTCGCTGGGGAGGAGAGGAAACACCTGGCGGGACGTAGGTGGGCAAGTGGGCAGAGCCGGGCTTCCAGCATGTGCTTTCAAAGGAAAATTTTCTGGGGCACGAAATAGGGGACGATGAAAGGTAATGGTCCTGGGAACCAAATTTGAGAGCCAGCAACAGCACACGTATACACACATGCACACACCTGTGCTTTTATGTTCAGGAGTGCGTGCACCACTGACCCCCACCTCATTCCCCTCCAGCCACACAGGCCTCCGCCCTGCCCCACAAACACACCAAGGACCTTCCTGCCACGGGGCCTTTGCACCATCTGTTCCTGTGCCTGGAATGCTTCCTCCGTAGATCTGCCCAGCTCACTTGCTCTCCCCCTGCAAGCCCTTGCTCAAATAACCTCTGGTCAACACCAGCTTCTCTGAAACATCCCACACACCCACTTCTCTTCACCCTCGCCCTGCTCCGCTTCCCCCCATAGCACAATCCCCTTCATAACACACTTATTGTTTTTACTCTTTGCCTGTCCCCCCAGCGGAATGTAATCTCTGGGAGGCCAGGAGTCATCGTTCACTGCTACCTCTCAGGTGCAGCAGCGCTGCCTGGGGACCAGTAGGCACTCAATAAACAGTTGCCGAGTGAATGAATGAGTGACTGAGTGAATGCTTTCTTTTTTTTTTTTTTTTTAAGATGTTATTTCTTTTATGTCGTCTCTATGCCTAACGTGGGGCTCGAACTCACAACCCCGAGGTCAAGGGTTGGATGCTCTGCCAACTGAGCCAGCCAGGTGCCAAGAATGAATGCTTTCAGATAAATGTCTTGAATTACAGAAAACACTTGTACGTTCACAGACTCAAACTTACCAAGTTCTTCAATTCACAGAAACACACTTATCCACGTAGAAAGAAAACTTCTCAAATAAAGTCACAACGGCATTTACGTGACCGTATGCCCACCGAAAATACAGGGGATGCAGCATCAGACCGATGGAGCGGTGCGCAGGCGAGGAAACGGGGAATCGGGGTTTGCACTAAGTCTCGTCGTGGAACGAAAAGGTGCAAAACGGATTGGAAGTGGGCCTCTGCCCACACGGGGTGTGTTATCAACTCGGGGAGGCTCTGTGAAATCGGAGAATATGTTCAAAGGGACAAAGAAGGAAGGAGAAGGGAAGAGAAGGGAGAGGCCAGGAGGAGCCGGAGCGAGGAGGCTTGGGCAGCTGACGTTGACAGCCTTCTGCCCACAGCAGCCCAATTCTCCAGAACGCAGCAGCTGGCTTTGGCCCTCATCACCCCAGTACTTCAGAGGGGCACTGAGCGCCATGTTTTGTGCAACAGTGGGGCCAGGGAGCCCTGCGTGTCGCCACGGTTGATGGTCCGGGTTGGAGGAGCCGGAAGTGAACCCCCCCATCCCGCGGGGAGACGGTTCCCAAAGCCGTGAGCCTGTGGAACGTGTCCAGGGCAGGGCACCCTGTGAGCGGTTGGCGGGATCCCTGCCTCCGCAGGCCCCCCTCTCTTAAAATAGTCATGGACTCAGAAGGGTGCTACCCCCTTGCCTCCGCCGGGCTGTGGGGGCCCCTGGAGGAAGGGTTGCCTTGTCCTCTCCCCAGCAATGGCCCGGCCGTAGCCCCCTCACCACAGATGGGCTCTGAAGAGATAGAAGGTTCTGGAGCAGTTGGGGCGTGTCCGGGGGCAGGTGCTGGGGAAGGTGCAGGACTGAGCCTCGTGTGGCTGTACCAGGGGCTGGTCACTCAGGCAGCGCTGAGTTCCCAGAAGGGGCAGCAGAGGGGACCCCCTGTGCCTCCACTCATACACACACACACTCACACTCACACCACACACGCACTAGCACAGGCACAATCACACACACTCACAGAGGACACGGTGGGGGAAGAGGCACAGAAGCAGATGTCATCGGCCCTGGGTTGTGACAGCATTGGGATGGGCAGCACGAGGGCAGGACGGTGGCTGAGGTTTGCTCCTGGCCCCAGGGCAAGGCCGTGAGAGCCCACAGACGGCTCGTGCCAACCCTGAAAGGAAGGTGTTTCCGGCATCCGTCATCCTTTTTCTTTCTGTCAGCCTCCCTGTACCCCTTTTCCCCGAGATCCCCCCTGTTGTTCATTCACAGCCTCAGCAGAGCCCAGAGCCCCTTTCCAAGAACAACCCTTGGGTCTTGTAAATAAGTGTGTGTGTGTGTGTGTGTGTGTGTGTGTGTGTGTGTGGTCCCCTTGGGCTCGGACACCCCCCAGGCCCCCTGCTCATGGGCAGGCCTCCACTGGGCCCATGACAGGGAGCCATAGAGGAACAGCCCTCTCTGCAGGCCTGGTCTTTTGGACTTTATTTTGAAAGGGTCAGTCAGCTCCAGGTGTCTTGGAATGAAATGTGTACATATGTGGGAGGCATTCTGGGGAGACTGAATTAATTCACATTTACACATAACGAAGCCCTGGGGAGGAAATGGCCCATCTACCAGGCCTGGTTTCTTGCCACCAGGCTCTCTAGGGCGGGACATTCCATATCCATGGAATGGATAATTCCATTAGGAATTACCTTGTAACCCAGAACCAAGAGGAAGAATAGTGAGTCGGATAAATATTCCAGTTGCTTCGCTCTTAAGTCTGCATAGCCTCTGTCTCGAGGTCTTGGTTGGGAGGGTATCAAAGCAGCTGAGTGTTCCCCAGGGAATCCTTGCCCCTTGTCCCACCTCACTGGTCTTGGCCCGGGGCTTCCTGCTGCTCTCAGGCCAGCTGTGGTCGCCAGGTAAGGCCCAGGGGAGCACCCTGCTAGCCGCACTTAAAACTAAAGCGCAAAATACAAAGGGCAACTTACGGTTCAGAAAGGCTCAACTCCAATAATCATTAAAAGAATCTGAACTGAATTCGCTACAAAATGTGAGACTTCCCTGAGGCATAGACTCGAACAGAGTTGACTATGAGGACGGCCTTCTCCTGCAGTGTGTGCCCCTGGGGCGGGGCAGGAGCCTTGCATTTCTCACCTTTTTTTTTAAGATTGATTTATTATTTTATATAAGTAATTTACCTTTGGATTCATTAATTCCCCTCATGGCCATGATTTGAAATCTTATATTTTCTCTGGTGATGTTCATCTCAGCATTATTGCAGCAGCAAAAAGTTTAGAACCTAAATGACCGATAGGGGACTAGTGGAGAAAGTTCTTATGACCGTACATCATGCCCGTTTATGAAGAGTTAATGATAGAGGAAAACGATTATGATAGAATGTTATGGGGTGAAAAAGCCAGAACACGTTCTTAATTCTGTTATGTATTAGGCACAGAAGAAAGGAAAGACCCCAAAATGCCAGTCATGGTTCTCGCTGAATGGTGATCATAGGGGTAAATCTTCTTTATACTTTTCTGTAATTGGCATGTATTATTTTATAATCAGAAAAAAGTTCGATTACGAAAAGGAAAAAAAAGACTTGGTGCTGAACTACGGAGCTGGTAAAGAGGCCCCTGCTGCTAGGACCCTGGGTCAGCACAGGGGGACTGGGCCGAGTGGGGGTGGTGAAAGGGGCCTCCTCTGTGCTGTTATTCAATTTTCTGGCTTCTCAGCCAGCTTAGCCCCAGCTGAGACCTCTCTGTGCCCAGAGTCGGGCAGCTCTATGCCTCTCTTCCAGATCCCCTCCCTGCCCCACTGTAACTTGCTCATAGTCCTAGATTCTATTTCATCAGTTCTTGGCAGTACTTTGAGCCCTTATATCTTGGGCTCAAGCTGGAACAAACCCAGTGGGGTGCTAAAGAGGAGGCGCCTGGGGCAACTGGCAGCATAGGGATGAAGCCCGTGGGGTACCTGGCAAGGGCATTTGGGCACTCTCCAGGATGGGCCGGAGGTGGTGGCTTCCCGGGCTCACGTCCACCCACATAGGAAGCCCGCCGGCCAGGAGCCTGAGTCACATGGAGGTAGAAGATGGGCTCCCTTCTGCTTTTGGATGGACGAATGCATCCCCGGTTCCCACGCCATGCTCCTCCCCTTGCTACAGAAGCCGAGCTTCTCAGGGCTGCAGGATTTCATGACTCCATGTTGCCCTTTTTCTTCCAGAATCAGAATGTCAGGCATCAAAGGTCTGCAAGGGGTGGTGAGGAAGACAGTGAATGATGAATTGCAAGCCAATATCTGGGACCCACAGCACATGGACAAAATTGTCCCATCGCTGCTTTTCAATCTGCAGCATATAGAAGAGGCAGAGAGGTAAGCAGGCAAGGCTGGAGCTCGGGCAGCAGCCCGAGCAGCCCCCCCAGGCTGCCTCTGCATCTACTTGGGCACCACAGGGCTTGGGCTGGCTGGTAAAGCCTACCTAAAAGGCCAGCAGTCTTGGTTTTTGTGGCTTCTTATGCAATGCGTCCAAGGCTGGCTCCCTAGGAGCCTTGGGTCTGGCCTTCTGCCAGCTTGCTGCACCCACCCAAGGTCTGCGTTCGTGAAGGAAGGACAGTAACCGTGCTGAGCTCCCTGAGGGTAAGGGCGCGCTGGTAAGAACACAAAAAACCAAGAGTCAGGCGACCTCTGTCTCTCTGAAAGCAGCAGGCCAAAGAGGGTTTAAAGCATCCTTCATGGCTCCAGTTACTGAGGACTTTCCCTTCCTCCCTCACTTCCTAATGGTACTGCAGGCCCTTAAAACCTGCTTGACCAGCCAGCAGCCCCTGGACCCAAGTTGCAGATACTGGGTTTTAATCTGGGAGCCCTCAGACAGGGGATTCAGTCTGTCCCAGCCCCTCGCTCTTCCCATCTGTAAAACGGGATGCAGGGAAATGCTCGTGTTGCTGTGCACCTGGGCCGTGTGTGGCATGGTGGGAAAATGGCAGGTACTTCCCTCCCTCTGACTCTGAGCTGGGGACAGGAGGGGGAAGGAAGTGTGGCCCTCTGGTGGCTAATCCTGAAACTGCATCTCCCTGACCAGCTTGGTCTGTGGACTCCAGTGGTCTCAGTTCCCAGAGAGAGACCTGAGGCTTCTTCTGTTCAGATCCGGGCCCCTGTAACTCAGGAACCACAGAGTCACACTTGAGCCAACCGCCATGGCTTTATTTTTTCTCTCCCTCCTTCTCTCTCCCACTTTCTTTTGCTTTATTACTCTGCCTCCCTCTCTTCACACCCCATCTTTTTCCTTCCCAGGCTTTGGAGAATGGAGACACTCTGGTCTGTGACTCCCCAAGCCCTTGATGCGCAGGCTATCTGTCCTTCCCGTGGGGGCACCCGTCCTCAAGGGTTTCCGGAAAGAGAGTTTGACCCCTTCTTCCATGATCTTCCTCTATCCTGGTCTCCTTTCCCCTGTTTCATCTCTGACAGTCACGATAGCTCCCACATTATCTCGTGCAGCCCACATCAAATTCCTGCCTGTCCCAGGGCACCGAGGGCAAGGATGCAGTGCGGAAACGCAGGCTGCTGGGGCGCCTGGGTGGCTCAGTCAGTTAAGTGTCTGCCTTTAGCTCAGGTCAGGATCTCAGGGTCGTGGGATCAAACCCAGCATTGGGAGTCTGCTTCTCCCTCTCCCATTCCCCCTGCTTGTGCCCCCTCTCTCTCTTCTCTAATAAAGAAATTAAATCTTTAAAAAGAAAGGAAGAAAGAAAAAAGAAATGCAGGCTGCACGAAGACTGGCTCAAGCTTTGCTGGCCGTCCCTTCCCCATGTGCTGCTTGTTTCCGCAGCCGCTCTCCCTCGCCCCTCCAAGCACCAGAGAAGGAGAAAGAGAACCCGGCAGAGCTGGCCGAGAGGTGCCTTCGGGAACTGCTGGGCCGAGCTGCCTTCGGCAACATCAAAAATGCCATCAAGCCTGTTCTCATGTGAGTACCCCTCCCCCCCAACCCCCACCCAGCCCTCCGAGGACTTTCAGGTCCTGGCATCTTGCTGACTCAGGGACAGGGGAAAGAGGTGTCATGGTGG
>CM052811.1:16997807-17021817 GCA_028533885.1 Nasua narica
AAAAAAAAAAAAGAATTCTTAGAAAAAGTAAATGAAAAGCTCATGCAAAATACAAGCCCCCAGAACCCCTCAGCCGCCACAGCCTGGTGACGTTGCTTACTGAGCCCTTACTCTCGAGGTCCGTACTGTCCCCGTGTAATCGGGCTACACTTTGCGCAGCCTGGGATGAAACACGGTAGCCTGTGGTGGCCCTTATCAGTATGACCTGGGACCCAGTAACAATGAAAAGAAAGACAGTATTTTCAAAATTGACTTCTGATCCAGTTGAAGTGGAAGGGCCCAGGGCAACTCTGGAGATGGAGGTCGTCCCTGGAATGGGGCTCTGCTCCTATGGGACCAGGGGGAAGGCACCGAGGAGAAGGAACCCGGGTATGTGGACACCGCATGCCTCAGGACCTCGCCTTGGTCCGCGCCGGCCGTCGGGTCCCAGTCGAGGGCTGCCCTGGCGCAGAGGCCGCGTGGGGGTTGCGGTTTGGGGCCAGCACGTCTTCCTCCCCCCAGCCGCAGCACTCCCACCTGGTTATCCAGCAGCTCCTGAGCCACCTGGATGCCAACAGCCGCAGCGTGGCCACGGTGCGGGCGGGCATCGTGGAGGTCCTGTCGGAAGCTGCCGTCATCGCCGCCACCGGCTCTGTCGGTAAGCCCCCCCCCCACCCCAGTGACACCGTGGGGGCCCTGGAAGCCTCCAAGGACAAAGCCCTGCCCTCGGCGAGAAGCTGCCAACCCCTCCAGAAAAGGGCAAGGGAGCGCAGGGAGAGGGCAGAGGAAGCCCCTAGCTGGAATGCAAGACGGGGAAGAACGAGGGGGGTGCCAGCCCTGGATTTCGGGTCTCCCCCCCTCCCTACTCCCCACCCTCGCTGCGCTTAGGGCCCACAGTGCTGGAGATGTTCAACACTCTGCTGAGGCAGCTGCGACTCAGCATCGACTACGCCCTCACTGGGAGCTACGACGGGGCCATCAGCCTGGGCACCAAGATCATCAAAGAGCACGAAGAGCGCATGTTCCAGGAGGCTGTCATCAAGACCATAGGTGGGACCCGGGGCGGGGCCCGGCGGTGGGGCGGGGCCGGGCTCTGCAGGGTCCGTCCGGGCGGAGCAGGCTAGGGGCGGCCTCCACCGGGACGGCCCCCGGCGCGCTGCAAAAGGTCATCTGCTCAAATTGCGCTACTCGCGGACGTTTGGAGGAGATGGAGTCAGTCAAAGGCGCGCACAGCTCTGGCCTGGGTCGGGCCTGTGGGAGGACACAGACCAACGTCCGTGGGTTGCTCAGCCAGGACTTCAGATCAGAGGCGGAAAGCCGAGAACTCTTCCTGCCCCGCGGCCCCCATCAGGCCCGTCTGATGCTTCCACGCGGGGAGCGATTGGAGGGGAGAAGCGAGGAAGAGGAGACGTGGGAGGGAGGAAGGAGAGAAGGCAGCGGATGCGCCTGTAGATGCGGATGGGGAGAAGGGACCGCCACCTCTCCGGCTTGCAGAGCTCATACTTTCAGAGCCTTCCTGGCCGAGCGCCACGCGCACTCCCCTCTCCGTCCCAGAGACGCTAACCACAGCCTGCGGAATGACAAGTGAAGCCCCCAGCGCGAGGAGAGTCCTCTGGCGTCTCTAGGTTTCTCCTCGGCGTCTTAGTTGTCTCCCTAGGGACGCAGCCCGCACTCTGGGCGGTAGTTTGTCCGGTTGAGAGGCGGAGCGGAGCCCCTGGCGGCTGGCAGCCCCACCTGGGCCAACCCTGTCCTCCGCCTCTTCCCCGCAGGCTCCTTTGCCAGCACGTTGCCCACGTATCAGCGCTCCGAGGTGATCCTCTTCATCATGAGCAAGGTCCCGCTCCCTTCCCTGCATCATCCCATGGAGACAGGGAAGACAGGGTAAGCCTCCCAGCCTTGCTGCCCTTCTTCCCCTATTGGCCCAAATTCCTCCCCAGCTTCCCGTCCTGTGTTTTCTCCCTTTCTCCACTTCAATTTTCCTGGTCCTGCCCTCACTTTTCTTCCACTCTCAAATCCCTCACCAGTCTTTAGTGGCGCCCTTGGATCCCACAACAATTCCTCAGGCTGCCCCACCAATTACTCCCTCCCACCTTTGGGGCAAGCCATTAATTCTCTGGTCTGGCTCTGGAAGCCAACTGTCCCGGGGAGCAAGCCTCATGGAGAATCTAATCACAAGGGAAACTGGGCAGGCAAGTGTGGGGTCTCTGCCCACATCACCATCCTGGTGAGTATTTGTGTCTCTGGTCTACAGAGAGAACAGGAACCGGCTGACCCAGATTATGCTGCTGAAATCCCTCCTTCAGGTGAGCCTCTCCTGTCCCCAGTCCTGCTCTGCCTCTACAGGAGGCGGCTCCTTCCAAGGGACCAAGAGAAGGCTACCACATACAGTTGTGCAGGTTGCACACTGCACAAACAGGCCCAGCCTGAAGGGTGGCTAGGGGATTGAAATCCAGCCTGTGTTACACTCAACTAGCAGTCTGGGCATCCACAGAGCTGGATCATCCAGAACAGGCAAGGCAGTGTTCCTCATTTTCACAGTTTCCTTATCAGCTACTGATAGCCTTGTCACTCAAACATTATCTCTGAATTGGGATGGCATCTTTGGTTCCTGCCCCTTTTTCCCCTTCCAAGTACCTCCCTCGGTCCCTTCCACCTGTTACCCCTCAGCACTTGTGCCCACCTCAGTCCCCCAGCTGCTGCTACCTCTCCCTTCATCGGGGTTTTACGTTCCTCTTTACATCTTTGCAGCCACTGCTGGAGTCCAGATTCATTATCTCCCAAAGCCATCTCATGACCAACTCGTTAGGCTATATATGGACTCCCTAGAGATTTGGAGCCATCGGTCTGAGTAGGGTCCCGGAATCTGTAGTGGGTTCCCCAGGGATTCTTACACACAGCCCCACCTAAGCTCTGGACATCTCACAACTTCTCCTCATGGTTGCCTTTACCTCCATCTGTCCTCACCAATCATACATACAACCACAAGAAGAATTTGCTAGAAATGCTGCTCCCCACGTGTTGCTTCTTTTCAAATAGTAGGTGTCGGTGTACAATTGACATGCCTCCAGATTTCAAACTTCTCAGACTAACGGTGGGAGATTCCCAGGCCCCTTCCCCTCCCTGACTCCCTAGCTCGGGCTCTGCTCCAGCCGTGCTGATCTGCACATCCCACCCACTCCTGCTCTCCTGAGCCCACGCCATTCATGTCACTGTGGTTTTATAAAGGCTTTTCATGCCGGCCCTGCCCACATCTGGTGACCTCCTTGGTCTGTGTGTGCCTGCCATTTCGGCTGAGTTTACCCTCACCGTACCCAGCTCCTTATCAAGGTGACAGTTTGGGGGGCACACACATCCCCCTTCAGCTGATGGTTACAATTGATGCCACCAGGCTCTGCTAGATCCCCTAGGGTCTGCTGAATCATCAAAGGCGTTGTTTTGCTGCTTTTGTTTTTTGTGGGTTTTTAAAATCTTTTTATTATTTAAATTCAATTAATTAACATACAATATATTATTAGTTTCAGAGGTAGAGCTCAGTGATTCAACAGTTTTATAACACCAGATCTCATTGCGTCACGTGCCCTCCTTAATGTCCATCCCCCAGTCACCCCATCCCCCCACACCCTCCCCTCCAGCAATCCTCAGTTTGTTTCTTGTGATTAAGGGTCTCTTATGGTTTGTCTCCCTCTCTAATTTCATCTTGTTTTATTTCTCCCTCCCTTCCCCTATGATCCTCTGTTTTGTTTCTTAAATTCTACATATGAGTGAGATCATAGGATAACTGTCTTTCTCTGATTGACTTACTTCACTTAGCAGAATACCCTCTAGTTCCATCCATGTCGTTGCAAATAGCAAGATTTTTTTTGATGACTGAGTAGTATTCCATTGTGTATATACATCACATCTTTTTTTATCCATTCATCTGTCGAAGGACATCTGGGCTCCTTCTACAGTTTGGCTGTTGTAGGCCCTGCTGCTGCAAACTTTGGGGTTGTTTTGCCGCTTTTGTATGCTTTAACAACTTCACGGCTGATGTGTCTATTGACACCCACCGGCTGTAATCCGAAGACCCCCAGGATGCCCACCTCGAAGAGATGTCTTGAAATGGTCGTTGCATGTGTGGGTTGTGGGTCCTCAGCTCTGCTGTAAGCTCTCCCCGGTCTCTTGGTGTCTGTGTGACTGTCTGTGCCCTTAAGCATCGTTGTGTTCGCGGGGAGTGTTTATTAGCTGTGCCCTGACAGCTGGACCATTAGGTCCAGAGGCTCCTTGGCCCCTGCTCCCCTCTAGTGCGTACCCCTCGCTTGCTTTTAACAACCTAAAACTTGTCTAGGTGTTTGTTGGCATGTTCAAAAAAGTTGCCTCGGGCGTCCAGGGCCTAGGGTGGAGGACAAGGGAGCTGGGCTGGGAGCTGTCGAGAGGGCTCGGGTTCATCAGACCCCAGGTCCACCGGCTGCTGTCCATCTTCTCGCTGCACTGAGGGCGCCAGCGTCCCTAAGCTTGGCCATGTTGGGCTCGCTCGCAGGTATCCACAGGTTTCCAGTGCAACAACATGATGTCAGCCCTGCCCAGCAACTTCCTGGACCGCCTTCTGTCCACCGCCCTCATGGAGGACGCAGAGATCCGCCTCTTTGTTCTAGAGATTCTCATCAGTTTCATTGATCGTCATGGCAACCGCCACAAGTTCTCTACCATCAGGTGAACTTGGGGTCTCCCCTCCAGTTGGTGTGTGGTGGGGGGGCAGACTCCCCACAGGTGGCACACGCAGGTGAGAGGACAGTTCCCTTATTCAGTGGGAACCAGCGGGAGCTGATCACGGACATGGACCCTGGGGTCCTCCAGGGGCGGGAGAGATGGAAGGGCACTTCTCCCAGGGAGCCAAGGGATGGATTGGAGATGGGGGAGGGGAAGAGCAGGTACTAGAAGGAGTTAGTGGGTAGGGAAGAAGGAAGGGGGTGCAGGTTTGTCAGAAAGACTGGGGAGGAGGGGAAGGGAGGAAGAGAATAATCTGGTTTGGTATTTTAGAAAAAGGGACCAGAAAAAGTGGGGAGGACAGAGGGGTTGAGAACTTGAGGAAAGTGGAGACTGGGCTAAGAACCAGTGCAGGGGGTGGGAGGCTGGGACCCAACTGACAACGTTGGGACAAAGCTCAGTGATGCTGCCTGAGCTCTGACTGGCCTTACACAGGGCTAAGGTGGCCCCTCGTGTCCCTTCCCAGTACCCTCAGTGACATCTCTGTCCTGAAGCTGAAAGTGGACAAGTGCTCCCGACAGGACACCGTCTTCATGAAGAAGGTTAGCCCGTATGACCTTAAGCCCCAACGAACCCCAGGTGGGCCAGGCTCTGTGAACCCCGGCCTCCCAGCCCCCAAGTCAGGGCTGATCCCTGTCCCCTGCTCGCTCCCTCTTTGAGCATGCTTAGTTAGGATGTTTAGCCGACCCCTCAGGGGGCCAAGTACTTCAGAGAGAGAGAGAGAGAGAAGGCATCCTCTCCCTAAGGGTGGAAGTGGGGCACACACAGCTGTCACACCGCCTGCAGATTGGTCTTCCTCCCGTTCTCCCTGCCCCTCCCACGTCCACCCACCCTCTGCGGCCTCACCCCGCCCTTCCCCCATGCCCAGCACTCCCAGCAGCTCTACAGACATATCTACCTGAGCTGCAAGGAGGAGTCGAACATCCAGAAGCACTACGAGGCGCTCTACGGCTTGCTGGCGCTCATCAGCATTGAGCTGGCCAATGAGGAGGTGGTGGTTGACCTCATCCGCCTGGTGCTGGCCGTTCAGGTGGGACCCGGTTTGGGCAGCACGTGGGGGGGTGGGGGACTGGGGCTGGGGACCGGCTGGGCCAGGCACTCATGAGACCACAACTGTCTCAGAGCCCAGGAGTACCATGCCCTTGGCTCCCCATTCCTCCAGGGACCACAAGCCATGGTGCTATTTGGGGAACCACTCAAGAATGCATCATTCATGGCTGGAGCCCATCCTCAGGCCAGAGGAGACGTTTGGAAACAGATCTGTCAAAAGCACCCTTGGGTCCCTAGTATTTCAAGTCCCACAAGGTCTGAATGAGACTCCAAGGAGTACCAAGTGCTCGTAAATGCTGAGTGATCCCAAAACAAACATTGCCTATAGATCGTCTGGTTCCCAAGCCTGTCTGTGCCTCAGAATTACCCCAAGCACTTATGAAAAATACATATTCCCGGTTCTTCCCCACACGTGGGGACCTGGAAATTCAGCAAGCTTCCCTTGTGACTCTTAGAGAGCCAGAGTTCACTAAATAGGGCTTCAGACTTCTGGATGGAAGTGTACTCTCAAGGATGCTGGGAATTGGGGTGGGTCCTTCAGACCTCAAAAGACTGGGGTCTCCAGGGTCCTGAAGTTAGGTGGCTTCAGATCCTACCTGGGAGCAGGAATGATGGCAAACCTAGGAATCCAGTGGGGGAGAATCTTGGGCCACCAGCTCTAAATCCTGCAAGGCCAACCCAGCTGCTAGGATTGACTTCACTCTCGAATTTGAGATTCCTCTGTGTCCCAATCCCAAGTAACTGTTGCAACTCTCTCAACTTAACATATAGGCCCAGTTTAGCAAACCAGCCCAATCCCCCAAGAATCATTCAAGGCCTATATTCAAGGACACGGCATCCTAGAGGTAGGATTAATGATGAGGGTTTGGACGGTCAAGGTCACCAAAGCTGGAACTGCAAAGAGGAGAATGAGGTCATCACCCCTCCACTCAAGTACTTATGAGCTCTCAGCTCATGGGCTGTTCTCAAGATGATTCACTTCTGGTTGACTTCTGTCTCCCAGGAGGTTATGGGGCAAACGCTGAAAAAGGCATGATCTAAAGAGACGGGCCCTCCCTAAACAAGGCTGGGAGAGGTTGGGCGGAGGTCGGGGCACCAATGTCATTTGTCCGTTTGAAAAACTCCAAGACGCCTCTGTGTTGCCACAGGACGTGGCCCAGGTCAATGAAGAGAACTTGCCTGCGTACAACCGCTGTGCCCTCTATGCACTGGGTGCGGCCTACCTGAACCTCCTCAGCCAGCTCACCACGGTCCCTGCCTTCTGCCAACACATCCATGAGGTTGGTGTCCTCGCCACCTTGAGAGCTCAGGAGGCCCTCGGCTTTGGCTTTCCCCAGAACCACTCATCCTCCATCGCATGAGCCCCGTGCCTAGTGTAGGCACTGAGGAAGGGTTGACAGAACAACTAGGGACTGGAGGAAGGTACTAGAGGCAGCATTTCCTCCTGTGTGATGCCACATAGCATGGCGGGGTCAGCCACAGGCAGGAACTTGGACCCCTTCCTCACCTGCAACCTGCCTGCCTCTATTCCCTGCCCCCTCACGCCGCCCCCCACCCCTGCTCCCGGAAGCCCAGCTACACACCACCCTCCTATTGTCTGGGATGAATGTTACTTTTTTTAAAAAAAACTTTTTATCATGAAAATTTTCAAATATCACCAAAGCAGTGTGGGGAGAACAATGAGCATCCCTATTTCTATCACGCGGACGAAACAGGAAGATTTTCCCACGTTCGCTTTATCTCATTTTCGCTTTTTCTTATTTCACAGCAAATCTCAGCTATCGTGTCATTTTACTCCTATAGACATCTGTGTTGTGTGTAAACAATATGGACCCCTACCTAATCGCCAGGCTCTTAACATGCCTAATTAAGTTATCAATAATGCCTCGGTGTTATCTAATACCCAGTCTATAATCAAATGTTCTCGGTTGTCTCCAAAAGACATTTTAAAAACATATTGAAGTATTTATAGGTGGAATGATATAATGTCTAGGATTAACTTGAAAATACACAAACAAAATGAACTAAAATAAGAAACCTCCAGTCCTAGCTGGCTTGGGGAGTCCTGGGGGGGCACGGGGGGCACTGTGTCACTCTGCCCACCCCCCAGCATGGGCCAGTAGGGAGCGCAGAAAAGGCCTTGCCCAGACATGGCCCAGACACGGCTGGCTCGCTCCCGCCCATACTTGCGTGCCAACTACCCTCCCGCCTCTCCCCATCTTACCAACTTTCACTGTTCCTGTCAAAAATTTGCCGAGGGTACTGAGGGAAACTTCGCCTGTGACCGTCCATCAGGGTGTTTCTGCACTGCACCTGGGCTGGGGGGATGGTGTGACGCATGCTCCCTTTTCCACGTTTACATAGGAAATAGGAATAGGGACCAAGAAACCACCGCCTCCCGGGGGCTAAGTGCCCTGCCTTTGAAGGACACTTGTCGCTGGGGACCGCCTGAGCCGTCCGCCTGAGCTTCTCGGGCTGCCGTGAGGGTCGCTGTTGATCTGAGTTTGTCCCTTTGAAGCCCAGCCACAGGGTGCTTGGCCAAGGAGTCTGTGGGAGGAAGGAACCCCCCGGAGGGGAGGGAGAGTGATCCTTTGCCTGCCCAGAGCTCCTCCCCTCTGTGGACCCCAGCTCTCCTGTGGTTCCCCCCAACTGCAGGTGATAGAGACCAGGAAGAAGGAGGCCCCATACATGCTCCCTGAGGACGTGTTTGTGGAGGAGCCCAGGTGAGGAGAACCTGGGACGTGGTGAGGGAGAAGGCGGGCATCTGCAGCTGGGGCTGAGGCCTTCATGGGCTCAAGGGCGGAAAGCGGACCCTGCCTGGGGCCCAGACGTCCTGGGTCCAGTGTGAGCTTCATTATGGGGCCGTAATCCGTGTCTTGAGCTGCGTCAGCGTGTTGTGCTTTAGAGTGTTTGACGTAAGCTCTGGGAGCTTGGCCAAGCCCAGGGCCGTGCCTCCTGGAGAAGTCCTTCCATCCAGGTGGCGTCCTCGGACTGCAGTCTGGGTCACGCCAGCCTCAGAGGAACTCAAGGGAAATGCTGTGAAGAAACAAAGGGTCCAGCCATAGGGGGTAGCTTTAGAAACGATGGCCTTTCCATCTCAGCGGTTTGGGAGAAGAGTTCATGTGAGCCATGCACAGTGCACTCGGTAGATAAAAACAAAGACAACAGGAATTCGGGGGAGTGG
This sequence comes from Nasua narica, assembly GCA_028533885.1. Classification (NCBI taxonomy): domain Eukaryota; kingdom Metazoa; phylum Chordata; class Mammalia; order Carnivora; family Procyonidae; genus Nasua; species Nasua narica. The sequence goes on from CM052811.1 coordinate 17,006,767, forward strand.
GTGATGTGTGTGTGTGTGTGTGTGTATGTGTGTGTGTATGCACATAGATAGAAGTGCCCGAAGGATTCTGCACAAAATGCAAAGATATTGTCTCTGGAAAGTGGGACTATGGGTGATTTTCTTTTCCTTCTGCTTCTCTGTCATTTTGTAGGATGAATGTTCCTTTTATAATAAAGTCATTAGAAAATCCCTCTAGTTGCCCCTTTCCTTCTGTGTCTTCCAGGTTGTCCCAAAATCTGGACGGAGTAGTGATTGAGTTCCTCTTCCGCCAGAGCAAGATCAGCGAGGTCCTGGGGGGCAGCGGCTACAATTCCGACCGGCTCTGCCTGCCCTACGTCCCGCAGCTGACAGGTAGGCCCTCTGCGCCAGCACTTCCGAGCCTGCCCCCGGCTCTTCCTCAGCCAGACAGGGCCTGAGCGTGAGGGACTTGGGTGCCCTTCAGGCGCCTCCCCCGGCCACTGGCGTGTCACACAGGAGCTGACAGACACAGGGGAAATCTGTGGTGCGAGCCTCTTGATTCCCTCACCTCTTCTTCTCAGGGCCAGACCCTTGGGAGAAGGTGGCCCATGAGAGCCGCCGGCCTGTGGGCGGGAGAGGCCCACGGAGCCCCAAACGGCACACGTGGGCTGTGCATGTTCTCTGCCCTTTACTCCCTGAAAACCCTTAGACCCGTCTCCTGGCATCTCTGAGTTTCCTTTTCCTTGACTAGAAACTAGGGATTAACGACACCTTCCTTAGGGGGCCGGAGGGAGACGCACACAGAATAATAAAGCCACGGGCACTTCGGGAAATGCTCCACAAGTGACAGCTTCTCACGCACCTTGCGGTGTGCTTTCTGGTGCTGAGCGGCTGCTTTGTGCTCATCGAAGATTTCAAAATCTTAGCCATAAAACAGCAAAACTCGCCACCCTAAGGTGGGCAGGGGAGATCAGCAGCCCTCAGAAAACCAGCTGTAGCCTCTGTGTGTCCTGAGCCTTCCGAGGACTGTGGGTGGGGCAAAGGTGGGGGGTGGGGGGCGAGACAGGGCTGGAGGTGTGAGCCTGGCTCGCTCCGAGCACTGGCAGCTCCAGCTTCTGGGCTTCCCTTTCCCAGATGAGGATCGCTTATCCAAGAGGAAGAGCATTGGAGAAACCATTTCCCTGCAGGTGGAGGTGGAATCCAGGAACAGCCCAGAGAAGGAGGAGGTGAGGGGCCCGTTCTTGCTATGCTGTCCCGCATCCCCAGGGGAGGGGCCCGGCTCCGGCTCCTCGGCGTCAGGCACCCCAGGCCGCAGGCTCCCTTAACTGGGCAACACATTTAAAGTTGCATGGAAAGCCAATTTCTTAGATACCCCATTTTCTTACTGTCTCTAGTCATGTATGTCACAGATACTCCATCTGGAAAAATTATAGGCACTGCACACACGCACGTGCGTTCCCACAAGGACGTCATACAAATCCCTCTTGAAAAGCTTGCTTGTGATCATTTCCCATTCCCAACGGAGGCTGGTGTGCGCCGTGTTGGAAACTAGAAGGCCTAACAGGAGAGACGAGGGCGAGAAGAGGCTTTCATGGTGTTTCTTCCAGATCGATCAGTAGAGGTGATTTTTAAAGGACAGAGTTGCAGCTCAAAGATCTCTCTTCCATCTTCTCTTGGGGGCTGTGAATATCTAATTTCCGTCCAAATGAACTGGGATATCTCCCCTGCCATTACTTCTTCTGCCTCCGAAAATAAAGCAGATGTGCCCATGAGTAAGCGAGAAGAAGGGATCACAGTGGAAAGACTCAGCTTACTCCTACAAATGAAAAAGAAATAAGCGCGGGGCAGAGCGGGAGCGGAGGGGGTCAGGAGGGGGGATGAGGCCATGAGATGCAACTCACTTGCATCTCCCACCATTAAGGAAGTTGACAGGTAGGGAAGCCGCAGCAGGAAGTGAGGTGGCTGCCCCGGGGGCCGAGGGGGGACTGGGACCGTTTCTACCCATTGGTGCAGGGGGAGCCGTGGAGGACAGCCTAAACCCTGAGCCTTTCCCCAGACGCGCTGGAGCAAGGAGAAGTCCTTGGGGTCGGGACCGAGCCTCCCTCTAACCATGCTCTCAGCCACTTTCCCGGCTCTTCTCTCACTGGGCCACTTGTCTGGAACCTTCCCCTGGAAGGAAGGAAGCTCTGACTCCGGCTAGTTGAAGAGCGGAATGCGGTTGGAGCAGGTGTCCTCCCAGGCCCTCCGGCTCTGCCGGACATAGGGCTGACATCGCCTGCGGCGGGAGTTGGCTGCTATTCCCCCCAGTTGTGATTCTCCCTTCCCAGGAGTTAAGAGACCCTCAGGAATTGATGAGTAAAGTGAAGCAGAAGGGGAAGTGCTTGCCTAGGTACAGGCCTCCTCCTGTCTGGTGTCCCCTGGGTCGCCAGAATGGGTTCCGTTTCCTCCCGGGGAGTCCCCCTAGCCCAGAGGGAGCCTGGTAGCTACAGGAAGGGTGTGGGGGCCCCCACCCCTTCAGCCATGCCAGGCTTCCTTCCACTCTGAGCCCGCCATGCCCTACCAGAAGCCTGCACTGGCTCCCTGTAGCCTTAAATGCTAAATACAAGTTCATAGCAGCCAATCAATAAATGCTGGTTTGGTCAAATCCCAAACCCAATGCCGAGCATTCAGAGCCATTTCTAGTCTGGGCTGGTCCTACCGGTTCAGGTCGTTGCCCTCTGCCCTCGGGGAGACAGCCTCTGTGCCCCTGCGGCCGCTCTGCTCAGGGTCCCGGAGCGGTCTGGTCGGTCCTCGCTAGCAATCCCCCGTGGGAGGCCCCTCCCCTGACCTCTGCGCCCACGAACCACCTAACCTGCCGCTCCATGCCCTGCTCGCGTCCCATTTCCTCCCTAAGCCTCTCTCTACCCGCCTGCCCTCGACCAGCCTTCCTTGTCTGTCTGGGCCGCCACGCGGTTCCCCGGCCCCTCCCACGGGGGCGGGGCCGAGGGCTGCACGGAGGGACGCGGGGAGCTTGAACTCTCTGAGTGACTGACACTCCGGTCCCTTCTTGAACTTGATATCCGTGAAGTCATTTTCTCCTGTGCCTGCTTCTTTCACTTAATACTGCGTTTAAGCGACGGGATAGGAGGGCATCATGGATCCTGCCTCAGGGAACGAGTCTCCTGGGGAATACCTAGGACTTCGTTCAGTCTTCCCAGCTTTCGGCCTCTGGCCGGGGCTGTGTGTCCGAGGGGCAGTCCTTCTTTGGGTTTGTTATTTTCCACCTCCTTTACCGGGCTCTGCGAGGGCTGAGGTCCTGTGACCCGGGTCCCAGCCAACCTCAGTGTGTCTGACCTTTACTTAGTACTCACATCACCTCGATGGATAATTCGATATCCTCAGTCTTCAGAAACGTTATTCAGTTCTTTCCATTCGAGGTATTTGCGAACGGCTCCCTCTTGCTGCCAATATCTTCCACCATCTCACTGCGGCCCTTCAGTGGGCAGCTCTGTGCCCGCCTGCTGGGGGAGCTTCAGAGACCCTGGTGAGGATGTGGGGGTCTTGGGGGAGCTTCTGCCCCTGGGGACATTCTCCTGAGAAGCCAAGGGGGCTTCCCGTTAACTGAGGGAGCCGGAGCCACCTCCCCAACCCCCACCCCACCTTTCTGAGCACTTCTGTCCCTTCTTCCTCAGCGAGTGCCTGCCGAGGAGATCACCTATGAGACCCTAAAGAAGGCCATTGGTGAGTTGGCGGGAAGGCCGAGGCTGGGTCCTGGGGGAGGCACGGGTGTGTGCAGCCCGCTGAGGGATTCAGCACAGAGGTGAGGGGAGGCGGTCAGCCTCCCTGAAACACATGACTGTTACCACAGCTGCCATGAAAAGCTCCCTTCCCTGATGGGGATCAGCAGCGCTGGCCGGCATATCCTGGGACTGGCAACCCTTCTTCAACAACAGCGAGGGGCGCCTGGGTGGCTCAGTGGGTTAAAGCTTCTGCCTTAGGCTCAGGTCATGATCTCAGGGTCCTGGGATCGAGCCCCACATCAGGCTCTCTGCTCAGCAGGAAGCCTGCTTCCCCCTCTCTCTTTCTCTGCCTGCCTCTCTGCCTGCTTGTGATCTCTCTCTCTCTGTCAAATAAATAAATAAAATCTTTAAAAAACAAAACAAAACAACAACAGTGAGATGCCCTTAAAAGCAATCAGCTGAGGGTTGCAGCCAGTTGCATAAAAAGCAATTTCGTATAAATACTTAGATGATATTTTTTGGTGGATTATAATACAAAAGAGCAAGCTGAGCAATGAAAGATATAAAGAACAAATCATATTAATAGTTACTGGCAACAGATTTTAAAATGCAGTAGTACCTCCCTTATCTGGATTAGTGGGCAGTTAAGTATTCCAAATCAGAGAATTTTTCTGATAACTGATGATAAATTATATTTTCAGATGCCAGACCATTTTAATTTGGGTTGTCCCTGGTAGTATTCCTTCTTTTTTTTTTTTTTTTTTAAGATTTTATTTCTTTATCAGAGAGAGAAAGAGGAAGAGATCACAAGTAGGCAGAGAGGCAGGCAAAGAGAGAGGGGGAAGCAGGCTCCCCACTGAGCAGAGAGCCCAGATGTGGGGCTCGATCTCAGGACCCTGAGATCATGACCTGAGCTGAAGGCAGAGGCTTAAGCCACTGAGCCACCCAGGCGCTGGGGTAGTATTCCTTCTGAATGCACTGTCTGCTCAGTCTTCTTCAAGTGTGGACATATGGGACCACCACCCTCTTCCTTACTTTTGCCGACTCATTTTGGAAACTAAAAGGAATGTGTACAAGCCTTAAACTGGACTGCTGAGCCCTAGGGGCCCAGCACTTGTCTTGGTCTTGGGACCCGCCTGGCTTTTCCACTGTTGGCGTCCCTTTCAAATCAGTGCCAGTGTACTTCCTGTTCCAGGAACTTCCTTTGAGAGTCCTCCTGGTGATGCAGCTGCTTGGGGCTTTAAAAGCCCAGCTGCGGGATCCACTTCACACGTTCTCAGATTCTCTCATGAGAAAAGAGGTGGAGCCTCGGCCGAATCACGGAAAGATCCAGCCTTCCCGGGCCCAAGTAATGGCACCCCACCCTCCGTGCCCTGCTCAGCAGCAGAGGGTGGGGCCCCAAGGGCAGTCACGGACGGCGCTCCCCTGGAGGGGTCCGGCCATCTTACCGTCTGCTTCAGCCTTTGCCCCCGCCACCATGGGGCAGGACCTCGGGGCTGACCCCGCTCTCTGTGCTACAGTGGACAGCGTAGCGGTCGAGGAGCAGGAACGTGAACGGCGGCGACAGGTGGTGGAAAAGTTCCAGAAGGCACCCTTTGAGGAGATCGCCGCACACTGCGGGGCCCGGGTAAGTGAGCCCCAACAAGGGCGAGTCCTTGGGGACCAAGCAGGGCTGAGTTTCTAGGAGATCTTGGTACTTCTGTCTCCCAGAAATTAGGGTTTAGATCCCACCCTTGCTCTGGCGCTACATCTTTTTCCCCAAGAACCCAAAGGCTGGGCTATTAGCCATATAGTCCTTTAGACTGGGTAATTTCCCCGTGAAGAGGAAGTCCTGACCTCAGGAGCTCCTGCAGCAGACAGACGGAGACACTCACAACAGCAAGTCTGCAACTAACACAGGCACATGCCCGGGCATCTTCCATTTATTAGCTCATGTCATTGTCCTGACACCTCTGAGAGCTGTGCCTTCATGGGGTCTCATTCCTGGTGCTTGGGGAGTGAGCCACCGCAGAGGAGAGATGGCCATCGTTTGCAACAGGGTCCTGCTTCCAGCTGGGGGACCCCGGCAGGGGGAATGGAACAGCCTGGCCCTGAAAAAGAGATTTGAAAGAGAGGGTGCCAAATATGTAAAAAGAAGGACTTGCCTCTATGCATTTCTTGAAACTGACTAGGATTTGTTAGTCACAGTGGCCTTCTTAGTAACAATGCAACATAATTATAAACGTCCCAAATTGCAAATAACTTCTATTTTGTTGTAATTATTTCCTCTCAGCAAAAATACATGTTATTTTCTTTTCTATTACATAAGAGGTATTATCTCTATTCTATATATCATAATATATAATAACAATATAAGATAGATAAATATCCATAGATTTTCTGGGCCTATGTTATCCTCACCTGGTGTCCCGTCTCCAGAGGTGGACGCTGCTTATGTCATGAGCTCAGAGCTGAGGCCTGTTCCTGAACACAGGTGCCGTCTCACTCTCTGTGTACGTGGGCTTAGCTAGAGCCAGAAGGGACCAGAGACGTCCTCTCTGACCCACCAGTTTGGCACAGCTGCTCCTTGGAAGTTCGGGGGAGATCCAAAACCAGCTCTGAGCCTCCTGACTATTTGCCCAGCAGGCCCCGCGGCCCACTTGCAGAAACGAAGGGCCCCTTACGAATGGCCTGCTGAGGTCTTCCTAGGGTTCCCGGCCTCTGTGTCGTCCCCAGCCGGCCTTCCCGGGTGGCCCTACCAGATCTGAACCCACAGCCAGACTCCACAGATAAGAGCCAGAAATAAGCTCACACCGGTTCCCCTCCTAAGACTGCAACCACCCCCCCCCAACCTCCATGGGTTCTCTGGACAGTGGGGCTCATGAGGACGGGGGAGCCCCCAGCTCACTTCCCTCTGTTCCTGTCTAGGCGTCACTGCTGCAGAGCAAACTCAATCAGATCTTTGAAATCACCATCCGGTAAGTGGCAGCCCTGGGCGGGGACCTCCCCACCCCCAATCCTCCTCTCTCACCTGTCTCCAGGCCTCCCTGCCTCCAGGGCTGGGCTCAGCCACCAGCTCTCCCAGACAAGAAAAGGAAGACTAGAAGGAGAAAGAGACAGCTCAGTGAACCCCAGGAAAGAGCCAGGGGTCCTAGTGTCCCAGGCTGGTACTTTCTAAAGCAACAATGTCACTGTAGAGCCTGCAGTGAAGCTAGACTTCAAGTGAAGTCTAGAAGATTCTAGAACTTGCAACCTAGGAACCCATGGAGTGACAGTCTCTGGTCCCTGTTCACAAAAAAACCAAATCAGCTACTCCTTTTGGTTGCCCGGGGTGGGACCCAGAGCCCCCTTCTCATGCCTTTCTCCCCATGTGCTCCTGCCCAGGCGCCCCCCAAGCCCGTCAGGCACCATCACCGCAGCCTACGGCCAGCCTCAGAACCACTCCATCCCCGTCTACGAGATGAAGTTTCCCGATCTGTGCGTATACTGAATTCCAGAAGACGAGCTCCTCAGAGGGGTGGGGTCTGAGGGAGGGGCTTGCCCTCACAACCCACCCCTATGGCATGGAAATAGAACTGAGATGTCAGAGAAAAAGCAGCTTGGCTGGCAGCACCTCCGCAGCTGAGCCGGGGGAGCCCCGGGCCCCCTCTCAGCCCTCCCACTTCCTCCTCGACTTCCCTGAGGGAGATCGGCCTCCTGCCTCTCTGGGGCCAATAAGTCTCTCTCCTGCCCTTTGTCTCCTCCTTTGTGTCCTCCGAGATCTGAGAACCCTGGGGGTAGGGGGTGGCTCTCCAGAGGGAGACGGGTTCCGAGAAGCTCCTGCTTGGTGTGGCTCGGGAAGGGCTTTCATGGGGGTGGGTCTGGGGGCACGCAGCTGCCGATCCCCCAGGAGGGAACTAGACAGAGACACAGGCAGGCAGAGGAAGCCTCAGACGGCAGTCAGGAGGACGCGGGGCATGCTCCCAGCTGCTCTGGGAAGGCAGTGGTGTGCGAGGCTGGGAGGCGGCTGCGCTCCTCCAGAACGTTCTCCCTCCACCTGGAGACCTCCAGCTTCTCCCTTCCACACTCCTGCTCGCCCTGCTGTTTGTGTCCTTGTGATTCTTTCTATTATTAATTCATGTCAAGCCCTTCCAACAGGAACTGCAGTTGAGACACCACGCAAGGCAAGGAAGGATAAAAGTCCAGGGTGGGCCGGTGGGCCACAGAGGGGGCTGGTGTCCCCAGGCTGGCCCCGCCCCCTGTGGAGGAGCAGCAGGCAGAAGTGGGCAAGGCCTCGTCCCCTGTTGCATCTTCTCGCGTCCTTGATCTAGAGGGAGCTTGCTCGGTCCTCCCTCGGTTCTCTCCCTTCTGGATGTTTCTCTGAGTTGAGTTTTTACTCTGATGCCGTCTGTTCCTGAGGATCCTCGTGTGTCTCTACAGCCTCTGGGTTGAAGGAGGGTGGAATGAGATAATCTGGTTCAAGAAAATCTGGTTCTGTGTGGCTCAAAAGAAAGACGAATCGTAAGCGCCTCCAGGCCTGCCTACTTCACTTCCTATGGAAGAGGCTCCCAGCCTGATTTGGGGAGGGGGCAGGAGAGGGGGTCATGAGGATAGCATTTTGCACCTCAAGGATGTCAGAGTCAACCTTTTGGATGTTTCATTCGAGGAAAGAAGGATGCGGCACCTACTATTGAAATGATCCCTCACTGTTTGGGCAAAGTCAGGACATCAGCACCCACTGGCAAACTTAGGCCCGGGGAGAGGCAGTGGGGACCCCTTTGGGTTCTGGCTTTCCATCTTCCCTGAGCACCCTGCCCGTGTGTGCCGAGGCGGAGCTAAAAGGCCTTCCGCAGTGTTCTCTCTGCTCCCCCCACCCATCCCTTTTCCGGGGGCCTTTGTCCCTCCAGAGCCTCCTGGGTCTCTGCCCGTAGCAGCGCCCTGTGGTCCCAAATAGCCCTTCCCTTCTCTTCCAGGAAAACGTCCCATCACTTTTCTGAGCTGACGGAACTCCCATAAGGTGTGAATGGTCAAATGATTCCTCCCTGGAGAATTTGCTTTTTAAAAAGAGGGAGAATGAGATTTCTTGACCTAAAGGAATCCCTTTTTAGGGTACAATTTTAGGCCGTGTGGGGAAGGGTCAGAAGCAGGATGTTTCTGCCAAGGGGAGGGGGCTTTGTGGGACATCCTCTGGCCTCACTTGTACCCACAGCCCTGCACAGACACCCAGTGAAAGCCTGGTTATGAGAATAAATAGGTGTATTTTCCCAAACTGGGAAAACCTTAACATAGGCATTTTCCGATTACGTTTGCAATAACTGGTTTGGATAGGGGGGGCTGTCTGACTCTTGTTCTGTAGTTTCCACCCTGGTTGGTGCCTCTGTGCTAAGGGCCTGTGACTTCCAGATGGCCTGCATGATTACAAGGTCCAAGGAGCCAGGCTCCTGCTCCCCGCCCCTCCCCCACTTGTGGCTCTTGGCTAATGCTCAGCCCAAACTTATTAGCATGAACTTCGACTTCTCTTTACCTTACTATCTCTTTATTAAGAAACAAAATTTAAAATAAAATGTGAAGGCAAATAACCTTTGGAATAAACTTTAGAGAAAGTCACAATCTTGAACCACAAACAGGTCTTTCTTTACTGGATCTTTCCATCTATATCCCCCGCTTAGCTTTGATGAGAAACCCCGTTTCTTTCTTGTGTCCACTTGACTTTGGGGGCTCCCCCATGGCAGCTGCACCTTGAGACCTACCCTTGGGCTCCTGGCCCTGGGACTGGGGCATCATGCCCCCAGAGCCTCTTTCTAGAGCCAGCACTCGAACCAGAGATCTGTAGGCCCCCTCGGATGCCTCTCCCTCTTCCCGCCCTGGGAATGGAGTGAAGAAACAGGTGCAGTTTCCATTCTTCCCACACTCTCCCCTGTCTCTGTGCGCAGCAGCTCTTTCCTTACCTCACCAGTGCTTAGCACAGACGCGCTTCTTTTGGGGAACTAGCCGTTTCTTGAGTGCCCTCTTCTCAGCTTCAGTTTAGAAGCTTACACGCGGTAGAATTCCGGGTCGCCTGCTGGCACGGAGGAGGACCTGGATTCTAGCCAGATACGCCTCAGAGTCGGAAACCATATGGTGACTGTTACCTCGAACAATGACGCAGTCAACTAAGCAGCATCCTTCACACCCACACCCTCCTCCCGCCAGCCTAGGGGGAGGGGCAGAGCAGAGCGTGCTGGGCGCCCAGGCCTTGGGCTTAAAGTCAGTGCCCACTGCCTTCCACGCCCTCCGGCTGCCGGCGGCCCTGCAGCCCATGACCGACACTTTCCGCCACCTCTGTCTGGCTTGAGCCCACAAGCCCATCCATACCCGCGGCTCCTCGGAGCCACTGAGGACTCTTGCTTCGTGGCCAAGGGGTAGGGCCGGTTAGCACTCTGTTGGCAAAACTTAAGGCATGAATGTATTTGGGATTTTAAGGTCCTGGTAATTTGGTTGAATCACGGAAGTGGGTAAGAAGCCGGTCGGCAGACAGGCCTGGTATGATCCTCGAGGCTCCTTGTTTTCCTCTCAGTGGGGTCCCTAGTGCCCTGTGCCTGTTCCCCTTTTCCTCTCTCTGAAAAGTAGAGGTAAGTGGTTCTTTGACCCCTAAATGCCTCCTCACCAAAGGAGGAGCCCAAGGAGGTGAGAAGAATTAGAAAGTTCTCCCCCGGATGCTGTCCTCTGCTCAGCCTCTCACACAAATACGGATGGCAGTGGAAAGTTGGGGCGGAGACCACCTACGGAGAAGTACAGGGGTCAGATACATGCCGCCCTTTGCCCTGGGTGGTCTGGGTCCCAGAGAACATGTTTCAGTTGGCCTAAGAACCGTAGCCTGGGCTACCTTGAAACAGCTCAGAGCCAGACCTCGGGGCTTGTCTGGGAGCCCCTGGAGCATGATAGCTTCCAGTTGCTGTTGCATGGTCCTTGGGCCTTCTGAGCTGGTCACAGGGAGGGTCGCTGGGGGGTGAGGCCGTTTCTTCCAGTCCTTTTCTGTGACCATAAAATGGCAATTGGCCTGTGGGGGTGTCTGGGAAGGACGAGGCCTGCATGTAAGCTTGGTTTTCAGTTTAAAGGAAGACAGGGAAGGGGCGCTGGGCGGCTCAGTCATTGGGCATCTGCCTTCGGCTCAGGTCATGGTCTCAGGGTTCTGGAATCGAGCCCCGCATCAAGCTCCCTGCTCATAGGGAGGCCTGCTTCTCCTCCCACTCTCTCTGCTTGCATTCCCTCTCTCGTCTCTCTCTCTCTCTGTCAAATACATAGATAAAAATCTTTCAAAATAAAATAAAAAATAAAGGTAGACAGGGAGGATAGCTCATGAGAGCAGGTCCTGCCTGCTTTCCCTAACCCACAGAGCCGGCAGGCAGATCCTGCTGAAACAAGGTATCTTCCTGGTGTCTGAGGAGCTTTAGGGTCATGTGCTGCTGCTCCATCCCCTAGAATTCTTCTGCTTAAAGTGACCCTACATCTGAAGATTGCGGCAGGAGCGTCATGGTGGGCCTGGCCAGCTGGGGGAGTGGGGAGGAGACACAGGGACTGTGGACTGGGTTCTGTGGCCTGTTGGGGTCCGAGGGCAGTTTTCTGGGTGCTCCTCTAGCACGGCCAGGTTCACCAGGTCTTTTCTCCTTCAGGGGATCTTGGGGCCTCAGGCCGTCCCTTTCCCCTTCCGAGCTCTTCCTCCGTGACTGTCGGTTCTGGCCTGCGGAGTGCAGAGCCGTGAACCCACACTGCTGCAGCCTCATACTACATCGCAACATGTCTGTGTCCATTTAGACCCTCATGACCTGGCTGAGAGTGTGTGTGCCCACGTGCACACCCGTGTGTGCAACGTAGTTGATAGTTGACAATGTATGTACATAACAACTGATGGATTTATGTGGGAGAGCAGAACTAGTGCCTGTGGCAGTTTTCTGTATTTTAAATTCATTGAATCAAATCAGTTTTATTTCAAGGAAGGGGAAAGAGGAGTGGGGATCAGGGGGGATTGTACGAAGAAGGACTCTTTAGCAAGATTATTCTTTAGGACTATTAGTCATGATTTCCTAATGAGTCTTCATGATGCCCTTTTCAAATAAATGTTAATGTTGTCACCACATGGTTGTGTATTTGGTTTCTTTAAAGTAAATGGTTTGGGGGGGAAGCAAACAGGATCTGAAAATACCAACATTACTGACATTTAGCCACCTCCACCTCCGATTACTTTATGCACCTAAAAACACAAGAGAGTCGGGGGAAAAGATGCTACCAAGATGTAAACACAAGGCTCAGGAGTCCCAGCATGGAAGCATTCAGACGAGAAAGCCTACGCCATTTCTTCGTCACAGTGACTAGCCTCTAGCCCCAGTATATAACCCACCGAGGGGGAGACTTTAGACTTAAGAATAGGGCTTTCTGGGCGCTTGGGTGGCTCAGTCATTGGGTGTCTACCTTCAGCTCAGGTCATCCCAGAGTCCTGGGATCCAGCGCTGCATCAGGCTCTCTGCTCAGTGGGAAGCCTGCTTCTCTCTCTCCCACTTGCCCTACTTGTGCTCCCTCTCTCACTGTGTCTTTCTATGTCAAATAAAATCTTAAAAAGAAAAAACAGAATAGGGCTTTCTGATTCCCTTTACAGAGGATTGCCCAGGGTACGTTCGTTTTCTTTAATTATAAACTCCTAGAGCATCAAAATATAGAGGTCTACGCCCAAGTGCCACACATAAATGTTTCCCAGCTGGATTTGATCTATACCATCCGCTGGTATGTCTAATATAATTGACATGTATGTGTGGATCTCCGGGTACATCTAAGTATTTGTGAGTTTCTTGTGAGTTGTCAGTGTGTGTGGCTGTAAATCCATGACCCCAGCATTATACAAATGCCATGGGATATATGAAAGAAAAACGGGGTGCTGGACATGGAGCCTACTTAAAAAGAAAAAAAAAAAACACAATCCCAAGCCTTTGCCCTTTGGACCTTGGAGTTTCCCGGATGAGAACACTAGAATACATGCAGCTAGGAACTTATCATCCAGCTGGACTGTGTGCCCTCCAGGGCTGAGAATGAGGAGACTCAGCTGGAAGAGATCACAAGTCTCCCAGCAGAATTGGAATCAAGCCTGGGCTGTTTTAAAAAGGGTTTCAAAATGATGGGGGAGATGGGGAGTTCGTTCCAGGCAGAGGGTGAAGGGGGAAGGGAAAAGAAGAAAGAGAAGACCGGTCGGTGTAAACATGGGAAACTTGGTCAGGAGAGTGAAGCTGATGGATGAGATTCCTATACACCATGGCTTGGAATCTGACAGATAGCAAATTGGGGCGGGGTGACTTTTGGCTCTTAAACCAGGATTTTGTATACATTTATTTGTATACATTAATCTGAAGAACTTGTGTATGATGGGTTGGAAAGGAGAGGGACTGGAGACAAGGGCATAGGTTGGTTAGGAAGTTATTGGGGTCGCCGAGCACTGAGTATAAGAAAGGCTGCAGCTAGGCAACATGGGGAGGAATTTGGGCATAGCTAGGGCAAGAAGACAGCGACATGGAGCCTTGAGCCTGAGGGACTGGAAGAAGTGTCTGTGTATATTGTGTTGTATTTATACTGATGTGTCTCCATGGCAGGGGGGGGGGTGTCTATGTAGGTGAGAACAAGTGTTTGATGATATTGATGACATTTGATGACATTTGTGAGTGTGACTGGGAGAGCAGTCAAGTCTGAACTGTCACCCACCCTCAGCTGGCACATGTAGCCTCTCGGTGATAAAAAGATCACATCTCTTTTCTCATTAATCCTCACACTAGGGAATGAGGGGTGGATGGATGAGAGAACCAGATCTTGGAGAAGTATAGAGACTTGCCTAAGGTCACACAGAAAGCTAGATTCAGGGAGGCCTTACCACAGCTTCCCCCCTCACAGCCCACAGGGCCCCCCAACAACAGTGAGCTTCAACCAGTGTTGGGCTGGCTCTCAGACATGTTAGAAAACCACAGGCCCCCAAAATGGCATCAGCCAAGTTACCAAACTGGGGCTTCCTACCTTACCTAATTGCAACCTTCCCTAGAAATGTAAATCTAATTCCTTGATCAGGAATTTCCTGATAAGCACCAATGAGGTAATCTGTCACATGGGTCCCTTCCATTTGTTGCCCAACCGCCTCGACGTGCAAACGCGCACACTCAGCATGCACACACACATCACACACCCCCACCCCAAAGATTAGGTAATCAGCATGAGACGCCCCCCCCCCCCTGCTTTTCCCTCTAAGGGAAAGACCTTGCCCTGAACAATTCTTTCTTTTGCTAGTAATTTTCTTCTGCAACCTTCCTTCCTATAAAAACCTTCCATCTTGTACAACTCCTCTGAGCTTCCTTCTGCTTGCTAGATGGGATGCTACTCTAGACTCATGAATCACTTAATAAAGCCAATTAGACCTTCAGATTTACTCAGTCGAATTTTTGTTCTTTAATAGAGGGGAGCTCCTACTCGCTTCCCTTGAGACTCATGGGGGACAAGGGTACATTTTCTTTTCATTCCCATTGTGGCCTAGAAAACATACTTCCACGTGGTCACATGGAAACCATTGTCCCTCCAATCAATATATGCCCCTCTTTTTTTTTTTTTGATGGATATGTATTTGTATTTTATTGCCCCGTGGACATTCAAAATCGGAGTCAGACGTGAAACTTGAAAGGCTTTATTTCCTAACTACAGACAGCTTTAGAAGCTGACTACCGGGCTCCATCACCGCCTGAGCCGGGAGCACACCCGGGCTGGGAGGCGGCAGGAGGGCAGGCGAGGAGAGGGGGGCCTCAGGGTCGGCTTCCTGAGGAGAGAAGCCTCTGGTCCCGAGGCGCCCTCACTGGCCCTTCTTGTGGGCGTTCTTGATGATGGCGTTTTTGAACAGCGTCACCAGGGGGGTCTGGCTCTTCTCGGAGGTCATGAAGCCGCCGTAGCGCTTGTCCTTGGGCGGGCTGCCCCAGCGGAAGTGCTCCATCCTATAGGGCCCGTCGTCCTTCTTCTCGGCCACCTCGGCCTCCGCCACCAGGCCGTACTCCAGGTCGGCCAGGGCCGCCACGCCCTGGGCCGGGGCCTCGGGGCCGAGCGCCGGCTCAGGCCGCTCCCCGGCCAGCTCTCTCTTGAACTCCAGCGGGAAGGCCTCGGCCGACTCGTCCTCGGCGCCGTTGGGGTACACCTTCACCGGGCGCCGCTTCTTGCCCACAGGCTTGCCCCAGCGGAAGTGCTCCATGGAATAGGAGCGCTTGCCCTCGCGCGGCCCGGGCTCGCCACCATCGACCCCATCACCGCGGAGCCCCGCGCCGCCCGCGGACAGCGGGGCGCGGCCTTCGCCCACCGCGACCTCCTCTTCTTCGCGCTTCTGGCCCGCGCTGCCGTTCTGGCGGCCAAAGCGGTCCCAGCGGAAGTG
>CM052811.1:17021917-17170580 GCA_028533885.1 Nasua narica
GGTGGTTGTTAGGGCCGTCCTGCCCCGCAGCCCCGTCCCCCGCGCTGCGCCTGCGCGCCCGCGGCCCTCAGCACGTGCGGGCGGGACATAGGGCCTCGGCGGAGGCTGCAGCTTCCCTGCGGAGGACACCCGCCCTCCCCGCGCTGTTGGCGCCCGCGGACGCCCAAGACCCACGGCTTCTTCTGGTCCCTGTATCCTTTGGTTCTTCTGTTTGGGAGCTACAACAAATACCCCCGTCCTATTCGTTGGTTTACTTATCCCAGAGCTTTAGCTAGCAGGGTCAGTGTCTTACCTTACTATGTGTGATATACAGGCACCGATCAGTAAGTGATAAATGGGTGGTAGTTGTTGGCACTTAATGAATACTGAATAAATCAAATAAATAAGTATGGTTCAGTGTGAGTCCGAGTGGGGGCATTGGGCTGAAATTTGGGGGAGAATTTTTTTTTAAAAAAGATTTTATTTATTTATTTATTTATTTATTTTTAAAGACTTTTTATTTATTTATTAGAGAGAGAGAGACTGAGAATGAGAGGAGAGAAGGTCAGAGGGAGAAGCAGAGTTCCCGCAGAGCCGGGAGTCCGATATGGGACTCGACTCCGGGATCATGACCTGAGCCGAAGGCAGTCGCTTAACCAACTGAGCCACCCAGGCGCCCAGATTTTATTTATTTGAGAGAGACAGAGATAGCAAGAGAGAGCATAAGTGGAGAGGAGAGGGTGAAGCAGGTTCCCTGCTGAGCAAGAAATCCGATGTGGGGCTCGATCCCAGGACCCTGGAATCATGACCTGGGTCAAAGGCAGAAGCTTAACCGAATGAGCCACCCAGGCGCCCCTGGAATTTGGGGGAGAATCTATTCAGATGGGAGGAACAGAAGTCTGGCCTCTAGCGCCTGTGTTTTCAATAATGCCTCAGCCTTTCCCTGGTGATCTGCAAACCTAACTCATGCCCTACCCCAGCCATCTCCCTGTACCAAAATTCTTTTGAGCTGATCCAGTACTTTCCCCAATCAGTGAGCTTTGAGAGGGAGTAGTTCACTTCCCCCGGTCACCTCATGGGTGGGAGGGAGGGGTAAACAGCCTGGATTATTTCTATTGCTTGGGTCATGGAGCATAAGTCTGTGCTCTCTGTAAGCAGACAACTCCACTATGGTATACATTTGCCTGAGAAAATGACCTATAGGCTGCTGCCTTGAGTTTTCAGTTACTTGGGACTGCAAAGGAGGAAACAGAAGGATCCCACCCACTCTTTTGAGTTGGGAATTTCATACTCCAGAGATTTAGAATTATGATGCTTTTGAATATTAACAGTGGAAAGTAAAAACTATCTCATACCCCTCTCCCTTGGACACATAACCAAGCAGGAGGATCAGCGAGGTGAAAGGACCTTGGCAAGTTTCCACTACTCTTCAGTGGCAGAGCTGGGGCTAGAACTCTGACCATGGCCCCTGCTCCTTCCCTGGTGGGCTCTCAGTAGGAGAGGCTGTGCAGTGGGTATCTCCGATCAAGAGTCTCTTGAGGGGCGCCTGGGTGGCTCAGTTGGTTGAGCGGCTGCCTTCGGCTCAGGTCATGATCCCGGAGTCCCGGGATCGAGTCCCATATCGGACTCCCGGCTCTGCGGGAAGTCTGCTTCTCTCTCTGACCTTCTCCCCTCTCATTCTCAGTCTCTCGCTCTCTAATAAATAAATAAAAAATCTTAAAAAAAAAATTTAAAAGAGTCTCTTGAGTCTCTCTCTGAACTAGAACTGACAGAATTCCCTGGACTCTTTCTTTCTATTTTATATTGGACATGAAACCTCTATGTTTTTGAGTTCTCTCTCTTCCCCTTAACTAGCCTCTTTACGGACAAAACACACAGAATGTCGTGACGCGCATTCCAGCCTCACTAGGCAGGTGCTGGCAGCAGGATGGAACTCAGTCACTGACACTGGCAGTGTGTCTTTTAGTCCTTAACTTGGTATAATTTCTCATTTATGCTTCCCAATAGACACACACACACACACACACACACACACACACACACAAAATTCCAGGTTGACACAAAGGGCCTTTACATGCTTCTGGAAAGGCTGCAGGTCAGTCCTCCAGAAGAAGCATGAGACATTTGGCAGTTAGAGGAAAATGGCACCTAGGTTTTTCCTTCTCCTGCTAGAAATGATTTGTAGTACTACCTGGCTGACTCTGTAATTGGTAGTAGAAAGGGAATGAAAATGTCAAGTGATATGAGGTTATTTAAAAAGGAATAAAAAGTCTAAAAGATTGAAAATGTAGAATCGATAGAGGGAACAATTACTATTACTGTTACTATCATTGTTATTATTTTAACGGCAATATCGGCAAAACAGAGTGGGTCTTCATACAAGAAGATAAGGCAGGAAGATAATCAAGTAGAAACTGTGGACCAGACCCATCTCCCCGAAGCTGCTTCCTCCCCCCCTTGGCTCAATTCTGACTTCACCCTAGAGATCTGTTCTGACCCTGCCCTGAGTTACCCATATCGCTGGGAATGAATTTCCCCTTCCCCAGGCCCCTTTCTTTTGTGCTGTCTCAGTCCCAGCCCCGGTCCCATCCAATGCCCAAACCAAGATGGCGGCCACAGCCCACATACCAGCAGGTTACTTTCCGTGGTGAGGTCCTGACACTGGCTGCTTTCCAGGCACCAGCCACTCACTTCCACAGAGGCCTGAAGCAGCAAGGCCAGCAGCAGGGCCCCCGGGCGGCTGCAGCACGATCTCGGCATCTTCCAGGCAGGCTGAGGCTCTGCAGAGGCAAACAAGATTGGTGGGACCCCTGCAAGGAGCAGAACAATGTTGGCCACTGACCAGGAAGAACTGTGAGCCAATATTAACAACACATTCACTTGTGGAGCTCAAGGCTTTTTGAGGACAGGAGCAGTTCAAGGAGAAGTTTGGTGTGAGTTGTGGTGGAGAGGAGGGGAGCAGGACCTGGGTAATCTATGCGCAATTTCCCCTTGGTCTCCTGTTAAAAATCAGACCCCGAAGAAGGTTAGGGCTGGAAGCAATTTTAGGGATCATTGGGTCCAGCTGCTATTTGAGAGATGGGGAAACTGAGGCCCAGAGAGATAATAATTTGGATGTTCAGAACAAGCAAGGCTAAGTTCTCCTGTTTCCCTGAACTTTCCTATTTCACTACCTTCACGAAGCCATAGTTCTAACACTCCAGATCCAAGGAGTTACTTGGGAAAAACAAGGGACTCAAATCCCTGCTCAAGATGGTTTGTTCTCCTCCTCATCCACTAGAATCCTCTCATTCTTCAGAAACTCTTTTCTCCTATGAATAGTAGGTTTGCATAAAGGCAAATAAAGCCTCTGGCCAATTTGGCCAAAACCTCAGACAACCTAATATGATGTCCAGTACACAAATCACTCAGATGATCACTATTTCTCAGATTTCTGCAGCTTCAAAAATATTTATTTTTAAAGCGGACCCCCATTCTTTTAAAAGTGGCTCATCTTCTGAATAACTTACATATTGGACCTCCTCTTGTTTTTTGAGTCTCTCAGTTGTAGTCTGAAATAGCTGGACTTGAAGATACCGTAAGTGTAGAAGAGAAGGAGATGAACACACAAAACAGAAGAGAACTACACCCCCCCCCCCCCGCTGTGAACACCCACCCAAGGCACTTTTGGAGAAGTCAGAAAGCACCTCTCAGCAGATTGTAAAGTTAAGAGGTCAGGATGCAGTGAAGAAGAGAGCACTGATGCTGCCCTTTGCTCCCTGTGCCCAACACTTTCCCCAGCCATCTACCTTTCTCACTACCTTGTCCCCCTTCATCCCTCAGCCATTTCAACTTCCAGAGTTGATCCCCAGTTTTGCCATTAGCTCACCACCAACCCACAGTCATCTTGGATTTCAGAGGCGCTCAACCAGCTGTAGAAAGAAGCCTAATTTGTTGAAAAAAAGCAACTCACATTAAGGTGTGGGTGATTGATTTTCTTATCTGTCCTAGTGGACATTTGCATTTTAAAATGTTTGCCTAAGAGAAATCTCCTATTTGTGGAGGGGTAGCCAAATCTTTTTTATAGAGAAGGTTTTGGAAATGAAAGTTCTCTCTGGCTTTCATTGTCTAGTTCAGAAAGCATTTCCTTTTCTTTGCCCAACCCCCACTCCTTCCCCCAAAAGCTGAGCCAGCTCAGGGCTCCCTTCTTGAATGACTGCCAGGCACAACCTGAGTAACTTCAGAGCAACCATTAGGTGGCGCTGGCAGCCAGTCAGCTGGCCCATGAGCACCTCAGGCTGAAGGGGCAACCAGGAGAGCATCCATCAACCTTAGTGTCCAGTCTTGACCGGGGTGGGCTGCTCCCATTGTAGCATTTTGATGCTCCAGTTCAATAATGGAGCCCAAACTTGGTGGGCAAAGCAATTTAGATTAAAGCTCTGAGACCACACAGCATGTTTGGGTCAGATTTATGGTCTTTACATATCACCATGGGCAAGTGTAAAATACCATCTTAATAGAGAAAGAAGCAAAATCATACAGATCTGGCATTCCCCTCAACTGTACTTCAATTCTTCTCAAGGCTGGCCATTCTGAGATAATTTCCATTTTCTTAAAACCTACCTCATGATTGCAGGCCTACCTGAGAAGCCCCAGAGAGCATTTCTTCTATGTCTACCCCACCGGCTGTCTGTGTTGGACAACATGCTAAAAGTCACACTGCCCACCCTCTCAGAGTTCCATTCTACTGCTAAAAAGTTAGTTTCCTGAAAGCCACTTGATTTTAGTTTTGCTTGTGTTTATTTTCTATTTTTCTATAATGAACAAATATTACATTGTGTCTTTTTTTCCCAGGCAATAAAGTAATGATGAGATGTCAGATGTTGTGCTTTTTGTAAGTAGGGATAGTGTTATATATAATTCAATAATGAAAACCTTGGAAAAATAAATAGAAATTTATAATTTACTAATCTTGACATTAACTTTAGAACTACACTTATTAGAACTTCATATGTGCAGGCGAAATCTCTTTGAGCTAAGCAAAACATTGTGTTTTCCAGTCTAAAACTGGACATTGGTCATGCCCTTCTATAAAGATTAGAGGAGCAGAGGTGCCGAGTTTTCTCCTTTCACAATGATACACACGCATCAAGTCCTAAAATGAAAGTGTCAACGGAATATTAAGTCATTAAATAAGGTGTAATCTGTGCATATGTTCACAGTTAATAAAATAAATGCACACTCGTACTTTCCTTGGCTTCTTCCAGCCATTCTGTGAGAACCACCACCTCCCCATTTATGTGCGAAAAATTGGGGAGATCCAAATGCCCTGCAGACTCTCCCTCCTTCACTGGAAACCTCCCTTGCCTAAGCCTCCATCAGCTCAAAGGGCTGCTTCCACCCTGCAATCTAGGGTCTTCAGAATAGAAGATCCACTCTGCTGTCCTATTGAGGGCACACGCAGAGGGTGGTTCAGAACCTTGGACAGTTCCCACACGGTCCACCTCTTTTTAACCCCAGCTAGGTTTTACACAAGAGACCCGTGTATGCATAGAGCTCAGCCACATCGGGTACGCTGAGGTGGGCAGAGAAACAAGGATTCAGGGGTCTGAATCTAAAGAAATCTGAATGCAGAGAGTTTATTGTAACTTCTGCTTATGCTCTCATTTCCAACATTAATTTGCTCTACAGTACATGGTATCTTTTAAGAAGTGATACCTACCCAAGAAAATCGAGAGGAAGAGGAGCCAAAAGGCAGGGCTTTACTGAGATCTCCCCCAGAAGGTTGTAGAAATCTCGGGAGTCCTAACAGCCCAACTCCCCCCGGGAAGACGCTGTCGCCTGCTCCTGGAAGGCACTGCTTTCAGCGTCGCAGCCTTTCGCCCACCATCCGGAGGCTGGCCCCCGCTGCTCCGCTGCCGGCGGCTTACCACACGGCCCTCAGTAGGCAAAGTTTTCAAGGAACTCAGGACCAGAGCAAGCCAAAGGCGCCTCAAGTCAGCGATCGAGAGCCGGGCGAGAGCATCCCGAAGCCCAGGGACGGGGTTGCCAGCGTAAGAGCGAGGTTCCGTGCCGTTGCGCTCTTACCTGTTGCGGAGAGGCTGCGTTCTGGGCGACTCCCGCTGCGCCGGGCAAGGATGCTCGGCGGCCGAGTTAGGTCACTTTTCTTCCTTCCTTTCTCCTCCTTCGCCGCCGCCTGGTCCGGGTCGCTCTCCTCGGTCCTTATATACCTGCCGGGCTCTCCCTGGTGGGCAACGGACGTGAACTTCCTGGCAGCGTAACAAGCAACTCCCCCAACCATGAGAAGGGGGGCCGTGGGGCTCAGGAGCGGAGTTTCCAGGTAGGGGCTAACGCAAGGGCGACGTGCCCGGGAAGGGGGCCGGGTCTCTGCCCCCGGAGGCTGGAATTAACACGGTCCTGCTGAAGGGCGCACCTGGCAGCCATCGGGAAAGAACTTAATTAAGGATGGTATTGGGTCTCCAGTTAGGACCAGCAGGCGGCTTAGCACCTCGGTGTGGGGTAGGCCTAGAGCGACAATTGAGGTGGTTGAGGAGAGGGTGAAGTTACTTGTGTGCGTGCTTGGACTGTCATTTGCCTCTTTCGCACTTGGAGGTAAATATCCCGCAAAGGGGAGTGCGTCTGTAATGCCTCAGAGTTCCCCATCGTTTGGAAACAGTGGTGAAGATGTTGTGGGAAATCACAATCCTTTTGTTCCAGCGTGGGAGTGCGGGCAGCAAGTGTGTACTTGGCAGGGAGGGGGCAGTTAGGGTGGGGAGCAGAGAAGGTCAGGGTTCACTAACTGGGTAGAGGCCCAGGGAAGTTTGCCTTCCTGTAGGTGTGAAGGCAAGTTGCATTGCCCCTCCTGGGGCCTAGTCCAGAGTAGGCTCCTTCCTGTGCCCCAGACCCCAAGGGAAAGGTGTTGTTAACCTTTTATTATTAATGGGGAGGGGAAGGGGGTGCTCTGTGAAGAGCAGCTGAAGTACTTTCCCTGTGGCCTCTACCTTAACCTGGAGTAAAGGAGAAACAAATTGTGAGGAGTCATGGGGTGAGAGGGAGTGCTGGAACTAAACTGAACTTCAGATCAAGGTGCTTATTTTATTTTTTTATTTTTCAAGGTGCTTGTTTTAATCTACCAATTGCAGGAGCTTTCTTTATTCCCAGTCAGAGGTTCTTTCAGACTCCAACACTCCCATGAGAATTCCTGGTTGGTGACATTGGCTTTATATTCCACAATCCTTTCCTTTTGGGAAAAATCTAAGCTAAACAGTAAACAATGTACTTTATCATCTGGCCTTGCCCTCTTTCCAGGGTCATCTCCCACCTGTCCCTCTTGCATCCTGGCACTTCAACCATCCACAACATTCCCATTCCCATAAACACTACTTTCTCAAGCTTCCATCTCTTTGTTCATGCTACTCCCACAAGTGGAACATCCTTTCTCTCTCCAGCTACCCAGAAAAGTTGGACTCCTGCATTAAGATTTCATCCATCACTACCTGTTCTCTCAAGCCCTCCTTGGCTACTTGTGCTACCTGGGACATGAAACATGGCTTTCTCTGTTCTCCAAAGAATCCCATTCCCATGCCATCTGTACATGTAACTTTTATTGCTGGAACAAATTCCATGCTGTCTTCCATCTTCCCTCTTCCACCCACTCTTACCACCACAAGGTTTGTGAGCACTCTAAATCAGATTGTGATTTTTTCTTATTTTTAATTAATAATTAATTCATTAATAAAAAGAGTGAGAGGTTGCAGATGCCACCAGGTAGGACTGACCATTGCCCTTGCTTCTCTAGCCCTAACTCCTCTTTGAAAACCTAGAAGAGCTGCCTTTGATTGCCTGAGATAATATGATTTTTCCCCCTTTATTGGGATAATGTGGTAAATTACATTGTTGATTTTTAGTGTTACACCTACCATATATTCCTAGGTTGAGCCTAATTTATTTTGATGTGTTATCTTTATATAGCACTGGGTTTAATTTGTTAATATTTTATTTAAGATGTTATATCCATATTTATGAGATTGGCCTGTAGTTTTCCTTTCTTATAGAATTCTTGTCAGATTTTGGTGTCAAAATTAGGCTGTCCTCATAAAACAAGCTGGAAATCTCTATCCCCCCATCTCCTCCACTTTAATAATTTGGTACAATTTATATACAATGGTGTTTATCTCTTCCCTAAATGTTCAGGATAATTCATCAGTGATACCATGTTTGTTTGTTGAATGGCTTTGAATCACTTGAATAGCACTATTCTAATAATCTATTTCTTCTTGTGTCAGTTTTAGTAGGATGCATATTTCTAACAATGTATCCATTTCTTCTAAATTTTTTAATTTATTGGCTTAAAATTATTTATTATTTCATCTTATGATCCTCTTAGCATTTATGGAATCTGTAATTATGGAATCTGTAATTATGATCAACATCATCTCTGATGTTGATATGTCATTTCTCTTTTTCTCTTGATTAGTTTCTTAGGAATTTATCCATTTTATTAGTATTTTTAAAGAATTAATTTTAGTTTCATTGATTTCTCTATTGCATGTACACTTTTATCTATTTCTGAAATTTCCACTGTTATTATTCTTTGCTTTCTAATTCCTAATTATTTATTCTTTTTTTATCCTCTCTTTCTCTTTTTTTTTTAAAAGTAAGCTTCACACCCAGCATGGAGCCAAAGGCATGAACCCACAACCCTGAGATCAAGACCTGAGCTGAGATCAAGAGTCAGAGGTTTGGGGTGCTTGGGTAGTTCAGTCCGTTAGGCACCCAACTCTTGATTTCAGCTCAGGTCATGGTTTCAGGGTCATGAGATTGAGCCCTGCATTGGTTCTGTACTGAGCACGGAGCTTGCTTAAGATTCTCTCTCCCTCTCCCTCTGCTCCTCCCTACCCCATGTGTATACTCTCTCTATCTCTCTCTCTTTCTAAAAAAAAAAAAGCTTTAAAGAATGACATTTAACCACTCGAGCCATCCAGGTACCCCTCTTTTTTATCTTCTTGAGTTGGACACTAAACGAATGCTTTTACTTAGACAATTGCTATTCAGCCTTTATTCTTTTTGATATACGTATTTATGGCTATAAATTTCTTTTATTTTTTATTTTTAAAAATATTTTATTTATTTATTTGAGAGAGAGTATACGTAAGCAGAGGGAAGTGGGAGGGACAAGCAGACTCTGCACTGAGCACAGAGCCCTACAAGGGGCTTTATCTCACCATCTTGAGATCATGACCTGAGCCGAAATCAAAAGCTGGTCACCTAACCAACTGAGCCACCCAGGTATCCCTATAAATTTATTTTAAAGTATGGCTTAATTTTATCCCACAAGTTTTACTGTATTGTGTTTCTATCACCTTTTAGTTTAAAATATCTTCTTATTTTCTTTAAGTTGTCTGGATTGATGTATGGGTTATTGAAAAGTGTTCTGCTTAACCTCCAAACATGGGGAATTTTCTAGTTATGTTCTTGAAACTAATGTTTAGGCTGATTCCACTGTGGTCAAAGACCATGCTCTATTTTATCTTAGTCCTTTGAAATTAGTGTGGAGGGGCACCTGGGTGGCTCAGTCAGTTAAGTGTCTGCCTTCGGCTCAGGTCATGATCCCAGGGTTCTGGGATTGAGCCCTGCATCGGGCTCCCTGCTCAGCGGGGAGTCTGCTTCTCCCTCTGCCTCCCCTTCCCCCCACCATTCATGCTCTCTCTCTCTTAAATGAATAGATAAAATCTTTAAAAAATAACAATAATAATAAATCAGTGTGTTTATGTGGGGCTGCTTAATGGATGAACCTATGGCCCATTTTGATTAATGTTTCATATGCACTTCAAAACATTATATATTTTATGGTTTCTTAAATATTCTATGTCCTTTCTGATTGTTAAAATCTCCCCACTACTTTTGTAGATCTATCTACTTCTCCCTTTACTCCTAGCATAACAACAACTCTTTCTATAAATCTAATGGTGAATGTAGGACAGTGGTGGAGAGTAATATAACATCAAGATAAAGGTAACAGAAAGATACAAGAGCATCATTACCTGCTGGGGAGAATAACCTAGTGGAGAGGGAGAAATTGATGCTATGGATGAGAGGGGGGGAAACCAAAAAATCCAAGTCTTCGGTATTAACAAAATAGGATCCAGAGGAAGAACCTGACCTTTGAACAGGTCCTCCACTTGCACAACAGTGGTGAAGGAGGAGATGCAGAGCGGACTTCTGTCTGAACCAAAGGTTTTACCTTTTAACCCAGCATTTCCTGGGAATTAGCCTGAGGAAATTACCTTAACAGTTACACTAAATGCTGTTCAAGTCTATTCATACAACACGGTTTATGGTGGCAATAAAATAAACTCAACATCTATAGTAGGGTATAATTATAAAGCCATATGATGGAATACTTTGAAACCATTCAAAATAATAATGTAGATATTTATTTCTAGACACAAAAACGGCCACTATGTGTTAAGTGGAAGAAGTATAATAAGATAGAAATATAAATAGAAAAAAAAAAGAAATATAAATAGAGAGAGAGATAGGAACCGAGATAAAGATTAAGAGATATCTAAGTGTCTGTAGTTGTTGTTCTGGTTTCTGAAGGCTGTACTACAAACCACTCCCAAAACTTAGTGGTTTAAAACGACACCTATGTTTTTCATAAATCTGCCAAATGATCAGGGCTAGGCTGGGCCAGCACGTCCCTGCCCTACTTGGCATTGACTTGAGCAGCTTATGGCTTGGCATCTGTAATTATCGAAACCACTCATTCACAAGACTGGTTCCTGGGCTGGAAAAGTCTCAAACAGGTGGGGGCAAGAAGAGTTGGGGCTCCTCAGACACCCCTTTCTGTCTCTAGCCTTGCCACATGATCTCTTGCATGTGGTAGCTTTAGGGGAGCTGGACTTCCTAGAAGTCTCAGGCCTCCTAAGCGTGCATCTGGAGGCAGTTTTCTCTGCTGAGTAGAGGCCATGGGTGGCCAGTAAGGGCTTCCCAGAGAAGCAGATGCTGAGTTGGGCTGAGCCTTAATACAATAGGCTTGTAGGCTGCTACAATAGGCTGCTAGGATGGAGAAAGGAAAGGCCATTCAGGCAGAGGGAACAGCATGTGTAAAGAGCTCAAGGCAGGAGAAAGCCCATTATGTTCCTGGAAGGCTGGGTGTGTGTATTAGAAGGAGAGAGGGAATACTGGAGGGGAGGAAGTAGAGAACCATTTAGGGAAAGAAGGAAGGAGCAGACCCAGGGTCTTTGGACAGGGTAGGTGAAGGTTCCTTTAGAGACTCAGTGTGAGGCCCCTGGGGCAAGGTGACACAGCCACACCGGCCTGCGGGCACAGGGCCAGGCTGCTCTCGTCATCCCAGCTTTTCACCTTTGACGATTTAATTGGAAAAGCAATGTCACCAGGGTGTGAGTGCGTTACAAAGACAGGTGCAGAGGTGGCTTCCAGGGGAGACGGAAGAGCAGGGAGGACAGTGACGAGGATGGGTGGCTGGGAGCCCACAGTGGGAGGGACGCACAAGGGCTCCAGGCACTGGGGCTGGGCAAGGGGGGACATTTCTCTGGGAGCAGAGGAGACTCCAGGAGGAAGGAGGCCAAGAAGTAGGTTCCCGCTGGGCCCAGGCAGACCAGCCCACGCTGCATAGAGGAGCAGAAAGGAGAGTCCTTGAGAAGGATACAGCAGGGTGGACAGGGTGACCAGGGCTTTGGACACACTCTGCCCCAGGAGTGGAGGAGGGAAGGGAGGGCAAGGTAGGGAGAGAGACTAGGAGGAAAGTCATTAAAGGGCCATGTTCAGGCTTTAGGCTTTGCCTGGATGCAATGTTTGGAGGGGGCGGAGGCTTTGGGCAGGATTTAGTGAGGGCTGGGGGAGCAGCCTGAGAGGACAAGGAAGGGGGGTTGGGATGAGGAAGAGCTGAGATATCTCTGAAGCAGCTCTTGTCCAATCTGCTCTCTGCCCAAAACTAGGCACCCAGTGGGTGCTCACACGGTGCGGAGTAGGCCGCCTGGTGCGGTGTGGGGAAAGTGCTGGTTTGGAGGGCCCAGATTTGCTTGTTACTCATGCACTCAGCAAATGGCTACAGACCCCTACACGTGCCTGGACAGAGTCTCCCCCGCGGGGAATTCAGCTGTAGGGAAACAGAAAATGAGGTAGTCAATGTTAACCTTAAAAACAGACACTGCCAGTGATTTTGCCAGCAAAAGATGGGTTTATTGGGGAATAAAAAAAGAATTGCAATCTGCAGCACACAAGCTGCAGCAGAACCATAGGAAAGTCTGGGGAACATGGGAGAGGCATGCTTTTTAAGGAGAAGAGGGGTAAGGTGGGAAGGCTCTTATGAACTGAAAATACCCTGGTGTCAGCTGGGAGTTTGAAATGTGTTGGCTTTTCACTGGTGGAGCTGTGTCCTGGGCGGTGAGGAAAGCTTCTCTTCTTCCAGCTGAAGCAGTAGAGGAGTATCCAGGTGCAAAGTCAAGTCTAGGTAAGGTCAAGTCCATCTCTTCCTGTTGGGTCTGCAATTGACCACAAGTGGCAGAACGTGACAGCTCTCCCTGGTGACTCCATTTTAGTGAGGCTTTCTGTTACTAATTTTCACATTAATAAAGAATTACAAACTGTGGTAAATACAGTGAAGGAAACTGAGTGGGAGAGGAAACGGGAAAACTTCTTAGCAGAAGCAACAGACAGTGCAAAGGTCCTGGGGCAGAAAAGATAAGAGAGTTCCAGGAGTTGATGGAATGGGAGAGAGAGAGCAACCTGGGAATGGAGGAATGTGAGGGGACAGGTCTCGAGGGCTGTGAAGGTCATTAGATTGTGACTCAGATTTTATGCTGAAAGTAGAAGGAAGCCAAAGCTGAGTTCTGAGCAAGGGAGTAACGGAATCCACTAGAATTCCTTTAAGAGATAGCTTTGGCTGTTGTCTGCAGAATCAATCCGAGAGCGAACAACCAATAGCTTCTTTCTAGAGTCAGAATCAACAGGACTTGGAGCAGATGTGGAGTGAAGCAAAGGGAGGTATGTATGTATGTATTTCTCAGAGAGGGTTTAAAGAAGGTTCCACATTCTGGTTTAAGCAGCTGGATAGTTTAGTCCATGAGACTGTTCAGAGATACAGGGGAAGACTGAAAGGCTTATCCATTTGGAGGAGGAAATCATGAGCTCTGAGACCTTGGGCAAGTCACTTCTCTGAGCTTCCCTGGGGGCATTCAAAGCCCCATCTCACAGTGCTTAAGAGGATTCTTGTAAGACTCCTGAGCCAGTGTGAGAAATTCTAACTATCAGTAGATTCTTGTCAAGGGAAACACTAATTAAGAATTCCTCCGAGGGGAGCTTGATGGGGGTTGGGGGGGGCAGACATAGAGCTAGCCCCCAAGAAGGGACCCTGAAGCCTGGAGTACAGTAAAGGAGAAGGTCCCTGATGGCCCAAGGAGAGGGGGAGGGTCCCATGCCCCCCCTTATGCCCTGCCCCCCCCCAGGCCCAGCCACATCCCCTCACAGCTGGCCCACTTCAACCGGCCTTCAGTTTGACCCCAAGGGCAAAGAGGAATCAATTTGTGCAGAGAGTTGGAATGAAAGCGATTTCAATTGACCTTTGAATGGGGTTTTAATTTGCTTTATTACAGCCAAAGCGGCCTCCTGAAGAGACCCTTGAGACTGCTTTTATCCACTAATGCGTGCATTAGTGCGGCAGCCTGGGCCTCCATCAGGATGGGGGTGGGGGGAGGGAGGAGGCGGGGCAGAGGGAGGAAAGGCCAGAGGGGTTCCAGGAGCCAGAGTCCAGCCCCTTCCCAGGAATCAGTTTGCAGCCCTCTCAGGGTCCAAAGCAGAGTCAAGAGTGGAGGCAGAAGCGGGGGCCAGGTTCCGGGCCCAGCTCTGCTGCTGGAGGCCTTGACATCTGGCCTGCACCACCCCTGGGGGCTGTCTCCCCTGAACAGTGGCTGGGAGGGCTTGTGGAGTAGATGGACCCTCAATACTACCCAGCCCTGAGGTTCTGTGGTATGTAAAGTCAAACCTGGTGGTAAAAATAGCTAGTGTTTTTTTTTTAAGATTTTATTTATTTATTTGACAGAGAGAAAGAGAGATCACGCATAAACATAAGAAGGGGAGAGGGAGGGGGAGGAGCAGGCTTCCTGTTGAGCAGGGAGTCTGATAGGAGGCTCGATCCTAGGGGCTGGATCCCAGGACCCTGGGACCATGACATGGGCTGAAGGCAGACGCTTAATGATTGAGCCACCCAGGCTCCCCCAAAATAGCTGGTTTTCTAGAATGTGGTCTAGAATGGGGACAGCAGAGCCTACTGGGCTAAGGAGCAAAACTCTGTTCCTCCTCCTCATAGGCCTCTCTCCTGCTCTTCCTGTTTTTCTCAAAATTTCTGCTCCAGTCTCCTCCATGGGCCAGTCAGATCTCTGTTTTCCCCTCCCTAAATCCCAAAGGAAGCCAGGGGGTGGCTTGGCGGATTTCCTTCTCTTCTACCAGGCAGAGCCCTGCAGGCAGCTACCTGAGGCATCCAGGTGGCCTCTGGGGGGTCAGCCTCCCAGGTAAAGAGCCCCCTGCAACTGCGTCTCTACACAGGGCCAATTTCTGTGTGACAGGGAGTGGGAGCAGAGGCCTGTGAATTCACATTTACAGTCCCACGTTAGAAATGTCACCCACTCTGGGGCACCCGGGTGGCTCAGTCGATTAAGCATCCGACTCTTTTTTTTTTTTTTTATTTTTTAAAGATTTTATTTTATTTGTCAGAGAGAGAGAGCGAGAGAGAGACAGCACACAAGCAGGGGGAGCAGCAGGCAGAGGGAGAAGCAAGCTCTCCACTGAGCAAGGAGCCCGATGCGGGACTCAATCCCAGGACCCGGGGATCATGATCCGAGCTGAAGGCAGCCGCTTAACTGACTGAGCCACCCAGGAGTCCCAGCATCCGACTCTTGATCTCAGCTCAGGTCTCGATCTCAGGGTCATGAGGTCAAGCCCCGTGTTGAGCTTGAACTCAACACTTTAAAAAAATAAATTAAATTTTAAATTTTAAAAAAAGGAATGTCACCCCCTCTGTATGTAGCCACATGGCCACATAGAACCATGTGTATGTTCTTTCATCCACTCCCTTGTCTTAATTCCTTTCTTCAAACTGAGGGCTTGTTCCTGTGCAATCCAAGTGAACTTCCTGGAGGTGGGGGTCTTGCTGGAGATGCCACAGACATTGAGGACACACTAAGCTCTCCTACGTGATGTTCCTGCTGCTTCTCGTTCCAGACAGAGCCCAGATGCCAGCAGCCACCACTCTGATGCAGGGATGGCCATAATGGCCCTTTTGTGGGGAAATGCCTTTGTGAGGCCTCAGGCAGGACAGATGCTTTTCCAGAAGAATGAAGAGTTCTCTAGCCAGGAGTTGAAGTCAGGAGAGTGACTTGGTGGCCAGGAAGGACATGGATAATGTACATCCATTAGTGCCTCACAGAAGAGGCATTCAGAAGCCCGGGAATTGTCCTCCTTCCTCCAGATGCAGCAATGGCTGCTGTAGAGGGGACCTGAAGTGGCCTTTTTATGGGCACTCAGCTCAGTCCCTGTCTCAGAGCCCCCCCACTGGGGCTCATCTTGTATTTGTGCCCTGCTAAAAGGAATGGAGGCGCCGAGAGCCTACGCCATGCCCTCAAGTCCCGTTGCCCCCGGAGAGTGACGCCAGGCTTGGGCAGGGCGGGTGCACAGTGACCTGGTGGGCCACGGCTCCGAGCACCGGTACTCCGCACATGCGCGGAACCGGGCCACGCACACAGTGTGGGGAGCTTGAGGCGAACGGCGCAAGGGCTTCTAGGAGTTTGATATGGTTTTTTCCAGCTGGAAATGATGCCCTTCAGAGCACCCCCCCCCCCCAGTCGTTTGAGAGCCCCGCAGCTGGCAGTGGGGCGGGGCCTGGAGCTCTTGGCAGAACCTTCTGAGGGAGCTGCCTCCAGAGCCAGTTTCTAAGTCACCCAAGAAGGCCCGTCTTCTGACTCCAAAGTCACGTTTAAAAAAAATGCATCCGTGGGGTCTAGGTGGCTCAGCCCGTTGAGGGTCTGCCTTCCGCTCAGGTCACGATCGCAGAGGTCTTGGAATGGAATCCTACATTGGGGCTCCCTGTTCAGCCGGGAGTCTGCTTCTCCCTCTCCCTCTGCCACTGCCCATGCTCTCAATTTCTCTCTCTCTCTCTCTCATAAATAAATGAAAATCCTTTTTTAAGAAACTAAGTTTATCAAAAAATGCATCAATTATGTCCCTTTTATTTCTCCTTTATATTACAGTTAGGTCTTTATATTGAAATTTTTTCTATACATGGTGGATGTGGGCAGGTTATATTACCTGTGAATTTCATTTCAAGATAGTAAACAAGATCTCACAGAATATTTGCTTTTCAAAGGGAGTTCTGCTGCTGGTGGGAATGTAAAATAATGGTAAATAGTTTGCAGCTCCACAGAAAGTCAAACATAGAGTCACCATATGACTCAGCAATTCTACTCCCAGGTACACACCCTCAAAGTTATACACGGATGTCCACAGCAGCATAATTCAGAATAGCCAAAAAGTGGGAACAACGCAAATGTCCATCCACTGATGAATGGATAAACCAAATGTGGTGTATCCTGTACAATGGGCTACTATTTGGCGATAAAAAGGAAATGAAGAACTGATGGATGCTCCAACACAGACACTATTTAAAGCATTTGCTCATCGAAAGGCAGACATGAAAGGCTACATACTGTGTGATTTCATGTATGTGCAATGTCCAGAACGAGGCAAATCCATTCAGACAGAAAGTAGTCTAGTGGTTGCCTCGTCCTGGAGGTATTGGGGAATAACTGTTCATGGGCATACGGGTTCTTTTCAGAGTGAAGAAAATCCTCTAAAATTGTGGCGGTGTGGGGGGGTGCCTGGGCGGCTCAGTCTGTTAAGCGTCAGCCTTTGGGTCAGGTCATGATCTCAGGGTCCTGAGATCGAGTCCCACGTGGGCTTCCTGGCTCAGTGGGGAGTCTCCCTCTTCTCCTCCCCCGGCTCCGTGTTCTCTTTCTCTCAAATAAATAAATAAAATCTTTGAAAAAAAAATTAA
This sequence comes from Nasua narica, assembly GCA_028533885.1. Classification (NCBI taxonomy): domain Eukaryota; kingdom Metazoa; phylum Chordata; class Mammalia; order Carnivora; family Procyonidae; genus Nasua; species Nasua narica. Next base: position 17,038,947 of record CM052811.1, read on the forward strand.
AATAAAATAAATAAAACTGTGATGATGTGGCACAGCTCTGTGAAGATAATAAAAACCATTTTACTGAACACTTTAGAATGACGTGTACAGCATGAGAATTGTATCTCGATAATACTTTATTTAAAAGGGGATAATTTTTTGAGAAACAAAGACATTGGCCACAGGGAAAGTCTTGTATTGAATCTTTCGACATAAGAAAAGAGAAAAGACAAGGGGATGCTAGACTTGTTATCAGTTAATTAATCAATTAATTATCAATTAATAACAGTTAATGTCAATTAATATTTCATTGAAGCAACGCTCTCATGGAAAAATGTGAGCCAAGGATCTAGCTTTGCCCTAAACTCTTCTTTTTTAAATTTTATTTATTTTTTTTTGTTAACTTATAATGTATTATTTGCCCCGGGGGTACAGGTCTGTGAATCATCAAGCTTACACATTTCACAGCACTTACCATAGCACATATCCTCCCCAATGTCCACAACCCAGCCGCCCTAAACTCTTCTTCAGGTTTAAAGACCCCTGACAATGAACGAAGAGCTGCAGGGATTGAACACAAGAGGGTTCTGAAGCTTCAGCATAAGTCTGGAAGGGTTAATATTAAATGTAAATAACTCAAGCACAAGAACCAAAAGATTGGCAAAGGGAGGCAAAGTTGTAAGAACGGGTCGTATGCTCTGACCATGTAGAAATAATTCAACTAACTACAAATGGTAGAGGAAGGAAGGCAATAAGCATAAAATAGAATAAGGTCTCGGACTGTTAGGTGAAAATAAAACAATACTCTTGAAACTGAAAAATCAAGTAACAGGTGTTTATTTCTGTTGACAGAGATAAAATCCCGGGCAGCAAACTAGTGGGCAAGAGAGGGAAAGAAGTAGTTCATGGCTAACGTCAATATGGCTCCTACTGGGAAACCAAGACACAATATCTAAATCTCTAAATAAGGAGATAACAAAAGGTATCATGTAATAAAAGTATTCATTAGTGGTCATCCCTGGAACAATAAAATACACCTTCTAAACTCCACAGAATGAGAAAGAAAACAGTCCATCTAGGGAAAAACCCTATTTGTTACGTATAATCTGTGGTAGGTACAAATGTAACATGGGAAATATAAAGCAATAGGACAAACCAGGACCCAAAAAGCATATTCATATATGTAAATGAACTTGAATCATCTATAAGGAAAAAATATGTTTAGATAGGTTTAAAAAAATCCAGTTCGGTGCTGTATAAGTAAACATAGGTGGGGGTGCCTGGGGGGTTCAGTGGGTTAAGCATCTGACTCTTGATCTCAGCTCAGGTCTTGATCTCAAGGTCATAAGTTCAAGCTCTGCATTGGGCTCCAAGCTGAGCCCAGAGCTTCCTAAAGGAAGGAAGGAAGGAAGGAAGGAAGAAAGAAAGGGAGGGAAGGAGGGAGGAAAGAATTAAAAACTGTGAAATAAGAAAAAATGGGAAGGGGATGATTGTGGAAGAAAACTGATAAAAAATTGTGGTGTGTTCCTAGAGGGCATACTGCTTGGAAAAGGAACAGACTACTGGTGCCTACAACAACATAGATCCATCTAAAAACAGGTCACGCGTTGGAAGAATTCAGAAGGTTCTGTTTGTATCAAGTTCTCCAACAGGCAAAACTCATCTAGGGTGAAAGAAGCCCCATGAGTGTTGCCCCTGGCCACAGCAAGGAGGGTCTCGCGGGAAGAGAGTTGAGGGAACTTTCCGGAGTCGGGAAAATATTCTCTGTCCTAATGGGGTGTGGTTTACACAGGTGCATGCATTTGTCAGACGCCCACAAAAAGCTATACTTAGCACGCGTCCCATTCGCTGTAGGTAAATTACACCCAGCTTGTAAGAGAAGGGAACGGCGGCCATGTTCGCCCTGGAAGGTCTCTGGATTCCTTAAGAGCCCCCATTGAGTCAGGCAGCTTCGCCCACATACCCAGTCCCCCCAGAGCAGCGCGGACGGCCCCCCCACCTCCGATCCGTGGTAACTGGTCCCCAGGGCTGCTGGTGGCTGGGCCTTGAGAACAGGAGCCCTGAGCCCGTCATTGACAGGAAACAAATGTTGTCAAGGGCCCCTGCCCTTTCAGCAGAAGCCAGGGGGGAGAAAGAAGGTCCGCCAGGCTGTCTTTCCCTAACAAAGCCGTGACCTCCTCTTGGACGCTCGCAGACCTAAATGCGGGAGGGGAGGGAGGACGGAATAAAAGGGGGTAGTCACATCTCCGTCTCTTCCCTCTGCTTTTGAAAAGCCTGAGCTGCTGAGCGGGGAGGCGGTTTGCGGGCTACTGGGCTGAAGAGGCAGGCGTCCCAGACGGAGCTGCTGGGAGATGAACATGGGGAGGGCGGAGGCTTTCAGAGGAGCACCGCCAGCCCGGCGGCATCGGGCAGGGGAGCCTTCGGCCTTTGTGCCCGCGGCCTTCAGCCCACGGTACTCACGGTGAAGTGGCTGGAAGACAAAGGCCCCGGGACCCCATGACTCTGCTGGCGGAGGTTTTAGACGCTAATGATGGCCAGCCCCTGGTAATGGGATGTGAAGGGCACAGGAGAGTGGAGAAAGGGAGGAGGGAGGGTGGGGGCGGGGAGGGAGGGGGAGCGTCTCTCAGAAGCTCTCAGGGGGCCTGGGGTCTTTGCTCCACAGCCAGCCTCCCCCGCTGCCCCCTCAGGGGCCTGCTTGGCCATGGGGAATGACAGACTCAAACCCCAGGGCCCACATGTGGTGGTCGGGGCTGTAGGACGGGGGAGTCAAGGAGACACCCTGTCCAGTAATCCTGAGATGGGCCAGCGCATGTGGCCCATGGGGGGGGAGCACAGAGCCAAGAGGGGTTCTCTTCTCTCCTGCCCCTGAGGCCAGCAGGGCTGCTGCCAACAGGGTCTACAGAAGTCTCGCCCTCAGACTGATGGCCTCACGTACCTCTGTGTTGTAGTAAAATGTGTGATGACGTGAAAAGATGTTTGTGCTCTTATTAGGTGACAGCAGGTCGTAGGTCAGTATCTATGGTGTGACCCTGTTTTTGCTCTTTTCAGAGTGTATACAAGAAAATGTCAAGCTCAGGAGGAAGTCCACCGTATGGTAACGATGCTGATCTGGGGAATATCGGGATTTTTTTTCTCCTTTTTGCTTGTCTCTATTTGCTAAACTTTCTAAAATAAACGCAGAATCCTTTTGTAAGACAAAATCTGTATTAATAAACTTAAGGGGCACTTGGCTGGCTCGGTCCGCAGAGCCTCTGACTCGCGATCTCAGTCATGAGTTCGAGCCCCACGTTGGGTGTAGAGATGAGTTCTAAAAAACTAATCAATAAAAAAAACCCTTTTAATGACTTCTGAATCAGTACAAAACTCCCTCTCCCACACCCCACTACCCTATGGAAAACCCCCACAACCCAAAATAGTCCCTTAGGCTGAGGCTCTGAAGGAGACGTGGACAAGCAGCTGAGTGCCCCACGTCATCGTACTTTCAGATTTCTACATGTAGCTTCTCCACCAAAAGGCCCTCAACGAACATGTGTCACATGAGAGGGAATGTCGTCATGAATGGGACACCAGCGTGACAGCTAGATGGAAGGGCTCGGCATCTCAGGGCTCTGCGCAACTGGTCTTTTGAAAAATTTTAATACATGACCTTGAAGAAAAGATGCCAAATGATTTCAAGATCACAGGAGAGTGAAGTGCTGAGCTGCTGGTGACGGACGCAAAGCAGGGAAGACAGAGGGGCGGAGGGAGAGTCCGAAAGGGGCCGTGAAGTGAAGGGGGAGGCTGTGCTTTCATACACTCAAGTGTCAAGTGACGGCCAGCCCCGCGGGGACTGAGAGGCGGGCGCAACACCAAGCCATGTAAGACAGCGTGTGGCACACAGTAGGTCACCACTCAAGGAGGAAGACACAGAGGAGTGAACAGATGGAAGCTACGTGATAAAGCACTTTAAAGAGTGACGTTGGGGTCTGATACTCTTTTTTAAATTAATTAATTAATTAATTATTTTTGGTAGGCTCCATGCCCAGAGGGGTTTGAACTCCCGACCCTGAGATCAGGACTCTGAGATCAGGACCCTGATATATAGCCAGTTGAGTCACCCAGAGGCCCCTGAGGTCTGGTCTGTGGCATTCTTGAGTGCACATCCTTGTGTCACAAGGCAGCAGGATGGGTTTGTGTCTACACTTGTCGAAGCCTGGAAGAATTTCCATGAAAACAAAATGCAAACAGCTTGAAAAGGACACACTGGAGGTGTTAAAAGTGCTTATTGCCAGAGGAGTCAGATGATGGGGTTTACTTATTCTTTTTGTTTATATTTTTTGACTTTTCTGTAATAACCACGTTTCAGTCTCATAGGACAAAACACAATGTTAAGTTGTTGGCTTTTTTTTTTAACTTACTGATTTAAGTAATCTTTACACCCAACGTGGGGCTTGAACTCATGCCCCTGCCCCCAGATCAAGAGTTGTGCGCTCCTCCCAACTGAGCCAGCCAGGTGCCCCACGATGTTAAGTTGTAAAAACAATAATGTGGAGGTGAATTCCTGACCCACAGAATCTTTGACTGTAATAAAATGGTTATTTGAAGCCCCTAAATTTGGGGGATTTAGCAGTAATGAGAATGAAAATAAGGGCACCTGGCTGGCTCAGTCGGAAGAACATGCGACTCTTGATCTCGGGGTCATGAGTTCGAGCCCCCTGAGGGATGGAGAGATTATTTAAAAAATAAATATTAGGGACGCCTGTTGACTCAGTGGGTTAAAGCCTCTGCCTTCAGCTCAGGTCATGATCTCGGGGTCCTGGGATCGAGCCCCGCATCGGGCTCTCTGCTCAGCAGGGAGCCTGCTTCCCCCTCTCTCTCCGCCTGCCTCTCTGCCTACTTGTGATCTCTCTCTGTCAAAGAAATAAATAAAATCTTTTAAAAAAATTAAAAAAAATAAAGATCGAGTAGCAGAGGAGGGGCCCACAGGGGAGACCCAGAAGGGGAGGCCCGAGAGGGGGAAGATCAGGCTGCATTTCACACGTGGCGATTTCAAAATTCAGTGTGCTGAGCAGTGATCCCCCGACATGAGTCCCCACCTGTTTCTCTGGAATACATCCTAGAGGCAGAAGTTCTGGGTCAAAGACATGGGCACTTGTAATTCGGAGAGATGCTGCAAGCTCTCCCTCTTCTCCGCATCGCGTGAAAGCATCAGTAGCTCTGGATGGGGAGTGAGAGAACCAGATCATCTGGTAAGTGGAGAAGGGACCAGACCTGGCTCAGGGTCCTGGGAGAACAAGGCGAGGTTCAGCTTGCTGGCCGTGACCTGGCCCAGCGGCAAGTACCAGCGTCCCTCGCTGGCAGACCTTAGGAGCCTTGGGGGTGGGGTGGTTTCTGGGAACAGAGATGGGCCCATCTGAGAGCCTGAGAAAAGGAACAAAGCAGAGAGACACCGTGCAGGGCAAGAATCCGGAATCCCAGGTGGCCACCAAGCTGCTGTGTGACTGTGAATCAGTCACGTGACAACCGGGGGCTTCAGAGGACTCTTCTGTCAAATCTGGGATGTGGCCAGGGGTTTCTGCCCGGGATCCTTTCCCCTTTAGAACTCTGAGGTTCCAGTTGGAGAATAGAAATATATCTTCCTTTTAACCCCAACCGCCAAAATCAGGGTAGTTTTTCCTTTGGCGGCTTTGTTCCTGCAGTGATTTTTCCATTCTCTGTAGGGGATCAGAAAGTCACGATGTCAAGCAAGCTCTGTGGGGAACAGCTCAGTTCCATTGAGCAAGCCTTTACTGAGTGGCCCAGGTGCAAAGCCACCACTGTGGTCGGTTTGCGGGGATGGCCGGTCTCCCTGCTGCCACCTGGTGGCTCGACAGGCTATTCTCAGCACAGCAAAGCAGCCCCAGCAAAAGGCAGAATCTAGAATACCCCCAGGGATCTGCGGGGACCTCCCCCGCGCCCCCCCCCCCCCGCCCCCGGGACCCGCACCTCACATACTCCCAGCTGAGCAAACACATTCCGACCTGAACACACTCCGGCCTCCGGGCCTTTGCTCTGCCTTCTCCCAGATGGCACTAGTCTAGCTCCCTCCTTTTATTAAGATCTCTGCTCAAAATGAACCTCAGCGGAGACTTCCCTGCTACCCTTAGACAAAACAGTACCTAGCCGATCGCTGTCAACCCCCCTTATCTCTTGCTGGTTTTCCTTCAGAGCACTTATCACACCACCTTCACCTTGGGTACCACCCACCACCAAACTTGGGAGTCTCCTGAGCTCAGGGTCTGCGGCTTCCCCGGTGCCTGGAGCAGCGCCTGCGCAGGAGAAGACACTGGGCGCATATTTGGGGAGAATGGATGAACCTGCCCGCGAGTCCCAGTCACAAGTCAGTACCACATGCTTTTCTGAATGGACACACACAAAAAATAACACAGGTTCCTAAAGTAAGGTCTTTTTTTTTTTTTTTAAAGATTTTATTTATTTATTTGGCAGAGAGAGACACAGGGAGAGAGGGAGCATAAGCAGGGGGAGGGGGAGAGGGAGAAGCAGGCTCCCTGCTGATGTGGGGCGCAATCTGAGGACCCTGAGATCATGACCTGAGCCGAAGGCAGATGCTTAATGACTGAGCCGCCCAGGCGCCCCCTGAAGTAAGGTCTTGATTTTTTTTTCTTTTTTTTTTGCAAGGTTTAGAATCTCTCCAGGCCTGAGTTTTCCTGTGTGAATCTGAAGTCTGGGACAAGCTCCATGAAGGTGGGGACTGAGTCCCCTTCTCAGCGAAGACACTCAGAGGGCTCAGCCCTCAATAAATGGTTGGTTCAGAGAAGGTGCGGGGCCCCCCGGGGACAGGTTGTGCTCTTCCCACGAGAGAGGGAAAAAAAAAAAAAAAAGACTTTTGTTTCCAATCTGGGAGCTGAAATCTAGCTAAGGGGGAAATGGGATAGATTCCGCCACGAGAAGGCCCCCAGGCAAGTAACTAAACCTCCACATTCAAGTCTTTGGAAAAATCTTGGTCTGCTGGTCATGGTCCCTGACAGTAGGCCAGCCCTGCCCTCTGGTGGCCACCGAGTGCAGTGCCATTGTGGAAAAGCTTTGACTGCGATTTTAGGGAATTTTTTTTTCATCATACAAGTTGCCTGACTCCACTGTCGACAACTGAAAAGACAGAAGGTAAGGGAATAAAAAGTAATCACATCGCCTTAACACTCCTGATGCTACTGGAGCTTCCAATCAGGCCTGCTTTATACCTAGTTCATTCATCCGACCAAGGATTTACAGAGCGCTTCCATCCCGGCCAAAATCACTCTGTAGTTTTTATCCTGAGATCCTCGCCTCTGTCATCATCTGCATTGCCACACCATCTTCATACAGGCCACTGCTGAGGGCTGGATGACAGCCCATGGAGTGACAGTCCCCGGCCATCAGACTAGTATATGGTGGCTCCTTCTTCAAAGCCGTGGGAGGCAAATGAGTAGCTTGCGGGGTCTTCCTTCACACAGGGGTCCTCAGTCCTGAATGTCCGGGTGCTCGAGACCTGAAGTAAGGGGCACACAACTGCTATCTAGATACACGCCTTCACTCAGCGGTTAGCACCTGCCTGCCTGATGCTAGGGCCGGGGAATCAGGAGCAGAAAAGGTGGGCGGGTGCCTGCCTCCCGGAGAAGAGTTTTGTGGGAAGGTGGTGTGGAGCACATCGTCATCAAGACAATCCTGATTCCACTGTCATACATGAAAGCATAAAAGAGTGTCCCAACTTAATCCAACTTCATCTGAGGGGTCCCCTAACCCCTAGGAGGTCTCCAATAAGCTCAGAACTCAAGGCTATGCAGGGGTAATGGGGCAGGGCCCAGGCCCGGGGAGGGCAGGTGCAGCAGCTGACCCCCAAGGAGCAAGAGAAAAGGGGGGGAGGGGATGGCCGGCCAGACACCCCCCCAAGATTTTGTAAGCCAGGGAGCAAGTGTGGGGTCTATCCCGGGGCAACAGGAAGTCACCTTAAGGTTTCGAGTGTTTTGAGCGAGACTGGCCTTTTAGAAAGATCTCCTGTAACGAACATAACCAGTTAGAAAGTACACTGGAAGAAAAGAACCCATTCATAAGAGTAACACAAAGACCAAACTATTTAGGAAGTCATTTATCAAGAACTATGTAATACGTATCTAAAGAAAAGCTGTAAACTTTCCTGAGGGACAGAAAAGAGACTCGAATGAATGGAAAGACACATTTCGTCTTGACTGAAAGACAGTATTGTGGAAAATGGGATGTGTTCTCGAATCTCCCTATGTATCTGCCACACGCATATAATGTAACCTTCCGGATCCTCGAGCCCCTGTTTTAACACCTTCCCTTCCCAAATTCCAGGACTTTCCCTCCATAACATGGACGACCGTGTGATTATTTCTGATTATGTGTTTCTACTGTTTACCAGCTACCTTGGTAAAAGAACACTAAAATTCACCCGGAAAATACACAAGTGGAAAACAGCCAGGACATTTCTTTAATAATAATAATCTTATCAGGTAATAAAAATATAAAGCTGGAATAAATAAACCAATGTGGCACCCATAAAAAATAGGTGGAAGGATCAATAGAACACAATCGAGAGACCAGAAATAGACCCCAACTCCACGTGGAAATTTAGAATATGCTAAAGGTGGTACTATGTCAGGGAGGGAACGGATTATTGAATAAATAGCACTGGAGAAACAGCTTGCCACTCAGAAAACAATTACATGTGGATCCATGCCTTTGTCCGCATCCAAATAAACTACAGGTGGATTGAAGTTTTAAACGTAAAAACCGAAACATGAAGGCATGAGAAGAAAGCACGAATCTATTTCTATCGAACCCAGTAAAAAGAACAAGCAAGACAACACAGAGCGGATAACGAGACTCGTGTGGATAACCGACACATTAGAAGCTCAACCTGACTCATAATTTTAAAAATATAAATGAAAATAAATAACCATTTTTAACCTTATCAGGGTGACAAAATAAATTGGTGAGGGAGAGGAGACACGTCAGACCGCTACTAAAGGTTTGAGCCCGTTCCCCCCACCCACCCGACCCCGCCGACCCTCACACACACGCCCTCATCGGGAAAGGAAGGGAGCTTTCTCTGGCCTGCCCGGCTGCCCTTCCCGTTGGGCCTCCCTCAAACCCAAAGCAACTGCAGGCCCCACATCCACGGAGCAGAGGGCCACAGATATGTCCTAGAAGCACCAGGAAAGTCAGGGTGGCTTCTCAGAGGAGGCAACATTGGACTTGGGTCTTGTGGTATGAAGAGGGATGAGCTCCTGTGACAAGAAGAGGAGAAAGGGGGATATGGGTGTGCATGGGACCCCCTGTGAGCTGCTGCAGGGCGGGCTGAGGGCTGGAGGGGGCTGGTATAGGCAGCCAGACTGTGAAATGCTCCAGGGAGTTACTGTCCTACTACAACCTCGGACCTCGAAGGGCCATGCACCCCCCGGGTGCGGCCTCTCACACAGCTGTTGTGTGCGGTCCATCGTCCCTCCCAGACTCCGAGTTCCTCCAGGGAGGACTCTGGCCTTCATCCCTGTGCCCGGAGTGCCCGGCACTGCCCAGGGCATAGTGCTCATATAAGGCTATCAGCAGAATTGCACCGAGGCTGTGAGCTGGGAGATGTCGGCGGCTGTCTTCCCCCCAGTCTGGAATCTTCTGGAATCGGTCTGTTCACAGAAGGAAGTCAGGCAGAGCCAAACAAAAGACAGAAGGGGAAAGAGTGTGAGAGACAGAAATCAAGGAGAGAGAAGACCAAAGAGAGGCATCAAAGCCTCTCCAGGCCAGGCCTTGACGTCTGTTCAATTCTGTGACGAGTCCCACAGCCTTCCTAACTCTGAACAGAACCATCTCCTTTTCGTTAAGCACGTGGTTCTGTAATATGTCACCATGAAAACTCTGGGGGCTTGAGGGCCGGAGGATGAACTGACCGGGAAGTTTCTCTGGTGGTGAGAAGACAGCCGGCCCCATATATTCCTGTCAGAAGCAAAGTCAGCCCCTAGCACCTGTTTCATCTGTCCACCCTGCCCTTCAGACATAAGACAGTATGTTCTACACAGGCCGACTCCGGGGCTCAGAGCACCCCCAGAGCCTCCCAGTATGGGCTCCAGCCATATGGAAATCCCCGGGCGGTTCTTGCGACCCTGTCTCTCTGGTAAACCCCACATCACTCCAAGCATCTTGGCCTCCATTCCCTCAACCCTCCACACCCGTTCCAAGCTCTGCCGAGTCCCCTTCTATCAGCCAGACAGGACCCCGTGTTCCCTCCGACACCTCTTGTAACCGAGCCCGTGCTGCTCCCATCCCTCCCGCTCCAAGCAGGCCTTCCCCTCTACCTAGGCCATCCCCAAGTTTCTAGAAATTCTCATTCAGTGTTGATCGACCAGTGCTGCCTCCTTCCCCAGCCTTGTCCACAGGCCTTGCTCCTGCCGGAGCAAGGGGCTCCTAGGCCCGGGGCTCCTAGGGCCCGAGACAGGCCTCGCTGAGGGCGGGGAGTGTCGCTCTCGCCGGGCGGGCTGGCTCCCTACACTGCGTGACTCCGGCTCAGACAGCAGGCAGTGTGGACGGGGGCTGTGTGCACAGCCCGGTTCCATGATGAAGGCGGGGTGAGGCCGCCCGAAGAGGGAGAGCACCTGCTGGCTGCCTCGGCTCCGGAAAGCCTCCACCCACAAACGGCACGCATGTCCTAGTCCGCTTTTATTTAAAAAACAAATAAATATATATACATACATACACACGTACATTTCGAGTCTGCAAGTTGTTCAATATTTGTGTAAATAATATTTATATAGAGAAACACACATTTATATGCATATGTATGATAGATATATGTTACGTCTGAGTAAAAATCTGGAAGCAAATATACTAAAATGCCAATGATGGTGGGAATTTTAAAAATAAATGCTTTCAAAATAAAGACTTTACTGAGGCCTAATTTATATGCAATAGGCTGTACCTCGTTTGAGAGCACAGGTCAATCCGTGTGGACAAAAATACTCACCCAGGTGACCACTGCATGGTATTTTTATTTTTTGCTTTGTGCCCTTCTGTAATTTCCAATTTTTTTTTAACTCAGCCGACAAGTGTGACTTGAGTAATTGGATACAACCTGGCCCAAGGGGTAGGGGTTCCTACGTCCCTGACCTTGCACTCTAACAGAGGCTGGCCCCTGAGAGCGGGCTGACCAAGGGTTTCAATGACTGTCGCCCCGTGTGGCTTCCCGCAGTCACGCCCCATTGCCTGGTTAAAGCAGAAAGTTAGCACATTTTGTTGGTGAACAGCTGCAGCTTAGAGAGGTCAAGTACCCTGCCCACAAAGCGTCCACTAAGAACCAAGAGGGACCAGTCTTGGACCCCGGGTCCGGTGCTTTTTCCATATGCCGCTCTCCACAGGGACCCCACCATCAGATGCGGAGAGCCTGACTAAAGACCTGCGGACATCGCACCCAAACTCCGGAGGGATGAGCACCTTCCGGCAGGACCCCATTCTTGCCCCTGTCCCCCGACTGCCCTCTCTGGCAAGCTAGGACCGGGAGAGCGGCACCCCCGAGCCCCCAGGACACATACACTTCCTCCCCACCTCCAAGAAAGACTCCCACCACACCAGAGTCCCCTGGGGCTGCAAACCCAGACGTCCTCACACCCTTCCTCTGACTCAGTTCACCCGGAAGCCCAGGTGCAGAGGACTAATACTGAGAAAAGTGCCCAGTAAACTGCAGGACTTCTCAGCCTCGGTCGATTCCTGGACCTATCAGACACATGCACGCACGCACACGCACACACACACACACACACACACACACACACACAATTACTGTGCTTCCATCTAGGGCAGCCCGGCCCCTGATGCTGACCGTTTACATAACGGTATCACTGTAATTCCCACAAGAACCCCATTATTGTCTTCGTTTCCCCAGGTGAAGAAACTGAGGCTCAGAGCCACAAAATAACCCTTCTCCCCCGGCCACTACACTCTTGCCACTGGCCACCATCCGACGGTCCCTGTGCCCACCCCCACACATGGCCACTGAGAACGGCATGGAGACACCCCCAGGGGGGCCCCAGGTGAAGGCGAGCCCCCTAACAGCCCTGCCCTTTCTCCACCCGCTGTCCCACCTGCTAAAAAACAGGGCAGGGGGCTCAGGGGCCCTCGCTGGCCGCTGACGGGACCACACAATCTCTCTGGGACTGATTTGCTAATATAGGTCCCGAGTCTTTCCACCTGAAATTACATTTCAAACATTTATGCTAGAGAACGATCATGTACAGACACTAGGCTGAAAAAAGGACCCCACTGGACGGTGCCCCTTGCAGGCAGGTGCGTCACAGTCACGGGGGAATCAGGGTCATCGTAGCAAGTGAAGGCGCCAAGCGCCTGTGCAGGGCCCCGAACGGGTTAGGAGGGGGTGGGGGCCCCATCCTCTGGAGGAAAAGCCAGAGCAAATAAATTATGTTACATGCATGAGACAGAATAATGTGCGGTCATTGAAAACGATGTTTTCAAAGAACAGTGATGTGGGAAAACGCTCACGGGAAAATGTCAACAGAAAAATAATACCTGGCACACAGTGAATTCTCCAACAAATGTTAATAATTATTACTTCAAAACAGGATGTTGACAAATAATGCGGTCTGGAATTAGTAAAGTTGTAGATGTGTCTCACGCAAAGGGAAGGACCGGATTCCAACAGCAGTTATCTCTGGGAGGTGGGTAATGAGTGAATTTTCGCTTGTCCCTTTTTTATTATTTTAAAGGTGCGATTCACCTAATTTTAGGCTGGGGAGTCATACTGATTTCTCTAAAAACCCACGGTTGACTCTCTTCGATGTGGAGGCTGCCTGGAGAGCACAGGTGCCCCTTGCACTGGGGAAGAAACGGCCTGCCGGGCTGCGATGTCAGACGCACCTCCATCCAGCTTCAACCTGGCAAGTTGTGGCCTCTTGATGAGCCTCAATTTTCCCATCTATAAAATGAGGTCTTTGCACAGGAAGTAAAGGAGCGAATGTATGTAAAGAACTTGGCACAAGTCTGGACCCACGTGAAGCTCAGTCACTGTTGGCAGCGGCGTTGGGGGCAGGATTCCTGGGTCAGGTGGTGACTCGGTAATGAACTTGGCATCTCTTCTCCTGGCCCTTCGTGCACGGCGGGCATATCCAACATTCATGAAGCCGAGTTGGAACTAACAGAGCCCCTGACGTTATCACAGATTCCTGAAACCCTGCTCAGCCCAGCAGGCAGTTTCTGGAGATCCCCACAGGTGTGGGGCTGGGTGTGGCTCCCCATTCATTCCACAAACACGTAATGTGCTTCTGGGGCTACAGTAAAGGGCAAGACAGATTCCCTTCCCGCTCTCCTGGATTTCCATTTTAGTGTGGGAGACCCAATTGGTGAGTAAACAAAATGATGATTAATGATGATAAGACCTGCAAAGGAAGTAAAAGGCTGAAACAGAAAATTAAGGGAGGGAAGATCTTATTCTGAGCCCAAGGTAGCCTCTCTTGGGAAAGGAACCAGTAGGAATGTCTGCGCTCGGAAGAGTTATAAAAGAAATCTACGGAGGTTCCCCTATGCCCCGGCTTCCAGAGCTCTGCAGAGGTAGCCCGCTGGGCCGGCGCTTGGAGAAGGAGCCGGGACTTAGCAGGGAAGGGCAAGGGGCTGCACACCCAGACCCTTGAGAAGGGAGCAGGGAACTACCACAGGGACCCTAAGGGACCAGCCCAGGATGTGTGAGAGGTAGAGGAGGGCCAGGACTCTGAGGCCGTGGCTTGCGGGGAGGGTTTGAAATGCAGGCGTTGCCACTACGTGTCCTGTGAGCGGAGTCTGTGTCCCATCTGTGAAATGGGATGCTAGCAGTCAGCACACCTGTGAAGGTCACGTGATCAATACAGAATGATTTCTGCTACGTACTGAGCACTCCACACAGATGAGCTGGAAGAACAGCGATCAGAGTCACTGTCCAGCCGTCATGTACACACCTGGTCTGGGCCCCGGGGGGGGGGGGGTTAGCGCAGAAACCAAGAAAAGTCCCCGCTCTTGCTGAGATTTCATTTGAGTGGGGACAAGAGACAAAACACAGGTAAGCCACATCCTGAGTGAGAAGTCCAGGGGGTGAGAAAGGGGTGGGCACAGAAGCACGTGACAGGCAGTGGTCAGGCAGGGAGCTGAGACCCGAAGGGGGGCAAACAGGCCCAGGAGGGAGGCAAGCAAGATTTCCAGGTAGAGGGTACAGCACGTGCAAAGGCTCTGTGATGGGAAAGAGCTCGGCGTGTTCCAGGGAAGGGAGGCCGGCGGCTGGAGCGTCTGGGGAGGTGAGGTTTTGCAGGCCAGGGCAAGAACCAATTATCCCGGTTGCAGGGGCACACGACTGATGGGGTTTGTTTTGTTTTAAGATTTTATTTATTTGACAGGGGGAGAGAGAGAGAGAGAGAGCACAAGCAGCAGGAGTGGCAGGCAGAGGGAGAAGCAGGCTCCCTGCTGAGCAGAGAGCCCGATGCGGGACTCGATCCCAGGACTCTGGGATCATGACTTGAGCCGAAGGCTGACGCTTACCGGACTGAGCCACCCAGGCTGATGGGTTTTTAAAGGGTTTGATTTTGTATAAGATTATTCTGTGTGTTGGATGGGCTGGAAGGAACAGGAACAAAGCCAAGAGATCTGCTGTGGTGTGAGAGGGACAGAGACCAGTCAGGGACAGACGATGGGGACTTGGGGAAACGCTGCAAAAGCAAGATAGTGAAAAATGGCCCAAATGAGGGTATTTTTAGAGGGGAGCATGTCAGAGCAAGCTGGCGGGCTGGAAGCGGGATGTGACAGAAAAGGGGACTCAAGGACGAGCCTCGGGGTTTTGACACCAACTAAGCGCCAGTTACCAAGATGGAGAAGTATGGGAGCAAGCTGGGGGGAGTGCCAGAGTTCTGGGGTTTTTTGGTGGGGGGGGGGACTTGGTTTGGGTTGGTTTCTGAGAGAGAGAGCTCAGGGGAGGGACAGAGGGAGACAGAATCTAAGGCAGGCTCCACGCCTGGCGCAGAGCCCGCCACGGGGCTCAACCTCACGCCCCTGAGATCGTCACCCGAGCCGAAACCAAGTCAGATGCTTACCCCAGGCGCCCCAAGAGTTCTGCTTTTGACAGGTCATGTTTGAAGTGCCCATTTCACACCTGAGTGGAGAGGCTAAGCAGGCGGCTGGACAGGGGAACCTGGGCCTCGGGGGACGTCGGGGTGAAAGCAGACGTGGGACCCCTGAGCCCTCCAACATGTAGAGACCAGGAAAGAGCCAAGGAAGCCAGGGGGGTAATAAGACACGGGGCGTGATGTCGGGAGCCCAGGGAAGAAGATGTTTCAGGGAGGAAGGAGCTCCCCGCCGCCCCGCCCTGGGCCCCAGCTCCTGAGAGGTGACGTGGGCAGATGGAGGAGAACGGGAGTACGAAAGTAAAGTCCTCAGATCCCGGGGTGCCTTCAAGTTTGGCTGTAAAGCGGAGCAGAGAAATAGGGCATCTGGAGGGACGTCAAGGGACACTGTGCCCCTGTGTTTAAGATCGATGGTACCATTAAGGAAATGCTCAGGGAGAAACAGAGAGATTAATGGTGCCGGATGGAAGAGCCATGGCCAAGCAGGAGGACAGAGCGGGATCCAGAGCCAGACGAGGGCGGGCCTCGTGGAGGGAGATCCCCGGGCCAGGCGGCAGGGACGGGTTGGGGCAGGAAGGGACAGGGATATCGCAGGAGTCCTTGCACCGGGCCGGGCAGAACCCTGCTGATCTTCGGGGCTCGTGGCACTCTTCCGCGAGCCCGGTCAGGGCCAGGCAAGGGCTGGCCAGAGGCGGGGGCCTGGTGTTTCCATCACAGCTTCTGAGAGGCTTCGGGTTCCTTCCCTTAACCCACACATACCCACTTTGGCCAAAGCCTGGGTCTCAGTGAGGGCCGAGTGGCAGCTTGTCTCCGCAGGCCGGGCTCCTTGACTCCCCGGGGCCCAAAACCGCCCCCCACACCTGCCAGAAGCCACATGCTTGACAGACAAAAAGGCAAGACCCAGGTTTCCAGGCAGAAGACTGAGCTCGAGACCGGTAGCTAACCCGCCCAAGGTCACACAGGACTCAGCTCCCAGCATTCTAAATGCCATTGTCCTTCTGCTACGGTTCAGGGCACCTGGGGCTTCATAACCCCCCAAACCTCTGGCCCTTTCCTCCCAACCCAGCTGCATCCCCCTGGGATTCCAGTGGAGAGAAGCAAAATATGCCACCCAGATTACTGGGCCTTGTTGTTTTAGAGTGTATTGGAACCAAAGAGAAGGGGAGCTTTGGGGGTGATGTCAGGAACCCGGCACAGGGCAGCCCTCGGATGTGACCTCCTGAGGCCCCCTTCTTCGACACACACTCTCTTCCCCTCAGGGAAGTCCCTCGCCTAACACCCACATCCTGCAGGAAGGACCCCCACTGCCCGTGTCCGCCCCCTCGGGCCTTGCTGCATGCCTTCGGCCTCCCCAACCAGCTAGCTCCCACACAACCTCTTGTCCCCCTCCCTCCTCTGCTTCACCCCACATCCACCATGTCAGTCTTGCTGAACCCCAGGAAGTTTCTCCTGAACCAGCAAGCCTGGGCCTGGTGGTGGGCACTACCTCCACCCCACCCCGGCAGACCCACCTGGGCAGACTCCCTGGGCTGTGGGCCCTCTCACTTCACTCCTGCCCAGCCCTGCCCCTTCCCTCTCTCCCCCTACTCCTCCACCATCATCAAGTGGTACCTTGTTTAAATGCAGGAACTTCATGAGATGGTGCCCATACAGCCCATCTCCAGCTCCGACGACACTGGGGCACCCCATACTGGCGATACCCTCCCATTCCTCCTCAGCCTTGGAACCAGAGTCTCAAAGATTCCGCGTGAATTCCATCCCCCACAGGCTTCCTCCAGGTGGGCACTCCTGGGGAGCTCATTTTCAAAATTTAGTGACCAATGTTTCCACCTCCCACTTCTTGCTATAGATTTCTACTTCGGGGAGGGGGGAGGCGGGAGCGGGGGCGGGGATGCTTTACGCCTTCACTTCCCCACCAGGATTAACACTTTTCTGAGTTGGTCCAACTAAGGACTATGTTTGTCTTTTTTCTGGACTGAGAGCCTCAGAGCCAAGATCTCTTACATGTCTGTGTGCTGACCACTTGGAGAAAATCAGGCAAATGTGTGAGGAGCCAACCCAAATCTTCATCTCTTTGTCCCAGTACATCTCCCTTCTGGGAATCTGGCTTCAGGAGGAAAAAAATACAAAATATGGGGGGAGAAAAAAAAAACCCAACACATAAAGATATTTATTGCAGTTCTATTTATAGCTAAAATAAAATGCATATATATAGAAACAGATATCCAGTAAGAAAATACCATGCAGCCATTTGAGGGAGAAAAAAAAAAAAAAAGCATTCTACATTAACACTGAAAAACAGAGAAAAAAGTAGGATAAAAGTTCAATGTACATTTACAATTTTGTGAAGAAAAGTGCCCATGAGAAAAGCTTATTTTTTTTTCCTTTTTCTCAAATTTCCCCTTTAGAATTTCTTTCAAAGCAGCCAACAAAGTTGCGCAGTCCTAAACCTCTCCCATAGTCTAAGGTAGAAAAGAAACCTTGAATCATCCTCCCGTAAGAGAAGGAGCCACCGGCCGGGACTTGCTTGGTGCTTAGGAGATAGAAACGCCACATGGAACGCCGGGGTCTTAGAGCTCAGGTGTGGCCGGAAGACCCCTTTCCTGTGTGTGTTCAGATTCTGGTTTTTCGATGCTGGAGACGGGGAGCTAGTGACTCACAGACAGAGAATCGTGAGGATGAAGGGCGCACTGCCTACAAATGGGCCCTTCGCGCCACGAGGCACCGTCCACTCGCAAGACAGTTGTGAGAGGGGCTGGGCAGCGAGAGGAGCCCAGACTCGGGGTTTCGAGGAAGCGCACGGGTAACCCCGAATGGCCGCCCAGTACCTCTCCACTGCCACTCCCGGGGCTCCCACGCACTGCTGGCCGGGGGCAAAGCAGGAGCTACCTTCAGCGGCGCTGAAAGGGGCTGACTTCCTGCAGACTGGCCCCACTCCTGCCTGCCTTCTGGAACCGCCCAGAACACCCCCGGCCCCCCGGCCTTGCCCTGTCAGTGTTTGCCAACATCTCCCTTTCCTTAGGCCAAATGCCTCCGTCTGTCTCAGGGTCCCCTGCACCGTCCAGATGGTCGCCCTCCCAGGAGCCCCCGAGGGAGGCGAACGGCGCCCGTAACGCAAACCCCTCCGTCCACCTGACCCCGGCCCGGGCACGAGGCGCCCCTCTCGCGGCTCCAGCCTGAAAACTCGTACCCCTCAGCCCAGGACAGAATTTCCTTCTCCAGTGACCTCGTCTCACGATGTAACTTCCGTTTGAGCCGCGAGTTGACCAGACTGTCCTCTTTTTTTTCTCACCCACGGTCTACAGCCCGCTTAATGCTCACGCAGGTGCCATTTTCAAGGGAGAGACGGCGCCGTCTGGCCCCAACGCCAGTTCGCCCGGCGCGGGCTCCTGACCCCTCCGGGAAGGCCGTGAACAGTCACGTCGGGGGGGGGAAGGAGGCGCAAGACAAAAGGACATTATGACGGTGCTTTTTCCGTTTTTCTTTTTGCACAAAAACAGTCCATTTATTCAAGTGTTCTCCAGCACAAGTACATTAGAAAGGAGCTTTATTATATTCTTCTGGGCACAAAAAAAAAAAAAATGTGATGAAGGCGGAACGGACAGACTTTCTACATCTGCTGTACGCATTGACCTCTTTAACTATTTCATAAACAGCTATGTCACGAGCATCACTTACACAGATACAACAGAACACGGGGGGCGGGGCTGGGGACCCGCTCGGGGCGGCCCCCTCTCCCACGCCCCTCCTTGGATGTCCCAGAACCAGACTGTGAAATGTACATTATTATTGTCAATAAATAGAGAAGCAACCCTAAAAAAAAAAAAAAATACAGTGGTGAAAGGGTGCTGGAACCAGGAAAACAAACAAACGAGGGAAAAAAAAAAAAAAAACCCCAAAGGGAAGGAAAAAAAAAAGGAAAAAAGAGGAACTGAGGAGAAAGGCTGGGGTGGGGTGGGGGAGGGGGAGGGGAGGGGGCGGGGTGGGGAGGAATCCTGCATTTAGCTTCGTGGAATGTGGAGTAAAAGTGCTCTGCCGCGGGGGTCAAAGCGAAATCGTCTGTAACAGTAAAAGGTATTACCAAATCAGCTACAGAGTTTATTCTTCAGTATGAATACATGATTTCCCACAAATAAGTAAGCACCCGCTACTTCAATGCCTCAGCTAAAACACATGAAATCGCTCATTTAGTTTTCAAGTACAAAGTTAAAATGCCTTTTTAATAATAATATATCAGAGTAAAATAATAGTCTCTTTTAAACTCCACTACAAGAAAACAAAACAAACAGTCATTGTCCAGACAGCAGACTTAATTTAACAATATATATTTTTAATAAAATGTTTTAGCACCTTGTTGAGTCACCTCCTCCCTCTGCGTATTCTAAGAAATTTCGGCATTTTGGTTGGTTGGTGAATTCTAGAGCTGTGCAACCGAATCAGTTCTGGGAAGTGAAATGGGACTCGTGTGAGGCTTTCGATCCCTGCTCATGTCCTCAGGCACGGGGGGTGGGGGGTGCTGGAGGCTGCAGGACTGGGGTCGGGAGGCCGGGGGGAGCCGCCGCCCGCCCTCCCGTGGCCCTCGGGTGGAGCAGACGTGGGGTTTTCCAGTTACCAGAGTTCCAGGAGTCCGGAGGCCTCCGGGCAATTCAGCCAGACCCAATGAGCAAAGGGACCCCAAGTTCCTGTCCTCGCTGCTTTAGACCTGCCTGTTTCTCCTGCCCCAGAAGCTCCACTGCCCAGGGTCCGCGACAGGTGAGAGGTCACCGAGCGAAGGC
Organism: Nasua narica; assembly: GCA_028533885.1. Lineage (NCBI taxonomy): Eukaryota > Metazoa > Chordata > Mammalia > Carnivora > Procyonidae > Nasua > Nasua narica. The sequence continues at coordinate 17,058,814 of CM052811.1, forward strand.
CCGCCTCAGCCAGGTCTCTGAGACACACAGGGACAGATGGGGCTGCCCTCGCTTCCCAAAGACACCCTGGCTTTCCTTTACCAAAATGTAAAGATTTGAGGGCTTCTGCTAAACCGCGGAGTCTATCCTTGCCATCCAGCTCCCCCTTTTTCCTCCCAGATCCTGCAAACACACGTCGATAGTCCCTGCGGGAGGCCGTGCTAGCTCCGGGCCAGGCCTCCACCACGTGTCCCCAACTTGCGCCGGAGAAGAGCCTTCAGCTCTCCGGCCAGGACCACGCCGGTGTCGCCGCTAAGCACAAGCACTGGGAGCTACAGGGCCAGACAAAGCCCGCCGCCCGAGTTCAGACCCCTCGCCTCCTGGGATCAGAATGGCGCCTGCCAGAATCTGTTCTCGCCAGAATCTTGGGTCTGCTGGTCCCCCAACCAAGGCAACAGCCAGCTCCCCGCCCCGCATCGCAGCGCCAGCGGAGGCCCCAAGGCCCAGACCCACAGCTCGAGGGGGCTCCTACAAATGACTGCTCCGAAAGCCACAGCAAACCTCTGGCCAAGCAGAACGGCAACAGGAATTCAAAACCTCCTCCGAGATCAACTTCAAGTGTACCCTGACCATCAAACACAGGAAGACTCCGGCTCGCAGTTTTCCTGGAGAACACACTGCCCCGACGGCTCCGCTGAGATACTCCTTCCCTTGCTCCTGCGGCAGACCTTCCTGTGGTATTCCCGTCTCGGCTTTCCCAGCACCGCCAGCAAATCGGGAAGGACGGGGAGCCGACCCACCGACCGGTTCAGCGTCCAGCAGCCTTCCCCGCTGCCCGCTCTGCCTGGCCCCGCCCACGCCCTTGGCGACTCACCAAGACTCCCAGGCCTGTCTCAAAAGCTAAGAGGTCCTGGATGCTCTTGGGGGGAAGTTTGCTTTCTAGAAGAATGTTCAATAGCAGGAAGGTTCTGGGGTTTAGAGAGAAAAACAGATAGTCACACACTCATTGCATCATCTGCTGACGGCAAGAACCTTCTCCCTGCCCCAGTCCTCCCCTGCGGTGCCCCCAGCCTTCCGTTCTCCGGCCAGTCCCACGGGGAAGGGGCTTAGCAGACGTCGGCTCGAGGCCTGACCCACCGGGTTCAGCCGTCGCCTTTGAGAGACTCACTTCCTCCTCAGGCAGGCTCTGGGACCCTGGCAGAAGCCCCCGGCAACCGTCCCCTCCCCAGACAAAAACCACCAATCTCTTTGGCACCCCGTCCTACTTGGCACCGGCAACAAATGGGGAGGCATCACCGTCAATCCCTAGAAGCCCTGGTTTCCAGGGGTAAATTCCATCAGAAAGAAAAATCTCACTGGGGACATACTCCCGAATTTTCCCTGGGCCTTCTCGGTGTCTCCTACTCCACGCCCCTACCCGCAGCTTCACCCACAGCAAGTGTGGCGATCCCCTCCTTACTCCGCACATGACCCTGCCTCAGCCAAAGCACAGCCCTCCTTCAGGAGGCGACCGGATCCATGTCCCCAGAAGCGCCCCACCCAGGGCTACCAGCAGACTGTTGCAGGCATCAGGCATGGCCAAGCTGGCACATTTCCAGGTTCTACTGGGGGGACCAAGCCCGTGGGGCGGGTGGGAAGAAAAGCTGGTGATAGTTAACCGTCATCTGGCCCATCCTGGGCCCTGGTCCAGCAGGACCAGGAGAAACAAGTCCTCCTCAAGTATCAGCCCCAAGAACCAGGCCTCCCCCGAGCAAGCTGGGCGGCCCGCCCTAAGCCCTCAGGCCTTCTGCGGCCCCCACACCAAACCCCTGGGTGAGACCTGGGGCCACTGGGAAAGGCAAACTCCTTCATGTAAGCAGTAGACGGAAGGCCTAGGAGGGCCCGGAGAGCTGGAAAGTCTGTTTGCAGAGGCAGGCCTGTGAAGGGCCGTTCCTGCCGCTGGGGGCTGCGAAGACCAAAAGCTCGCCAGCAGGGGAGGGAGCACCCTGGACTGCCGGAGGCAGCCCCTCCTCCCCGCAGCCCTCCTGGAGTGGTGCTGGTGGACCCAGGCCGGGAAGATGGAGCCCGGCTGGAGAAGGAGGGGACAAGGGCGAGCACCACGGGGTAGGCACAGGGATTCCAACAAGGGAGGGGCAGAGGAACCCCCCCCTTCCAAAGCTGCTCCAGCCTCACAGGCCCCCACCATCTCCAGGCAGCCAGCAAACTGGGCGTGATCTTAGAAAACCAACCTGAGCGGGAAACGCATAGCTTAAAGCCCAGGAACGGACACCTCTAAGAGGCCCGGGAGACCGTGGCCACCGGCTACGAGCTTCCTCCTGAGCAATGAGCAAGGGATTCAAAGCCTCGGTTTAGTTTGGTCACCAATTACTAATTTACTGTATTCAAAAGATGAGTTTCACTGTCCCATTCTTTTTTTTTTTTTTTCCAATGGAAGCCCCCTGGCCAAGACAGACCTGGATGTCGATTGTATTTTGGTTGGGGGAGAATAGGTAGGGGGAGTCGAGGGCTGACTTGACTGGTGCCTAGAGTTGCAGGTCAGTATCACAGGTTGCTAACAGAAGAATCTTTTGACATCACCAGGGGCAAAAGAGAGAGAATGCTACCTGCTAGAGGAGAGCACCTGCGGGAAGAAAACCTCCTCCTTTTCCTGCCTTCAGCACCTAGCAACTTCTGGGATTGAGAGTCTACCTGCAATCAGGGCAACAGAGGTAAAGAGCTGCAGGGCCGACGCCACCAAGTCCTGAATCCCGGGGAGGAGCGCGCTGGGGGCCCCTGGCTGTGTGCGTGCGCCCATTCCGCGTCGGCAGAGATCGGTTCCTGTGCATGCGGGTGGGATTGACTGATTGGTGTGGGGCTTACGTCTGCAGTGGGACCCGAGGCTCAGCACTCTGAGCCCCCTTGGCCCGCTCCCCACTACATAATATTTCTTATACGTGACCCTATCTATGTATTTATATAGCGCCTATCACCGTAGGCCCCATCTTTCTAGGGATGCGAACTCGGGACTATGTGCTTGACAGCACACCTCCCAGCCCTGACAGTCCCAGGAGGTGCCATCCCCCCTCCCATTATAAAATATATATCTCTATATGCCACATATCTACACCCCATCTATCCAGGCAAGCATCTGCCCCTTGGGCCCTCACCCTGGAGCCCCCAGTGCTGGCCCAGCCTACCGCCAAGGCCGGGCGGCCTGCCTCGGGAGGAGGTGGGACCAAGCGTCCGTGCACTTGGGAGCCCCAGGGGCTGCTGGCTCTGGGTGAGAGCACAGCTATCGTCAGACCAAGTACTAGAAAAGAAATACACACCACTCCAATCATACACACGAGGAGAGAGATGGCCCGGTCCTCCCTCCAGCCCTGACACGCGTGACTCGGAGGGGAAGTAGAAGAGAAGAGGGACGCGCCCGGAGGGCCGGCCTCGGGGGACCCCCCTGGCCGCCCAGCTGTCGCAGCGCCCGGTGGCCCACCTGGCCCGAGGGGTGGGGAGCCAGGGCACCAGGACCACCGCTAACCTAGAAGCACCCTGCTCCCCGCACCTTGGTTTGAAACCGCAAGGGAGGGGGGTTGGGCTTTTGTTTTCTTAAAGAAAAATCTGAAAACGAACGTAATTATAACCAGAACCATAAGAAGAATTAGAACCAAAGGTGTCATCAGCCTCCCAGTATAAAACTGCAGCCTTTGGAGATGACCAAAAACATCACATTCCAGGGGCCGGGAGCCGCCTTGTGCACAGAGGGTGGGCGCTGAGGGCCTCATAAAAGAACACACAAAAGGCGACTTAGACAGGAAAGCACCAGTACGTTTTGTATGTTTTTTTATTTGCTCCAGGTGGGGTTTTAATGGTCACGTGCCCACACTCTGGATTATTTCTGATCCCACCACAAGGAGCCCTCGAATCGGCTAATGTGAGAAATTGGGAAGGAAGACCCCTCATCCTGCCATTTCGCCGAGGGAGTCTCCTTTTCGAAAAAAAATCAAAAGGTTATTGCATGAGCCTGGATGAACCCCACTCTCAGCTCTCCACGGGCCAACCCAGCTCATCTCACCCCCATTTTTGGCAGGGAGGAGCGGGAGAAGGCGGGTCCCGGCTTCCCACCCCCCTTCACCTGTTCAATACCGGCGGGGGGGGGCGGGAAGCCCACCTCGGCAACGATTCCCCTTCCAGCTGCCTCCCTCCTCCGTCCTCGGTTAGAACCCTTTGCGCATAAGGCAACGTGGAAGCTGATGTTTTTACTCATCTCGCTGTTTTAAAGCACCATTATGAAGTCGAGTTGTACAGTAGTTAACAGTACCTTTTATATATATATCTCATATCTATCATATATATATAAACTGTAAACAAGAGGTAACAGCGGCTTCTAGAAACTGATTTTCTTCAAGGTTTCCTGTGTGGTAGGCACCTGAAATACTGTAGAAAAGGGTCTTGTGTGTCCTGTCTCCCTGCCCCTAGCTGGGCTCCGTTAAGCATGACCAGGAATGGTGCTGGCAAGACAGCTCGGCGGCCGGGAGGGAATTCTGCCGCCGAGTGTCACTATTTTCTGTCCCCTGCTTGTGCTCCTATCTGATCAGGCTAGAGACAACAACGAAAAAAAAAAAAAAAGATATATAGTAAAAAAAAAAAAAAAAATCCAATATATAGATTTTTATAGAATTTCCTTTTTTTTTCCTTTTCTCCCATCCTTCCTCTGCCAGGTATTGTCACTATTTCTTGTTACTGATTTTTTTTTTTTTTTGCTGCGAACCCCCTCTTGTTTCAGTCACAGCAAGAAACAAAAACCCAAACAAACAGAAAACCCCTCTGAAAAGAGTGGAAAACAAAAGGTTTGACCCAAAAAAAAAGGGGGGGGGGTGGGGGGGGAAGGGAGGGAGCTTGGTTTCGTTTTTAAATAGGACTGAAGGTTAACATTGAAAAATTAGGAGATGATGTCCAACCCTTTGTGCAAGGCAAAGCCCTCCGGTACTTTCGCCTCTGTGGTTTTTGTTTTAAATTCCTTTTTCTCTTCTGGGTGCTGATACTCCTCTCGATCCTCATGTTGTTGGTGTTTTGTTGTATTTTGTGTTTTTGTTTTGTTTTGTTTTGTTTGTTTAACTTTGTATCACTACCTCAGTTTGCCCTCATGTCCCTTACACACAAGCAAAATATTCCTTCAGCGGAGCGAAGAGGTGGCGAATGACCGGCACGCTCCATGACCGGCCCAGCAGTCTCTGCCTCGCCAAGCGGCTCATGTTGGAGACGTCGGTATAGTGGACAGGGAAGCCAAACACCCTGGGGAGAAAAGGCAGGAAGGGCGGGGGTGAGCACGGACGGGCGCGATCCGGCTGCGCCTCCTGACCCCTGTTGCCAACCATGACTCGGGCACCCTGCCACTTGCCGGGGACCTGAAGGGAAAGCAGCCAACTGCTGCCTGGGAGCGGCCGCGTGACAGAAACGAAGTCGGCCCTGGTGAGAGACACCTCCGGGGCGTGCCCCGCCGGAGGGGGTGCAGCGGGTCCCCAAAGTCTCCGTAATACACACGCATCCCTAGGACCTCGCCCACGGGAGCAAGAGCTCACCAAAGGAGCCGAACTCTTGCCCGACTGGAGAAGCTCCAGGCTTCTGGCGGCTCCGGCCGTGTGTGTCAAGGGTTGCTCTGGCTAAACTGCAGTTCCAAGGGGCGGGGGTGGACCAGGAGGCTGTCCAGCCCACGAGCCTGGTTTGCACCCAGTCAGGGCATGGGGCTGTGCGGCCGGCCTGGCCCTGGGCTATCCCCGTTTGCAAAGGTCCCGAAACGGGCAGCACGTGTAGAGGGAGCTCCTGGGAGCTTGGCGGGATCCCCCGGGAGCCGCGGCCCCCTGGGCGCACCCCCAGAGCCCTCTGACCCTGGGCCTGGCCTTACAACGCGCAGGAGTGTCCCCCACCTCCAGGAACCTGCTGGGAGACGCTCAGGGACACCCGCTGCTCACGTGGTATCCATGGCAGCTACGAGCCCAGCTGGAAGGGGCAGTGAGCCCTCCCTCGGAGGCACGACCGCCACGCGCCCCAGGACGCCAGCCATGGCCTCGGCTACTACCTTTCCATTTCAGTGCACCATAGGATGTCTTCTTTCTCATTCATGAAGACGGGGAAATGCTGGTCTTTGCCCTGCTTTATGGAGTTCGACCTCGTAGTAATGGTCCTCACTTTGCTGAACTAGAAGATGAGGAGAGGAAAAGAGGAATGAGCACTCACTCGCTGGACATGCGTCCAACACACGCAGCAGGCGCGAGCCGGGACGGCGACTCCGCTACGGACAAGCCCTGGTCCGCACAGGCGGTGGGGGCAAGGCTCCAGCTTGAGCCTCCGCGGACCCCACTGCCCGGCTCTTCTTCCCACTCGGAGGTCGCCCGGCTGCCCTTAGTCCAGTTCGCTGGCCAAGGACTTGAGAGGGAGCAGCTCGGGCCACTGAACTTCGTGTCTTCTAAGAATGGGTTCTTGCACACGTGTAGCGACTTGCAGGCAAAGGCTGTCAAATTACTGAGGGGCTCCGGACAGACCCCTGGGGGCGCCTGCAGCCCCGGACCCTGGCGCCCGGGACGCTCGCTCCAGGAGACTTCTCCGGAGAGAAATGTAGCTTCCGCGTCGCAGGAGAATGCGCCGTCCTAAAGCCTCGTGCCAGAGGTCCCGGCCAAAACGGGCACGAGCCCTAGAGATCCGGGACTTTGGCAAAGACTTCTTAAACGGGACCAGCAGGTGATGCTCAGTGAGGAAGGGCCGGAGACTGAGAAGGATTTCTGATCTCGCTCTCCTTGCCCTCCAGGCTCTCCCCGGGGCCCTCCCCTCTGGCCCAGCGGGTGCACGACCCCGGAATGCCCGGGCTCGTCCTGCCCTCTCGGTCCTTCTCCCTACCGCCCAGCAGAGAGAGGGCTTTGGCGCCGGCGCTAACCTTGGCTATCCTGCCGTGCTCCAGACATTCCTGCAGCTCCAGCTTATCATTCACAGTGGATGCCAACGGCCTAGGAGGCAGAAAGAGAAGGTAACGACAGAGACCTGGAGGGAGGCGGCTGCCCGGACTCACACGGAGACGTTAAGAGGACCGTCGTCAGCCGCACACACCACAACCCCCTTCAAACTCTCCAGAACATATGCACACACACCGCAGCCACCCGTGGGCAGTCCAAGCATTAACCCTTAAACGGCAATTCCACAGCGGTCTTGATGCGCGAATAAGCGGCTAACACCCGCGCAGAAGGAGGAAAACCCAACGACTTCTGTGCTAGTCATCTTAAAATATACCGAGTTCTGAGAGTATCTGTCACAGAGGCGCCTGGGTGGCTCAGCCAGTTTGGGGCTGACCTTGGCTGGGGTGATGATCCCAGGGCCCTGAGATCGAGCCCCGCTTCGGGGGTCGCCACCGAGCGGGGCATGTGCTAGTCCCCCCCCCACCGCCCCTCCCGGACCCATGTGCTAACAAACAAAATCCTTGAAAAAAAAAAGTACCCGTCACAAAGTGAGCTCGGGGGGTGACTGAATGTTCGGTATCGATGGCTGATGGCGTGTGTCACTGGATGAATTTCATCCAAGTGCGCACCTCAACCATGCAGTTTCAAAGGCTTTAACCTCTGCACGGTCCCCAGAAGACTACAATTCTGTGACACTGACGGTGTCACCTCTCAGGGAGCGGAGATCACGAAACGTCACCTTCGGCGCTGACCTTTTCTGACATTTCACACAGCAGTCCACCACCTCAGCACGGGACCCACGGAGACCCGCGGCCAGAGCGCGCGCCCCCAGCCTCCGCCCCAGCCCCGCTCACACACAACAGCGTGCAGGTCATACGCCCGCGGACCGGCCGCCATCCCGTCTATAAGCCTTCACAAAAGACGGCCGCCTTGTAAAGCAGGTACGAGACCGGGGATGTTCCTACAACTTCATGCTAACGGCCCAGACGGAGAGAAGACTGAAGCCAGGTGAGAGGATGGGAACAATCTACAGATACAAGGCTGACAATCCACTCTGAGAACATTCTGGAAAACACTTCCCTGCATAACAACAGATATCCAGACTGGGTGGCTCTCACTCTGCTGATTCTCAACCATTTATTCCTTTCTCCTCACAGGCCTTTTTATAATCCAACTATTACACTGAAGAAATGAAGTCACCTTCCTTCCCGGACATTAACATCGCTACCCGTGTAACCTAAACGAAGGCCGTCCTCCCAACGATGGACCCGGCACCACCAAGTGTGTGGCTACCGAGCAAAGCAGGACTCTCGAAGCTGCACGGGGCAGGTGTGGCCCGGCTGTGGGCGCCCCTCTTCCCCACCCCAACTCCATCCCCCACGGCTTCGCCTCTGGAGACTAAGGACAAGCTGACTCTGGATCTGTCACCGACAGCACGAGAACGGGCGATATGACTCAGCAGCACGGGGAGTCTCCTGGTTGAACCACTAGCCATCGGTTCCTCAGACCAGTATATCTATACCCTGACTTGCCTTCTCCCTCAAGGGGAAGGAACCAGAAGAACACAGCAGAACAGCAGGCCAGCGAGCAGCGGAGGGTGCCCCCGAGGCCCACGCGGTGACCTCCTCCTCCTCCTCGGGCCGAGCTTCCTGCAGACGCCAGCCCGCTGCCACCCCAGGCCCGGGCACGCTCACCAACCTGTTCATACCAGGAAGGTTCCCCCAGAAGTAGCGGGCCCTGTGTGCAGCGGACACTTCTTTGGCATCAATCATCACAGGGTTGGACTACGAAACAGGAGAAAGATGAAAGATGAGCGAGAGACAAATAGCGGACGGCCCAGGAAATTTTGCTTGTTTAGAGCCTCAAAAGCGCTTGCTTCCTCCTTTCTCAGGAAGCCTCGCAGTGGGACAGCCTGAAGCCTTCCGGAAAAGCCAGAATGGGACCCAGCCACATTCTATGTGCTCTCACTAGAACGTTCGAGACCACTGCAGTCTAATGGAACGTTCTGGGATGACGGACAGGTGTTCTGTCTGCACCGTCCCATGGAGAAGCTGCAGGGGGCTCATGAGTACTTGAAATGAGGCTCGGGCGGCTGAGGAATCTGAATGTCAACCACCGCGCGTGGCCGAGGGCTCCCCTGACCGGACTGCGTAGCTCGAGCTCACCCAGAGGCTCTGAGCCAGAAAGTTCCGGTGAGCGCGGACGTGGTCGCTGTATGTCCAGATCACAAGCCAAATAGCCACGTGCTCACACTTAAGAACACCAGCTTGAGGTGTTACTGACCCCAAGACCCCGGGGCACGGGCTCGAGCTCCCAGCCCGCCCACCCCGAGAACGTCTCTGGCCACGGAGACGTGCTGTCTCTGTGCACGGTTCCAACCCAGCTCAGTGCAGACATAGGACCCGCAGCATGGGGAACAGGTAAGGCATGTTTTTTACTTCCCAGGTGTGACACAGCATCTGTCACAGTGCCAGGGAGCGAGGGCAAGCCATTCTGGTCGGGGAAAACTCATGGGGCCGTCTCGGAGGTTCCCCAGGGAAACACCACTCAGAACCCCCGGCTCTGGCAGCCCGACCTACTGGGAAGAGTCAAGTCCTTCGAGCCCTGAGGCCCGCACCCACACGCTACCTCTTAGAGTCAGACCACAGGCTCTTTCCAGAGTCGGCCTCTACCAGAGTTTCCTCCCTGTCTGACCGGGAGGCCCTCAGGCTCCCCGAACAGGCCCCTCGCAAAGCAGAAGTCACCAGTGCCCAGCTCCACAATGCAGATGAGACAAGGATAAAGCAGCAGTCCAAGGTAGAAGCCATTAGTGAGCTGGTCAAACCAAGGTTGCTGGCTATACCTCGAGAAATCGCGAGATGTCCCTCTTGTCACTAACGCCCATGGCCACCACATTCTCAAAGAGCCAGAAGAAGGGGCGGTCATCTCCCTCCTTGGGCCGCGCATCATGCAGGAGGCGGTAGAACTCAAAGAAGAGCCGGCCAGTGCCCTCTGAGAGGTCGGAAGAGAAAGCCGTCAGCGGGGACTGTCTGCATGGGACAGTGGTGTGGCTCGGGCACAGGGAGGGCAGGGGAGGGCAGGGTCGTCGGGAGTAGCCGTCCCAGGGCAGACGTGTCCGAGGAGGAAGCCTACGTGCGGAAGCACCAGCTCAGAGGGCGGAGGGGTGAGCACAGCACCTACCGTAGAGTCCTTTCCGGGCAGGGTTGACGATGGAGAGGTCATTGCAAGGGCTGCCCCCAATCACCAGATCAAATGGGCCCCACTCCTGGATCTGGGAGGATAAAGGCAAGGGGATGGCCTGATGTCCGGGGGACGGAGGCAGAAAGGAAGAAGGAAATCATCTGTGGACTTGGCAAAAAAAGGACTCTGGCACCAGAGAGAGGAGACCCAGCTTGGTAGGCTCACTCTATCCGTTCATAGGTACACACACACACACACACACACACACACACACACCCCACCACAGGCAAGTCACTGAGGCTCTCTGAGCTCAGTTTCCTAAACAAAGTGAAGGGATCCAATGGGATCATCTCTGAGGCCAGCAGGGAAACCGTGCGCCCCCCAAAGGAAAAGTAGCCACTTAGAGGGAAGGCGGTCCCGGCCGGACAGCTGACAGTGAAGGCACTCTGCGCCCCGCGCACTTTTGGGCATGGTATCTGGGCCATCTGAATGCCCTCCACACACCCTTGGAGATCCCTAAGGGCCTGCGGTTTCAGCGGTAGACATACTTAACTGGGAAAGCAAAGGGTCACCTGGGCAAGACCCTGCCAGGGCAACCCCCCATCCCGAGAAATGAAGACTAGTAAACTTGTTGCCAAATGTATCAGGAAAATGGGAACCAAAGCTTTCTGCTACCAATGCCCTGAAGCTAGCCGGGGGGCGGCCGGAGCCTCAGGAGGCCAGCTCCCGGTTCCCCTTGGAATCTGCCCCTTTTCCTCTCCATGCGAGGAGGAACACGGCAGATGAGGAGAGACTGGGGAAAAGGAAGGAGGAAAAGAGCAAACGAGCAAAATGCAAGGGGGCTGCAGCCCCCAGGAGCAAAGTGCGAGGGACGCAGAGAGGGTGGGACGGGTCCCACGACACTGACATACATGCTTCTGCGTGACGCTGCGGACGTCCCCGACGTACATGATCTTCCCCTGGTGGCGCACCATGCCCACCGTGATGGAATCCTCGCACACCTCGGAGGCGATGTAGCGGTCCACCTGAATTCCCAGGTCCTTCAGCACCAGAAGCCCTGCGCCAGCCAGCGAAAGGCACGGTCACTGGGGCTCCTTCCTCTCAGCACCCTGGTCTTCGCAGGGGGTGGGGGGGGGGGCTCTCCGGCCAGCTGGACATGTGAGTCAGCAACGGGCCTGAGCCCAACCCTGCCCAGTGAGCTGCAAGATCCTTCTGGAACCTACTTCGTGCCGACTTCAATCTACTTAGAAAGCCATCAAGACCAGACAATAGGTGGTTTCCAGAACCAGAGAGAACAGCAGGTGACTTTTGGGGTGGTCTTTTCTTTGCTGTTCCCACACCCTGCATAGACTGCTCCTTCCTCACCACCCCCCCCCCATGGTCTCCTGCTGCAATTCTCCCCATCCTCCAAGCCTCAACATAAATGCCACTGCTCCAACAAGGTTTCATCAACAGCCCCCCACCCCTGCACCCTGCAGCCCCCTGAAAGCAAGCCCTCTCCTCTGTAAGGCCCCAGCACTTCGCATCTCTCTCCAAGTCCTCAGAACACTGTGTACTCCTAATCTATCCCTTCTCTTAGGTTGCAAATGCTCTCCAGAACAGAGAAGGAGCTCATCCGTGTTTCCTCCTGAGCAACCTACACTCACTTCCTTACCATGACCCCTCGCAAGTGTCTGCTGGGTTGAGGGCAAGGAAACGAGAACAGACCCCGAAAGCCTCCGGAGAAATAGGGCTCAGCACCGCCACTTCCATTCCTCCTACTGAGTTTTTATAGCCTCTGGGGTTTAAGGGGGCCTCAAGGTTCTGGCCTGGGAAACCAAGGCTGTAAATTCACTTCCCTGGGTTTATAGAATACCAACACCGAGCTGAGCACAGAACATAAACATCTGGCCCGGGATGGCCCGGGCCCTCTGACAGCCCGTCCCCCTCCGTCCTGTGAAGACACCTGTTCAGAGAAGGGGTATTCCCTTTCTTAAGAACCTAATCGGCCTGGGGCATGACAGGGGCTGGGTCTGTATCAGGAGCATCTTCCTGGAGGGCTCTCAGCCAAGGTCAAGAACCACATGAAACAACCTTCCTCCACGGGGCCCCAGCCCTCCCTACAAGAAAAGAGTTGACGTGGACAATGACGTGTGTCGAAGGATGTTTGTCACAGCACTGCTCGTAACAGAGAAGGCACTCAACAACCCAACACAGGGTCGGTTACGGAAATCATGGTCCTTTCCACTCACTGGAATCCTATGCAGCATTTACAAATCGAGGGTGCAGCTCCGTTTTAACATGAAAAAGTCATGACAGCAAATGAAAAGGCGAGTTACAACACACTGCGTTTTTACTCTCCTCTCGTTTTATTTTTCTATCTAAGTAGGATTCTAGAAACACACATACAAACACGCGTGGAAAAAAACAGAAAAGGATACACACCAAAATGCTAATTATAGAATTATAGGTGATTTAACTATTTTTTAGACTCTCAGTGATCTTTTTTTGTTTGTTTGCTTGTTTTTTCCTACCACGACTTACAGTCACCGGAGCCTACGTTTTCGTTCTGGTCGCCGAGTCTGTCCTTTGAGGCTTTGTGAAAGTCTTCAGTCATCTCTAACGATCACCCTGTCCTATGCTGGACTGCCCCCCCCACCCCAAGGAGACATGTGGCTGACCGTGGATTTTACTTCTCACTCAACACAAAGGTTTCCTCGGCGGGGTACTATTTCAGCGGCTGTCACATTATCTGTCATTTTGTTCGGTCCCCGCGAAACACCCGCGGCCCCTTGCACGCGGAGCTCCCCCCGACCCCGGGACAGGGACAGCAGCACCCCATGGGGCTCGTGGGGCCACGTGCTCACCTGTAGCAATTCCGTCAAATAGAGACAGCACCCGGATGGGCTTCCTCTTCTCGGCTGGGACAGGTGGGTACACCTTCGGAGGATCCTAGGCGGCGAGCACGACGGGCCAGGTAAGCGTCTGTGGCTGGCCCTCCCGGCCCACCAGTGCGGCTCTGGCTTCGGAACCCGCCCCCCGCCCCCCGCGAACCCGCACCCCCACCTGCGCCCAGGCCCTCCCGGCTTGGCTACACCTGCCCTCGGGCTCCGGAAGGGACGGGGTGAAAAGGGGCGGCCCGGGGCCCAGCACTCACGAATTCCTGGTCGTGGTTGTTGGCGAAGAACATCTGAAGCCGCGACGGCCAGTCGTCCCGCCGCCGCAGCAGCCCGTAGGTGCCCTTGTGCCCGCACATGTAGCAGTTCCAGGGGTCCTCTTTGATGGCGGCCTGCGCGGCCCCCGGTCCCACCAAGAGGTCCACACACTCCACACAGAAGCACCTGGAAGAAAGGCCCGTGTAGTGCAGGGGAGGGGGCCCTCTGGGTCCCCCAGGGAGCCCGGCCGGGGGTCTCGCCGGGGGTCTCACCTGCAGCAGTTGTTGTTCCCACACATGAGCACCTCGCGCCCCCCGCAGCAGATGGTGCAGTAGGACTGGTAGCCGTCGTCGTCATACTGGTACGCACACTCCAAGAAGCAGTTCTGGAGGACGGGGCGGGGCGGTCAGAGACCACCGGGCAGCAGCCGGTGCGGCCAGGCCGAAAGCCCTCGCCTGGGAACCGCAGCCCGTCCTTGCAGACAGGAACCCGCCGCCTCCTGAGCCACCCGTGTGTGGAGGGGCCGACATGTGTCGCGTCCCACCCAGGGCAGTGCGCGGAATCGGGCAGCCCCCGAGTGAGGCCGGGCAGGCAAGGAGCACCCCACTTGTCCCTCACTGCAGCCCCGGGCTTTCCTCCGGGGTCTCCAAGGACGCAGCACCCCACCCCCCCATTCATCGGCCTGTTCTCCCCCCACCCCCGCCCCACACTTGGGACTATGACACGATGAGCTCCATCTACGGACCAGAATGGGCTTTCGAGGGGGACAGAATCTTTCTGAGGAGGACAAATAACAGCAAGTCGAACACTTGGACGCCCAAGGGTCTGTTTTATCAGGACTCTGTGTCCAGAGAGAACTGCTTGGTCACCACGGCTACCCCAGGTGACAGCGAGCCCTGAGCGGGGAGAAGGCACAGGCCGCCAGGGGCCATGTCTCTGCCGGGGCACCCCTACCTTACAGTTTTGGCACATTCCTCCGACAAAGAGTGGGTGTTCCAGGGTGACGTTGAGGCTCCCACAAGAGATGCAAATGTCTGGAAAGCAGGGGGAGCAGAGAAAGCAGACTGAATGCCTTCAAAGGGCCCCCTCCCACCTCGGGGCCAAAGCCCAGCTCCAGAAAGGCTGTAAGAAAAGGGCGTGCTGGAGCAGCAGCCCAGGGAGGAGGGAGGAGGGAGTCTAGGAAGGCTCCCCACAAAACGGCGGGGGGGGGGGGGCACCGTGGCTCCAATCACGATGCCCGTTCAGCTCTCAGAGCGGCAATGCTGCCCATCCAGGAAGCGCATAATTCGAGAACAGGAACCCGCCTATGAGAAGAGGGCCCGGGCCCTGGGTGACTCTGGAGACAGTCCCTGGGCAGTCCTTCGGTCTTACGCTCCCGCCCCCCTCTTTGCCAGCCCTCACATGCTCTAAGGACCACCAGGTGAGAGCAGGTAAGGAAAGGTAAAAGGCCAAAGGTCACAAGCTCAAGCAAATCCAAGAGAGGCACCCTGCTCTGACCCACCAGAGTTCTCAAACCCTAATGACCAGCACGTGCCATTGACAGGAAAGTAAGAGGGTAGCACCAAGAAGACAGCCGTGTGGTTGAGCGGGGCTGGGGGGAGGGCAGGACGGGCGGACAGAGGCCTTCACCGCTACGGATGTCCCAGGACGCTCGAACCTCTCTAAGTGCCTAGGCTACTCTGCACCAGGCCCCGCGCTAGGAGCTGAGCCCTCCTGCCCATCCGGGGGCAAGAGACAGTGGACCCCCAGGAGTCCGCGGCCCTCGGGACTCACCCTCGATGTTCCGGCACTTCTGCCGCACCTCATACACCAGCCGCTCTGCGGAGGGGAGGAGAGCCCAGCGTCAGAGGGGGCCGTGAGGGCCACACCCGCACCCCTCAACGCCAGCCTCGCGAGCTACTCTCTCCAGGGCCAGGCCAACTACCTCTTGTGCGTTCGTCAATTATCTCCTTGACCTTCGGCTTCTCCGTTGTGCTCTTTCGGGGCTTTTTGGCAGGTGGGGGTGGCGCATAGGCAGCTGCCTCGGGTTCGACCCACATGTCTGTGTAAACTTCTTTGTAGGGGTTCTTCTCTTCTGGATGGGGGGAAGCAGGGGACGAGCTCCCGGTTACCGGCTCCCTCCCCTCTTCTACTCTGCCTATAAAGGGGTGCAGCCTGGCCCCCAAACAGTCCTGGCTCCCAGCTCTCCAGTGCCGGCAAGCCAAGGGGAGGGGCTTATCCTGAGTCCCAGAGCAGCCCTGCCCCTATCGGGACCCCAGGGAAAGGGAGATGGTGGCCACTCCCCCCAGGGCCTCTCAAAGAGCTGGCAGCGCTCCCCAAGCAGGGCCTTCCCAGCCCTGACATGCAGCTGCCCGGCTGGCAGGGGTCCCAGAAGGCTGGCCCAGGCACCGGCATTTACCCTCGGGTGGCTCCAGGCCCTTGGGGCCAGAGGGCTGGAACCCTCCGAGAGCCCATTCGATCATCTGCTTGTTCTGCACCTCCACAGCCTTGGCAGTGTCGCTCTCGTCGCTGTCGTGGCAGGCCGGGAACAGCTTCCCCGCGCGGCTGCTGGCCACCTGGAGGCAACACGCATGGGGGAGGGTGTCAGGACAGGCTGAGGGATAGCAAAGGCCACCTGAGGCATGAGCTGGGAGAAGGGGCATGCAGAAAGGGGCGATCCATGGGTGGAGGGGACACGGGGGACAAAAGGGAGTCCCGGGGGCCTCGCAGGCGCAAGGCCTACCCGCTGCGCTCCAGCTTCTAGACCAACTAGGAGTGCCTACTGTCCAAGCCCCCTCTGCCCGGAGGGACGCGCACCTGCAGTACTTCGTAGATGGCTTTGCGGTACATGGGCTGCTTGTTGTAGGTGGCCTGGTGGAAAGCGCTGCAGAAGGAGCTCAGCGGCATCAGCTTCTCGACACACACCTGGAGGAACCACCAACGCCCTCGCTTTCTCCTCCTGCCACACCCGTCAAGCCCCCACCCTGTGCCTGGCAGCCCCTGCCCTTGAGAGGACCAGATGGGTTGATAAATAATTCCAGGATGCTCGAAGGAGGAGTCCGACCCAACGTGGGGGAGGACCAGAATGCAAGCAGGAAACGAGTTCTGGAGAAAGGGTCCTGAAAGGCAAGAGCCTGGCAGGCGCCCCAGCTCTCCGAGCCCCCCGCGTGGCCCACTTTTCTCTAGGGCTTCTTCTGGTCCCACGTGGAGACGGGGGGCGAGCAGAGCCCACTTCTTCCACCCCAGTTCCAGACCAGGCCCCCCGCCCCAAACCACAGGCCCTCGGATCAAGACCGTTCCCTCCCTGGGGGCTACCACCAAACCCCACGACTTACCACCGAGAACTTGCCGTCTCCAAACCACATGACCCAGCGCGTGCCTTCAGCTGCTCGGCTCCGGCCCGTCATCCACCAAGACACAATGCGGCCTGGCCACCAGGAGAAGCCCCGAAGTTTCCCCCACACCAGCTCCCCAATGCCAAAGCCCCGGCCGTCCTGGAGCCCCAAGGAGCAGAAGTCATTACGTGGCGGTCACGAGGCCCTGCCACCCTGATCCCCCCATGGCAACCCCAGCCCTGGGCATCTGAGGGTCGGGACAGCCAGGAGGGAGCTCCATCGGAACCGACTGAGACAGAGCAAGACCGGGGAGACGAAGAGGCCTGGGGTCAGGTGGAGAGAGGAGAGCAGGACGGGACGAGCTGGCAGTGGAAGGACCCAGGAAAGAGCTGGACGAGGCAGGCGGAGAAGCGAGCCGCTCACCTCGTACTCTGGCTCATCATCGGCCGCTTTGGTGGCATTCTTGTCCCCCGCATCCGCCCCCACGGGCTCAGGTGTGGTGGCCACAGTGGGGGAAGCAGGGTCGGTGGGCTGCTGCACCGCGGGAGGGCTGGCCTCCTCGACCTTCTGAGACTCGCCAGAGCCCTGGTTTTCTTCCACAGAATTCATTACTGCAATCCCCTTGGCTTTCTTCTCAGCCTGGAGAAACAAGGAACGCGAGTTACCTTGACCTCTCCACGTACTGGCAAGGCCACTTGACATTGGCGGCGGCGGGGGGGGGGGGGGTGGCTCTCCTCAATCTCTCTGCGGTCTAGTGACAGGAGGTAAAGGACTGAGTTCTTTGCTCATCAACTCAACTGGCTTGCCACGGAAAATGGGAAAACCTGAAGTTGGTCGGCGGACTCAGATCATTAGGCTGCTTTCCAACCTTCACTGGGGCCTCCCAGGAACCCTTCCCCCACAGGCCAGCCTCTGTCAGCTGCCCACCCTGACACGGCAAGATTAACTCTCTCGAGAGACTAATCGTGGGCCTCGGCTTAGGCACAGATCTTGGCTCCATCCTCTCCCATCTCCCTTCCCAATCACGAACTGGATCCTCTCGTCCCTTTTACAATTTTCCTGGGCAATCAACCCCTTCTATTCCTGGTCTTGGCTTCCGGACCACAAATCCAGTTGGGTCATGCTGTCTGCGGATGATGAAATCACTGCTCTGGGTCCCCCTCTGCCCAAGCCCCGTCAGAGCCTGCCTGCTCCCATGCCCTTCTGGAAACTCGGAATTAGGGCACACGTGTGTTACCACATTCGCCCGTTCTTTCTGCACACACCTTTCAGACCCATCAATGCATTTATGCTTCCAACAACGGTTTACTGAGAACACACTACGGGCCACGTGTCCTCTCTGCCATCCTCCTGATCAATTAACAATCCAAACCCAATCATGCTCGCATCTGGACAGCCCCATCCGTTCTCGGTCTCACGCGCTCCTCCTTCCCTAAACCTGCTCCAGAACTCCCATCTCCGTACAGAAGAGAATGAAATCCTTGATCCTTAGCTTTGAGGTCCATTCAACCCAATTTCACCCCAGCGACTGAATCTGAGGGACCCGTGAACTCAAACATTAAGGTGCTGCACCTGTCAGTGAAAAACCTCCCATCTCCAACATGCCCTTCAACATGAAGCTTTCCCAGAGAGTTTAGAGCTGGGAATGCAACCCCCAACTCAAGACTAAACAAGAACATCAGAAAGCAACTTGGTGTGTAAGAACTCTAAGCTTGTGGAGTATCTGTGTTCCCATCTTCGCCCTGCAAGACTTGCAACTCACAGAACAGCAATTTCTGGAGCCTGGAGCTGTCCTCGCTCTTCCAAGTTGCTCCCCCCTAAGAAAGCATTTCGTCTAAAGGATTTCCACTCAACTTTTCTGACTGGTTTAAGAATCTGATATATAGGGTGCCTGGGTGGCTCAGTTGGTTAAGCGACTGCCTTCGGTTCAGGTCGTGGTCCCAGGGTCCCGGGATCAAGTCCCACACAGGCTCCCCGCTCAGCAGGGAGGCTGCTTCTGCCTCTCCCTCTGCCTGGCACTCCCCCTGCTTGTGCACTCTCCATGTCAAATAAAGAAATAAAATCTTAAAAAAAAAAAAAAAGAATCTGATATATGTAATTATCAAGAATGCCAAGGAGTCTCCAAAGCCGCCAATGGCCTCAGATCCCAGGGCCCCAAGTTAAGAACCTTCTTGTTAAAGCTCAAAGGTTTACTGTGTCGCAGATTCATTTTTGTTTCAATTTCAAGTCTCTGCTTCCAGGCCACCAACCAAACCTGCTTCTGGTGGAGTCCATCAACACCGAAGATGGAAAACTAGTTCTTTCCCTGACTCAACAAATTCTAAGCTGGGATGTGGCATCCTTTGCCCCTGGCCCACAAACAGCTGGGAAAACGAGCCGGAAGCCAGCGGTGGGAGAATGCAGAGCAACTGTTCTCCCCGCCCAAGCCCCCCCTCACCTGCTGGGACTTTGCCCTCCCCTCCCTACCATCAATTATCTACCACCCCCTCCCCCAGAAGATGCACCTAGGTGCGCCCTCAAGCCCCTCCTCTTCTAGAATCAGCTGGGGCAGCCCTACCCAAGCCCCAGGTCCGCTCAGGGAGAAACACCACACCTCCTCGAAATTCAGGCATGGATGACTGATCCAGGCCAGGGTGCTGCCATGGGTGACCCCGAGCCCCCGCTTCAGGGGTGATGAGGCCCCCTGGGGCCAGAACAAGGTGCAGGTGGCAGAGGGCGGGAGGGGCCTTCTGAGGAAAGGTGAGGTCACCTGCACGGCAAGCAGCAGCGGGTGGGCGCCAGGCTCCCCGGGTCTAGAAGGGAGTCGTGCCTGATGCCACCCTCCTCACTCCCCCACAGCCCCTTTGTCTCTCTTTCCAACCCCTCCACAACCAGCTCCTGAACATTATTCTTCCCCCTCAACTTCCCCCAGCCTGTCAGATGCCGCCGCTGATGGCTGTTCAGCGCCCCCAGCCCACTAGGTGCAGGAGAAGGCGCACCCAGCAGGGTTTTGGCAGGCGGAGGAAGGGGGCCTCCGTCGGGACGAGGCCAGCAGGGGTGGGGGAAGGAGGAAGGGGGTGGGTTAGCAGCAGGAGGCTTGAGGAAAGGGGAAGAAGTGGCAGCGACGGTGGCGGGGTGGGGGAGGGGCCTCATTAGAATAGTCTGCCTAGGGCAGTGTGGGAATGCCTTTTTTCCACGCTCACTCCAACCCTCCTCCCCAGGCAAACAATGGGAGAGAGAAGGGTTAACTCAGGGCTTTGGCATTTGGGCTAAAGGCTCCTACCCCCAGTTCCCAAGGTCCTACTCCAGAGCGGCCCAGAGATGGGGCGGGACCTGGGAGACACCACACCACCCCCAACTAGCATGGCTCGAGGAAGCCACTTGGTCCGGAGTTTCTCCAGCCCGGAGAGCCACTGGCGACTCCACATCAGTAGAGGCAAGGCCTCCCGGACTAGTCCCATCTTCCTGGGCAGCTGTCCCGCCTCTGCCTCCCTCTGCTTCCCCTTCCAAAGGTCAGAGGTCTGGGTGCCCATGCGGACTCCCCGCGGGCGCAGTGGATCCCAGGCTGTCCCAGGCCGGCGTCGGGCTGCCCCCCACGGCACCCGCTCATGGGCCACAGGCCCTGTCAGGGTCCCTCTGCCCCCTCCCACCCGGCGCCACTTCCCTCTGCAGGCCGGCCGCTGGCTCCCAGGAACACACACGAGAGGAAGCGGTCCCTCCCAAGAGGCCGCAAGGTGGGCATGGCCCGAGGACAGCACTGGTCCCCCAGCCAGCAGCACAGGTCGGCGAGGACATGCCAACAGCCCGGCAGCCAGCCGGCTGAGGGGAGACGCTGCTTGCAGCCCAACTCTTGGGCTCCCAGCTCCCCGGGGCCGGGGCCTGCCCCCCAGCCTTCAGTGACGACTGGCCCAGGCTCCCACGCTGGGGCTGCTCCTCTGGGCTCTGCACCGTCAGGTCCCACCTGAGCGCTGGGAAGACTGGGGCTTGGGGCTCCTGCGGAGGGAGTGGGTGGGACAGCACTAACTCAGCATCTCCAGAACTCAGGCCAGGCAGAGCAGCCAGCTCCTGCGGGCCAGGGAGGCATACTTTGACTCTTCTCAAATCCAGAGGGCTGCAGCGGCCCAGAGATCCTCCCACCGGCCCCTGCCGCCTCCCCGCCCCCAGTCTCCCCAGGGCTCCGTCCAGGAACCTACCCATAAGGCCAGGTGCAGCCCCTCTGTGGTCCGGCTCAGGTGTGAGCCCCGGCCCTGAAGCTCTGTAAGTAGCTGCCCGTCTTGGGGGAGGGGATGGGGGCGATGGGGCTGGGGGCGGAGGGGGCCAGAGAGAGGGGGAGGGGGGAGGTGGGGGGGAGGGCTTGAACATTTTCTTTGTCTAGAACTCCAGGTCACGTGGGCCCCGCTGGAGTGCCTGGTTGGCTGCAAGCGGGCCGGGGGAGGGGGCCGGCTCTCAGACGCTGGCAGTGGGCCAGCCCCTCTCCTCCCGTCCGAGGGGCGCGGGCCGCCGCTGGGGCCTGGGGGCGCGGCTGGGCCTCCGCCCGTTCCCAGGACCCCGCCCAGGCCGGGCTGGAGGCGGCGCCGCCCCCTCCTCCGGGCTGGCCCTCCCGCCCCCTCTCCCCCAACTCTGCGCGAGCTCCGAGGGGCGCCGTGGGGCGAGGCGGGGAGCCCGTGGAGGCAGGGAAGGGGAGCGAGAGGGAAGGGGCTGCTCTGCAGCGGCGGAGGTAAGCCGGGAGCGCGGAGAGAGCCAGGAGCGCCGGCAAAAGAAGAGAGGAGGTTGCGGACGGCCTGGGAGAGCCAGGAGAAAGTTGTTAAAAGTCAGTCTCTCGGAAGCATAACCAAAAAAAAAAAAAAAAGACAAGAAAAGAAAACAAGAAAAGCTTACAGATGAGCGTAGAGGCCCAGGAAGCTGGAGGGAAAACTCAAAGCACACAGAGGCGGACAGAAGGCGCCTGCAGAAATTGGGAGCGTTCCAGAACGAGAGGGGCTGGGGAGAGGGCTCTCCTCTTCACACTACAGGTGGATAGAGAGGGGTCCCTTAAAAGTGTGGCTTGAGTTCAGGCTTTGAAAACCTCTTCCTGGCCAAGCCCCTGGGTCCCCTAGGTCACTCAGGATTTGTGCTGAATGTCCCATTTTCCTGTGTGCAAGGTGATGGTAGGGAGGGCACACTCTAGTTTAAAAGTTCAGCAATTTCTCATCCCTGGGCACAACCATCGGGGGCTCAAGGAGACAACATTCCTCTCAGGGAGCCGCCAGGTGCAGCCCCCAGGTGCAGCCTCAACCAATTCCCTCCCCCCAGCAGAGGCCCCTCCCCCCACAGAGACGGGGGGGGGGGGGGGTATGTCGGCGCGTGCGCGCGCGCGCGCACACACACACACACACACACACACACACACACACACACACATAGTCTCCACCCACATCACATAGAGAAGCAAACCCTCTTGGCCCTGCCTTCAAGGAGTTGACAGATTCAACTACACTTGGAGAGATAGGAAAAGATCATTGAAAAACATCTGTGAAGATAACTATACCACAAATACCAAGCCCCACCGACCTGGTTGGCTTGAAAGCCAACAGAAAGATGGCTAGTAGGAATGATAAATGAGGTTACTGAGGGCGGTGCGGAGCAGAGATGAATCAGATTTGGGATGAGTTACGAGAGGAAGGAAATAAAGAGATGCCAGGCTGGGATGGGAGTAGAACCTGTGCCCACCTCCACTTGCCACCTCCCAGTACGACTCGGGCTAAAGGCTGCAGAGAAAGAGCTCGATGGATACATCCTAGAGCAGCGAAGAGTAACGGCAGACTTTCTGAGAAGACCAGATGAATGGGTATTTTGGAAAGATTGGCCAGGTTTCAGCCGGCATGATGAATTGGAAGAGCAGAGGAACTGAAGGCCATCGCTCTCGGCGGCAGAGGGCCTTTTAGCCAGCAGCACCTGTCGGAAGATCTGAACTTGGGTTCTGGTTCTACCACCGTGACCTTGACAAGTCACTTAACCCCAAAAGGTCCATTTTCTCATTTGCAAAACAGAAGCAATAACATCTGCCCTCCCAGGCCCCGGAATACCAGCATCTCTTAAAGAGATCGTGCCCCAGGTGCCTGGCTTCCAGCCGCCGTCCGCTGGGAACGTACCAGCTGGAAGCCATGCCCGCAGAATGAGGTCAAGAGATGTGCTGTGAAGGACAGCCCACCTTCCCTCCCGGGGCTCAGCATCCTTCCGATGGCCAACAGAGCAAGCAAGCTCTGAAGGGAGGAGGACGCCAAGTCAGAGAGAGGGCTTTCTCCAAAGAATACTTGGGGAGTTCGAACTTCCCTCTCCCAAACCCGACGGAGGCCCAGAATCCATACAGCCAGGAGGAGTCGTTCTGCAAAACACAGGCTCTTCTGCTCCAGCCCATCTTTCAACCCCATCAAGGGTTCTGGCACAACTCTTCAGCAGGGCCCCAAGCAGAGATGAGAAACCATGAATCTGTACCTCCCACCTGCTCTCGTCCTTCAAGAAATGCAATAGGACTTGCTTTGCTGCTTCTCTCCCTGATGTCTACTCAGCACCCAGGCCCAGTAAACAAGGCCACTCTAGGAAACCGACCACCCCCCCGGGCCTGCTCTCAAAATGAAGTTTCTGATCTGGCTTGGCCGGCTCTTTTAAAGACACTCTATCTTGTCTATGACATCACCTCCATTACTACCTGGCTGTACTACCTTCGACTCTACAAGTCTGGTCTTGGGACTTCTTCAGATAGTAACGATGTCTATGCATGTAGCAGGACTCAAGGTGTCCGAATGGACCAGCGTCATCATTAGTGTCTCTTTGTTTAGTTTCTCACCAAGCTTTTTCTTGGCCCACTTATAAAGTAGTCTTTCCCTCCAGCTGCCAAACTTCCTTATTCTTATCTTTTAAAATTAAGCTCAAATCTTATGTCTCCCACACAGCTCCCAGCTTAAGCAAAAGTAAACCCAAACTCAAGTTTGTCCCCTCGCCAACCTCAGGCACCATCCCTCTCCTGTAGCTATGTGGACGGGAAGGTTCCCCCCTTCCATATGATGCGTGAGTCACTCAGGGATTCATGTCCTCTTCGTGCGCAGCGGAAGTGCGCTCGCAGAGACGGTCTCCAGAGCAGAAGAGACCTCAGAGTTAGAACAAGAGGGGACTTTAGCAAAAGGTCAGGGAAAAAACCAGGGCAGGCTTCAAAGATCCTCAGGTCATGTATGTCTTCGACCTTCCAAAGTAACCCTCCAGGGCTGGTTCCTGAGACAGATCTTTTTTCTAAGTTTGCTTATTTATTTGAGTAATCTCTACACCCAGCGTGGGGCTTGAACTCACGACTCAAGATCAGTTCCGACCGGGCCAGCCAGACGCCCTGAGACAGGTCTTTTGATTGTGATAAAGATAGGCAGCCTGAAGTGGGAGGGTCATGCAAAACAAGGCAGGGTCCTGGGAACATGATAAAAGTACGCTGAAAGGGGGAACTCCTGGATGAAAAGAAGATCTGATGAATGTCAAGAGCCTAAAAGAAGTGTTGGAGAGGAAGTATCCAGGACGGCCCCAAAGAGAGAGTGACCTGAAAGAGAGGGCACCCTTCCTGCCTAACAGCCAGAGAGCAGGCCTGATTGAATTACCTCGTTTCAGGACACCTGACTCTTCGCCCTGCCCCTGGATTCATCAAGCAAACTTCTAATCTTAATGACATTTTCCAGTGACTCTGATACCACTAAGTTGCCCGAAGGCAGAAGGACAAGCAGTAGGATCTGTGTGTCGAGGAGGACACGTCCCGTTAGAAATCGGTAAATGTAACTTTCTGGTATCCGTCACGCTCCTGTGTTTCTGAAGAACACGATCGCAGTGAGTGCGGTTAATCTGACTTTCCAGCTCACCGAACTGAGAGCCCCCCACCCCCAGCAGGAGTTCCCACATGTCAAGGTGGGATTGCCCCGTCAGCTGGGCTGGGTGTGCTGTGGTCTGCTTTGACATGAAATCCAGTGCTGGAAGGAGGGGGGAAGGGATGTGGCTTCCCTGAAACAGGATATTTAACTGCCTGAGTCCCTCTACTCAAAACCAGAGGAGCCGCGATCTCTATGAAGCCCTCTGCAAAGCCACATATGGAGGAGTCACTGCGTATTTTTTGGGCCACATGCACATTCCCAGCCATCCCAAGGCCAGGGAGGCTTTACCCAGACAAAAGGCCATGAGATCAAAACGGGTATCTATTCTGATCCTGCCCTTCTCTTACCTACAAGCCCCAAAGCCTCCGAGCCAAGCAGGAGACTCTGACTACCTGCTGATTACAGTCAACACTCTGTGTGGCATTCAAGGCCCCCACAATCTACAGCGCTTACATCACGCAGCCCACACTCGGCCCACCCACTTGCTGTTCCCAAAATATGCCCTTTCCCAGCCTCTGTGCCTTTGCTCATGCTGTTCCTCACTCCTCCCCTTCAACTCCCACCAGCTGAAATCCCATCTATCCTCCCAGCTCACCAGTTACCTCCACAGGGAAAGTTTCTTTAGACCCAAACTGTCCAACAGGGTTGCCACTCACTGCATATGCTATTTCAATTAATTAAAATTAAGTAAAACTAAAAGTTCAGTTCCTCAGCTGCACTGGCCCACCAAGTGTCCCAAGAGCCACACGTGGTTGGGGCGACTGTCCTGGACGGCACAGATTTTAAAACATTTTTATCGTTGCGGAAAGTTGTGCCAGGACAGTGCTGCTCTGGGCCTCCCCCTAACCGCCCCCCATTCCCCTGCCCCTCTTCCACCTTACTTCCATAGCACCTTGTAAGCCTCTCTCAGCCCCTGCCAATATCTGCCCATTAAGGCAACTGTGTACTCATCTTTCTCCTCCACAAGATTAAAAATGCCTAGAGGGCAGGGCCTGGACCTCAATTTGGCTTCCGATGGAAGCAGTGAGGATTAGAGCTCCTTGCACCTTATAGGGGATTTAAACGGTGTTTGCTGAACTGAATTCGACATCCTCTTGGGAGCCTCCTCCAGAATCCACTGCCCAAGTTCCCAGTTGGGGACGGATACGTTCCAGAGCAAAATTCTAATAGGTACTAAGAGGTCCAGGCCAAGGGAGGGCCCCCCAAAGAGCCCGGGGAATCTTTGTTTGCCTGTTCCCCAGCAATCCATATGGAGGTTGCAAGCAAATGACCAGGACTGGGCTGCTGGCAGTGAAGCTAAAAATAGCCACGGAGCCAACAGCAAGGAGTTAGCAGAACTTGTTGCTAGGGAGACCAATCGCAGAGAGAGCAACCAAGCAGGAGAGGTCAGACCTGCACCTGGAGAGCAGAGGCCATAGTTGGGGGGGGGGGACGGCTTCAAGTTGACAGGGGTCCAAGGCTCTCACCTAGGGATGTTCTGCCTTCTGGCAGCTCCTCGCTAATGCTCGAAGTGGGGCAAATGCTCCCCCGTCCCTCAGTAACCCATCTCCATGGAAACCACCATTACTGGGGTGAAGTACCAGCCCCTGGAAGGGAGGCCTCTGCCTAGAGCTGGTTGTTATGGCAACATCCCCCCCCCCTTCCTGTCATTCTCTCTCTCCAGGCTTCTCCTGTGGGGGAAAGGTGGGGGCCTGGTCTTGGCTTAGCCAGCATGACCAGGAAACACCCGCTTCCTGAGGAGTAACCTGCGAGGGGCTCTTCAGAAGCTCCTGAGAACCCAGAAAGGCTGGCCAGTCCTCAGCAGAGGGCAGAGCTTCCTGTCCTCCCTGCAAGGGCCCCACAGATCATCTTGCCAGGAGAATCCCCAAGTCAGCTGGGTTTAACTGTATTAGGATCACCCAAGGAGGTTTTTTAAAAATACAGGTTCTTGGGCCCGCCTGTGGGGGAGATCAGCAGGCTTGGGGCAGGGCCCGGGAATCTATTCAGAACCCTCCCTCGGTAATTCTGATTCTTGCCAGGTGTGGAAACCACTAGAGGCCCCGGCTGTCCTGTTACAAATGAGGAAACCAAAACCCTGCAGGAACTGAGCCCTCCCAAAGGGTCCGAGCCACTGGCTCAGGAGGAAGCGGTCTGGAGAGAGGAGGGGTAGCTGGGAGAGGCCGAGGTGAGCTCCCCCAGCGCCCGCGTCTGTCCCCGCTGCTCCCCTTCACGCCAGAACACGCTACCGGCTGATAGTTGTGCTTCAGAACCGAGCCCCCCGGCAAGCCAGCCCCTGTGGCACAAAGCAGAGGTAACGGGCGGGGCAGCGTGGTTCCCAGAGTGTGGAGAACGGTGGCGGCCCGGCAGATGATCCGGGCTGAAAGAAACCATCCTCCTTCGGACGGAAACGAAATGGGTCACCATGGCAACCTGCACCGTGCCCGCCTGCTGGGCTCTGTGCCATCCTCCCAAACTTGGGCCCAGGAGAGGTGCCGCATTCAGGCAAATGCTGGGGGCCAGGGGCACCCCATCCCCCTCGCCGGCCCGCTGTACCCTGGAGCCGACACCTGAGCCCGCTTGAACCACAGCCGGACCCCAGAATCCAGGAGCCCGGCCGTCCCGAGCCCCCGCCGCCGCTGGGCGCGGGGAGGACGCTGCGGAGGCGGGTGAGACGGGCCCTCACCCTTCCCTTACTCACAGCCTAATTGTGTGCCCGAGACCCACCTCGCACGGAACCACAGCCCTCATCCACGACAGCATGCAATTAGATGGTAAATTATGTGGTGGGGAGGCTGTCTCCGTGTGAAGGAAATCGGAGGAGACCCAGATCAGTGAGGGCGGGAACGGAGCGTGGCAGTGGGGGAGCGAGGAGTGGGCACAACCTCCTAGGTTTCTCAGACAGGAGCGGCCAGATCTTTAGGGGTGTCTGCGGCCCCCGGCACATGGAGGGCAGGGGTGTGAGGCGGGAGGGGCCCCAGGGCGCCCGCTGCACGATCCACACACTCAGACCACTCGCATGCCTTCTTCAGATCCAGAGAGCCACCGAAAGGGTCAGGGAGGCCCCTCCTGGCTGACCCCTGGCCTCCTCTCTCCCCGCCACCACCCCAGGCACCCTTCACTCCTCCCCAGCCCCGTGGTTCTCTCCAGTCACTGCGGCACTTTCCCTAATGCCCTGGGCCTGGAAGCCCCAGCTCGCCAGAGCCCCGAGGCTTCCGGAGCTGCAGCGGCTACCTCGGTCCTCACTGACCCGTCCGCCTTCTCCTTCGCTCCAGCTCCAGGTCCGCTCGTAAGGGGAAGGCTACCCCGCGGAGCCAGCTTTCCCCTCCAGATCCCGCTCAGCCCCAAGCCCTGAGCTGCAGGGTGTGGAGGGCGGGGTCTGGGCAGGTCGCAGGGGTGCGGGTGGCCTTGTGGCCCGTTCCTGTACCTCGCCTTGTCCCCACAAGGAGCGGGATGGGAGGGCTCAAACTGAGCGGGGCATCACAGTGGATGCCAGGACCTTCGGTAAATGCCTAGTTTCTCTGGATCCTGGTTTCCTAATCAGTCTGATGGGACCACAAAAATCGGCTGAATGTTACAGGGAGGACGGAAGGAAGCCAGGGGGCCGCAGCACTTGGGAGGTGGAAAGAACCCTATGACAAGTTGGCTTGAGGACTTGTCAATGTGGTCGCTTTGCTTTAGAAACCTGACCCTTGAGAGAAGTGTGAATTGGGGTATGGGTCAAAAGGAACCTAGGAAACCCAAACTGCCTGGGCTGCTCTCCCCTTCCCTCTTCCCTCCCTCCCCCTCCCCTCCCCCACCCCCGCTCTAGGCCTGGGGGTCAAAGGGAGGGGCCTCAGGGACCACCATTCAGATTCAGGCATGCAGACCCTCTCAAGTTTCAGAGTCCTAAGCGAAGCCCCAGGAGGAGCCCGGCAGACAAGCATTGCGGTAAACTACCGCTGAAAACAGCAGGAACGCCTACCATCTCCATCCCAAAGGGAAAATTTGAATTCCTGTACCAAGTCCTTTCCGGTCTTCTCTCCCCCACCCATGTTTGGAAACAGTTCCTAGTTCTGCCTGCCTTAGAGGCCGCCAGTCTCTCCTAGCCCAGGATTCCCAGATCTGAGAGTCTCACCCTGGGCTGCACAGCCGAATCACCTGGAGAGCTTCAGCAACTCTGGGGGCCGGGCCAGTCACTAAATTCCAAATGTAATGAACGAATCCAGAGGAGGGGCCCAGGCCAGGGTGGTTAAAGCAAAACAAAACTCCCTGGTAACCCCAATGTGCATAGAGCCCCATCCCCACAAAGTAGGTGATACAATAAAGGCATGTTTTGGGGAATCACTTGCGTGCCAAGTTTGGTTTCCTTGGAATCACCCAAAGCTTGGTGGTTCTCAAACTTCCGTAAGGCACAGAATCATCTGGGAGCCGGCTAGAAAATCAGCTTTCTCAGGAACCGCCCTAGAGGCTCTGCCTCCGTAGGTTCCAGAAGGGGCCTGGGAATGCGTCTTTTGAATGCCCTGCCCAGGTGATTCTGATGCAGTGTTATTACACCAACCCGCCCTTCAAGACCCACTGACTTCTGATTGCACTTTTGTTATGTGTAAAGCAAGTCCAACTCAATTTTTGGTTTCTGTTTACCCCGCAAAATTGCCCTTTAAACAGCATCTAGAAGCACATACGCAGGAGACTGAGCTGTTTCATCCCTATTTTTGTTCAACCCATCTGAGTTGGAAATGGAAAATTAAAATATTTACATTGCCCACCATTTACTGACTAAAGAGGAATAGGGGAAGAGTCATAAGGCATCTGCAAAGAGTTGTAATTAAAAAATGCAAGTCCGCAAACTGGGAAAACTACACACACACACACACACACACACACACACACACACACACACACAGACACGGCGGCCTAGGGAGAGTATAAACTGAGAGGTGGAGGCCGGGATGACCAGACACTTCACGCAGATTAGAAAGGGCTCCACAGATTAGTGACAAAGGGGGCTTGAATGGACCTCTCATGGGTTCCAGAACTCCTTCAGGTTCTGGAAGTCCTCGCAGTCCCGGCCGCCAGCGGCTCCCAGAAGCTCCCCATCCCTGCCCCGCCCTCTCCGGTGGGTCAGTGTCAGTGCGGGCTGCTCTCCCGAGGCCCTTCCCTCCTCCGTGCCCCCGCAGCGTGCACTCGCCCTCCATGACGGGGGTGCTGGTTCCGGGACCACCTTCTGAGCTGCCTGCGGCACCTCTCCCTGTTCACACCCACCCTGCTGGCCTCTCAAAAGCGGCTTGTCGGACGCCTAACTCAAAGGTCCAGCCCCTCCTAAGAGAATATTTTCCGGACCTTGGGGTAGGCAGAGAATTCTCAGAGATACACACACTCACCAAAAAAAGAAAAACAAAATGGGATAAATTGGACCTTATTAAAATTAAAAACTGCTGATCAAAATACATCCGTAAGGAAATGAGAAGCCCACACGGCCGTCAGGTCCCAAACCTGCTCTTCCTCCGGGATTCTCTAGCTCGGCTAATGACCACGGCCCTCAGCCCCCCATACGAAGCAGCTTCCTCCCTGCCATCCAACCGGAGACAATTCTATCCTGTCTTCCTCCTGTCACCTGGAGCCTCAGTCAAAGCCAAAAGGAATGTCCTCCTAACTCGACCTCCTTCTCAACTCTTCCGCTCTGGCATCCCTCGCAACGCTGCCGGTCATCTTCCTAAAATCCCCGCTCACCTCCCTCACAGCCCTGCTCTCCCCTGCACAATGAAGCCTCGATCTCTCACAGTGACAGGAAGGCCTTTGCGGATCTGACCACCTTCTTTTTTTTTTTTTTTTAAAGATTTTTATTTATTTATTTGACATAGAGGAGAGAGATCACAAGTAGGCAGAGAGGCAGATGGGGGGCGGGGGGGAAAGCTGGCTCCCCGCTGAGCAGAGAGCCCAATGCGGGGCTCGATCCCAGGACCCTGAGATCATGACCTGAGCCGAAGGCAGAGGCTTTAACCCACGGAGCCACCCAGGCGCCCCTGACCACCTTCTTTTGAGGCCTTATCTCTTCTTACGCTTCCTCCCTGACTCTCACCCCCGAGTTACCAGGTCCTCATGCTGTTCCCTACCCAACCCCGAAGCTTCGTGCCTCCTTCTCTTTGCCCTCAGTGGTTCTTTCCCTGAGAGACCTTATGTATCCCTACTAGAATTCCCAAAGGATGCCTGCACCAGGAAGCCTCCTGGAATTCCCCCCGAAGCGCTCTGGCCTGACACCGAGGTCCACGGTGAACATTCCCCAGGCGCAGCTGGGGCGGGAGCTGTGCTCAGGCAGCAAGTCCTCGGGCACCAGCAGCTCAGGGCTGTGTGTTCAGTAACCGCGGAATTCAAGCCCGTTAACTCCTTCGTCTAGCGCACGGGCTCCTGGCCAGAGCCACGCAGTTGGGCCGACCTCCCCGTGCCTGAACATCCCTGGGCCTCCTGGGCAAACGGTCTGGTCTTAAAAGCAAAGCAGAGAGAACATCACCATTATATATTCTCCTTTGCCTCACAGAAAGTGCTACGAGAATGCTCCTCGAAGTCGAACTAATGATGCCGTCTTGAGGCGTTCTAGACTCCGACCCCGCAGAGGATTTCTGGGCACCTACCGTAGGATCCCACCCAATGCCTGACCCCACCACCCCTGCCGGGAGACTCCCGGCTCCCTTGGAAGGCCTGCACCTGCAGCTGTCTCCTCCCTGCGCCGAGCCTGCCCCAAGGTCGTCCGGGGCAGTTGCTCCCATGGCCCGAGTGCCCCTATTTCCAAGATGGCCCTGCTGTGTTACAGCAGGCGCTCCCACACCTGCCCGCCTCTCCGGAGGGGAAGGGGGATCCCAGGGCGGGATTCTGGCTTTCCTTCACATTTGTTTTCTTAGTGTCTAGAAAATGTGGGAAGGCAGTAGATACCCCAACACACATAGTGTCATCTTCAAGCCTGAGCTCACAGTACGTGCTCCGTTAAGGTTCAACAAGTCCTTAAAATAATGAATGAATATGTGATTCATGAAAAGAAAACTAATAAGAAGGGGCAGATCTAAGTAGACGGCCACCAAAGCCAGAAGCTGGAACGTGAATTCCCGAGCTAAGGAAATACCCCAGGAGGACATGAGTGTGAACCGCTGGATGGGGGGGGGGGGGGGGAAGCGGAGGGAGCACGCTTTGCAACATGGCCTTTTTAGCCCCTCCCCAGCCTGGGCCTAGGGTCTGAAGATGAACACCAGAGTCACCCTTTCTGATCCGGGTATATAACACCAGAGAAGGAAAGAGGGATGGTAGTGAAGAGGAAAGGAAAGCTAGACTCTAGCACCAAACACGGAATAGTCCCAGAAGGCTTTATGAGAATCCCTATCAGGATACTTTACATGCGCGCTTGCAGAGGTATGTATGTAAGGTCTGAGAATGCACTCGAATACTTAATTTGGAATTCACGTACAAGGTAGTATAGCAGACAAAGGCGCTATGCAGCATGACTCCAGCCCTCCTCCCCCCAAATTACAAAATTTTAGAATCTCTGGGGTCAGCTATGTCTATTTCCGTCAGGCTACAAATAAGGAAGCTAAAGTGCAGACAGAGAGGAGAAAGACCTTCTCAAATGGATCAGGGGCAGAGGCTGAGTCCAGAAACCAGGCCTCCTGAATTGCATTCCAACATTGTTTTAATTCAATCGCACAATGGCAAATGTACAGTCATGAGAAAGCAGCAATTCAAGGGAAGGAAGGGCTCAGGACCAAAGGAGCTGAGCGGGGGACCAGTCTCATGGGCTGAAAAGGACCCAAACCTGGAAAGATAGAGGCCTGCCCATGGGCGGCCCAGGAGGTGGGGAATGGAGGCAGCTGGGGACTGCTGGGCCAGCTAGCTCTGTCCCTCTTTTAACCCCATACTTTAGTTGGAAGAGAAGTCAAGACTGCAAACCAGGAAGATTGTGTTTTAGGTGAGTCATTTGGGTGCAAAACAGAAGTAGCGTGAGATCAGTTTTGCCCCTGGGAACGCTCTACAAGCATATCCATGTGGCTCTTACCTCCTTATCTAGGGGAAATCTTGGTTGGTTTCCTACGAGTAAAACCGGGATAAAAATAGTTCTATAGTAATTGCAGACAATATATCTGTCAAATGACAAAAAAAAAAAAAAAAACAATTTAGTAATGAGTTTGATGTCCTTTATTCACGGGAGAACAATCCACGGATCGGAGCACAGCGCCTAAAAGCAATGGAGCACTCTTCCCGAGGGACTCTGGATGGGCACGAGCTTGCCGGAATATTAGGAAAGGCAATGCGGAAGCAGGGCGCAATTGGCTAGGAAGTCGGGAGTTTCCTTATAAGGCTAGCAGGTCCTGTTTTCTAGGGTCAGGTGAGCTAGCACGAAAGCTGAGCGGGACGACTGTGATTGGTGCCCGCGAGGTTTCCGGACAGGTGTTTCCCATAAGTGCAGACGGACTGAGGTTTAGATTTCTGCCCTGAACTGAACCCCCGGAACAGACTCAATTTTGTGGACCCCGATATACAAATTCACTTGATCACATCGTAGCTCTGGGGGGAAAGTGAAGGCTCTTGGCACAGTGCCTGGTAAGAAGTAGGTGCTCAGGCAAGTCTGACCCTTTCGCTGGGTTCCAGGGTGGGTGCGGCCAGCTGCTAGACCCCGCCCGCTACTACTCATGCTCTCTCATCCCTAAGAAGCGGGGGGTTGTTCTAAGGGCCTCGGTGCCCCCCGATGAAGCGAACGCTCCAGTGTGCAAATGCCCCACCCACTTAGGGGACCATGGGAGCCTCTAGGGTGACAATTTCCCAGCCCATCCTAAAGGCCAGCCCTGAAAGTCACCCTGATTGCAGGCTGTCACAGACATACCTTTAAAAACCTGTTCAGCCTTTTGGTATTCTTATCATGCCTGCCCCAAATGGCCTCACCTCCTTGAAGGGAGATGTTATTTTTGAGGCCATCCTGCAAAAAAGGTCAGGTTGTCATAAATTTACACATGGTGGACAAGTGACGAATGACCAGAACTGACCAGAACACCCTAAAACTACTCGCCGCAAACCTTGCTCATAATTTGGTTTTAGTCCTTACTGGTCTACGTTGCGTTGCCACCATTTCTCAAGTCTCCTGCACTGAAGCCCAGGGGATCACACCTAATTCATCTCCTTATTCCCAAAGTCCCTGGCACAATGGCCCCCTACTTAGTAGGTGCTTAGTGATTGCTTATTAAATGGAATATAGCACAGCGGGAGACGAGCCTCTGGACATTCACAGGCTGTTTTCCTCGGGACGAACAGGAAGCACGGTCTGCTGAGACTGCAGGGCTATAAAGCAAGAGGAAGCAACATTTGCTCGGCTCCTAGAAGCAGCAGCACAAATGGCCCGTAACCGTATGAAAAGATGTCCAGCCTCACTTACTATCTGGGAAATGCCAATTAAAATCAGAACAAGAGACCGTTTTCTCCCACCCCTTAGATTAGCCCAATATTGACGCTGGCAAAGGTGGAAGTCGTCTCATACCCTGTTTATGGGAGCATAAATTGGTTCTTGTCCTTTCTGGAGGGCAATTTGGCAGACCTGACAAAATGCAAAGTGCACACTCCCTTTGACCTAGCGTTTCTCTTTCCGGGTCTTAGAGAAACACAGATGCACAAAGAGGCATGACCAGGGATATTCATCACCGCAGGTGATCAGGCAGTAAAATACTACAACCAACACGAATGCCCCTCCCCCCCATTCAGAAAACTGGTAAGTAGAACCGCGGTAATCCTTACGGTGGGATAGAACCGTAATTACATGGCTAGATTGTTGATACTTATCACAAGTGAAAAACTGAGCTGTAAAATGAAACTACGACGTGGTTCCATTTAGGTAAAAAAAGGAAAAGAAACAAGCAACTGTGACGCAAAATTATATATGTATACACACAGAGATGGAGAGAAAAAAATCATGTCGTATCTGCACCAAACTAACAACTAAGTACCTCTGCTGGAGGAATTAAACCCATGGGGGAGAGATGAGGTTTTTTAAATTTTTATAAGAAGAACGTATTTGTGTAATACGTGTGTCATTTAAAGTCATCTCGAAAATCGTCGGGCTCCTGTTTCAGGCGAGCCCTGCCCTACGAGGTTTATTTTTTTATTTTTTTAAAGATTTTATTTATTTATTTGACAGATCACAAGTAGGCAGAGAGGCAGGCAGAGAGAGGGGGGGAAGCAGGCTCCCCGCTGAACAGAGAGCCCAATGCTGGCCTCGATCCCAGGACCCCGAGATCATGACCTGAGCTGAAGGCAGAGGCCCAACCCACTGAGCCACCCAGGGGCCCCGCCCTATGAGCTTTAGAGAGTGAGAATTCCTTTATTAACCCACACGATTCGGAGATTCGAATTATTGATTCATTCAGCACACTTTTACCCGGTCCCTCCGGAATGCCAGCCCTGGGGACAGCGATGCCCAGGGTGCCTGCGTCTACCAAGCTCGGGCTGGGGAGGGGCAGAAAGCAAGCTCGGGCAAGGGCTGCCCACGTGGCCATGAGCCACACCCAGGAGCGCCCAGCAGAGCCAAGGCCAGCTGCGGCCCAGCCAAGGGACCTCCGCTCGGTGAGGTTGAAAGGGACGCTAAAGATCCCACCTCTGGTAAGTCACCAAGCGGCATTTGAACTCGCCTCCAAAGACACCCTCCCCTTCAGGAATATGAAAGTTTTGCTGCCTGGAGGGCAGCCTGGAGGCAGGGGATGTCGGGTGGGGAGCCTGCCTGCTGTAGGACGGGCACGGAAGCGAACGAGACACTGGAACCACAGACTATCTGCCGTCATGGCTCCTGAGTCTGTAAGAAGCGTCATTCCCCAAGTGGGAGGAGGCATGAGTCCCTTCGGGACGGGAGCCAGGGAAGGGACCAGATCCTAATCAGCGGGACACGGTTTCCTCGCCCCGACAGAACTTTAGAATCAGGCTGGGGGGAGAGACACTACTGACGGAGCCCCAGCATTCCCCAGCCGCACGTGAGCCCTGAAGCCATAAGCAGTAGTACAAACTGGGGGTCCGCGGCCCCTCTGGCTGGGTGACTGTTCCAGCTGCCTGACTAGCCCCCCTCACCCCCTCCGCCTCACTGTGGCAAGAACCAATGAAGTAACACATGTGAAAAGCCCTTCCTAAGCCCAGAGTCCCCCCCTGGGTCCTTCTGTTCCGTTAATTATCAGAAAGAGGAGGCTAGGCCTTGGCCTCCCCTGGGAGGAGGAACTGCCTCACGCCCGCCCTCCCCGCTGCCAGGGCCTGGGCCCGGTTCTCCCGGGCTGAGCACAGCACAGGCCCAGCAGAAACCACAGGGCACAGAGTGGACAAGAATCAGGGTGCCGCCTCATCCTCGAGAACCTAACCACACAGGTCCCTGGGCCCTGAGCTGTTCTCCAGGTTCTCCTGTCAGCCCCTTTGCAAAAACGCTATGGAAACCAAGGGCTTGGGGCCTCAAGGCAGAAATCACAGGCCTGAGCTCTCTGAGGACTTGTCCCACATTCACCAACCCATCAACTGCGTGGCCAACCCACAGCATTCGTTGAACCTATGTTCCCTGCCCAACATCAGCCTGGGCATGATGGGGGAAGACACAACTAACACGTAAGAAATAGGGCAAAATACCATATGAAATACCCTGGGTGCTACACCCAGACAGTAAGGGCTATGGGGTGCCGAGAAGGCGGTCAGGAGGAGCCTCACGGACTCACTCCTGAAGAACAGATAAAGGAAAGCCCAGTGGGAGCAGAGGCAGGGAGGAAAGAAGAGGCAAATAAAAAGGGGGGCTGGTCCCTCTTAGAGGACCTTTCTCGTAGAGAATGGCAGTGAGGTGGGGTGGGAGGAAGTCACAGTGAGCACCGAGGCCTTGAGAAATGGTCAGAGGATTTCTGGCACCATGAGGGAGACAATGGGAGCTACTGTAGGTTGTAGAGCAGGGCCTCATCATGATCCAAGCATAGCTTAGTCCTTATTAAAAGGACTAGAAAGGAAGTGAAGGGAATAGGAGATGGGACAGACAGAAGACAAGAGCTTCCCACCTCCCGCCGGAATTCCCACCTCAGCTCCAGGGAAGGAGCAAGTGTCTCATTTTCCTCACCCAGTTACTTTAAATTTCATTCCTTTTGTGCTATTCTAAGCCTTCTTAAACATTTTTTTTCTGGGGGAGGAAAGCCTGGGTACGTAGGTAATCTCAGATGGAAAAGTCAAAAGTAAACCTCACTTAATAATTGGATTGACAAGGGTGTCGTGGCAAAAGGAAATTGAGCTAGTGGAGTATTTAAAGGGAAGCAGGCCCCACAGGTGGGGCACGTGGACCAGAGAAGGGGCAGGTATAGACTGGGGTCTGGTGGAAACCTCAAGATGGGACAACACAGTCCTCAGGCCCCACATTCTGTGCCCCACCATGAACTTCCCTTCCTGATCCTGAAAAGGCATGCTGCCCTGTATCCCAGACCCTTTGCACAGGCCGTACACCCCCTCCTGCAATGCCCTTCTTCCCTCTTCCCTAAATTCCAGTTTACCCCTTAAAAGCCAAAACCCACTTCTTGCTGATGCATGGATGATCCGTGGGTGATGCCCTTCCCGAAGTATCCTGAACCCTCATCCTATCTTGGGATAACTAGGACTCTTCTAGGCTTCTGGTACCCCCAATATCTTACACAGTGCACAGACATGGAGGATTCCGGTCGCCCGATAACGGTGCCCTGCAGGAAGTCTGAAAGAGCAGGTGTTGTATTCTGAGATTAGGAAGTGCTGGCTGGGCCTTCAAGTGACACTGCCTAGGAAACAGCTGGAACCATGTTTCGGGGGGGGGGAGTGTCTCTTTGGGAGGAAGGCAGGTGGAAAGATCTATGAGAGCACATAAGTGGTAAGGGGATCAAGAGCAGTGGGGGCAGGGGGCCAGTGGAGATCTGGGGGTGCCGTTGTCACGGGACAGAGGAGGAAGCTGGGCAGATGCTGTTGGAGGAAATGGGGAAGAACTTCAGGGCCAAGGTCAGGAAGGCTGAGGGAGGCCGTATCAGAAGAAAGGGTCCAATGGCAGGCAACGAGGTGAGGTTGCCAGAGGAGGAAGGGTTTCTCTACCTCCAGTAAGCCACGCTGTGGGGACAATTACTACTCTCCAGTCTGAAGGGAACCTGGCAGTCTTGAGAGCGAGCCGTGTTTCCCCAACACTCGTGTTACCTGCAGCTAGCGGTCCTCTAGACCCCTGCACAGCCCAAGGCGGGCGGGTATGGTACCGAAGCCAGGCGGCGGCGGGCAGCAGGAAGCCTGAAGGGGGCCCAAGTCCATGGCCAGTGCCTAAGTGCAGCCCCTGCCCCCCCTACCCTGACAGTGAGGCGACCAAGCAGCTGTGACACCTGTGCTGACAGTCACGAACTCTCTATGGACATCTTTAGTCACGGAACATAAATAAGGAAGGAACTGACTAAGTGCCAAAAAGGATATATATATATATATATATATATATATATATATATATATATATACACACACACACACACACATATATATATATATATATATTTTTTTTTAAGTAAGCTCTACACCCAATGTGGGGCTTGATCTCATGACCTGGAGGTCAAGAGCCTCGTGCTCAACAGGCTGAGCCAGCCAGGCGCCCCAGAAAATATATTGTGGGGGCAAGGGCAGAGCTCGACATCTCAAGTCACACATACCTAAACATTTGCAATTAAATCAACTTTTTAAGTTTTTCTGTTAGTGCTCATTGATGGCCTTTCTGGGCTGGGGGTGGGAAAGTGGATGGCAAACATCGGGAGTTTACTAGAAAAGCTTTTGATGATCGTTGAAGCCAGGTGACAAGTACGTGGGGGTTTCTTCAGCACACCACCCTCTCCGCTTCTGTGCGTGCTACAAGAGGCCCATGGTCGAGTCTCTTTAAATTCTAGTGGAAATCTTAAAATCCAGAAAAATGCCCCGACTATCCTAATTTTCCCCGAGAGTTGAGAGAAGATCCCCTTTTCTCTGGCAGCTGAGGGCAGGTTTCCACGCTGTTTTCTCAGGAGAGCACAGTCTGAGAACCACAGAATGTATGAATGTTCCGGGTCTACAAGTCACTGGTATCCTTCTGGCCCTTCTGGCCCCCGGACTCCGGGAGAGCAGGAAAAAGCAAAGTCCCCCGCACTGGCTGCCGGGGACTGATTAGTGGGCGACCGATCAGATCAGCCCCAGTCCTGAATTTCGTCCTAAAGACCACACTTGGAGCTCAAGGTCAAGTGCCTCGCTTCTCCAGGACCCTCAACAGACTGCCCCTTTTCCAGGCTCCTCCAAGGAGAGAAATTTCTGCCTTCCTGGAGCCCAAAGGAGCTGGAGACCGTCAAGCAGCCAAACGCCTACCTCATTCTGAACTTTTTCTAGAGCGAGCTCTCACACAGTGTAAACGGATAACGCCTTCCTTTGGAGGCCTGGGGTGACCGCCCCAGGTGGCGGCAACTCGAGCCATTTCCGCTCCCTTCCTGGTGCCAGAGGTCTACCGTCTCTGCGGACCAGAGAGGAGAGCAGCCCCGCACATCGGGCTTGATAGGCTGCTGGCTCCTTGGTCTTCCGGTCACCGCGGCCTCACCTCCTGTCACTGCTGCCATGGGCTGGCTTCCACCCCCACGGAAGCTTCTCTTAGAAAAGTCACCAGCTACCTCCAGGTTGTCAGAGGCAATGGACGTGCCCCTTGCAGTCCTCTCTACACGGCCCATAAATGATGGGGTTTCTGTGGATGGGATCCCGGGACTTGGGCTCTTCTCTCTCCCTATCCCTAGGTGAGCTCATCCGTCTCCCTGAACTTAAACAGCAGCTTCTGCTCTTGACGTCCTCCCATCTTTGCATCTGCAGTGCGGACTTCCCTATCCCCCAGGCTCCAGGCACCTCGGCCTCTCAGACTGAACTGGCAAATCCCACCAGTCCCAAACCTGCTCCTCCACCTGCCTTCCCCACCTGAGGACATGGCACAACCATCACCGGGTGTGCAGGTGAGACCCCTAGGAGCTGTCCTGGGGTCCTTCCATTTCCTCCCCTCCCTCGGCCCTCCCATCCATCAGCAAGCCCTACTGATTCTATCTCCAAAATACATCCCGAATCTGCCCTGTCTCCATTGCCGCCCCTCTAATCCACACTGAATCATTCCTCTGCACAGAAACCTTCCATGTACTCAGAATTATACCAGCTTCTGGCCAAGACCTGCAGAGCCCCGTGTGGCTAGACCACTGCCTACCTCCCAGCCTTGTCTGACCCCACTTTCTCCCTCACTCATTTCACACTGAGCATACTGGTCTTTCGTTTTGCCAAACAAGTCGGGGTCTTGCTTATGGGGTTTCCTCTGCCTAAAACATCCTACCCCACCCCACTCCTCACAGATAACTTCCATGGGGGTCATGGGCAGTGGGGGCTCAGGGAGCAGGGGGTGGAAACTAGCTAGTAGAGGGATTTAGCAGCAAGAGGCATTGAGGCAGTGGAGACTGAAGGACCAAGGAGCGACCAGATCAGAGTCAGCTCTCCTGTTCCTTTAGGGCTTAACTTAAATGCCACCTCCTCCAAGAAGCCTCCCCTGACCACCCCAACTAAAGCAGGCCTCTGCTGTCCTCTATTTCAGCCCCTCCTTTACTTGCTCTATCTCCTCCACTAGAATGTTAGCTCCATGAGACCGCAAACTGCAGATGCACAGAGCCTAGTACGCTATCTGGCACACGGGAAGTGATCGATAAACATTTTTGAACAAAAGAAGAAACCAGTCACTGCCTAGGAGTTAAGCGGTTCCCTGTAAGTGCAAGAGGTTAAGCTGAAGGGGAAACTGAGGCTCAGCCAGGGCCTGACAACAGCTCCAGAGGGTGACTGAAGCTAACTTCTTGTTTTCCAATTCTGTGGGGCAGGCTGGGGCCCAGGCCAGAAGGCACCTCACCTCCCTTTTCCAGCGTGCCAGCCACTCGTCCCGCTTGCGCTTGCTGATGTAGTAGGGGTCCCCCGCCTGGAAGGTGAGCCGCGGCATGGGCCGCTGGCGGAGGCTGGACTCCCAGCCCAAGCCACCCCGCAGCCGGCCCCGGGAGCCCTAGGACAGAGAGACGACAGAGAGACAGACTGGCATTAAGATGGGCACTGACAGTCCCACTGCAAGGTTCGCTCCTCCTGCGGGGAAACTGAGGCACTCACCTCGAACAGAACACAGGAGCTTTGACTCCTGGCCAGAGATGTCAACCCTGCGAGTGTGGGCAAGGCCCTATCTGGGCTGGAGAAGTGACCCACAGGCTGAGGGGGGCACACGGACGTGAACCATGTGGGGAGGCGCTTGGTCTCAGAGGGGACCAGCTGGCTGCCTTGTTGGGGGGCTTCTAACCTCCACACCCATCTCCTTTCCTCCTTACATGGGGACAGGGAAAGAAGGGGGCGGGACCACCTCAGGATCCCCTCACACACATTCGCCACAGTTGGTCAGAGGGGTGGCTTTCTTCTAGAATCAGGATCCACAGAGCCCCTGGGGGTTGAGGAAAACACTTGCCTCCATTTTCATGGATTCGATGTTGGTCTCCTTCTGTTCTTTGCCTGTGGAGAGGGAAGAACAAAGGGACTGTCGGCAGAGTTACGGGAGTGGCTCAGAGGCCCCACCTTGTGCCTGGGGTCCCTGCCACAGGGACGGGGTCCTCCAACCATTCAGTTGTTCGTGTGTCAAACCTGATGGCCCACCGTGTGCTAGCCCCGTGCTGGCCCCCAAGGACTCAGAGCACAGCCTGGAGCAGACAAGGGACTGGGGCCGCTTTGGAGGCCCGAGTCCGAAGGAACAAGAGGAAAGCCAGGGCCACGGTTTCTGGCCTTTTGACTCTGTCTCAGGCACACAAACTGGGGGGTCTAGGAACAGCTCTCTTCCCAGAGAAGGGGCCAGACGGCACAGCCCCTGCCCTGGAAGGGAGCTGTGTGCTTCTAGGGAGTGAGGCAAAGACGTCCCGGGGGCAGTGGGGTACAGGGCCACTGGAGCAAGACTGGTGAAGCAACTTTGTTTCTGAGGCTGTTTCCTTATCTGGAAGCTAATGAGGCTGCAGGTGATCTCTAGGGTCCTTCTGCAGTTTCCAATACTGTAGTTCTGTAACATACCTGCCTCAGTACCCCCACTCACCACCCCATTCTCAGGTCCCTGAACCTTTCTTCTAAAAGACTTGGATTCCAGGCGTTTCCACGTGACCTCTGTAACCTCTCCCAGCCTGTTTTCTCATTCAATTAAGAAGGCCAACTGTTCTAAAATCTTTAGGTTATTGGGAACATTGAGTGCCTGGAGAAGGACTTAGTATGTAGTAGGTGCTCAATAAATACTAGTGTGGCTCCTTTTCCCTAAGGCATTTTGCAGCTCTCTAACTGGGCCTGGATTCCAGTTCCTAGAAGGAAAGGCTCCCCAGGGGGCAGAAGCCCCAGAAGTTCTGTCTATAGGAGAGTCCCATCCTCTCCCTATCCTTGTCGGGACCCTACTCAGGAGGGCAGCCACACTGGTCCAGAATATCCCTGTCCTCCCACCCTGGTCCGCTCAGGCCCTCACCCGGATGCCCTTCCCAGGCCCAGCACACATCTTGCAGTCTAGCTGCCCCTGGCTGTGGGGCTGGGGTGATTATGCCTTCCAGAGCTTCCTGGGGTGGGGGGGGGGGGCGGAGAGCCCTCCTCCCACCTGGGCCCCTGAACTCCTTTCTCTGGAGCCAAGAGTACTGAACTTGGGCCCAAAGCAGGAAGGTCACTGAGGCTGGCTCATGGTAGCTGGGGTGGGGGAGCCCAAAACGGAAAAAACAGCCCCTACTTCATCTCCTGGCTCTGAAGCGGAAACCAGACACAGCATTGAAGGCCTCCTCAGGCCCCGGAGAGGAAGTTTCTTTCCCTCTCTCTCACTAGAGAAGCCCTGGGGCTCTGAGTGTGTGCCCCCGGGGAGGGGCAGTCCCAGGGTTACAGCGCCCCCGGAGCCCAGGGGAGGGGAGGCAGCGGCGCCCCCCGGAGCCCAGGGGAGGGGAGGCAGCGGCAGCCAGCGCGGGCACACCCCGCGACAGGGACAGGGACAAGGACCGGGACGGTGCCGAGCGGGGGGAGGAGGGGGACGCGGGGGAGGAAGCGCCAGCGTCTGTTGTGGGCGCGCGCCCTGGGAACGGGGGTGCTCGCTAACACTTTACACGACAGGCTTTTGAAGGTACGTCTCACCCGGTCTTGCTGTCTCTTCTTCCGCGCTTCCGCTCAGCACAGCCAGCTCCCCCAACTTTTTCTCAGGCTCCCTGGAGCCGGGTCCCCCTCCCGCCCGCGGGTGCCCCCCTCCTTTTCTCTCAGACCTGCACATTCTCCCGACGAGGCTTTGGGCTGCCAGGAGGGGGCGCCCGCCCTTGGACCAGGCCGTGGCCCGCGTCCCTCTGACCTCTCAAATGTTTCCTATGGGGGTCCCTCCATGGCATCTCATTATGGGGAATCATCTATTCACTGGGATGAAAGAAAATCAGGGTTGAAGGGAATTGTAGAGATGATGGAGCACCTGTCCAGCCCCTAGA
The DNA here is from genome assembly GCA_028533885.1 of Nasua narica. NCBI lineage: Eukaryota > Metazoa > Chordata > Mammalia > Carnivora > Procyonidae > Nasua > Nasua narica. The sequence goes on from CM052811.1 coordinate 17,101,670, forward strand.
TTTTACCAGTAGGGAAACTGAGGCTAGGGGGTGGGTGCGGAGTGACTTACTGACCAAGTGGAAATCAGATCTCAGGGCTCCTGAATGCCCAGCCCATTCACTTTACCCTCCACCACCTTCATGTTCCCCCCTTCCCCATTCCCGGGACCCCATGCTCCCCCACACAGAAGTACTTTTCCTCGTGCAATTTCCAACTGGCTTCTTTCTGGAATTTTCTCCCTGACAGATTCAGCACATGCCCACTGAGTGATATCACACACACACACTTTCCAGTCTGGCCCAGCAAAACACCAAACGGGGCTGCCTCAGAATGCAGCACTTGTCCTGAGTCAAGGAGGGTCAGCTGCTCTCTCAACACTCCCTCTGCAGGCCATCTGCTCTTGGCCCAGACCCAGGGTCACAGGCGGGCCAGGTGGCTGTGTGCCTTCCAGGGTGGCCCTGGTAGGCTCAGACATGACCCTAGAGTATCTCAGGTCTGGGGGGCAGGAGAGGCCAGGGTGCCTCCAACACTTACCTGTCAGTCTAAGCCTATATTTAGCTGGAGACCACCCCAAATTTCTTTGAAAAGGAACCCAAATCTCCATCGATACAAGGTTAAAGCCAGGCTGGCCTCAGAGGGCAGTCGCCAGCCCAATACTGGGTGCTACATCTGAGCAGAAAAGAGCTCTGTGCTGACCCTAATCCTGTCCTTCACTAGTTGTATCATCTTGGGTAAGTAATTTAACCTTTCTGAACCCTCAGTCTCCCCATCTGAAAAATGGGGACGATAAGAGTCTTCCTCACGTGATCGCAAAGATTAAAGAACATGTAACTGAAGAGCAGGGCTTCTTAAACTTCACTATGCATTGAACTCATGAGATCTCTTTCAAATGTAGATTTTGACACCACAGGTCTAAGGTAGGGCCCGAGATTCTGCATTTCTAACTCCCAAGGTGATACCAGGTAACATGGTTGGTCCATGGGCCACTTTGAGTAATGAAGATATAGGACACTCAACGCATAGTCAATATCCAGTCAAAGAAAGCCATACGACCATCGTTTCTATTATAATCATGGCGGCATTAATGCTAGGAATGCAGGAGCAGTCCCAAGGCCACCACCTGCCTATCCAGGTGGCTCTTGTCCTGATTACTCATCATCTCCCCTGTTCCTCCTTCTTTCTCCTGGCTGTACTATCAGGATCTGGGGCACCTGTGTGCACAGGAATGCTGCCTTAAAGTCCTTCATTTTTCCTGTATAGTTCAGGGGAGATGGATGGGGCCCCCAGAGAGGAGACCTGGAATGAGGGGAACGGAAGGGAGACCATGGCCAAATGGCTACCTCCCTGGGGCCTTAGTCTCCTCCCTCCTTGGGACTAAGCAGCTGCGAACACCCTCCGAGCCTCCAGCAGATCACTGCCCATGCCCCCAGGCAGCACCTCACCGGCCAAAGCATGCAGCCAATGCACAGAGGCCTTCAGGGGTCCCCCCAGCTCTGAGGCACACCAGCACACAGGAGTGCTCCGAGACTACTGGGAGGTCAGGGAAGCGTGGAGCGTCTGCCTGGCAGCACTAAGACTCTGAGGAAGGTCCCGCTTGATGTGCGAAAATCCCACACCCAGGAGTCAACTCGATACCATCTCTCCCCTTTCCCCATGGGTTCCTGGTGCTTGTCCGCTTCTCTCCACCTCTGCCACCCCCTCATTACAGCCGCCTTCCTCCCCTCCACACCTGCGGCAGCCCCCTAGCCCCGCTTCCCAGCCCCTCTGTTCCACTCTGGCAACTAGGGCGCAAAGTGATTTTTTTCAAAACATAAAACAGATCACGTCACCACCCCGCCCCCCACACCCCGGGAGGATGTCCTCAAAGGCCTGCCCCAGGTGCCCTGCCCCCTCCTACCGGGGAGCCTCTGTACCTGTTTTCACTCCCTCCCACACCACCCCTCACCTGGTGAACCCCCAGTCGCCCTTCCGTTTCCGTGGAAGCGGCCAGGCTGGCCGGGGTTTCCCTGGTCACAGTTCCTCATAGAACTGTGTTTACTTTCTCTTAGAGAACCTATCTCCCTGTAGAGTCACGCGCCTTTCAGTGTGAATTTCTCATTAACGTCTGTCTCTCCAGCAGACGGTGAGGTCCTTGAAGGCAAGAACCAGGTTTTTGTTCCTGATGGTTTCCCCGGCTCCTGGCCCAGATCCTGATACACACACCGAATGGATGTTTCATAAACACCTATCGACTCTGGAGAACAAACAGCAGTGGAAACAGGGAAACCCCAAAGTGAAAGCAAACCCTCATAAAGTTAAGAGCGGCCTTAGAGCTCTGGCCCCAGCCCACCAGGCCGGAAGGCCTGCAGCTCACTGCCAGCCGTGGTGGGGTCCCAGGAATCAGCACACTGTGGTGGGGGCGGGTTGCTGATGGGCTCCCAGTTTCCACTCTGGAACACCTGGTCTTCTTAGCAAGAGGATGGGCCTCTCCTCCCTTTCCTCCTGGGTTTCCCTCCACCCCGGCCCCTTGAACACTCCAACACTCCCACCCCGCGTCAGGACCTGCCCACCAGGCACTCATGTGAGGCCAGGAGCCCTGGGCAGTTCCTGGCTAGCCTGAGCCCCCCTGCGGAGTAAAATGGGCCGGCAGAAGGCCACACCAACTTTGAAGCCAAGACAGAATGCGTCCTCGATCTACCACTCACAGGCTCCAGGGAGCCCTGAGCAAGTCACTTCATCTTGCTAAGTGGCAGGATTTTTCTGGCTTAAAATGGGGACAATAATACCTCCTGAAGAAGATTGTTTGGAGTACTAAAACAACGAATACAGAATACCTCAGAAAGCGCTTTGCACATAACAGGAACATCATAAATATTAGTTGAGTAATAAATAAATGAAATATATATATATATATTTTTTAATTTGGAAATCTCTTTTCTGGAAATGCTCTCAATCCTGCAAGAATATTGGGTTTGGATCCACGCAAAATGAGTTATGCCAATTAATCGATTTACTCATGCCATCATCCGCACTTGGAAGGAAGACTTGTTGAATTAAAATGCACATATGCAAAACAACCTGGCAGGGCCCGGGGAGGATCAAATGTGATAATATATGAGGAAGTGCTCTGTAAACTGTGAAGCCCCGTACAAATGCTAGTTGTCCTCATTACTAACATGTTTACAGCTCGGTTGGCCCTGAAATCACTGGCTTAACCTGAAAGAGAAAAGCAGGCAATTTTCCAGGACTCCAGGGCAAGGCCAAAAAGTCTGGGGAGGAAGGGGCCTAGGCTGGGGTGGCGTGCCAGCCACCCTCCTCCGCCCTGCCCCCACTCCACTCAAGTCACAGCCACACTTGAGTTGAGTCAGCTGAGCTGTGGCAGGTTCCAGACCTCTGTGCTGGGGCAGGCTAACTGGGCTCTTCCAGGCCAAGGGTATCCCCTGCCCGGGGCACCCAGGCCAGGGGCTCCGCATGCAGTGCCCAAGAACTGCAGGTCTTGTAGAAGAAGAAGCAGGCCAGGTAAGGCCTGAGGGAAACTGAGGCTCACAACCAGCCTACGAAAGGGGTGGGGGCGGTGGGGGGGGACAGCCACCACCCCAGGCCTGCAACTGTTGGCATTCTACAAACCCACTGTTGCCAGATCTGGCTTTTTTTCCTTTTTTCTAGGGGAAGCCAAAACTCCAGATTTTTATGTGAAATTTCTTGATTTTTAAATACTGGCAACTAATTTTCGAAAATGTTTAAAACACTACATGGGCCAAATAAAACATGTGTGCAGGCGGCACCCAGCTAGCAGCCCCTGGGGTACAGCCTTGGCAAGTAGATCTCCAGCTCCCAGGCCTGCTAGGGCCTGCTGGAGATCCTGCTGGCCCCCCATCTCTAACCCTTGGGGGAATCCTGGATCCCAGAGGAGGCGGCCCCTTGTGCCCCGGACTCACTCTCTTCTGCGGGGGCTCCTCGGCCATCCTTGGGGGTGCAGCAGCCATTCTCCACGGCTCTGGAGGCTTCAGGCGGGGTCTCAGCCGCACCCTCTCCCTCTGCTGGGGCCCCGCCCTTCTGCCCTCCAGCAGGGCTCCCCTCCTCTGGCTGGGGCTCACTCCGCTTCTCCAAGTCCCCGTTGGGTAACAGCTCTGAGGGGCCTGAGTCCTGGGCCATAGACGGGGACTTGGAGGTCACTGCAGGGTCCTTTGGTGTGTCACTGCTTTCCACCTGGAAAGATGAAGAAACAGGAGGGGAGGATTAGATCAGTGGTCTTCCTCTCTTGGATCACTAACCCCCCTGAAATTCTGGTGAAAGTTATGCACCATTGTCCAGAAAACCTTGTCCACATAAGCGTACACGCAAGGAAATACAAACACAATTCTGCTCTCAGTTTCAAGGGATCCCTGGGCCCGACTCCCCAAAGTCAACAGGTTTGTGGACTCGAGCAGAAGCCGAAGACGACGAACGCACGCAGGTTTGCCAGCATGGTTTCACTGCCCAAGCTGTGACCCCCGGGAGCCACCAGCCCCAGTCCCTGAGGTGACAGAGGGCCTCCAAGCCGACTCTGAGGCCCCTATTAAAAACAAATGTTCCGCTATACATAAGTGAAAAATAAATACATATACGTGTAAGCGAAAACAAACATTCTGGAGAGCCTGCCCGGCTCAGTCGGTAGAAAATGCAACTCCTGATCTCGGGGTTAGGAGTTCAAGCCTCGCAAAGAAATAAATCAATCAAGGATTTTTTAAAAAACAAACAAACATTCGTCACGCTATCCCTACTTCAAATCACGACCCCTCCTCAGAAGACTCTCGTGCCACCAATCAATTCTGGTAACCTCGGGCTGATCTGACTTTTGCCAGATCCCCCCAGCTTTCCTTTTGGCCTCTCCAGGCCCAGACCCAAACAGGGACTAACCGTGGCTTGGAGCAGAAGGGTCAAAGGAGGCCTTCCAAACAAGCATTCTGTTGGGCCCCAAAGCCCAGCACAGTTCTTTCCTTCGGCTCTGGACCCCACGTGCTCTCTGGCACCCTGACCCTGGAGAGCCACAGTCCCCACAAGCGGTTTGCAGCGTCCACAGTGGAAACCCCCCACCCATGCATGTGGTCTCACGGTCCTCTTCCAGAGGGAAATGTGTCCCTCCATCCCCAAGAGTCTAAGGACAGAACTCGCTACAGTGCCAGGTGATAAGAATCACATCAGGGGTGATCATCTAACTGTCCTTTGTGCATGCCCCTGCGTGGTGGACAAGGCTCCGTCTCATCGTGACCCCTTTAGAGGCACTCAAAGAATTCCATGACTTGCTCAAGGTCACACACTTTGTAAGGACAGCCTGGGGACAGCAGAGCCTGGTGAGCTCTCTGTCCTTGGCCCTGCGAGGGCCAAGTAGGCTAGGGCGTCAGAAGGAATGGGCGGAAGAGGCAAGCATCCCCTGTGCTCACGTCCATGGTCACAGGGCTGCCCTGAGCAACCCCGCCCGGCTCCATCCACGGAACGCCCGTGGGAAGGGCACACGCGAGGCTAGCCTACCACCTGGGTGAGGCGCAGCTCAGGAGGGCCCCTCGGCTGCCCCACCTACAAGGGGAGACGCCGAGGCTCGACCCCTGAGGTTTTTTCCATTAAGTCTTTTTTTTTCCCTGTTTATAAAAGACACACATAAAAACTCAAGCGACACAAAAGTGAGTCGTGGTGAAAGGTTAAAGCTCCTTTTCAATTCCCCACCTCCAAAATCACAGGTAGACCCTTATTAACAGTTTGGTGAGAATCCTTTCTAGACTTTGTTTCTACGCGTCTACAATCGTGTGTGAGTTACATGTTTGCACACACGGGTTCACACGCACAGCCAGATCCAGGATTTGTTTTTCTAATAGAGTGTCTCACTACTCAGTGTTCTATAACTTGCTTTTTCACTTACCAAGCACAGTGGGCATCTCCCCATACCCGTGCATATGGGCCCATCTCTCCTACTTCACAGCTGCTCAGCGTGCTAGTGAATGGATGCCCCGTAATTTATGCAAACAGTTCCCTAATAGTGGGCCTTTGGGCCATTTGCTTTTCGCTGCAATGAGCCCTGTGCGCTTACAGTTCCGTGCGCCTGCGTATGTCTGTAGATGGGGGTCCCAGAGGTGGGCTGGCTGGCAGAGGGCCTGCCAAGTTCCCTCCAAAGCGTTGTACCCCTCAAAGCGCACCCCAACAGCCTGAGAGAGCGCTGGGCTCCCTCACCACACGGCAGGCAATCTCCAAGGCTGCTTCTGCTCTAAGGTCTACATCCTCAACTCTAAGCTCACTGCTGCCTGTTGAGGAATGCCCAGGGTGGCCAATAGGGACAAGGGCCTTGGGGACAAAAATAAATAAATAAAATAAGGCGCACCTGGGTGGCTCAGTGGGTTAAAGCCTCTGCTGTATGATCTCAGGGTCCTGGGATCAAGCCCCGCAGCGGGCTCTCTGCTCAGCGGGGAGCCTGCTTCCCCCTCTCCCTCTGCCTGCCCCTCTGCCTACTTGTGATCTCTCTCTCTGCCAAATAAATAAATAAAATTAAAAACAAATGAACAAATAAAAAAACAAAATAAAAACCCAAGTCTTCCCTGGACAAGGCTCCAGGCATACAGCACAGCCTGAGGGCAAGCAGAGGGACTTGCCTTGCTGCTTTCCTGGCTGGACGGGGTAGCTTGGGGCAGGCCTGCTTCCAGGAAGGGAAGCTCCCAGGGAAAGCTGCAAAGGTGTGCAATCCTTGACCGGTGGAGGTGGGGGCTGGGGCAAGAGAAAGAGGAGGCGCCGGCCTAGCCTTGGGCACAGAGGGCTGAAGCCAGCAGAGCCAGGAGGTCAGACGAAGGAATGCGAGGGAGCAAGTAAGCCCTGTCTTTCCCCTTAGCCTCCATCCCTGAGTGTTGGGACACACTCTGTCCAGGACTGAGATCGCCCTTCCCACCTCCCAGCTCAAGCCAACAGGGTTCCCTGGCCTAGAAAGCCCCTCCGTGGTAGAAATCCTCTTATCTCGAGACAGCCCAAGCAGCATGGGGCATCCCCAGGCCCCCACAGCACCCCCCCAAAGTCCAGCCGTGCTGGGCGACAGAGCTCAGAACACGCCTCTGCCAGGGAGGTGGGCTAGGGGTTCCCCAGGCCAACTCAGGCTCTAGGAGGTCAGAGTTAAGCTCTTGGCCGTGTCCTTTTCCCTTCTGGCCACTTGCTGCCCCACAGACACCTCCAGTTGGGGCAGGCTCCCAGCCCCACCAAGCTGCTTGAGACAACTCTGCTGTCACTAACTTCCTGCCTGGGGACCACATGGCCTCCTCTCACCCTGGGACTCACTTCCTGTTGATTGCCAGCTCCATAGCAGAGACAGCCAGGAGGACCTGCTCTGCCCCCCACCTCCTCTGATCAAGCATCCCTCCCAGGCCCACCCTGGAGGACCCCAGTCTGCAGTAGCACGAGGCCCACCCCCCTTCCAGAGGTGGGCGAATGATCGGAAGGGAAGCGCTCTGCATAGCTCCCGCCCCGGGCTTAGCTCAGCATGCTGAAATCCCTCCCGCCCAGTCCTCCCGTCCTTTCCTTCCAACTTGAGCCACTCTCTCTGGTTCTAGATGGCCCAGTGTTAGCCAAAGTTCTGGGATCAGGGAAGCTGCTGATTCCCACCCAGGCCAGCCCTTGATCCAACCTACCCCTCAAGAACCCTCCCACCCTGGGGTGGCTGGCTGACTCAGTTGGTGGAGCATGTGACTCTGGATCTCCGGGTTGTAAGTTTGAGCCCCACATTGGGTACAGAGATGACTTACAAATGAAATCTTAAAAAAAAAAAAAAAAAAAAAGGAAAGAAAGAAAAGACACACACAGCCCCTCCGCCCCGCCCCAGCCAGCAGTGGACTCTCACTGGCTCCCTCTCTGGGGCCCAGGCAACTGAGCATGTTGAATCCACCTATAAGAAACCATCGAGAGGAAAGAAGGAGGTCCACAGGCAAACAGACTGAAGCGACTGTCCAAATCTCTCGGGGGGCTGGGTGCACCCTGAAAGGGGCATCTTTGACAGGAACAGCCCAATCCACGCAGGGAAGCCACGAGGAGAGCCAGGCCTGCACCCTTCTGCCCTCGCCTCCACGCCTCCCTCGAAGCCACCTCCTCAGCCCCCATCACCCTTGGCTTGTCCGCTCCTGGAGGGAGGAACTTTGCTCTCTCGGGCTAGCCGCGGTGGGAGCAGGGTGCCCGGCGGGCACTCAGCACCCAGAACTGATCCCTGAACACCGAGCCTCACTTTAAGACCCAGAACACCCCGCTCATGGGCGCATAGGGAGTTTCAGCTTAGTCGCATGTCAGAAGTAACTGTTTAAAATTCTGTTTCTGTTGGCTTGTATTTTTCAGTTGCCTTGAAAGGAGACACAGCATACCCTGAGATACTCATTTTTCCCCCGTGCCGGGACGGGAAGCAGCAGAAGCCCCTGGTCCTTCTAGAAACCACCACCAGCAGCTGAAGGTGACAATTTCAACCTCCTCTACTTCTCACCTGTGGGGCTGGGAGGAGGGGGCAGCAGGGGTGGCAGAATGGGAATGGCGGCCGTGAGCGCCCCTCTCTCCCCCGGGGATGGGGATGGGGCTGGGGGGCAGCAACAGATTTGGGTAAAGCCTGATCCTATTGCCTTCTATGTGCCTACCATGTCCAGTTTGCCCCATTCTGGACCTTCAGACCCTGCCACCACCTCCTGGGGTCCCTCAGAATTCGCTGACCTTGCCTTCTGTCCAGACAAGACCCCTCCATCCTGGGACAGCTGCCTCCTCCTTCTCAATTGCCTGCCACCCCCACCTCGGGCCTCCCCCACCCCCCGCGAGTGGCTCCTTCCAAGCTGGTGAAGGCAGCTGTTGTCCCCTGGGGGCAGTTTTGCTTGGGTTGTGTGTCTGAGACACTTCTGGTGGTCACGCTGGGGTGGGAAGACTGCTGGCTTCCAGTGGATAGGGGTCGGGGCTGCTGCCGAACTCCGCCCTAGAACAGGGCTGCGACCACAACCGAGAATTACTCGGCCCAAGATGTCAATAGTGCTGTTGTGGAAAAACCCGGGGCTGAAGGTCGATGCACTGACGAGAAGCTGCCTTTCTCTAAGAACCCTTTTTAAAAAACAAAAACAAAAACTTAAAAACAAATATTATGGTAAAATATACATAACATAATATTTACTATTTTAACCATTTCCAAGTGTAGAATTGAGTGGCATTAAGTATCCATATTGTACAACTGTCCCCACCATCCACCTTCAGAACTTTCTCGTCACCTCAGACTGAAACTCTGACCCCACTAAATATTAACTCCCCATTCCCCTGGCCCCTGGCCCCCCGTCACCACTCTTCTGCTGTCTTCTCAGGGATGTCTGAAAGTCTGCCTGTCGCTCGCACACGCTCGCACCCCCCGCCCCCACGCCGCCCCCAGAGGGAGGGAGGCGGTTGTGCTAGGCCCCACCCCCAGGCCGCAGCCCCCCCAGTCTGGCAGCGAAGAAGTGGGGGTAAAGTCCACTCCAGTGGTCACCGAACCCCCAGCCCGCTGCAGGCGCGGTTTGTTTACAGAGCTTCTCACACCCTATCTCGCCAGAACGCTGCTCAGCAGCCTCATTATTCCCTGCCTGTCTCCCTCCCGGACTTGTGAGCTTTGCCTGACTTATTTTTTTATTTGTCTCCCTTCTAACCGCTCCGCCTACAGCACAGCAGCCAGCATAAATACGCGTGTACAATTAATCGATGTGATCATCGCGATTGTCCGGATGCGTGCGTTACCCTCGCTTTTCGGAGGGAAAAGGCTCCAAGGCTTGCCTCAAGTCACACGCCTTCTAAGTGGTAAAGCTTCCAGAATGACCCAGGTACAAGAGAGGCATTGGAAAGCTGGCTCCCCCTTTGGGTTGAGTCTCTGGAAAAACCCAACCTCAAATCCCAAGGGTTCCAAGGAGGAAAAGGAGGCTTTGATGTGCCTAAGCAGGGGCAGGGAAAGGCCGCCAGCTGCTTCCCTGGCAGCAGCCTCCGCAGGGACAAGCCGGGGGCAGGGCGGGAGGCAACCCTCGGTGGCGAACCTGTCCAGGCCCCAGCCCCTGTCCTCCTCGCCCTTTGCAGGAAGGCCTGGACCAGATCCCAGAACTCCCACCCCTCCCTCTCCAGGTGAGGCCTGGTCTCCCCAAGTGGGGCAGAGTGCTGAAGCTCCAAATAAGGAAGTGATTTTTCAGAGGCCCTTTATTATAAAACCTGGCAAATACGAGATGAGGGAAACGATACAAAGGAGACAAGGCCCCGACATCTGTGGTGAGAGGAGCCCATTCGCTGGGGGCCGCCCGGGCACAGGGACCAGCTGTGTGCAGGCGCACCTGAGCCCAAGTGTGGAGGGGCAGGCCCAGGGCCCGGCCTCTCTTACTGGAAGCCCCTGGAGGTCCGAGCCGGGGTCCCTGGCTGGCTCCGGGCACCTGCCTCACTCTCCCCTGAGGTGCCGGAGGCCAGGGCCTGAGGCTGGAAGGGGTCTTGTCTGCCGCCCCGCAGCACAGTGCTGGGGAGGGAGGCCCAGAGGCCGGCAGATGTGGGGCGGCCCCCCCCACCCCGTTACCGCCATTGTGCCTTTAAGGCCCTTGGCAGCACTCAGCTCCGTGCCAGCCGGGAACCGTGGCATCCAGCCAGCCTTGGCCTCTTGATTAAAGGCACACAGTCACACGCACAGACACACAGGGGCGCGCCACCTCCCGGAGACACAGCCAGGGAGATGTGCAGGGGTACGGCAGAGCCATGCCCACAAAAACGCACCAACGGTCCCCCTCTCCTCACCACTGCAGGCCCATCAGCTCCTGACCGGGCCCTGGATTTTCCCAGGTTGACTCTAGCTTCAGGAAAGAGCAGGGCAGCCCATCCCACAAGTGCTGGCGCTGGGCCCGCGCTCCCCTCTCCCCTCTGCTCCAGGCCTTCCTGCAGCCCCTTCTGCTGGCAGCCCAGCATCTGACTGGCCGGAAGTGGCCTTGAGGCAGGGAGAGCAGGAGAGGGCCATCCCGTGCCAGCTCCCAAGAGAGGTCCTCAAAGCCTCCCCGCTCAGCCTGCCTGGGGTGAATGGAGTCAGGCTCCAAGACTTTGGAGCTAGGACCTCCGATTTCCTTTCCCTTGGTGGAGCAGCTAGAAGGGCCACCAGGGGGATGAAGGGACAATAGGACCGGAAACCAAAGAGGGCCCACTTTGGAAAGCCTGGGCCTGCCCTACGGGTCTCACTGTTTCCCCGGCGACTCGGGCGGGGAGCTGCCTTTCCTCCCTCCTCTACCACGCGTGCGTGTGCCAGAGACAGACAGACACACACTGATTCCAGGAGAGAACTTCGGGACCCAGCAGAGCCTCAGAGGTCACGCAGTCTGTGCCCCTGCTGGCCATGGGAGGTGGACACAGGAACGAGCATGCCTGGTGGTGGCCAAGCCACTCCGGATTCTGCTCCCAGCTGGGACACCTGCCCCCCTGGAAGAGGGCCTGGGTGTGCTCTTTGAAGCCAACCTCAAAGGATTTCAGGAGGAGCTGGAGGCTCCCTCTCAAAAGCCATTCTGTAGAGGAGATCCATAAGTTTCAGTAAATCTCTCTTTTTTTTTAATTTTTTTTCATTTTATTTATTTATTTGACAGAGAGAGAGAGATCACAAGTGGGCAGAGAGGCAGGCAGAGACAGGGGGTATAAGCAGGCTCCCCGTCGAGCAGAGAACCCGATGTGGGGCTCGATCCCATGACCCTGAGATCATGACCTGAGCCGAAGGCAGAGGCTTTAACCCACTGAGCCACCCAGGCGCCCCTCAGTAAATCTCTTTTGAAGTGATTTCTATTTGCAACCTCTACCATCCGTGCCTGGGGTTTGGTAAGAAGGAAACCCACCACGGGAAAGCTTCAAATGGGTATCCCCCGACCCTGCCGCGCCCCACTGGGGCGCACACCCTCTGCCTCACCCACAGCGTGATTTCATAGCTTTAATCCTACCCCCTCCGGCCTCTGTCTTTCCGGACTGGACAGCCATAATCTCTTTCGTCAGTCCTCACTCGGCAGCACTGCCTTCCCCTTGATCAAGCTAGCTGCTGGGCTCTGGAGCTTTTCCAGCTGGGTTATATCTTTCTCAAGGTGGCAGGACCGAAAGGCACCCAATTCTCTAGGCGAGGATGATGAAAGAAAAGCGGCGTCAACAGCTAGGCTCTGAAGCACCTGCCGGCGAGGCCCCGCAGCACGGGAGCGATGCAGGCGCAGCTCGGGCTCTAGAGGAGGCCACGGGCTCCTAGGAAGCCCAGGGAGGCCAGACCCGGGGGAGTGCGTGACTCTCCCTGGAGGTGGCCCTGGAATGTGTGACTCCAAGGAAGGGACCAGGGAGGGATGAAAAGCAATGGGGATTTTTGGAAAAACAAAATGGAGATGCTGGGATTTCACTGAGCTGCTCCCCTACTAAGACCAGCTATCTAGAGTGGCCTCCGCAAGGGCCGCTGCCAAATCTGCTCTCTTCCAGAAGTCTCCGTCTCTGACAGTAACACTGACGCCATCCCTGGGGCCCGAAACATCTCCTTCCTCCCCTGGCTCTCCCTGTCCGCGGCCGCCAGCAGAGCGGGCCCTGCCAATTCTGTCCCCCGCCGCCTCCCCCCAGCAGGCTCTGGAGGTGATTTCTGGCACCACAGTGCCCCCCACCCCACCCTCCTATCTCCCTGCGTCCTCTCGTGCCCGACCCACCGTGCTCACGGATGCCAGGCCCAGCTTCCCAAAACATGACTCCCATCACTTCACGCCCCCACCCCCTCAGAAACCTTCCAGATAAACACATTTTGGAGACGATAAAGTGTAAGCCCCTCGGGCCGCCTGCCAACGACCTCTCCAACCAAGGTCTGGTGTGTTCACACATGAAACCCCCAGGCACTCGGCCACACCCATCAGCGCGCAGTCCCTCCCCCCGCGCACAGTCATCCCTCCACACCTTCATTCGGGAACATTCCGGGTAGGAAAGTCTCCCACTTCGCCCTGGACTTCGAAGCATGACCTCCCTCCCCGCCCCCTACACACACACAACACACACACACACACACACCACATGTCTTCGGCACTTGAAGACGGGCCCAGCAGCCAGTCTCTAGGTACTGGATGCCACTGGTGAGTGCCGCTTTGACCGGTCAGGTGCAGGAATGGGCAGATCAATCTGCAGGGCTCGGCTACAAGAGAGGTTGTGAACCTCGTAAGACGAGTGACAGACCTGTTTTCCTCACACCTTCGAACAAGTGAGCAGAGGGGCGCCAGCTGTGTCCACGCAGGCTCATAGGTCGGGTGGGGGGGGCACCCTCAGAGGGGCTGGCGGCTAGGATGGGGAGATACTCTTTCTGGAAGATTTGTGCATAAAGAACAGGGGGCACCAAGTCACTGAATCGAGGTTCCAGGGATTGGTGAAGGAACCATTCTGACCTAGACACAACGAGGAGATCTGGGCTCCGTCTTAACTTGGGAGACAAATCGAAAGTTCCTATTAGGCTGGCCAATGAGCCCATACGGCAAACTCCCAAGAGCTGAGTTCAACTGTCCCCCGCTGGCTTAAGCTGCAGCTGAATGGCTCCCTAACTTCCCAGTTTATACCCCAAGTCTTCTGCTCCGAAGAGGGGCAGCTTTGCCCTCTTTAACTCATTTGGGCATTGTGACAGAGACGGCCTCCAACGTGGAGTGAGTAACGCTGGCTTTGGGCTGGCCTGGCCGAGCCCAGCCCGGGCTCCCAGCCCCCCCTCCCCCTCCCCCTCCCCCCCTGGGTTATTCTTAGCAAGAGGTGACCTCAGAATGCTCCCACTGAGCAAAAATAACCCTGGAGGAAGTTGGTGGGTATAAACCTTCAATGAATAAATACACATAGCTAGCAAACAGGGGATGGCACCCCAAAGGGCCAGTCACCCCACCCGGGTCTGGTGGGCAAGGGCAGAACTTGTCCCTCCTGATGCCCCCTTTGTGACCAGCATGAAAGACAAAGGTGGTGGCAGGGCTGCCTGGGCTTGTGACCAGGCAGGACCCAGCTTGGGCCGCCCTCACTTGTTACGTCCCAGGAGCTGTGAACAGGAAGATGCCTCTTCCTCTCACCCTGACGCTCACGCCCACACGCGGGCTCATGCTCTCCGGCCGGCAGAAAGGAGCTGTGCACACTGCTGGCCTTCCTCCCCATCATGGGCACAGGCCAGCCCACAGGCCCCGGGCCCAGGTGCCAGCTCCCCTCCTAAGCCCCGCCCAGCCCCGCATGGGCTTCCTGTTTCCTGTTGCCGGCTCCACTCAAGCATCCTGGCTCTGAGGCCAGCGCCGCGGACGGACGCCACTGCCTGGTTGGAACGGGCCCGACTCTCACTCCTCGGCCCACCGCCGCCTTCCCCTCTTACCCACAGGCTCCCTGGTACTTAGGTCAATCACCCTCCTCCTATTATATATACGAGTTCTGTTCCTCTGTATGCTCTTTGGACCGGTCTACACTTCTTTCCAACAGCCCTGCATTCGCGTGTTAACTTAAAGGGGGTTGGGGAACACCCAGGCTTCCAAAGCACGTGACTGGAATGGTGAGGAGGAATGAGCACTGCGGGCCAGCAGGGTGGGACCGGAGGAGTCCAAGTCCCAGTCAGCCTCTCTGAACCTCAGTCTCTTCATCTGAATGTGGGCGTGGTAATGGCAGAGGCCCCGCCTACTTCCCCACAGGGAGGTCACCATTGGCCATTAAGTGCTACAGGACTCTGAGTCTTTATTCGAGGTCTCTGGCCTCAGTGAGGTGGGCAGACAGTGGGGGGTGGGGTGGCAGTTAACATCAAATCTAGTGGAAGGGACAAGCTCTCTCCGTGCGATTTTCCGACTCTCTGGGGTGAAAGGCCAGGTTTCAGCTGTAGTTTTCTTAGTTCTCTATCCATCAAGAAATGAACCTTTGGTAAAATACAAAATCGTGCACGTGGATGTGGTGACAGTATGAAATTGACGTAAAAGTTTCAAATGACTTATTCTCCCATTATGTCAAGATCTGTACCAGGTCAAAGACCTGTGCCGTCCAAGCACACGATCAGTGGGCTTAGTATCTTCTTTTATTCCTTAATGTTCATTTTGGTTAATTTTATAAGCAGCTCAGGAGATGGTCACAATGGCTGGGGTGGGCTTCTCTTGTGGGATGGGCTTGGATGGTCTGGGGGATGGTAGGGCAGGGAGAAAGAAGGGCAGACTGTGGACCAGCACTCGAGGCAGCAGGAGAAACGTGCCTGGTGTGTTCAGGGGACAGCAAGAAGTCAGGGTTTCTATGACAAAAGCTGTGGTTACTAAGGCCTGGAGCAGGGACAGGAGAGATCATGTGGGAAGGGGTCATTTGGAGTATTCCAGATCTCGTCCCATAAGAAATGGGGTCCCTAGGGGCGCCTGGATGGCTCAGTCAGTTAGGCATCTGCCTTCAGCTCAGGTCATGATCTAGGTGTCCTGGGATCAAGCCCTGGTGTTGGGCTCCCTGCTCAGTGGGAGTCTGCTTTTCCTTCTCCCTCTGCCGCTCCCTCTCCCCGCTCATGCTGTCTCTCAAATAAATAAATAAAATCTTGAAAAAATAAAGGGAGGGAGGAAAAAAGGAAGGAAGGAAGGAAGGGAGCTATAGAGAGATGGGGTCCCTGGAGATTCTTGAACACAAACGTACTGTGGACAGTATTTTGTGTAAGTGAAGGTGGCCCTCCTCTCTCTAGCACACCAGGGGGAGAGGTAAGTCTTATTTATCAGTGTGGCCTCCTCAGCCTGGTAGGTACTCACAGTGGGTATCAAGTGTCCATCGCTGAGGGGTTATAAAGTATAGTGGGGGGCAGCGGGGGTCCAGTCTGGGTGGGGGTACAGCCAGGAGGCTGAGGCCGGGGCAGGAATGAATGGGAGATACCCAGGGACAGATGGGCCTTGGGGACAAAACGAGGAGAGGGACAATGATTCCTTAGCCTCGGGGCCAGGGGATGGTGAGGACACCAGTGGCCGTGCCTCGTCCCTCCCTGCCCAGCACGGGATACGCGCAGCTCAAGACCCCAGCCCGCAGGCGGCTCTCAGCCAGCTTCCCAGCACGTCCCCCTCCGTGCCACCTGTCGGGATCTGCGCCAAGCTCCCTCCTCTTTCCAGGCTTAGCTGGGTGACACGCACTCAGCTGCTAAAGTTCCCTGGTCAATGTGTTCCCAGGGCCACAGCTGTACCAGGTCCCCAAGAAGCCCTCCGGCTCAGCTCCTCGCTGGGGAGGGGAGGAGGCCAGGCAAGCACCTGCTCCACAAGCAAGCCAGACGGCCTAGGAGCCTGGGGACCCGGAGCCAAGCTCTAGGCGGCAGCACCAACGTCCCTCACAAGGGCTCCCTTGGGAACCTGGGGGGCTGCTGCCTAGGAAAGCCTGCGAACTCTTTCCTCTGGGGTCAGTCTTTCTCCTCCCCTAGGGTGCAAGGGGTCCCTTTCACAACAGCTGCCTCCCCCACCAACGTTGCCTTCCCTGTGCTCTCTCCTGTCCGGGGGGCTCTCTTGAGAATCCCGGGGCTGCAGGTGGCAGCGGGGACACGGGCTGGACCGTGCGCAGACTCTGACCCACCAGGGCTGCTGCAAGGCCCAGGCTGGGCTCCCACCTGAAAGGTCTGCTAGGCCTGGGCCCCCTGCAGGGGAGCAGGTTTATTACACCGCCCACCCTGCACCTTTGGACCTACTTTGCTCTTCGCAAAGCACCCCTGCAGGTGGACAGGACGGGTGTTCCTGGTAGCCCTATTTTCCCAACGAAGAAGCCGAAGTTCAGAGAAGCTCAGTAACTGACTCAAGGTCACATAGCTGGGAAGCAGTAAATCCAGTGCCGCGTCTTCTATCAGACTGCGGTTGCTGCGGCCTCCTAAAGAGGAAAGGTTTGGCCGGGCAAGGGCAGGCCCGGCCTTTGCTAAGCACTGGCTCTCTCTGGCGCTCACACACGTTTAATTCCCCCAGGCATCTAGGAGGAATGCGTCCTCATCATCTCTGTTTTTTGGGGGGGTGGAGGGGAAGCCAAGGTTCAGACAGTGACTTCTTCAAGACCACATGGCCGGGGAGCGGTGGAGCTAGGATTTAAACATAGGCCTGTTGTGTCCTGAAGACGGTGCTTTTCCTTCTACACTAAGCCCCTGTCCCGGGGCCAGGGGTGGGGAGGACATAGGACCCACTGACCTTTCCCCCCACTCGGCCCTGCCCTCTCCTCCCTCTCACCGGTCCCTCTCCAGACACATTTCCACACACCTGGCCCTGACTTCCTTGCACTTTCTGTCCCCAGGGCCTCACTTCACCTCCCACTGATGTGCCCTCCCTCTGGTCCTAGGGACTCACAGCGATGAGCCAAAGGGTTGCCAGGTCTTTTATCTGCTACAGGTGGTGACTCTTGTCCCCAGCGCACCTGCATGGGGGACAGGGGGGTGGAGCCCTCTCCCGCAGATCATGGTCACACAGGCACATGGGGAATTACCAGTGGGCTCTGACTCAGCCTGGCTCGCCCTCCCACTCCAGCCTGCACTGGGGCCCCCACCTTCTCCCCCAAGAAGGAGAGGGGCACCCTGGGAATCTGGGGGTACAGCATGGAGCCTGCTGCAAGCTGGAAATTCCTTTGAAGTCCCTCGTTTTATCTTTCAATTTCATGTGAATTTTTCATTACAGGCCATAAAATATCCATGTTTGCTTTAATATTAAAATGCTTAAAATTACTTACCAATTAAATGACTTAACTTCTGCCCCCACCCCCGCCCCTCCCAGTCCTCAAGCAGAATTAGCAGTGGTACACTTTGGTAAGTGCAGGTGCCCGACCTCTGGCTCCGAGGGTCCTCTCGCCTCCAGCTGCTGCAGCCCTCCCTCCCTCCCTCTGCTGTCCCTTTCACCAAGGAAACCATGCACCCTGACTCTCCACCCCAAAGGAGAAAATCCTGCCCTGTGGAGAACATTTCCTTGACAGGCTGAGTTACAAATCTGAGCTCCCAGCTCCCCCTTGCCTACTTGCTCGACTTTCTCATTCTCAGCTGGAAGGGGCTGAAAGAAAGGAACCAGCTGTCTCCAGCGCTGGCTAGTGACTCCGGCTCTGTCTCTAGGCCAAGGCATAGGCAGACATAGGCAGGCAGGCTCCTAGAGCCACAGGTCGTGCCTTCCGGAGCACTGTTCATCTTGGGCAACCCCAGGGTTCTGGCCCCCAGAAGCCTGGGCCTGGAGCCGGCCCTAAAGCCCACACTTAAACAGGGTCTGGTTCTCCTTCTTTATTCTGAAGGGACCCATCAGCCTGCATCTCTCCTCACTTTGATCAGACTCCCAGGCCTGGCCCCCCTTCCTCCAGGTTCTCAGGTAGGACTGAGGCCCAGGGTGGGTGGGTGGACGGGGAGCAAGGGGCCTGTGCAGGCTGGCCTGGGTTCACTGTCAGGCTCTCTTATTGCCCCTTCTAGAAGGAAGTCCCAGCTCTGCCACAACTCACAGTGCAAGTCCTCTGCTCTCTAGGGGCTTCCAGTTCAAGACAGAGCAGGAAAGTTGTTTTGGTGGTGGTAGGGGTCCAAGGACCGGGAAGGTCAGAGATCTCTGCAGCTGGGGGGCTGCACCCCATGGCCTGGCCTTAATGGCCCCAGGTACCTGCAGGACACACATGCCTGCTGTTTAGAGCATGCGTGCATGCACACGTATGTGTGTGCATGCGGGGGTGGGGGGATACCGTTGCACTCACCGGGGGGTGCTTGCGCTTCCGCCCAGGCCGCCCCACCTTCCGAGCAGTCGTGCTGGGCTCCTGCCGCTCCTCCTTGCCACGAGCCTCCTCCTGCTCCTCTCCCTCCTGTGGGTACAGACACAGCCTGTGAAGCCGGGGCTGGACCCAAGAGGTCCCCTCCCCTGTCCCCCGACCCCCACAATGGCCACACTTCCAGGGCCACAGCACGCTGTTCTCCCCGACAGGGCTGGCCTTTATCCGCCTCTGGCCTGGCAACGCCAGAGCCAACCCTTCGGGTCCCACGGAAACAGAACCTCGGGGGACTTCAGGGTAGATGCCGCTGCCCCGATGCCCTGCCGCTCTCTCTCCTGGTGGACACAATTTCTTAACCACAGAATCACGGCACGTGCTCTGACAAAAAGTGTGTTTCTGGATAGGAGTTTATTTCTGTGAAACACATCTTACACGGGTACAAAAATTAAATGACTCATATACTTAATGGATCGCCTTTCTCAAAAATAAGATCCCCTGAAAAGAAATATTAAATTTAGCGGCTGGAAATAGGAGCACCACTTGGAATGAGGACCATGGCCAGAGATGGAGAACTTTCCAGGCCCCTGGGAATACACCTGCTCGGAAGTGCTTGCCCCGTATGCCTGTCACCCCACAGAAGCATCTCGGGGACAGCGTCTTGGTTCCTCCAGACGCCCTCCCAGAATTTATGGAGCTCTGGACCCAAAGTCTGGTTTGGGGACCCATCTCACCTGGCACCTGCCAGGGCCGGGCCCTGATGAATTGTCTCACGGAGCACAGAGACATAAACCTAGAAAGTCCTCCTGCCTCACTGCTCCACCGGCCCGGCCACAAACCACCCACGGGTCGCTTCTGACTCAGCCAGCTCCAGCATGACTAATCACAAACAGAAACAACGCCGGGGAAGGAGAAAGGGACCCTGACCCAGCGGAGGGACCATGGGCAGCTCTTCCAGCCCCTGCAGGATGTCAGGAGCCAGAGATGGCTTCAGAGCCCTCCCTGGTAGGGTGCCACCCCTAAGCAGCACCGGTGCCACAAGAGAGAAAGGGGTGGGGGGGAACGCAAGTTCCCAGTGGATTTAATCAAGATGTCCCTTGACATCCCACTCAACTTTCATTTTCTGTGATTTCAAAATAGCTTGTGGTTTGCCCATCTGTGGGCGGGAGGGGAGGGTCCAGGGTGGAGAGAGAGTCTGCCCCAGGACCAGAGACCCTTGACAGGCTCTTTTCAGGAAAACATGGCAGAGAAGCAGTGAGGACAGGAAGGCCACAGAGGGGACAGCCGACCGGCGGAGGGGCGGGGCACATACCCCATAGTAGGCCAGGCCTCTGGTTCTGGGCTGTCCGTGAGACCCCTGCAGACGCCCCTGGAGAAGAGGTAATCACGTGGATCGCAGAGAGAAGGCACCACCTAATCCTGGTGCCGGTTTCCAACCGGGTCTACGCAATGGCATTGAATTTCAGGCCGAGATGGGGCTTTCGGTCTGACTCCACCGCTGCTAAATGGGCACTATCTGGATCATTCTGATGAGCTAACTCGGCATGTACAAAACAGAGTCGATAGGAGGTCATGTGAGCTCATGCAAGGGCCCAGGACCTAGAGCAGACCAACGTGGGTTGGGCCCGGCTTGTCCATCAGCTAGTGACAGTCTTTCTCCCGGCCTCGCTCTCATCATTCATAAAAGTGGAACACGAAGGTGCCCATTCTGCCCGCTTCCCAAGTTTTTAAGAGGAATGAACAAATGTTCTGTCCCCTTGTCTATTTTGTGCACTGCTGAGCTCCCTGAGCCCAGATAGGGCCCTGCACTTAGTGAGTAGTTCACGCGCCCCCCACTGGAGGAGGTTTACATATTCCCTGGAGGCAGGAGGCCCACTCAGCCCGTGTTTGCCCAGAAAGTAGGAAGCCAGACCTCACTAAGCCGCTGACCGCTCCCCCCCCGCCCCGCCCACCGGGCCGGGGGGTGGGGGTGGGGGGGCTGAGACTGGAATGCACAAGGCAACGGGCAAGAGGGGGGCACCAATGTGGATCACGGTCAGTCCGGGTGGCCACAGGGTATGGAAAGACTCCTACTGCCCAGAAATCCTGGGCTATGAACTACTTTCACGGACTGCATTTCCAACAGAGGGAGTCATCTGAGTTTCTTCTATTCCGAACTGACCCGAGATGCAAAAGCCATTCGGAACCCCTGCTCAGCACGAAGGAACCACAGTTACCCGAATGCAAAGGCCTAACAATAGACACTTGACATTTTGGAGCCCCTGAGCCCGAGCTCGGATTAGCACAGGGAGAAAAGCTCGGAGGCCCCTGGCAGGTGACTCCCGCGCCACCTGGAGCCGGTGGTGAGTCTGTGTGCATGCGCTGTGCGCATGCGCAGCAGGTGCTCGCCGCATCCTCCCGGGTTGTAGTCGAGGCCGCGCAACCCAGCCCGGGAGGAAGGAGAGCCCGGATGCGGTGCCCCCTACCCAGGCCCTGACGTGTTGCAAGTGTGGACATCAGCAGGGCAGGTCGCCGCGTGCTGAGCCCAGGCCAAGGTGCGATATGCCCCATCTGGCGTTCAGGCCTCAGGTTCCCCTGGTTTGTGCTTGAAGAAACCGACTCTCCCCAAGAGCCTGGGTGGAGGCTCGAACCTAGGTCTACGCAACTCCTGGCCCATGCCCTTTCCATCGGGCCCTCAAGTACGGCTCTTTTCACAGAGGGGCCAACAGACACTCTTTCTCGAGGCAGCGATGTCGTGAGGGCACAGAGAAGGGCGGTGGGACCTCCTGCTCTGGGCCCGCCCGAGTTCACACAGAGTTGGGGGGACAAGACACAGAGGGGGGTGAGCAGATGGCTGGGGGCCATGCCCCTCAAGGAGGCGTATCAAGTGGTCCATTCTCACATCTATCACGGGGCCGCGTTCATTCAATATCTTTGCTGATGGCTTGAGCAAAGGAATGTAAAATATGCTTATCAAATCTGTAAGCAGCACCCAATACAGCGGCGTCACTAATACTCGGAAATGGAACAGTCCCATCCTCGGTGACTTGGAGCAGCTGGAAAACAGCAACAAATTGAGCGGAACAGACATGAGCCCAGGTTGGTTTCCTCATCTGTCCACTAAGGGGACTGAATTAGACAATCCCTACGGTGGCTGGTGGCAGGAGGGGGCAGAGATTCTAGCTGGGTGGGATTTGGGGAGAGCGGGGCGCGGGGGGTGGGAGCTGGACTAGGTGCCCTGCTCTTGACTCACTAGTAGCTTCAGCTCTTTACCCTGAGTCTTGCTTTCCTCACCTACAAAGCAGGGATGGTAATGTCTTGACAGCGATGCTGTGACGATTCAATGAGGTAATAGTATATCCAAAGCTGACACATGATATAGTCCGTCAAGAACTGCTCCCTTCTGCTCCACACATCCTGACCAGAGCTGTTCACAGAAGTGCATCCTCCCGCTTCCCCCGGCCTCCCTCCCCATCCCCATGCGAATCCCGGCGCCCCCGGCATTTGCAGCCATCACTCACTGCCACGGGCAAACCCCGGCATCTGGCTGGTCCCGCTGCAGTGAGATACTCAGGAACACGGGGCTCTCTGATCTTTCCAAAATGCAAAGCTGATTATGTCACTCTGCAGAGCTTAAGCCCTTGCCGAGGGGGCTCCCAGAGGCCTGCAGGATCAAGCCAAGCTCCTTAGCCCATGTGAAGGAAGGCCCCAGGATCTGGCGGGCCGCCTTGGTCTCCTCTCCCCACAGCCTTCCTCCCACCCATCGCCAACAGACTGCGCCAGGTGCAAAGCAGACTGCTTCCCTCCCCAGCGCCCTGGCACAGACCATTCAGACCATTCCTTCTGCCCCGGCTACCACCCCGCCTTGAGTTTCCCAGCAAACCTTTACTCTTCCAAACTCATTTCCAAGATTTCCTTCCCCTAGGCTCCCTCTTCTGATGCTCTCTGAGTGAGGCCATAGGTCCTCTCTCCCCCACAGCACCCACTCTCCAGCACTGCAACTGCCGGCTAGCGTCCCCGACAGCCCATGAGCCCCTTGGTGGGGGGAGACTGTGTGTGTCTTACCTCGACACCCCCAGTGCCTAGACCGAGGCACCTAGCGTGAGGCAGACACTCGAAAACCCTTGATGAGTGACTGTCACATAGTAGGTACTCAATAAGAGAGTCCACACATACACACACACACACACACACACACACACACACACACAGAGGTACACATGCAAATCCACAAGCCAGCACGAATATAACTGTGAGGTTTCAGTGTTGCTCTGATCTTTATGATTTCAAATCAGGAAACAGGATGACTAAAATGTACTTTCTAGGCTTAAACACAATCATGTCACTTTACATTTATGTAACTCTTTGCAGCTTTCAAAGCACCTTCACATTTGGTGGCCTGTTAGATTAGGTAGTTACCATCAGCCTCTCTAAACTTCTGAGGCTATGATTTGACCTAGATTTTAACACAGCTCACTGGATGGATTATTTTAAGCCACATACAACTTCTCATTCTGATGAGCTGGGCCGGGACGATAATAATCTCTCGCAGTTGTACAGTACATGGTAATTAACAAAGCATTTTCACATACATTGTTTCACTTTATTCTTCTGCTTTACAGCAAGCGGAGCACATATTATTTTCTTCCATCACACCGGCGGGAAATCTGAAGCTCAGAGGGGTTATCTAACTTGTAGAGATCAGAGAGCCAGGAGAAAAGGCTTCCGAACCAACATTTAAATCTTTTGATTCCTGGCTCGAGGGTCTTTCCGCTGTAACACACCGCTCTAGCTTACAACCCTCTGTGCCCCCGACATGTGTCACCGTGTGCGTCACTGGGAAACCACGAGCACGCAGGCAGTCCAAGGCAGAGACACACGCTGGCATCCACATCCCATCTCAGGAGGCTCCTGCCCGGACACAGGACCCCTCCCCTTAAGAGATCTACGTCCCACCCGGAGCCAGCCAGCCAGATATCCGTGCTCCCTTCAGAATGCACACCGGATGCTATTGACCCAGCATCCGTTGAGCAGATGTCTCGAGCTGGTGTTTGAGTGGAAGGGATGAACTCGCCGGATCTAGCCAGCCACTTGCCCAGACCCTTTGGGACAAGAAGCACGTACAGCCTTGGCCAGCTGGCTGGCTGGCCTCCAGGGGTCCGTCTGTGATCGTGGAATTCAGTGAAACCAATTGGCCTCTCCGCCAGGCCCAGTCCCACTTGGGGCTGCCTGAGGCCTAGGTTTGCAGAGTGACGGCCGCAGGACCCTGCGTAGGCGTGCAAGCGCAAACACACACACACACACACACACACACACACACGCTCACAGATGCCGCACCCAGGCTGGTGGGGGGGCGCGGGGGGGATGAGGCTGCGGTGGGAATGACCACACAGTGGCCCCGGGGATGGCTACACTCGCTCATACTTCCGCATACCCTCCAAAGCCCCCTTGCTGCTAATGATCTCAGTCACCTCCCAAAGCTCTCAGCCCTCCGTTTCAATTATTCAACAATATTCAACAAGTATTCATCAACCGCTTAGTCTGCTTCATACTGTACATATCGATGAAAGCCTCCATCCCTCCCAAAAGGCCATGCTCCTGGAGGGCCCGGCCATGTCCTGTTTGGGCCTCCACGCCCCCACAGCTCCCGGGTAACTGCACACAGCAGGTGCTCCATGAGTGCCGAACAGCTGGAAATGCTAGTGCTTGTGGGTTTTCCCGGGCCCTCCAGCCAGGGCTGCAGCCCTCTCCCGCGACCTGCATGCCACACTGGGGCTTCCAGAATGGAGACTGTATGGGGCACACGCCGAACGCACTGCATCCCGGCTTTGTCAACCTCTGTGGCCTTGAGGCCGACGTGAGGCCAGGCCAATGGGCGTGCTCCAAAATATTTATCGAGCACCTACTATGTGCTGATACAAAGATAAGCAAATAGAACACTCTATTTAGAGAGAGAGAGAGACAACACATAAACTAAGAAGTGCCTGAGTAGAGGGTCCCCCTCCGTGGACCCGAGCCCGCCCCAGCCCTGCGCAGCCCACCCATCCCACCAGGGACCCCCTTTCTGGAGGCACTACAACACGACATAGGGCATGATTTTTTCTTGGTTTACAGAGGGAAAGAATCCAGATGAAACTGCTTCATAGCCATGTGACTTTTGCAAACTTTCTTAGCCTCCCTATGCCTCAATTCCTCACCTCTAAAATGGGGATACGGAGATGAGATGCCTCCAGAACAATCGTGAGGATTGAGTTAATTGCCAAGCCAAGCAAACTCCTTTCTATGCCCTTCCATACTGTGCAAACGTTGCATGGGACGATTATAAGTAATATCTCTAATTGCCCCGTGGCTCTCTGCAGGGCAGGGCCAGGCCGAGGTGCCAGAAAGGAAGGGCATCACCCCCCATTCCCCCTCATCCTGGGACACCCACTGCAGCCTGCCCTTTTCTACTCCACAGAGCTGAGCTCAGCTTTCCCTGCCCAGGCCCTGGGGGACACGCTTCCTGGCAGGGAGGGGCTCCATCCCCAGCCTGACCCCTGAAGGCCTGAGGGACCCACACCCGAGCCTCTGAAGGTAGCCACATCCTCTCCCAACAAGAGTTAGGGCTCCCTGTCTCTCGCCTCAGTGCTGCTTCTATTCAATGTGTGAAGGGAAGGGGGACCTCAGGCCTGCCTGTTCTCGAGGACCCAGAAATCACCTTCCTTCCACGCGCCAGGTTCTCCGTGGCCTTTCAGCCCACGCCCTTCACCCCCCACCTGTATTTTCCACACTCTTGTCCCATGGATCTCCAGCACAAATGGGCAGGCAGGTAAAGAGATCACTAGGGGGGCGCCTGGGTGGCCCAGTGGTTAAAGCCTCTGCCTTTGGCTCAGGTCATGATCTCAGGGTCCTGGGATCGAACCCCGCATGGGGCTTTCTGCTCAGCAGGGAGCCTGCTTCCTCCTCTCTCTCTGCCTGCCTCTCTGCCTACTTGTGATCTCTCTCTCTCTCTGTCAAATAAATGGATAAAATCTTTAAAAAAAATAAAATAAAAATAAAGAGATCACTAGGTAGGTAGATAGCAAGCTAGCTAGTTATGCAAAGAAAGTCCCAAGACTAACAGAACACGTGCCAGGCCCCCGTGTTAAACACACACCACGTAAAGCTCTCATTTCCCTGCTCAGAGTCCACACGGCTGAGTCGCACAGCAGAGTCCAGATTCAAACACAGGCCTGTCTCCAGAGTCCCAGTCACGCCTGCTTACAACTCTATCAACAGCAGGTTACCCAACCCGGGTACACACAGGCACCCTCCTTTCCCCACGCCGCACAGAGCACGAACGTTTGATGAACCCGAGGTCCATGGCGACCCTGCGTCTGGCAAGTCTATCGGCGCCATTTTTCCAACAGCACTTTGCTCGCTTCGTAGTCTCTGTGTCACATTCTGGTAATTCTTGCAATATTCCAAACTTTTCCTCATTATTATTATTATTACATTTGTTATGGTGACCAGCGATTACAATATGCTGGAAGCTCAGAGGGTCAGCATTTTCTAGCACTACTTTTAAATGAAGGCACGT
This sequence comes from Nasua narica, assembly GCA_028533885.1. Lineage (NCBI taxonomy): Eukaryota > Metazoa > Chordata > Mammalia > Carnivora > Procyonidae > Nasua > Nasua narica. Next base: position 17,127,811 of record CM052811.1, read on the forward strand.
AAATTTTTTTAGATGTGTCATTGCACACTTGATAGACTCTAGAAGAGTACAAACGTGACAAGTATGCGTTGGGAAGTCAAAAAAAAAAAATCATCTGACTGGTGTCATGGCGATCCAGCCTTCATGGGAGCGATCTGGAACCAGGCCTGCAATCTCTCTGAGGTACGCCTGTCCATCTAACTCAGAGAATTTTGGAGAATCCGAGCACGAACACACAGGTCCCCGTCAGCACAGGGGTGGGCCCTGTGCACTTCACACACCTGCTCCACGTGCCCAAGCATCTAATCAACTCCATTGAGCTAAAAATGGATGCGCCCTTCTTCTTTGCTGGTTCCTGAAGAGGGAAGGGTAAAGCGGCCTCTTCTGTAACTGCTTGAATGTACTAAGAGGGCGGCTATTTCAACAACCCCTACAGTGACTATTACAAAGCAAAGAGCCGGCCCTCGGCGACGGTGTGTGGGCATCTGAGTGCGATGAAGGCAGAGCGTGTGCCCAAGCAGGCAACAGACCTACGGACCAGCAAGAACAACAGAGAGCGGAGCTGGCGGAAGCCCACCCAGGGTGCCCTCAAGCCTGTGTACCGCCCACAGGAAGTGGTGAGTGCCCAGGGGAAGTCGGCACTTGCCAGGCTCCGGGGTGGCCTTGGGTGAGGAGGGAGAAGCCCGGCCACAGCACTGGCCACACACACGCGCACATAAACACGGGCACACCCGCTGTGCCCCCCAGCACAAATCCGCACCCCTGCTGTTGCTTCTACTCCCCAGCTGGCTAGGAGGGGCCTCCTGGCTCCGCACCGTAGGCAAGACCTGTAGCTTCCTACCCCCTTTCCTTTACTAGGTCCTCCAAGAACATCTATTCAGTTCATTCAACAGACGTGTGGAGCCCTACTATGTGCTAGGCACCAGGGAAGGTACCTGGAAGGAAAGAGAGGAAGAGGAGAAAAGAGAAACAATGCAGGAGGGAGGGAGGCATACAGGCGGGGAGGGAGGCAGGGCAAGAAGCCGTGTGGCCACGGCGCTAGCTTCACTGAAGAGTGTGCGTCTGGAGTGTACGTATGTGTGCATGCACGCTGGCCTTGTGTGTGAATTCTTACTGGAGATGAGGCGCCCCCAACCTCCAGCCCAGGGCAAGAGCACGGCCGCACTAAGTAAAGCATTCTCTGACCATCCCGACTTCCAGCCTGGATCAACATCCTCGAACCGGCAGCAGAAGCACCATGGGCAGGGCTGTGGGCACCCCGGCGGGAGGCGCCGCGCACTCGCACTCGGGGCAGGGGGAGCCGGCCCGAGTGCCACACCCCCCGGATAAGCCACTCACTGGCTGTGTGACCTTAGGCAAGTGACCTCACGGGTCTAGGCACTCATCTAGCCGTTCATAAGAGAGAGTGCTGAAAAACCCAGTCCACCTGATGGAGCAGCCCTAGGAGCGAAATAAGATCACGTGAGCGCAGAGCTTTAGGTAGCACCTGGCAGGTGGTCAGCACGGAGCGCATCTTGGCTGTCGTGTATCTGAGGCCGGAGAAAAGAACGTGGGGAGCCGCACGATCAGGGGCCCAGCCTGGGGCTTGGACTCTTGGCCAGGTGCTGATTCATATGTGGGGATCTGAGGAGGCCCTTCTAGCCCCAGGGTTGGAAAGCTCTTGGTCCCCTTTTCTGCTCCCTCTGTCCTCCCTCCCCTCCACTCAGCGCAGGGCCTGACACCGCACCCCAGCTCCTGGCCTCCCTGCTGTTCACCTCCCCACCCGTCTCCCACAAGGCCAGCTCCCCCTCCCTCCACTGTGGCCGCATTTCCCCCAGCTGACCCAGCCTGGCCAGAGCCCCAGGGCTCAGACCCCCAAAACCTGCATTGTCCCAGCACCCCCACTAGCTCCCTCCCCACCCAACATCCGGAAGGCAGGGTAGGGGAGGCTGCGAGAAGAGAAGTACGGATGCTGGGCAGACCTCTCTGTGCACTCCCAGCCATAAGCGAGCCCCTCGGCTCTCACCCCTGGCTCTGCAGGTCCAGGCCCCGGGCTGTCCCCCTGAGGAGCGGTCTTACCACTCTCGTTTTCCTTCCTACCCTAGCCGCAAGGTACTTCCTGAGCACCTACTCCCGCTAGTCAGGCCCCGCCCTCCAGGGGCAGCAGTGGGGCTGGGTGCTATCCACACAATACTTCTCAGATGCCCCTAGAGAGGGGCCTGGCTAAGACAGGGACTGCTGGGCCCCAGCCCCAGAAGCTCTGATTGGCATTTCTAACCTTTCCAGGTGCCACTGGTGTTCTCAAAAGAACCCTGGGTCCCCTACAAACTATAACTCAAGGCAGACCGAAAGAAGCAAGGGCTTTGACCAGAGAGGAGTGGTGAGAATTAGGGAGAGGGCCCAACAGGCAGAGGAAGGAGCATAAACAAAGGGCTGCCGGCTCCAGGAAGTGCGGAGTGGAAGGTGCGTGGAGGCGTGGCCGGGAAGGAGGCTGCAAGGGCACGTGGGGCCCAGGGCCAGCGGGTGGCCACACCCCTTCCCTCTGGCTCACCAAACAGTTCCTTGGTGCCAGGTGCTCCTGGCGACTTGGCCAGGCTCCTCAGGCGGCAGCCCAAGCCCATCTTCCCCCTCTGCAGCGACACGGCCCCTGAGCCCCAGGCCTGGCTTTCTGCGGCTGCCGTGGGAGGCTGTCAGTGTCTCCACCCGCCCTCCGGGCGGCTCCCCGGAGCTGCGGGAGCCAGCCCAGCCGGGCCAGGGAGGTGGGCCAGGTGAGCCAGAGTGGCCCGGGTGGCGTGGGCGGCTGGGGAGGAGTGCCCGCTCTATCGGCACCAGGATCTGGGGCTGGGTGTGCCTGTCGCCCCCGAGCCAGAATAGTCACTATGGGGAGATAATAATAGCAATCGTAATCCCTCATAATTGGACCAGACTTTGCTGTTTGCAGGGCATTTCCATGCCCGTGACCTCATCTGACTTCCACAACCACCCTGTAAAACAGGCACAGCTAGAGTTACTATCCCCACTTTACAGCTGAGCAAACGCGAGCCCAGATGGCCTGAAGTCACATCTCCAGGAAGTGGCAGGCTCGGGCCTGGGACCTGGGGCTTCTGACTCTGTCCAGTGCTTTCTCGATCTTGGACTGTGGGAACAGAGGGCCTGCTCTGCTGCTGTCCATGCGAGGGAGCCAGGGGCTCTGCTATCTAGGGCAGCACCGGTAACGGTAACGGGAGAAGCTTGGCCTGACTGTCCCCACCTTGCCCACCTGCGGGAGGGGGGAGGGGAGCAGCTGATCACCAACTGCAAGTGCACAGACACCGAGCTCCATCAGCGGCAGTCCGGGCATCAGACCGGGTAGGGAGGTCAGGGTCACCTAATCCAACAGACCCGATCGGGGGAAGGGAATTATCCAGAGCCTCCACTCGAGTGCACAGGTGGCCGGCCGCAGGTGGCCCCGACTCCGTGTGGGTCAGCTGCTGCCTGAGACAGGAGTAGCTCAGAAGGCCCGAGGATAAACTGGACTGCCCGTTCTTTTCCTGTGGGCTCGGAAGGAAGGGGACCCGCAGCCCCTAGGAGCCTGGTTCAGCGGACCACCACAAGCACCCCCCACCAGGGCATCCTGCCTGATTCTAGGCTGGGGAGGCAGGTGCTGGGGCTTCGTGGGCACACCCGCGTGTGTCTCCACACAAGGACTGACCCAGGTGGGGCTCTGCCCCAGCAGGCTCTCATCTGGACCCAGCATTGGGTAGCTGGGCTCAGCTTCCTCATCTGTAAACTAGGACCATCTGTCCTTGCCCCACTTATTTCAAGGGTGGTTCCTGAGAACCCACTGGCTGGAAACCACTCAGAACAGAAACAGGCTGTAAGGCTGAGGGAGCCCAGGAAGGAGCTAAGCACGTGTGGGGGCGCATCGGGGAGCATAAGTGGGGGCGGGGGGGGTCTCAGAGCTGTCCCCGACGGTGGGCAAGCAGATGGGGCACTCCTCGCAGTCCCAGGGGGCCCATATCTGGTTCCAGAAGGACAAACTATACCCCCGACCGAGCATCGCCACCCCTCCCTCCTGCTCAGGAAAAGGGGAACAGGCAGAGGGAACTGTGGGGACCAGGGCACAGCAGACAGAACACCCCAGAAAGGTGGTGGTGGGGTTACCATCTCACTGACAGAGAGCGAAAACAGAGTCTAACTAGTGGGGGTGCAGGGTGGACACAACTTGGTGAGGTCCCCAGGCAGCCTGTGGGGACCAAGCAGGGATCCCTGCGGGACTGCTGGGATCTCCTGTGATTCGGGCCCGTCCTCGAGTTCAGCAGATGGTGATGAGCTCACCCCGAAGGGGGCTCTGAGAACAAGGACGGACGTCATTGGCTCCATGGTCAGAAGTGACACTCAGAGCCCGGGGTGGGGGTGAGGGGCAGGAAACCACCATCTCCAGGATGACTGGTGTCACCGTGTGCCTGGCGCTCCGAGAGGGGCAGCCCTCACGCTGCCTCCTAGCTACAGAGCCTCCCCAAACTTGTCTTTGGCCTCCCAGAAGCTACTGCATACTCTGGGGAAGCAGAGGCAGCCTGAACCCCAGGCTCAGGACACAGAGCTGGTAGAGGCAAATCCAGAAAGGAATCTGGGTTTGGGGACACCCTGCCAGGCTGTGTTCCCCCCCCCCCCCCCACCAACTGCATACAGACCCAGGGCTTGAACCTCTGCTCAAACACCAGGGGAGTTAAAAAGCCTGAGTCCCGGAGCCTGACGGCATGCCTCAATTTCCCGCCGTAGCCCCAGGCCCGAGCGTCTACAACCCATGGCCCAAACAGGGACATCGGCCCTCCCCACGGCAGGTGTGAAGACTGAGCTGCGCGGTCCAGCGCTCAGCACACCAGGGCTGTCCTTGCCTGGGGACGGGCCCTCCCCCGCCCCTCCCCCCGGCTGCGGCCAGAGGGTCACTCACCTTGCGGTCCTCCTCCCGCTCCGCAGCGGAGCTGCTGGTGTCCCCGGGGCCGCTGGAGGGCATTGCGGGCAGCTGGGCGGTGGGAGGCAGGCTGGGGCTGCGCGGGGCTGGGGGGCTGCTGGGCTTTGGGGAAGGAATTATCGTGGTCTTTGTCAGCAAGAGTTAGAACTTAGACATAGATCCCGGTGAAACTCTGCCTCCGGCTGCCTGGGGTGTGGGCTTCCAGTGGCTCCACCTGTGGGGGAGACAAGAGGGGTCAGCAGGGCAGGGCACCCCCAATCTGGGCCCCACCTGACGCCCACCCCCTCAGCCCCACGCTGCCCCATGAGGCCTGCTCCCCCGACCTCACTCCTCTTCCCGGGCTCACCAGCAGCTCAGGCCAGCCTAGCCCACCAGAGAGCGTGGGGAAACCGAGGCCGGCTCAGCTGGCAGGGTCCTGTCTGGCTTCCCTCAGGGCCGCCTCCTGCCTCCGAGGCGCCAGCAGTCTCCCCGGGCCTCCGCGTTGCTGTGGTGCCGTGGGCGCCACTTCTGGGCCTTCCAACGGCCTCCTGCCTCCTCCCTTCTCTTCATTCACGTCTGTTCTCTCCTTTGAAAGCTTCCCGCACCCTCCCTCCCACCCAGCCACCCCCTGGGAAATCCCAGAGGTCCCCAGCTCTGCTACATTTTCCTTCTAATCTGTCCTCCCCTCATGCCCCCACCCCCACACCGCTCCCACCACGTGGAGGAAGTGAGCAGCCGTCACAGGATGTAGTGAAATGAATGTCACCTCACTTTAGGACCAGCGCCTGGGCCCAGAGAAAGCTGAGGTTGAACTCGGGCTGCGGCCAGGCTGAAGGCCTAGGTCTGCAGTGCTGCTGAGAGGACGTCTTGGTGGGGAGAGGCCACAGCCAAGGCCACGCGGAGGGCGGACCGGAGGCTGCTCTCGCCCCCACCCCACGAATTGGCCCCATTTGCCTCGGGAAACTGGGGGGTTCGAGGGGGCCCTCCACACCCACACGGCTTAATTTTAGGGGCTTTTCATCTTCCCTGCTTCAGGTGTGGGCCTCAAGCCAGTAAAATAACAAAGCCCCTGACGCAGGCCTCAGCAAGGGGTGGGGGGGTTGCGGATTCAGCCCCCTCTGCTCAGAGACACTGAGTTCTCGGGCTCCCCACCCCCCAGGAGGAAACACGGGCCAAGCCCCTGCCTCCAGTGCACCCGCCTGCAGGGAGGGGATTGGCAAGAAAAGGAAAGTGGGAGGCAGCTGGATCTGGGCCCACCCACACCCTTCCCCTTCCAGTTCCCGTTCTGCTTCCCCGGCTTCCCCTCCCTCTTGGGCTTCTTCTCCCATCCCCCTCCAGTCAAGGCTCCCTGGAAAACCAGGCACTGGAGAAAGCACAGGCTCCAGTCTCCCAGGGGCGCAGCCCCTTCCCCAGGGAGGCACTTCCCTGGGAGGTGGGCTCTGCCTCAGTGCGGAGGGTGAGGTAGGAGGAGCCTCCTTAGGGCCTGGACAGGAGGAGCTCTAAGTGAAAACCTCCCCGGGCTGAAGGTGCCCTAAGCCCCACAGGTGAACCCTAAGGAAACTCCAGGTGCAAGGCACGCTTCTAAGGTACGGGGCTCCATGCACAGCTGCCCCAATACACACGTGCGTGACTCTCAAAAGAGAGAGTTGCTTTATGTGTCGGAGGCGGTGCTGAGCATGAGACAGGCAGGCCTGCTGCCTTCCTCCGGGCAGCCACTACTGGTACCATTACTCTCTCTCGTTTCCCGTGGAACCTCAGACTCAAAAAGATTAGGATTTGTCCATATTCCAGAGTCCAAGCAGAGGCTTGAATCCAGATATCTCTCACTAAAGCTCTGCGGGCCGTCTCTGGGAAGCTTGGTCCCCCAACTTACAGCACCGCCCAGAAACAGCTCTCGAGAGTCCAACCCAGAACCCCCATAATCGGCTGGCGACTCCCCTTCAAACCCACACACTGTCTGTTAGCACAAACATGTCTGGTGGGCCCCCCACCCACTCCCCACATCAAAACCTTCAAAAGGATGTAGAAGCTAAGAGAAGGTAGAGTCTGGTTGGAAAGGACATTGAACCTGGAGTCTCCAGATGTGGGTTCTAGTCCTGACTCTGGCTTCCCACCCTCAGCTTCCTCATCCATGAAATGGGCGAGCTGGACAACATGATCTACAAGGCGGCCTCTAGCCCTGCCCTGCCAACCTATTGAAGGCACCAAGGGCAAAGGGGAGAAGCAGACAAGGCTGGGACACCTTCAGGCGCCCCAGAGCCCCAACATGGAGTCCATGAAGACCACGAAGGCACAAAGTAGAGGCAGATAACCTCCTGCCAGATGTTTGTCTCAGCACTGCCCTGCGGCCTAGAAAAATCCAGGGAGCTTCTGTGAGAAAACAAAAACAAAAACAAAAAAACCTTCAGAGAACCTCTGATTGCCAGAGAGAAGGGGAAGGAAGTAGGAGGGAAAAGCAGAACATCACAAGGCATTGACCCTGAGGGCAGACACCCCGGAAAGGAAGGGAAGTGCTCTTTCCTCCCCCCTTCCTCCACATAGCCCCCGATACTGAGTGGCATGCGCTTGCCTCACAGCACACTCAGCTGACCTGGGTCAGTCTGTAGGTTCCTCGGGAAGTGTTTCTCAGAGTCACCCCGCATCACCGAAAACCATCCAGCACATGGCCAAGCGGGCAAAGGGGCCCACCATGGTGGCCATGGTCCGAGACTCAACACAGAGCTTCCCACTTGGCCTTAGAAGCTTCCTTCCCTCGAGCAGCCCCACCGAGGGGAGGGACCTGCCCTGAGACCCACAGCCTGTGTCCGCCATGACGGTCCTCATCCTTCTCACCCACACCGAGGGCTGTACCACAAGAACCACCACCGAAGAAAAACCCACGCCAAGAACCCTCCCATGACACAGGTAGGTTTTTTCCTCCTTTATACTTCCAATGGCCACAGGGGCCGTAAATGAGGTTTCTAACAGTAGCTTTCACCAATGTTTAAGGAATCCCATCAAAAAAAAGTCTCGGTATCACAACTCTCACGGACACCACTATTACTACTCTGACTACAAAACTGTTGTGGAAAAAGGACTGGGATTTTGAATACGCATACCCAGCTTCACTACCTTCTAAATCCAACTTGGTAGAGAGCTTTTTTAAAGACGTACAGTCACACGAGTGGGCTGAACAAAGAGGAGTCAGCACCGACGAAATTCTGAGGTCTGGAAAGCAGACTTGTGACGGCGAGATTTCAGACAGAACTGTTTTCAAATCAAAATCAAATCAAAACAAACCTAAACTGTAACAAGAATCCTTAGAAGACACGGGAGGCAACAGCCCCGGGTATCTCCGGGGCCAGGGGTGGAGAGGCCGCATGTGTGAAAATAAAGCGGACTGAATGAAAGGAGGAAAAGTGCTAGACCCCCTCCCCCAGATGCCTGAAGGTTGACCCTCCGAGCACAGAACACAGGGTCTTTGCACAGAGCTGACGGGCGCAGTTGAGAGCCACAGTAAGGAGATGAAGGTTATTCTAAATGCTGATGTTGCGTGCCCCCAGCTCTTCCCCCACTGGGCTCCTCGAGCCCTGGCAGCCAGACCCTTACCTTCTCCTCTGGAGAATCTTACCAGTCCGAGAGGAAAGGCCTACAGATACTGCTGCTGCGCCCAGAACCCAAATGGTGTCCAAATGGCTTGTGTGGGCCAACCAGTGCGGTCTGCCAGGAAACAAGCCCCACCATCACGCACCAGAACTCCCAGGCCCCTCTTCTTAATCCTGCACAGGACAACTCTGGACCAGCAGACATATGAGGGAGGCCTCTGACTCGGAAAACAGAGACGAGAACAAATAAACCAAACCAAACCAAAACACAACTTGGAAAAGACACACTTCATGCACAGAGAAGACACTACATTCATGAAGCAAGGACGGGGTACTGTTTAAAAAGAGAACAAAAAAGAGCTTAGAAATACCAACCAATGCTAGGAAAGATGCAAAACTCAACGCGAAGGGCACCTGAAAAGAAAAATGAAAATTGGAGAGGAAGGAAAAGAGAGAGAACTGGTCCTGAAGTTTCCACATCCGAAAAGCAGGAGTTGCAAAACAAACAAATAAAGAAACAGGGGAGAACATTACTGATGAAAGAATGCAAGCAAATTTCTCAGAAGTGAAAGACACGAGTGGCCCCGCTGACAAGGCCCACTGCGCATCCGCACAAGGGAGGAAAGCAGACCCACCACAAGGCACATCACTGAAATTTCAGAACCCTGGCATGAAGAGCAGATCCTGCGGACCTGCACAGAGGGAGAAAAAAGTGACATACTGAGGTTCAGGAATCAGAAGGGCTTCAGATTGCTCAACGTCACGGCGGAAAGCAAGAAGACAAAGGACCAATACCTTCGAATTCTTAAAATAATTCTGCCATTAGAGTTCTTAACGCAGCCTAATCATCATTTAGGTGTGATAGTAGAGTGAAGATATTTTCAGACACTCCTTTCCCAGGAACCACAAGCAGCTGTCCTCTAAGACACCCGAGACAAAGGAAGGGATTCTCCAGGATTAAGGTGAAAAGAGGTCAGATGAAGCCATCAAGGGCCACTGTTCAGATATAAGCACTGTGACTCAAGACGCAGGCCTGTGAAGTTCTGTGGCCGCCACGCCCGCGACCACCAAAGAGTCTTTTTAATCCGACAGAACCACAGGCGTCCCTCACTGTGTGCTCTCCGCCATCCGAACTCAGGACCTGAGCGGGTTCGGATATTGACAGGTACCTGTCCTGCACCATGCGCTCCAGGAGGGGGAGTAAACCAGCCAAGAGCAAGGCACGAGATCCAGAAAACAGGAACTCCAAACAGAAAGAAGGCAAAGGGAACGCCAACGAGGACCGCGAATGGAAGTCCCAGAATGGCCGCTACGACATGTCACCCGCCCAGACAGCAGAAACTGGAGAACTGGAACCGAAACACGTCACACTTGGTGTGACTGCCCTTGCAGAGAGCCCAGGGAACGGCCGTGAGAAAGGGAGGCAGCAATCGGCAGAAGGTAAAGAGAAAATAAGGCAGCTGGAGAAACAAGGTCGTTACTAACTTGAGGGGAAAAAAAGAAAGGAAACTAATTGCAGGATACTGTGAGGCCTGGCTGTGAACACAGTTCCAATCGCTGATTTAACGAATACGTGTGTGTCTGTATCCACACATATGTAATACGTGTGTGTCTGTATACATATACACCCATGGAAACTTCCTGCCGCTGCCGTTATAAATCACCACAAAATTAAGGGCTTAAAACAACATAAATTTGCTCCGTTGCAGGTCTGGGAGTCAGAAGTTCAAAATGGTTCATGTCACCGGGCTATACCTCAAGGTGCTGGTAGGGCTGCATTCTTTCTGGAGGCTCTAGGGAGAATGTGTCCCCTTGACTCTGAGCTCGCAAAGGCTGTTCACATGCCGGGGCATCTGGTCCCTTCCATCCCCAGAGCCGGCAACGGCCAGGCTTTCCCTCATCACCTGACTCTGTGTCTGCTCCTGTCCTACCTCCTCGGCCTCTCCTGCTTCCGGCGTTCATTTCTAAGGCCCCTCGTGATGACACCGGGCCCACCCAGAAAATGCAGGATGATCTCCCCACCTTTAACTGCAAGACCTTTAACTGCAAAGTCCCTCTAGCCACATAAAGGTAACGTATTTACAGGTTCAGGGGATGAGGATGTGCCGGTCTTGGAGGGCCGGGGGCATCACACGGCCTCCAACACACGCATATACGCACACACGCATGTTCATATGCGCACACAACAGGTGTGAAAGAACACCGGTAGTACCCTCACGAGTAGGCCCAGCACAAGAACTGTTTAGGAGGGGAAAGGGTGGCTATGTAGGAGAGCCAGGACCTTATTTACTAAATAAGAAATCAGTGGGAAATGTCTAAAATAGGAGACTCAAAAATATGCACGTTCCTCAGAAACCGGAGCTGTAAAGTTGCTGGAAGAAACAGCTCCAAGCCGTGGCCTCTGAGAGGAGGAAGAGGACCGCCTTCTTCAATGATCTGCGGGTACTACTGTGAGGAAATAAGAGAAATTTTAGGAAGGCGGAGCGGGGGATGGGAGGGCGGTCTTCCCCCTCCCCCCACCGCAACCTTCGGTTGGCTTTGAGTCCCAGCCTCCTCTCTGAGCGCAGCTCAGCCCTTCCACCTCTGTGGCTCTACGAAACCATCACATCCCACAGAAGAACCATGGCCGGCGAGCTCCTCACACCCACACAGAGTTCCATCACCCGCTGCAGAAGTGCCACCTCCCTCCCCGCCCCCACCTCACCCCTCACCAAACGTTGACTATCTTCCAGTCACATCACTTCCACCAGGCGGGCCCAGGCACGGGCCGCTGCCTCCCAAACGGCATCTGTGCCTGCCACGGCTGCCTACGGCCCTAACCACGGCGCTGGCTCACTCAACAGCCCCCCTCAGCCAGAGACACACCGTTCAGCCACGCCGGCCACGTCACCGGCCACGTCACCGCCCGCCCCCACCCCTCTGTCCCCCACCCCCGCCCCCGCACCATTCCCCACCCCACTCCCGCCCCACCCCGCGCGGATCATTCCAAATGTCCCCTCCGAGCCTGCCCTAACCAGCCCTGACACTGTCACCCCACTGTGTCACCTGAACTAGGGCCTGCACGGAAGTTTTCTCTTCCAGAAGCAAAACCAGCACTGCACACCTAAATCCTTGCTCCATCAAGAACACTCCTAATGTCCTCACCCTAAGAGCCCCTTCGACCCCATCGCAAGTCCTCCATCTGCCCTGCTGAAAAACCAGCTGACCATCTCTGTAGCAGGCCCTCCTTCCTCCCCTCCATCTGAAGTCTGCTTTTCCCCTCGTGGACTTTGCTTGTTTCCAGCTATCTAGTGGCCTTCCCCTCCCCACGGGCCAGAGTGGGGAGTCTGCGCAGACCCCGCACCTCCCCTCCCCCAGCCCCCCCCCACAGAGAGTGAGCACGTGACCGAGCAGGGCCAATGAGACGGCAATGGAAAGACACTATGGGGTAGGATGTGAGTCAGGAGTGGCTGCCTGCGGGGGAGGGCTTGCCCGAGAACAAAAGGCTGAAGACCGAGGGATGGCAAACTGTGGTCATTGTCTGGGTCCCCGCATCTCGCTGTACCTGGAGGCCCGGCATCTCTGAACCTCCCCTTCGTGGGAGCCTTTCCGTCCTTGGGACGTGAGTGAGTCTGTGCCCTGCGGGTGACAGTCCTGACTCATATGCTGATCTCAGCCTCCTGAAGGGCTTCTTCCTGCGTGGGTTCAAATCCTGATCTGGTTTGTCTATCAGCTGTGTGACCTGGGGGCAAGACCGTGGCCCATAGCCTCAGTTTACTCAGCTGTAAAAGAGGAGAAATGACAGGAACCACTTCCCCGGGGCTGTTGTGAGAATCTAAATGAAATGCATTGAACGTGCTTACAAGGGTGCCTGGCACGAAGAAAATACGCAATACATTTTAACAACTGTTAGTCCCTGACTAATCCAGCCCACAGTTTTCTCTCCTTTCTTGAAATCCCCCGAGTGCCTGTAAGCCTACAACGCTCCAACAGGAGCTTGTACTTAGGAAGCTCCCACGATGTGCCAACCCCTGAGAACAGAGCTTTACAATTTCAACGTCTGCTTCATCCTTACGCCTCACTCCAACCTTTTGAAGCGGGGACTATTCCCCCCCCCTTCCGTTTTCCAGATGAGAAAAGTGAAGTATAGAGAGGTTAACAAAGCTGCCCAAGGTCACGATTAAATGAAGCCGAATTCAAATCTGCGTCTGTCCCACCCTGAAGTCCAGAGTTTTCCATTCCAGCATGTCCTCTTACAATTAACATGTGACTGTTGGAGACATATTAACTTTGGGCACAGGTTAGTCCAAAAGCAAAGTTTCTGGTTAGCCTCCCTTTCCTGATTAGGCCTGTCTGCAGTGGGGACAGGGGTAGGGGCGGTGGTAAGCAATGCAATCTCCTAATCGTAGTGTGGGGTGCCCTGCCCAATGTGTCCGTCATTCATTCGACTATTTGCTGAGTACCTACCATGTGCCAGGCCCTTGCTAAGAGTCATGCCCTGTCCCACTTCAGCCTCGCAACGATCCTATGAAGTTTATGAAGCAGGTTCCCTTGTTAGTCCCACCTTTAGTAGAAGGAGAACCTGAGGCCGAGAGAGGTTTATTGCCTCTCCGAGGTAGCACAGGTAGAAAGTTCCAGAGTAGGATTGTGAATGCAGGTCCCTCTAGCTCCAGAGGCCTTACAGACCCGGCAGTACTGGGTCATGGATGAGCACTCGGCAGGCACCCCCGCTCGGCCGTCTGTGCCCCAGCTGTGACCCCAGCCCACAGATAATAGCCTCAGAGCTGAATTTCCCACTTGAGCTTAGGAGGAGAAGCAAATGACTCCTGTAGATGACAGAAGGCAGGACAGAAATCTTGTGCCGCACGCCATCCAGGGTGGTGATAAGCTCCGGAGCTGGTAGGCTGGGGGCCAGTAGAAGGCTGAGGGGAGCGATCAGGGCTTCCTAGACAGAGATGTCTATCTGCCAAGGCTGTTCCCCGCTCCAACAGCCTCTCCTGGTCACAAGACTGGGTTGGATGTGGAGGGGGGAAGGTTGGAGAGGGGATGAGTATCTCTCCTTTGGACTGCTCATCCTCTCTCAACATGAGTGAGATGCACATCATCATACCATGACTCTGGCTTCCAGAAACGTCTCTCCCGTCCAAACCACCAGCTGCACATAGAATACCAAAAGCCACTGGCGACAGGCCAACAGTCCTGCCATCCTGTTGCCACTTCAAAGCCCATCTGTCTGGCTCTGGAGTCACAACACGACGACTTGTGGTTCTCACATCACCCTCGAGGCCAGGGCACCCCCAGCGGGAGCACTTAGGATCATCCCAAGCTGCTGCCACGAGAGTGGCCACACGAGTGGAGAGGAGTGGAATCCGACTCTTTTGCTCATCTAATGGTTACCATGACACAGCCCCAAAAGCAAGGAGGAAAAAAAAAAAAAAAAAAGATTTCTACCCAAAATAGATGCTGGTAAGGAGCTGAAGTGGTCCTTGGGCATTAAAAAGCGCCAGTACAGACTTCCAGAAAGGAGCATGCAGTTCTGAGCGCAACAAGTCAGGAGGGGCACCCCACGCCCCTGCAGTCGGGGCCCCCGGGGGGCCAGGCTGAGGGTCCATGGGACAGTCAGCCAGATGGACCCTGGCAGGGCCTGCCGTGGGTCGGATTCTGTCCTCCCCTCCCCCAGAGGTGGCCGGTGGTCCACGCCGGGCAGCTCCGGAGGCTCTTCACCTACTCCCCCACGGACCCTCGCATCCAGCCCCCCACCCCGTGTCTCTGGAACCCTCTGGGAGTGCTGAATGTCACGACCCTCACCACCACCATGTTTCCACTGGAAGCTAAGTCAGCAGCCTGGCTTTTTTGGACCCCTATTCCCCTGAACCAACCAGATGAAAAAAGGGAGTTACCCCACTGGTTTGGGCGATCCATCCTGGTTACCAAAGAGAAATCGGGTTGCTGGTTCACACCAGAGGCAAGGAAGGCCATGTCTGAAATGCAGAGGATCCTCTGTTACCTCTTAGAACTTCCATGCCCCAAAGCTAAGGTTAAGGGAAAACTTCAGGAATGGTGACAACAACAAAGACGACAAGCCAACCAGGGATTCAGCTCCTTCGAGAATCTAGGTTTAGGTCACTCCACCAAGTAAGAGAAGCCTGGCCTGCGGAAGAGAGGAAATGTAGGGTGGCCAGTGGGAGAAAAGAGCCAGACAGCAGAGGCGGCCTTGGGAAGAAATATAGAAATGAGACCCGTGGTAGTTTTGCATATTTTCTATTTACTTGATACATATACATGTTTATTTGTACCTGGTAACTGTTTTCTTGTTTTTCCTCCTTCTTCCCATTATTTCATACACCAGTTGTTGGAAATTAACTTTATAATTTAGTCTTCTTTTTTTTAAGGGCTCAAACTCACGACCCCTAGATCAAGAGTCACATGCGCAGAGGGGCCTCGGTGGCGCAGTCAGTTAAGCATCCGAATCTTGGTTTGGGATCAGGTTGTGATCTCAGGGTTGGGGTTCGGGCCTCGCATCGGGCTCTGTGCTCAGCGCAGCGTCTGCTTGGGATTTTCTTTCTCCCTCTGCCCCTCCTGCCCATGTTCTGTCAAATAAATAAATAAATCTTAAAAAAAAAAAAAAAAAGAGCCACGCGCTCCACGGACTGAGCCAGCCAGGTGCCCCTATAATTTAGTCTTTAGGTGAAGGAACAGTCAGCGGGACTGTGATTGAATTTGAGAAGTTATTCATGTAGACAGCGGTTGATACAATGATTGGTGGGACTCTTCATCTGGGGAAAAGGGTGAGAACCTCAGTGAGAAAAAGAGCTGCGTCTTGCTAAGTAGAAATATAGCTTATTTGGTAGTTATCAGGGGGCCCAAATGTGCGTGAAAGGTGCAAACGGAACTGTGCAGCCAAAGGAGGAGACGGTGCCAGTAATCCATTTATTCATCCTTCATTTCCTGCTCAGTGAAAATGGAGCTAGGCCCTTGAAATATTTCTCCCTGGCCAGCGGGCCCGGTGTCAGACCCTGCCAGCAGAGGGTGATGGAGGGACACTGAAGAAAGGGGAGTCTTCTTTCCTAGACCCAGCGGGCTCTCCCGGAGGGTTCTAGCACCATATACAACTCCTCCCGCAGCCAGAGCCTGCTGTCCCTGCGGCTCCCCTAGGCCCAGTCCTGCCCCATCCAGCACCAGGCTCCTGCGGGAGGGGCTCCTGCGGGAGGGGCTCCTGTGGGGCCTGGCCTCTGCCATGTGCAACTGCCAGCAGCTTCACCCAACACTCCCCTTGAAGGGGGGTTTAGTGGGAACTGTGCCTCCAGCAAGGTATTTCCTCGTGCACAGCTCTCTTTGGGACCCAGAGAATGGGCTTCCAGTGAGTTCTACGGGCCAGGTTTCCAGCAAGGGTCTCAGCCCTGGGGGACCACTTCACCTTAATGGCTGGCCTCAAAGTGCTATTTCTAGATTCTCTGCCATTCGTATTAGTTACGAGCCAGTCCCTCGTTACTCGGTCTTGATAGTGAACTTTTCCTGCTCAAATCACTATGTGGTTTCTGTCTTCTGAATGGGCTTGGACTGATACGGTCACCCACAGCCTCGAAGGGCCATTTTCCATCCTCTCGGTCCTTGAGTTCAACGCAGCCTCCGTGCCAGCCCACCACTAACCCTGCTTCCAGCACGCCAGTCATCTCTCGAGTGCTACTGCTGAGCCCCGAGACCCCCCACTTCTGGAAGTTCACAGAGCGGGGGATTCTCTGTCTCTCTCCCCCGCCCACGCCTCCACCTGGCTCCATGCCTTCGACTCTCCTACCCTGCAGGCCCCCTGCCCTGTCTCTGCCAGTGCACAGTGGACACCCTGCGGGGTCCCACTGGACCTTCAGCTGCCCTCTAACTTCCCCTCTGCTGGGAGACTCGGGCTTCGGGGTCCACTTCGTGAAGCTCTCCACCTGGCTGATGGGCATCACCTGAAATCCCACTCTGCTAGAACCAGATGCCTCCTGTTTCCTCTGGCTTCTCTCCCTCTGTGGAAGGGGCACCACCCTCCCCTCAGCTGCCGAAGCCCCGACCCCTGAAGAGCACTGAGATTCTCCTTCCCCTCCGGCAACCCCACACTCCACCCAGCACCTGGTCCTCAGGCCTCCATCCCCCTGCCTCTCAGCAAAGATTCTGCACCCATGGCTTCCTCAGTCAAAGCCTAGGATGCCCGATGAAAATGTTCTAGAATTAACTGTGGTGACGGCAGCACAGCTCCATGCATGTACTGAAAACCATCAGATTGCACCCTTGAAACAGGTGAATCGTGTAGTATGTGAATTATAGCTCAATAAAGCTGGTATTTTTAAAAAACCATGAGGGGCGCCTGGGTGGCTCAGTCGGTTAAGTGTCTACCTTTGGCTCAGGTCATGATCCCGGGGTCCTGGGACTGAGTCCCACACTGGGCTCCTTGCTTAGCGGGGAGCCTGCTTCTCCCCTTGCCTGCCGCTCCCCCTACTTGTTCACGCTCTCTCTGACAGATAAATAAATAAAATCTTTAAAAAAAAAAGTAAAAAAAAATTTTAAAAATCCATGATGCCAATGATTTTCACGCACCGTAAAACCTAACCTCTGGCCCAGTCCTACACGGATAGCATGTCCCCCCGTTCCCAGCTGACCCCATCGTTCCAGGACCGGTCACTGTCCCCCAGCTTACATCATCCATCCCCACACTTGTGACTACACTCCCACCATTCTCTCTTCTGATGGGGGCCCCTCTCCCCCATCCCCCAGCACTCCCACTCCCATTACTTCTCCCCGACCACCCATCGGGGTGTCGAATCAGTTTCTATTGTGTGGTCATTTTACTTCCCGTGTGTATATGCGTGTGTCTGCTTTCCCAAACAGACAAGGTCAGAGTTCATGTCTTACACCTTGCAGGCCCCCCAAACGGCCAGCAGCTGTCTCTCCCTCCCGACCCTCCCCCTTCCGCCTATTCCGGGGGCCCCTTGAGGCGGGGAGGACTGTGTGAAGTCACTTCCAGGCAGCTGCAGCCTCCCTGGCACAGTGCTGCGGTGCCCAGAGTGACCCCCACAAGCCCCATTCTGGGGCTCACTTAGCGGAGGCCCCCGGGGCATTGTGCCAATGGAAAGGCCCTCTTCGGGGGCTCTGGGCTCCTGCACCACCTTTCCCAGGCCAGGACATACACCTGCTGTGAGGTTTGCAGGTCCCACCACCCCCCAAATGCCCAGGGAGCAGGGGTTGTGAGGGTCCCAGGTCAGGGTGTCGGTGAACCACAGGGAGCAAGGGGGGCTGGCCTCCCACACACACCCCTCCAGGCGCTTGGAGGCTGAGTCCCCCCTCGCCTGGGGCCGCTCTCTCCCCACCGTCTACATGCATGCTTCTTCCACTCCTCCCAGATCAAGTGACACCAAGTGACCGCCCACCTGACCCCCTCCCAGGCCAAAACTAAGATGTCCCCCAAAGGGTCCTCAGGAGCTGTTGGGGCACAGCCCCTCTCCACCCACTGCTAGATGAACCACCCACTGGGCCGCCGATCCGCTTTCTCCTCCCCTTCTGCCCCACCTAAAACCAAACCTCCTTTGGAGGGGGTCGAGAGGAGGAAGAAGAGCCCCAGATTCTGGGCATCACCTCTCAGAATCACTAGCCGCTGGCCCAGCAGCCCCAGGGCCATTCGTCCCCCACTTGGGCCCTAGGAGGGCTCAGCCGGACCCCACCTCGAACCCCGGCTCTGCCCCTCAGAGATACGGGCTTTGGTTTCCCAATCTGCACAATGGAGTAAATAGGAGCCCCTACTTTATAAACCCATTTTAAGGTAAGAGAGCATCCGGGTCAACCATTGAGCACAGTGCTTGGCACACAGTGGGCACTAAATAAATGTTAAATCTTTTAAAAAAGTATTATGTGATTAATCAGGGCAAAAGTCCAGTGACGTGTCCTTAGGAAATCTACACTCTGGCTTACGACCACACCCACGAGTGGCTCTCGCTCGCTGTGGCCTGACCTGGCATCCCCCCTCGGAGCTCAAGCCCGAGTCTGCCGCTAGTCCCCCAGTCCGACCGAGGTGCCCGGCCACAAGAACAGGTGACCTCTTCACCAGAGGCGAATCTGTCACTGTAGCCACATACACACATGCGCGCACATACACATACGTGCGCGCACACAGATACACGCAGAGGCTCGTGCACACGTAGATACACATGTGCGTGTCCAGACACTCCCCCCCCACAGCCAGATACAGATACACATAAACACGTGGAGACACACATGCAGACACATAGGTACACGCGCGTGCGCACACACGCACACACACACACTCCTCTCCCACTCCAGGCACCCCCTGCCCATGTGTCATACATTTCACCTACGCTCTGGGCCAAAGAGGCATTTGGAAACCAGCTTGGGAACCTCATAACCATTCATAACATTGTTCCGAGAGAAAACACAAAACATTGCCCGATAAACAAACATTTGCAATAGAATTCCTCCAAGAGCGAGGAATTGCCTGTGCTAGAAAACTAACAGAGCAAGAAGAGAAAAAACCGCATAAACTTAGTTTGCCTCTGCAAAATTAATACCAATTACAAAAACATTTATGTGAACTGCTTACCATTTACACCTAATTACCATGCAGCACAATTATGCATACCATTAAGGGCATGCCAGATTAATTATGCTGTACGTTTCATTTGATTACACCACCACACCCTCAGTCCATACAGGCCCGGCTTCGAGGGCTGCCCCTCCGACGGGGCACACGCACAGGTCTGTACAAAACCAGAAGCACTGGGTCCCACACTCAGATCGACAGTGGTCCCCACCCCAGCCCCTTGCCTGGCCAGAGACAGCCTGACTCCCGCCTCGGCCTTCCTGCCGGCATCACCGCCACCGGAGCCCGGGCCAGGAAGCCATCTTCCCAGCAGAGCCTCTTCCAGAAGGTGGAGATGCTCCAAAGGTCTCCCCCTGGGTGTGGCTGCATGTTGGGGGGTGGGCAGGAGACAGCCAATGGTCACCATGTGCGTCCGCTCCCGAGGAAGCTGGGCTCACTGTCCAGACTGGGTCGCCCCAAGCTCATCTCCCAGACCCCACCAGGGCCCTGCCCCCCTCTCCCTGGCACACTGAGGCAGCTCCCGGGCAACGTCCCAGCCGCGCTCTGCCCGGGCCCCCCACAGTGCAGAGCCTCTCCCCCCCCCCCCCCGCCCTCTGCTCTCCACACAGCCGCGGGCTGCGTGTCCCCTCTTTATTAGAGAGAAAAGGAACCGACTCCCCTAATTCCCATCCACCCACTAGATGCTTTTCAAACACCCTGGGCGGACCCGGGCCTGAGAGTCCATGGAGCATGAGAAATGGACCTGCCCAGGACGGGGAAGTCCTCCCAACTGGCTGAGGAGGCAGGTGGGACAGGCCTCCCGGAGCCAAAGAGCAAGAAGCAGCTCAACAGACAAGAGCGGGAAAGAAGGGGCACGCGTGTGTGTGCCCCCTCAGCACCAGAAGGGGCTGTGCGCGGCTGGATGTTAATTCTCGAACACCTGTGAGGCCAACTGCGTAAGGATTCTCCTGAAAGATGGGTGACATAAGAAGTGTGACAAGTGACATAAAATACCCAGGTTTAGTGCAAGAAGCAGTGTTTCAAACAGGCAAACCCAAGACTGTCAATTTTGCAGATGGCTAAACTGAGGCCAAGAAGCATGGCGTGATCGCCCAAGGGTGCAGCTAGGGGGAGGCAGGGCCAAGGTGAGACCCCTGAATGTCCAGGACTGGGTCCTGGTGGCCCTGGCACGATGCCATACTCTGCCTCTTCTCTCAGTGGTGCTAACCCGGCTTGTCACTTTTCTAGAAGTTCTTTGGAAATGGCCCTTCCCGTGACATACAGAAGGCTCACTTCTATTTTAGAGAAAGTTTCTGTTTGTTTCTTTTATTTGCTTCTCAAAACTGCTGTCCCCAGCTTATTCCCAACTATCCCGGCAGGCCTGCCTCTGAAGGGAGGGTGGATGCCAGCTTTGCAATTCACATACTTTTCTCAAAGGGCAACAGGATTCACCCGGGTCCTGTGGCCAGGGAGCCCAGGGACAGAGGCTAGGCCTTGAGGCTCATCTTTTTTTTTTTTTTTAAAGATTTTATTTATTTATTTGAGAGAACAAGAACTAGAGTGAGAGCCTGAGCGGTGGGAGGGGCAGAGACAGGAGCAGACTCCCCACTGAGCGGGGAGCCCCGAGGCCAGATGGGGCTGGATCCCAGGACCCCAGGACCAGGACCCAAGCCTCAGGCAGGCCCTCAGGCAGGCAGACGCTTAACCTTAACCGCTAAGCCACCCAGGTGCCCCAAGGCTCAACTTGGGAGGGGGCTCCTGAGAGGTACGAGCCCCTGTTCAGGGGCCCAAACGTCAGGATCCCCCAGTTACTTCCCTCCTCAAAAATCTACAGGGGTGGCTACAGTTATGGAAGAAAATGTGCCCGCCCTCTTAATCCGTCATGCTGGACCGGGCCCCACCCTGGGCCCCCAACTCCAGTCCCTTCCCCCACGTGAAGCACCCCCAGGGCCCTCGCAGACGACCCCCACCTATGCCTCTCAGCGGCTGCCACCTCCACCCACGCAGCTGGCCAGGGGACATCGGCCAGCCGCTCCTGCCGGCTGTGCTCCCGAAATGCCTCACGATGTACCCCGCCTCCGAGCCCAGGCTGCGGCTCCCCTTCCGCCTAGACTCCCTCCCCCCATCCTCTTGTCCAATCTTTCTGCCCGGAGGCCCCGAGGTGCTCTCTCAGATGGAAATTACTCCACGCCCAGCATCTCCACGGGCTACACCCCAGCCTTCCAGGGTCCAGCTCCAGCCCCGCCATCCCGTCAGGTCAGGAAATGCCCTTGACCCCCCGGCTCACTGCCCCACACTCCGCTGGAGCACCCCTCTGCCGAACGGTACGGTGAGGAGCCCGTCATTATGTCGCTGTGGAATCACGGTGCTGCACGCCTGAAGCTCATTTCATAGTAGAGGCCAACTAAATTTCAATTAAAAAAAAAAAAGCCCTTCCTGATTTTCTCTCTGCTCTGAGTGAGATGTCCCTTCTCTGAGCCCCCGCGGTGCCCAGAGCTCTCTCCAGCGACCTGTATTCTAGCAATCGCCCTGGTCCGATGCACCTCACCGTGGGCTTAGACACCGGCTCCGTCTCTTTCGTCTTTGTGGCCAGTGCCCGGCACACAGTAGGGCTGCAATAACGGAACAGATGAACATTATCTGGGGCTCTGAAGCCAGGGACCTCTGGACAGAAACCGGAGAGATGCCAGGCCCGCCAAGGTGGGGCCCCGGCCGTTCACTCCGCTGAACCCAGCTCTCCTGGAGTGCAGGCTGTGCAGAGAGTGTTGACAGAAAAATCCAGAGAAGCAACTGCCCGGCCCCACTGGGCTTCACAGCTGAGCCTCCAGTACCAGGCGGGCCCTCGGGCCACCCCCAGACGGTGAGGAGCCGGGCCGGGTCGAGAGGGGACGGCAATAGGCGCATTGTTGCCAGTCATAAAGCCATTAGGAACCATCGCTGTGCCAGCTGCCGGCCGCTGTGGTCTAGACCCTCCCCGGCCTTCAGGCCAGGGGGCAGAGCCGGCCCTGCCAGCAGGCCCAGAACCCAGCAGAGAGGTCACTGCCTGCTTGGGCCCAAAGAGACCAGAGGGCAACGGGAGAGAGGAGGCCCAGGACTTAGTGGACCAGCGAGGTCCCCAGTGGGCATGGACTCTAACAAGACTGAAGTTTGTGCATCCAGAGAGCAGGCGGCCAGGGCCTGAGGGCTCACAGACCAGCCGGCGGAATCCTGACTTTCCGGAAAGGAGGCCCTGAGACCCCTGCAGGAAGGATGACAGACAACATTTGTAGGGGCCTTCGTGGGGGTGGGGGGGTGGGGGGGTGGTCGTCTTGGCCAGTCCCTACAGAAACCCTCATGCAGTCCTCTCATGACCCCACTGAAAGAAAAGGAGCTCCTACCTCCTGGCCACCCACTGTGCGCCACATTCGATTCAGGCAAGGCGGGGGCTGAGGCCCTCCCTGACACCCGGATGCGGGCCTGTGGCACGAGGACACGAGGGGCCCAGGATAACTGTGGACTAGGACTAGGAGCGCTGAGACGCACATCAAGGTCTGCCAGCCACCCCGCCTGCCAGGTCTCCGCTCCGGCCAGCACCTCTGTCCCCTGCCGGCCGGGGCTCCGGGGGTGTGGGGGGTGTGGGGGGGCAGTGCAGAGGGACCTGCTCTGGGCTGGCTTACACGGTACCATGTTTATCTTCCTGCCGTAATCCAGGGGTGGGGCGGAGACAGACAAGGACGCACATCCTTTCTGGTGTAATTGTAAGTGAGCAGCCTCAGAGGGGAAAGCCAACTCCCGACACGGCACCCATGGGTGGGGGCTGGTGCTGGGGGAGGGGCTGTGGATGGGGAAGGTGGGGGCTGTTGCCAAGCAACAGCAGAGGAATTTGTAGCTGCCTTTTCTTACCTCTCCACCCTGTCCCCTGGGTCACTGCCACCCACCTGTGGGCCTCCCGATCACAGAGCTGGGCGCAGCTTGAGTCCACATGCCAGAGGAGTTCCCCAGAATCCTTTCCATCCCTTTTTAGGGCCTCCTGAAGCCCCATTCTGTCCTCCCTGTGTGGGGCTCCCCACACTGTCCCTCCTGTGCCAGGCCCTGGTCGCCCGAGCTCCACCCTGGGACCCGGCCCTGGTTATACCTCCCAGGGAACCATTTGGGCCACAAGAGCCGCCAGATCGAAGCCTTCTGTGAAGACCCTCAACGATCTGTTTCCCATCCCAAGTGAACTGAGAGTTCAGGTCGCCGTCCTACAAAGCTAACTTGGCTCGGACAGGGACTCAGCCAGCTGCTCCTTTCCACTCGCCCACTTAGCCCCAACCTTTGCTCAGAGGCCTCTCAGTGTCCACACTGTTTCTCCCGGCAACCCTCCCAGGAAGGACAGGCACCTGAGTGGCCCTACCCTTGGCCGTCAGTCTCCAAGCTCCTTTCTTATCCACTATAGAAAAAGAGTCCTCCTTCCAGCCCTAGCATGACTCAAATCTTTTTCACATTCTTATCCAGAAGCTTTAAAAAGTGTGGTTTTATTTATTTTTGTTGTTGTCATTAAGAAAGGAACACATGTGCGTTTACATTTTTTCAAAGATTACAAAAATGTATAAAGTATATAAAGTAAAAAGGCCAAGTCTTTCCTGACAGGTCGGCTGGGTGTCCTCCCAGAACAACTTTTTCTGTCCGTGTGTATTTGTATTTATTTTAAAGGATTTTACAAAAACAAGATTACGCTCCGCGCATGGCTTTTGTGGGCTTCGCACCACCACACCATGGGTATTTAACACATCAGGATAGACACGCTTACTACCACACTTCAAAGGCTTGGGGAAATCTAAACAGATTCCCTTCTATCCATACATGTATTTATCCTTTCAGAATCTCTAAAATTAGTCACAGAGGAC
Source organism: Nasua narica (assembly GCA_028533885.1). Lineage (NCBI taxonomy): Eukaryota > Metazoa > Chordata > Mammalia > Carnivora > Procyonidae > Nasua > Nasua narica. Next base: position 17,151,700 of record CM052811.1, read on the forward strand.
CATTCCCTCAAGAAGCCCCTTCCCAACAGGTTCTGTTTGCTGGAGGGTTCGAGGATCCCACCTGCTGGGCCCAGGCCTGAGTGCCCTCGCCCGCCCCTCTCAGGGTCCTGTGGGGAACCTCTGAGGCTGGGGGTGGGGGGCACACATTTCCAGAGCCCCCAGCCTCTCAGCCTCCCAGCCCAAGCTTTCCCCGACATTCACCACGGCATGCCCAGTCCCATCCGCGGCCCAGTACACCACAGATCTGATCCCACCGCCCCGTAACGTCCCCTCTCGGCATCTTTTCACGTGTTCAAGTAAGGACCACCGAAACGCAGGGATCTAGGTTATCTATCTGGTCCAGAACATCCGCACCAACCCTCAGATCCATCTAATTAGAGGAGGAGTCAGAACCCCCAAGTCCTGACCCTCCTCTTCGTAGCTGGAGAGACAGCCCTCTGTCCCCTCGGTGTACCCAGACAGGGCGGCTAACAACCGGCTCAGAATAAAAATGACCTTGGCATTTGAAACAGAAACAGAGATCAATAGTGAGCAGGGCCATGACCACAGGAAAGAGAAAGTAGGAGCCTGGATACAGAAGTAAATAAGGCTGGGAAGCCTTAGGGGTCAGAGGGGACCTCAGCAGGACAGGAGTGGGCCACGCCAAGCTACGGTTAAAAAAAAAAATTCCACTCCCTACTGGGCTTCAGTTAGGAAAGCCCCAGACGTCTGCACCTCCTCCCCCTGTCGCTGTCCTCCACACAGGCCAGGCCTGGATGTGATCAGCAAGGGAGATGTGGCCTGGAGGGCCCTGACCACGAGCCGTCCTTACTGGGGGCTGCCAGGCATCTGCAGCCCCGCCCGGGTCACATCCCCTCAGAGCCGGGGGCTCGGTTCAGCTGCGTGTGGCGGAGGGAGACTGGAGGGAAAGGCAGAGGCAGCTCCTGCGGCCCCCATTTCCCTCCTACTCGCAGCCCCTTGCAGGAATGTTCTGGACGCCAAGGCACCTCAGCCTGGGTGCGGGGAAGCAATGGGAGGCCAAGCCAGGGACCCTCCTCCTCCCCATGGAGGCACAGTTGCTGTCACTGGCACGCAGACCTGACCCTGGCTGGTGTTCCCCTTAATCGCTGTGGCACCCCCCTCACCCCCCGGGGTTGTGTGATTTAAATATGCTCTAGTTCCCTCCAAGTCTGAGCTCTTAAGCCCGAGTCTGTGGAATATAAAGCGATCATCAAGAGCCTGCATCAAATGAGCTCAGCTGGCCCCTTCCCTGCCCTGGCTTTCGGGCCCTCTGGCTTCTCCCCACCCCACTCCACCCCACGAGTGACTACAATCAGGGTTCAACACGACTGTCCACAGGACAAGCAGGAGCCATTGAGCACAGGGGCCGCTCTCCCCAAATCAATGTGGGGCCTCAGCCTGGCCCCCAGCACCTCCTCCCACTCCAGCCACCCCATCCCCCACAGCCTGGCTTCCTCCCCTCAGCCTGGAAGCCCCACCTCAGTGCTTTAAGGTCCACGTTAGGTACCACCTCTTCTAAGAAGCCTTCCCTGATCCCCTCAGTTCACTGTGACCTCACTGTCCTTTGAGTGCTTCATTTCTCCCTCTCCTGTGACTTTGGTCTGTGGTCATTAATTAGCTGGGCTCATCCTAAACTCAGTGTCCCCTCAAATCCTAGCACAGGGCCTTGACACAGGAAATGCTCACCAAGCAAGCACACAGGGACCGGGACCGAAGAAAGAGCTGGAACTACAAAGTGAGGGATTTAAGGTGAGCACACAGACAGCCTGTTCGCAGTGTGACCCTTTACACTCCAGAACCGACTGCCAGGTGGCCCTGAGGAGCCGTCCCCGTGAAGCTCTGTCAGTCAGGATGAGCACTTTCCTCCGCTGTCCGCGATTGTGCAAAAGAGGCAGGAAGGTGGACCAGACTTCTGAACCCCTCTGCGGCATCTGTCCACCCACGCTGCCCAGACACTGAGCCCCGACACCCCGCTAAGGGACTGACGCACACTGGCCCCTGGAATCCTCACGACAACCTTAAGCACAGCTGCGTCTTCTTTCCATGGTGCAGGTGAGGAAACTGAGGCACAGAGCAATTAAGAGAGCTGTCCCAGATCTCGCAGCAGGGAAGTGGCTGCCTCCAGGGCCCTCACCTTGGCTGCTTCGAAACGGGCTCCTGTCTAAGCAAGTCGCCTCTCTCCCCACGGGGCTGCTCACCGTGTACAGAGACGTCTACACAGATGCACGTGCACCACACCCTGTCTTGCCCACAACACTCAGCCAAGTGGAGGCAGGCTTGCACACACACACACACACACACCTCTGACACTTCATGGGTCTGAGATTTGGTTTTGGGTTTTTTTGTTTTTGGTTTTTTTTTTAGGGAAAAAAAGTCAAAGAGAGACCTGACTGAAAACAAGCCCTAAAGATTTGGGGGGAAAGGAATCTGGCCCTTTAGTTTACCATGAAAGCCCTCAGGAGCAGCAAAACACAGGCCCATGGAGATGCCCAGCCTCTAAGGGCAGGTGGGGGCTCCTGACTGCCTCTACTACCTATTAGACACCAAAATGGAACTGGAAACAATTCCCAAGGGCCACGGCCCACGGCCCATGCCCCACGCCCAGTCAGGGACTCCAACCCCGCACAAGCAGCAGGAAGGGACTAGGGAAAGGCATAGGATGGGCTCTTCTGGCCTCAGGCTCTGGGTAGTACTTCCAACCCCCCGCCTGGCCCCACACCCAAATTGCCCCCTGACCTAGCTCCAAGTGCCCTCAGGGCTCACAGTTCTCTTTTAATCCTAAATTGTAAGGCTTGAATACTAATGGTAACATTTCAGGCCCAGCCACTGCAAGTGAGTGAGCGAGTGGTCTAGTCTTAACTTACCCATTAGGGAGCAGCTAGGACCCCTCCGAGTTCCCTATATGCTTCCCAACAAAAGGAGCCTTGCCTGGCCACCACCAGGGAGAAGACAGGGACCAAAACAGATGCGTAGCAAGCTCTCCCGCCGTTCAGCACTCATGGAGGTCCCACTAAATGTCTGATGGGGGACCCAGAGGCAGCCAAGTCAAGGTCCTTGTTCTGTGGAGACCACAGGCTTATGGGAGAGAGGAGGAGGGGACAGTGTAAGTTCCCTAGGGGCCAAGTCACCCTGGGCAAGCATTTTTTATTTTGTCTTGCATTTCTTGCAGCCGTTTCAGAGGACCATTGGCAGTAATGTGTGACTGTGATAGGAAAATATCCACAAGGGACTCAAGACCGTATTGTGAATTGGACTCGGGGTGGGGGGAACCTCGGAAATTATGGACACACACATGGATTTACATGGAAGCCTACAGAAGGACACATGCGTGTGAAGGTTTACCCAAGAAGCTGTATTTTTACTCTCTGTGGGGTCACCTGTGACAAACCTCTCCCCCTGCTGGGTCCCCACGCCTCATGCCACCTTTTCCTTTCAAAGGCCCACCCCCCAGGAGGCCTTGCTCTCTCAAGACCTCCTCTCCTTGGAAGCCTTTCCGGATTACGCTGTGTGATGAAAACAGACCACCCCGCCCCCATTCCTGGGTCTGAAATTCCACCACTAGAATCAGAGCCATAGAATTTCAAAGTTGGAATGGACCTCTAAGCTCCAGTCCAACCCCCACCCCACAGAGGAATCCTGTTCGCAGACACCCTGACAGATGGCCACAGTCCGGTCGTCCTCTCCAGGGCTGGGGGGCAGCCCTTGCGCGGTGCACCCAGCCATCGCACTCGAGTCTACAAGGAATTCACCTTTCTAAGGCCGGCCTCCTATTGCAGCACCCCCCTCCGGGGCCTGAGGTGGAAAACAAGGAGAGCCGGGCTCAGCCTGAGCCCGGGGCTATGCATTTGAGGAGTAGCTGAAGACAAGTGCGGAGCAGCTGGATGGGAGGGCAGAGAGGGGGGCCAGGGCCCGAAGAAGTGGGGCCGGGGTAGGGAGGAGGGTAGGTAGGTGCCAGACCTGAAGCTGGAGTTGGCCAGCCCCTGCCTGGGTGCACCACATGGACGCGCGCGCGCGCACGCGCGCACACACACACACACACACACACACACACACACACACACACGGGCACGCACAGACTCACACTTTCGCAGAGTTGCCTGTCAAACAGCCCAACCAGGCTCTCCTCCACGGGACCTGGAGGCAGACGGGGACCACCTGCCCCAGGAACTCCTGAAGACCCCGGCCTCCCAAAGCCAGGCAGCTCAGGAAACCACCAGAAGACAGCCCCTGCCAGCACCGAGGACAGCCCAAAGAGGGTCCCTCCGCCTGACAGCTGGGCTCGCCAGATCCCGCAGGCCGGTCCTAACACTCCAGCTACGCCTAAGGGGAAAAGCTTCCCTGGCTGCAGCTGTCACATCTGCCTGGAACGGAGGACGCACAGCAGAGCAGCACCTGATCCCGGGATCCCTTCACAGCCGGCTGGCCCAGGAGGCTGGAGGCCGGTTCAGCCGCTGGCAGCCCAGGGTGAAACATGAAGACCCAACAGTCCCCCAGGGATGCTGATGGCAGTCTCCGGGCATGGCAGCGAGGGGCAAGCTGGGTCACAGGGCAGAGGGCGCTTCTCGCCCAGGCTCCTGTCCCCGCTGGTTTGAGAGGGGGGCGCGTTGAGTGCCTCTGGGCGCCCCCCCTCCCCGCCGCCCTTCCTCCCCCGCCCTGAGGCCGGAGCTGCCCAGCTGGGTGCTGGACGCCATCTTGGGTCAAGGTGCAGCCACGGGGGGCTCCCCTCAGGAGCAGGGGAGGAAAGCCCCCGACATTCAACAAGCCCCCCAGTCCCCAACCCGGGCAGCAAGACCTACTCAACTGGCTTTGCAGTAGAGAGAGATGGAAGGACGTTGGGGATGGAGAGAAAAGTGGGAAATAACAGAGGGGGTGGGAGGGGAGTGGGTGCCCCCACGAAGGGAGGTTCCAGGAAAGCGAAATGCAGTTTGGCAGCCGGAGGGCCGCGGGGCCCCAGCGATGGGGGGCTGGGGGAGGCCGGGGGCGGGCCCTGGACCCACGCCAGCTCAGTCCGCGCGGAGGGGGAGGGAGGGCAGGGCGGCCTGGGGGAGGGGAGCCGGGGTGAGGGCGGGACACGGACCGCGGCCGCCTGCGGCTCCGAAGCCCGGGGTCTCCCGGGGCGCGGGGCCGCGGGGCCGAAGACCCCAGTCTGCAGCCTCTGCGAGGCCTCGTCCTTCACTGTGCAGATGCGAAGCTTTCAAGGACACGTCTGCACCGGCCCAGCGGGGGTGCGTGTGCGTGAGTGTGTCCGCGTGCGTGTGTGTACGACGGGGGGTGCTGCTGCAGGGGGCGACCCCGGGTGCTCCTACCCGCGTCGCTCCTGGCCCTGGCCCTGGCCCGCAGCTCCCATCCCCGCGTTTTCCGGCCCCCGCGGCCCCAGCCCGGGATCTTCGCCCGCCCCCGCCCCGCCCCCACACTGCGGCGCCGCCGCCACCGCCGCCGCCGCCGCCGCCGCCCCGGCTCCCACGGCCCGCGGCGGGGGCAGGGAGGAGCCAGGCACGACGTCCCCCCCCCAGCGCGCCGCCCGGCCCTCCGCGGGGAGGTGTGCCCCCCAAGTGGCACTCTCCCCACCCCCGCCGCCCCTCCCAGATCCGCTGGCACCCCGCACCCCCAGCCACAGGTGGCCGGAGGAGGATCGCGGCGCAGCGCTCCCCGGCCCGGCCCCCGGATCACCCCTTGGTCCGCCCCCGGGGGCCTCCCGGGTCCCCCGCCCCGCCGGGCCGAGGAGGGCCGGGAGCCGGGGGGAGGGGCGGGGGGCCGGGTCGTGCCAGGCTGCCATTTTCTGCCGCCGCCGCGGAGCCTGCGCGGGGCCCGGCCCCCGCCCCCTCCCCCGCTCCCTGCGGGCCGCGGCGGGAGCCGATCATTCCGGGTCGGGGTCCGCGCCCTCCCGCGCCCCGGCCGCAGGCCCCAGGCGGGGCCCCGGGGCGGGGGCAGGGCCCGGAAGGCGGGGGCGGCCAGGCCGGGGCCCCTGCGGCAGCGCCGAGCCGGGCACCGCGGCCGAGGCCGGCGGTGGAGGGGGCCCCCCGCGGCATTGTATAGACTTGAACTTGAGCCCGGAGCCGGGCGGGGGCGGGGAGGGGGCTCCGCGCCGGGAGCGGGCGGGACGGGAGGGGGCGCCTGCCGAGCCCGCGGGGACATAAACAAACCCTCAAATCCCCCGCGCCGCCCTGGCCAGCCCGGCCCGCCGTCCCCGCCCGCAGCCCTGGCCCCGCGAGCGCCCGGCGCCGAGTTGCAGGGGTCCGGGAGCGTGCCCCGAGCCGGGCACTGCCTGCCGCCTTGCCCCCCGCCCGGCCTCCCCTCCTCCCTGCCCGCCTCCGGGCCGGCCTCCCAGGCCGCCAGCAGCGGCGCTCATTACCGTGTGGCCGGTGGGGTCGGGCCGGCCCGGCTGCGCGCCCTGGTGCCGCGGCGCCGCGTCCCGGCTCGTCCTCTGCTCTCGCCGCCGCCGCCGCCGCCGCCGCCCGCGCGCCCTCCCTCCCTCCCGGCCCGCCTGCCTGCCTCGCTCGCTCCCTCCCTCCGCTCGCTGTCGCGCTCCCTCTCTCCGCCTCCTCTGCCGGGTCCCCCCCTCCCACCCCTTCTCTCCGCCTTCCTCCTTCCCTCCCTCCGGCCGCCCGCGGGCCCAGGCCTCCGCCCGCTGCTCGCCCCCCGCGGCCGCGCTGGCCCCGGCCCCGGCGCTGCGGAGCCGGCCCGGGAGGCAGCGCCGACTGGGGGGCCCCGGGGCGCCGCGGCGGTAGCGGCCTGGGCGCGCGGCCGGTCCTAGCGCCCGCGGCCCGACTTCCCGGCCCCCGCGGCCCCGCCGGGGGGTCTCCGCACGCTGCGAGACGGAGGGCCGGACCCCGCAGTGCCCCGACCCTGCGCTGGGCCTGGGCACCCCGCCGCGGCCGCGCTCCGGGCCACTCCGCCGGGGGCCTTGCTGCAGCCCTCCCACCCACCCCCACCCCCCCGCGGGGCGCCCAGCTACCTGGCGCTGCCTCTGCGCTGGGTCCCCGCATCCAGCACTGGCCGCAGGGACAGCGGCCCCTCCTCTCCCCGGGCCGGTGTCAAGTGCCTCCCCCCAGCAGCCCGCGGAGCCCCCGGCGGCCTTCACCCTGCAGTTCTCCCGACCTCCACCAGAGCCCACTGCACTCTGCCTGCCTCAGCACTGGGGCTGGGGACAGCAACGCCGGCCCATCCGCACCGCAATCCCCACCCGACCCGCCACCCACGCCAGGTGCCGCCGCCGAGTGGAGGCCAGCCCACTCAACAGAGCCAAGGTCGAGGCGTCAGGTCCATCCAGGCCGTCCTGGAAGCTCGGGCACCTCTATAGGATGAGGCTCCTTAGAGGGAGTGAGCTTCCCGTACCTTGAAGTGTCCAAGTAGAGTTGAGTGCTCTCAATTGGACAGTGGAAGACTGAAAGACTTCATGGGGTGGGAGGTTGAACTAAATGACATTGAAGATCCCTTCCAGCTCTAAGATTCTGTGCACACCTACTCTCCACCCTCACGCTTACTCACCCCTTTCCCGCGGGGGTTGTTCTCATTTCCCAGAGAGTTCTCCGGGCTCCAGGTTTCTGACTTGGGGCATCTCTGTCTACTTCTGTCAGCACAGCCACCCTCTGCTCATCACTTTCCCAACTGCTACCTCTAGGGCTTGGTGCTGCCGCCCCCCACCCCCCCATCTCCCCAGCCTGTCTCTCCACTCTGCCTATACCTCCACCAGCCTCTCCTGCTGTGCACCCCCAATCCACTCCCTTCAGGTACATGGCATTGCCCTGAGCTCTCTGACCAGGACACTGAGGGCTCCCTTCCCGGGGTACCCACCATCCCCCTTGTGGGCAGGGGCTCCGGAAGACAGACCCTCAGGCCCTCATAGCTGAAACCAGTCTAACTTTTCCCTTCTTCCCCCACCAGCTTTGAGGGGACACGGAGCCCAACTTTCATCCAAGAGGGTTTCCTTCTGGAAGCTCTCTAATGCTCCCAGGTCTTCCAGTCTTCCCCACTCCCCAGCCTCAAGGTTAGAGGCCACTCTCCACACAATCATCCTGGCCTTTTTCAGTGTCACTGTCAACTCAAGTGGTCACCTGATGCTGCTGCTGACGGGTCCTTCTCTCCGTGGATCCCCCTGTCCAGTTGCGGAGACTCGTGCTGTTTCTCCCCTGAGGACAAGAACCACATCTGTAGCTTGGCACTTGGCGCCCAGTAGGTTCTCAGTAAACATCTGTTGAGTGAATGCATGCACAGCAGGCTCCCTGCCGCTTTGCTCTCCACATGAAGTTGGGCATCCGCAAATACTCTAAAGCATGGCCAAGGGGAAGACCGTGTTTAGAAAGATGGTGCCGTACCTCTCCCTTCCTCAAGGGCTTATATAATTCTGCCCCCAAATAGCAGCGCCTATTTCCTGCGTGCCTCCTGTGTGCCAGGCACCGGACTTGGCACATTTCCCTTAGTCCTTGCCAAACTTGTGTAGTACTTTATATTATCCTCCCTCTACAGATGAAGAAACTGAGGCTTGGCCAAGCCACACAGTTGGGGAAGTCGTAGAGCCAGAATTCAAAGCCTGGTTCATCTGACCCTGAAGTCACCACATCACACTTTTAAACATTATAGCTGCTCTCCACAAGCTGAAATTCTCAGGATCAAGAAGGGCAAATGGAAGTTTCTACTGAGTAGAACTATTTCTGATGAAGTCATTGGGAGCCCATAGTGTGTGTGGCCTTGGATATCTGTGCTCCTGAGGTCAAGAGGCCCAAGACAACTATGTTAGAGGGGGTTTGTGTCCAGTAAGAAGCAACCACATGGCTATGGGGTTGGTTCCAGAATCCGGCCCTGACAAGGTTTAGCCTTTGGGGTCCTTCACCTCTCACTTCTGTCCATTCCCCTGTGGCCTGACTAGAATCCTGGTTGCTTCTAGACTCTCCGGAGGAAGGCGCAGTGTCAGTCAGGCTATGCTAGGTTATCCCGCAATTGCAAGCAACCCCAAATTTTCGGGACTTAAAATCGCAAAAGTTCCGTGGAAAACAGTTCCTCACAGAAATTAAGCGTCGAATTACCATATGATCCCGCAATTCCACCTCCGCGTGTGGACCCAAAGGAACTGAAATCAGAGGCTCTCACGGTCTCTGACTCTCCGTGCTTCAGTGTTCATGGCAGTATTATTCACAATAGCCAAAAGGTAAGGGCGACCCCAATGTTCATGAATTGATGAACGGAGAGATGAAATGTGGCGTCTACACACAGTGGAATATTATTCAGCCTTAAAAGGGAAGGGAATTCTGAAAGCTGCTGCAACGTGGATAAACCTTGAAGACATTCAGCTAAGCGAAACAAGTCAGGCACAAAAGGACGAATATTGTGTGATTCCACCTACGTGAGGTACACGGCGGCGTCGAGTTCAGAGAGACAAAGGAGAAGAGTAGCTGCCAGGGCCTGGGGGGCGGGGGTGGGTGGGTGTGAGGAGTGGGAGGTTCGTGTTCAGTGGGTACAGAGCTTCAGTTGGGAAAGACGGAAGGAGCTCTGGAGGTGGATGATGATGAGGTTTGCACAATATGTGAGCGTACTTACCGCCTCGGAACTCTACACTTAAAAATGGTTAAGATGGCAATTTTATGTTATACATATTTTACCACAACAAAAAAATTGAGCATGGCACAGCTAGAAATTAAATCTATTACATCTATTATAAAAAAAAAAAAAACCATAAAGTTTCTTTTCCTGCTCCTGCTATGTGTCTGTGGCAAGTCTGCAGAGGGGTAGGGCTCATGGAATATTCTGGGACCCTGGCGGACAGAAGAGCCGCCATCGCAAGGAGAGCCCTGGAGGGTATCACACTGACGTAGCCGTTCGTCCCTCATTGGCCAGCACCCGTCGCACAGCCCCTTTCAACTATAGGATCCAGGAAGGAAACACTACCTCAGATCTCAAAGCAGGGAGAAGCAGACGTATTTAGCAAGCAGCACCAGTGATTGCCACGGGGGCCCTCTCAACTCCTCACCGGCAGCATGTTCCTCCAACATCTTCCACCGGGGACTCCAGGGGGAGGCTCAGTTCCCACACTTGTGACTCAGATGAGACTCTACCCTTGGCCCCCGCACTCTGCCAGACCTTATGTCCTCTCCATCAGTCGGCTCCTGAAACCACTCCACCTGCCTTCCTTTGCTGCCCCCCCTCCCTGATGTCCAGACCTGGCTCACCTACCATCCCGCTGGGGCTGTCAACCCCACAGTGACTCACCATTGGGTCATCTTAATATCCACTGCTCGTCACACCCACCAGGGGAGCGGCATCGCGGACCACTATCCACGGAAGCTCTTCGTCTCTACCAAATGGTGATGCTTCCACCTACCTTCCATGTGGCTTGTTATATTCGTCAAGACTCTCAGTCTTGGGACAGAATCCCAGCCGAAACTAGATCTTAAACAAAGGGATTCAGTAGTTTAGAGTTTAGATAATTGGGAAGCCAAGGGTTGGAGATTCAGGAATAGGTAAATCCGGGGCCTCGAACACTAGCTCCCGAGCTCACGGTCTCCATCAGTCTTATGTGCTCCGCGTTGTGTTGGCACTTTCTCTCCCCCTTGAAACAGACTCCAAGATGGTGGCCTGCAGGCTCAGGCGTACTTTCTCCCAGTTTAGAACCCCTGTGGAAGAACATTGTTTTCTTTCCCCTCAGGAAGCGCCCTAATGCTTCTAGGACATGAAGCTCCTTGTCCTTTAGCCACGATCCCACTCCCACCTCGAGCCTCAAGTCTGAGCCACGTGACTGTTCTGTTTTGTTTTTCTTCGTCACCCTCCCTCAAGGGGCCCATGCCCAGTAGAAGAGTTCCAAGGGTCACTTCAATTGTTCTGGCCTTGGTCACAAGCCCACCATGACTGAGTTCTGCACCCAGTAGGCCAGCATGAGTCGCACGCCCACCCCCGTAAGTGAGTGTGGGAGGTGACACTGGGCCGGACATCCAGCCGGCACCCCATGGAGTAAGAGCAGAGTTGTCACCCAGAGCAAGGGGAGACCATGCACCTTCTTTCCTCGGGGACGCGCTTTCGAAAGGCCCGGGCTACCTGAGAGATGGTGGTCGCCCACCACCGCAAATGTGCTACCCGCCGCTGAATGGTACGTTTTTACATGATTAATGTTACGGGAATTTCACCTCAATAAAAAAGATATTTTTAAGATGTTCTTACTAAAATGAAGAACCCACGCCATCTACAACTAAAAATGCATTTGATCTCCTTCCCAAAGGAAGATGATCCAAGTCATGACCAGCTCTAAAATCAGGATCTCTGAGTAATGTGCATTTCTCTCAATGAGGTGGATGTGGCTTCTTCTCTTTCACGGTGGCTAATTATAAATATAACCACCCCAAACACCAGCTCTGTGATGGCAGAGAGAAAACAGCTTATCCTCTTCTTCGCGCAAGAGGAGAAGGGGAAGACCCTCCAGGGGTTGCCAGCCCGTGGCCTCGGCCTCACCCTGCTGGCCGGGCTGCCAGGGCTCCCTTCTCCACGGTGGACCCAGAGCCTGCTTCGCGGTCTTCCACGGCTGTGCTGAGGGCCAACAGGGAAGATGTCTCCTTTGGGAAGGACCAGCTTCCTGGTGGCACGGTCGTGTCTTCCCGGGGATTCCTTCAGAGCTTGAGCTGTCCCTGGGTCTGGGGATTTGATATCACTTCCATAAAGCCTGTCAGCTCATTCTCTGGGAACTCTGAGGACCAGCAACCCGCCCCCAACTCCCGAGCCCCAAAAGGCTGCGTGGATCATCCCGCAGCAGCGGTCATGAACCTCTCCCTTCCCCCAGGAGACTCCCTCAGCCTCTACCCCTCACTCCAGCACAAGCCTTACACGGTGCTTTGACAGATATAAAAATGTCGATGTAAAATATATGTGTGTGTGTACATATCTGTCTGTCTTTACAGATGGATTCCCCTTTTTCTGTCCATGGAGCGTGCCCATGAGTGACGAAACCTCCACAGCAGTGAGCACACCTCATACCCAGATCTTAGTTTCTAAATACCATTCTTGACTAAAAGGAGCTGAGCCTTTTTGGAGGAATGGTGGATTCCAGAGTGGGGCCAAGCAAGGAACAAGATGGCTCGGAACGTGTCACACTAAGAAGTAAGGAAGTGCTCAAAGAATAATGGGTGCAGGGGAGGGGCTCCCACTGGCAAAATACGGAGAAATTTGAGCATCAGAATCTAGATGATACCAAGAGATTACAACCTACCGAATAAAATAAGAATCTAGGAGTCCACACTGCTAGAAATAAATGAATAAATTGCAAGTTTAATGAGGAACAGGATATTTACATAGTCTCAAAATACTTCCCAACAACATACTGACTAATTACAAAGGGAAAAAGAGTTACTCTACAATGGAAAAACCTGAAACACATCCCTTTCATCAAGTGATTGAAGTTAACATCATCGGTAATGAGCCAGGTTGAAATGGCCACCAGGCAGGGGATCATGATGATAACACAGCACTGTGTCTGTGACATTCCAGCCCAGGATGCATCACGCGAATCTAATCTTGAGGACACATCAGACAAGCCCTCTCTTAATCCACTGTGCTGCTCTCACAAAATACCGGAGGCTGGTGGCTTATAAACCACGAACATTCACTTCTCACAGTTCTGGGGTCTGAAAGATCATCACAACAGCGGATTCGATGCTTGACGAGGACTTCCTGGTCATGGACAGCCATCTTTTCTCTATGTCCTCCCATGGTGGCGGGGACAAGCTAGAACTCTGGGGTCTTCTTTATATGGACATTAATCTTAATCATGAGGGCGGAGCCTTCCAAAGCCCTACCTCCTAATACCATGACCTTGGGCATCAGGTTTCAACATACGAATTTTGAGAGGACCCAAACACCAGCCCATACCATAGCAAACCCAAAACAAGGGATATTCTGCAAAACAACTGACTTGCACTTTTCAAGAATATCAGGTCATGAAAGTCAATGACAGATTGAGGGACTGTTCCAAATCAAAGGAAACTTGACCGTTAAGTATGTGAGTCCGGATCAAATCTTTTTGCTCTAAAGGACGTTACTGGGACGATAGGAGAAAGTTGAATGGAGTCTGAGGGTGGAAAGTAGTAACGTAATGTAATGAAGAAGGAGATTCACCGCCCGATAGAAAAAGGGTCAAAAGTAAATGGATAGTTTTCAGTTTATAAAGGCAAATGGCCCTTAAACCTATGAAAAGATGGTCAATCTCCTCAAAAGGAAAGAAATGCAAAACAAAATGTGTGGTGAGAGTGATGTAATGTTACTTTCCTGATTTTGATGTTTATGCTGTAATTGTGAAAGACAACGTCTTTCAGGAAACTAAAGTTTCTTGGAAGTGATTGGGCATTTTATTGACACAGTCATAGAAAGTTTAGAGAAGGGGTGCCTGGGGGTCTCAGTCAGTTAAGCCTCTGACTCTTGATTTTGACTGAGGTTATGATCTCAAGGTCATGAGCTTGAGTCCCGCCTGAGTCTGCTTGGAAGTTTTTCTCCTTTTCTGCTCCTACCCCCACTCACGCTCCCTAAATACATACATATACATACATACATACAATCTTTTAAAAAGTTTAGAGAAAACAAGGTTCTTTTACTGTATTTGCATCTTTTCTGTAAGTTTAAGATTGATTTTAAATAAAAAGTTTTAAAAAATAACCCCCAGAGGTCATTCTGCCTTCCCACCAAGAATATGTATGAAAAAGTATGTTGCCAGTTGAGAGTGTTGTTAAACTCTTGGATGTTTGCCCATCTGATAGGTGAGCAGTGATCTCTCACCACACATTTTATTTTGCGTTTCTTTCATTTTGAAGAGGTTGACCAACTTTTCATAGGTTTAAGGGCCATTTGCCTTTATAAACTGAAAACTATCCATTTACTTTTGACCCTTTTTCTATCAGGCGGTGAATCTCTTTCTTCTGGATTTTTATGACCTCTCCATAAATCAAGGGGAGGGGGAGGCGTGCCTTTGACTGTGATATAAGCCAACAATTATTTTTGTGCTGTGTATCCTATGCCTAGCACTGTGCCAAGGAGCCCAGTGTGATGCTTTCTGTCTGTGAGGCTTTATCACATGACATAATCTGGACCAATGTTATTCAGTGAATTGTGAGCTAAATTGTGGAGCTCAGGGGCCCCTGGGTGGCTCAGGCAGTTAAGCGTCCAACTCTTGCTTTCAGCTCAGGTCATGATCTCAGGGTCATGCGATCGAGCCCCACGTCGGGTTCCGCACTCAGCAGGGAGTCTGCTTGAGGATTCTGTCTCTCCCTCTCCCTCTGCCCGTCCTCCCTCCCTTCTCTCTCTCTCTCTAAAATAAATAAATAAATAGAAATAAAACGTAAATTGTGGAGCTCAAACGAGAAGGGATTGAGGCTGGGATGAGGGTATCTGAGGAAACAGACCTGAGCCCGAGCAGAGAGCTGGTTGGGATTTGGCAGTCAAGGCATCAAGGCTTAGAGGGAAATACTCAGGGAGGCACAGTGAGGGCAAGACCCCTCAATCGCTCTCCCTCTGCTGCTGGCCTGCGCCCTCAGACTCAGTTATCCTGCCTTACAGATCTTTCCTGACTCAGCTGCAGCGCCCCCTCACCCAAGTCCTTCCCCCCTTTCCTTTCCTTGCTCCTACAGAGAGAAGAGGAAAGGAGCTGCCACCTGCTGAACCGGGTCTCGTGGACTCAGGGGGACAGCTGAGCAGCCCCACAGCCCGCCCGGCTCCCTATGGGCATGTAATTCAGTGTCAAGATAAAAGACTGGAACCCTGTGGTTTGTGTCAGATACAAACATTTTCGTGAGTAAAAAGCAGTGATTTTTTTCATTCATATTCTTGTATTTGTAACGTACCTTCCAGGCTTTCAGTTGGAAAGCAACTCAATAAAAGGGGTATCTTTTTTTAATTAAACTTTTTTGGAGATTTTTTTTTTTTTTTAAGTAAGCTCTATGCCCAACATGGGGCTTGAACTCACAACTCTGAGATCAAGAATCACGTTGATACTGACAATGATATCTACCGACTCTGCCGACTAAGCTAGCCAGGTGCCCCTTTTCAGAGATAATTTTAGATTCACGTGCAGTTGTAAGAACTACAGAGAAATCCTCTGTACCCTTTACCAGCCGCCCCTCGCCGCCGTGATAAATTCTCTCAACACTTAAATGTCGTATCACGATCAGGAAATTGACATCGATGCGGTCAAGGTACAGGACATTTCCACCCCCTTTTACAATCACACCCACCTCCCCTGTGCCTCTCCCCAGTCCTGGGCAATACGAACTCATTCTCCATTTCTTTTCTTTTTTAAGGTTTTATTTATTTATTTGACAGAGAGAGAGATCATAAGTAGGCAGAGAGGCAGGCAGAGAGAGAGGGGGAAGCAGGCTCCCCGCTGAGCAGAGAGCCCGATGTGGGGCTTGATCCCAGGACCCTGAGATCATGACCTGAGCTGAAGGCAGGGGCTTTGACCCACTGAGCCACCCAGGCACACACACCCCCATTGTCCATTTCTATACTTTTCTCACTTCAGTGATAGAATCAGACCTTTTGGGATTGTTTTTTGTGGGTTTTTTTCACCCAACATGTCTCTGGAGATCCATCCAGGTTGCTGTGTGTGTCAATAGTACCTTTTTTTTTTTTTAATTATTGCTGGTGGAATTCCACGGTACAGATGTGCCATGCACCTGTTGAAGGACATCTGGGGATCTTTCCAGTTTCTAGCTTCAGGTTAGAGACCTGAGGCCAGGGAGATGAACCCAGCTGCACACAGGCAGAATATGGCAGATCCAGCATGCAGACCCTGGTCCAGCCGCCAGAGTCAAGTGGGGATATGGGTGGGAAACATCAGGCAAGTTCGGTGGGAAAGGATGTGGAGGCTTGAGAGTGATCGACGATCTGATGTCTTGGGGATCGCGTTCGGAGGGAGGCAGCTCGGGGGCGAGATCTGTGCTCAGCTCTGGCAGGGGGTATGGGCAAACTATCAGCCTCCTTCCAAAGGAGCATCTACGGCTGACTGGAGACAGAGACGACGGGAAGGGATATATTCACTGGTTTGGGTTGTTATAGTAACATCCAGATAAAATATATATTCAAGGGCCGGAGGAGAAATGGAGCTGAGTACAGATGAGCTGATGGGAAGGGGGGGGAAGTGACTGGAAGAACATCACTATAGACACGGTCCTCACACGGCACCGAAGCCGTGAGTAGATGGGCTCTCCCTGGGGTGTGTGGAGACCAGAGATACTGGGGTAGACCTCAGCCCGCAGTGGAAGAGATGACAACGAAGGAGAGAGAAGGAGGTTCAGGAAGGCAAGGGGAGAACCGGATGAGTAAATAAAGGCCAAGGACAAAGGCTGGTGGCCCAGGGGGTCAAGGACAAAGGGGCGTATCTGTTATCTCTCACTGCGTAACAAATTAACCCAAAGCTTGGTGGCTTAAACAGCAATATTCATCATCTCACAGCTTTAGGGCAGCCCTGGGTTCGCTGCCTTGTGGCCTCTCCGCCGGCGGCTCACAAGATGGCAGCCGCCTTCGTCAGAGTGACAAGCCTGAGAGAGGAAGACGGTGTTCAGGCAGGAGGGGAGTCGCAGACTTTTGTATCAGCATCTTAGAAGATTTTGTCATACTCCCTTTGTGGACAGCAAGTCACCAGGACCAGCCCACCCTCAGGGGGAAGGGAATATACAAGGGTCTGAATCTCAGGAAACCATTTCGGCTGCCTCCTACAGGAAGCCAAGACAAGGGGGCGGCACTTGCCCCAAGACCGCGCCAGGTGGCCCCCTGCGAAGACCGTGTCAGGAGAGAGCAAGGGGCAGGGGACAGAATGGAGAGGGACCAGCGGTGGCGCCCAGTTCCCAGCTGCCCACAGCCTGCCAGGGATGTGGTCAAACACGGCCTCCGCCCCAGTTCCCAGAAGATCCCGGCGCAGCCGTCTGCCCAGTCCGCCCCCTCTACCCCCCTCCACCCCCAAGCAGAGCGGGGCCACACAAGCAGGCACGGCCTGGCCCCCCATCCCCATTTCCCCAGCTGAAACCAATGCCATTTGTCCAATGAGGCATGGGACCCTCCTCAGGGACCGGGAGGACAGGAATGGATTCCACAGCCCTCTGCGCAGGGCGGCCTGCCAGCTGACACATCGGCAGCGAGCACCCGTCCCGTCTGCAGACGCGTCCCCCTCCCCCTGCAGAGCCTGGCCAGCAACCTGGACCGTCTCCCTGTCCCTCCGTCCCTCCTCCAGCCCCGAGCCCAAGGGTCCACTTGCGGGAGGGACACACACACAAAGACAGGGAGGTGCTGAGAAGGTGGGAACCAGGACCTTCCCGCCAGGAGCTGGCACCCCCTGGGGACACTTGCAGGGGAGTACGCGAAGCCAGAAATGGAACGGAGGGGAAAAGCTCCAGGGATGAGGCTGGGGCTGGGCACAGTCTTTTCCGAGAGGTGCGTGGGAGAGAGAGCACGGATGCAAATCCCAGCCCGCGGGCCGGATGTGCAGGAAAAGTGATATTGGGGGACGCCGCCTTTGGGACAAGGTATATATGGCAGCCAGAAAAATGACCCCCAAAGACGTCCACATCCTAATCCCCGGAACCTGTGAACATGGTAGGCCACATGGCAAGGGGAGTTAAGGTTGCTAATCAGCTGGAGATGGAGCGATCACCTGGATTATCCCTAGGATGAGGGGGTTCAGAGTAATCACAGGGGGCCTGCGAGGGAGGGGAGGAGACCAAAGTGTAGGTTCACAGGGTCAAGGTGTGCGAAGGACATGACCCACCGCTGCTGGCTTTGACGGAGGAGGAAGGGGCCACAAACCAAGGGCTGTGGGCAGCCTCCGGAAGCTGGCAGAGGCAAGGACGCGGCTTCTCCCTTGGGCTTTCAGGAAGGACCCCAGCCCTGCAGACACCCCCTCCCTTGTTCTTCCTCCTCTGCTCCAGGCCGGGGCCTGAGCCAGCAGGTGTACTAGTTGCAGGTGTACTAACAGCAGATTTATGACTTGCCTTTCCACTCCTCTCTGTCCCTCATCTCAGAAGGCGAGAGAGGAACATGGAAAATTCCCTCAATAGGACCTAATGTTTACAATGCGCTTTCCAGCCGAGCTCTCCTCAGACCCTAATCACAAACCCGAAGGCACTCAGGCCAGAGACCTTTAGCACGAATGTGAAGGCTGAGGCCACATGGAGGTCTCTTGGCAAGTCAGTGGCCAGCAGAACCAGGGTGGGACTCCTAGGCGCTCTCGGTGCTTACATGGAGTTTCCCAGAGGACCTGGGCTGCTCGGAGCCTGGGAGGATGGCCGAGGCGTGGACCCAGGTCGCCGGCCTGCCTGTGGCCATGCCACGTGTGGGGCTTTCACCTCGCCTCACCCTAGCCCTGCCCCTGCAGTACCCCGCACCCCCTCCCCAAAGGGTCCCAGCTTCCCAAGGAGCGTTCAGAAAACCTGCCTACTCATAGACATCTTGAAATTTCTTTACTTGGAGACCAGCCACTCCTTTTAGTCCACAATTAATGAATTCCCAGGCGCCGAATGTGACCTGTGGCCCTGGGGCTATCGGAGGCCACGGGCAGGCAGGAGAGGAGTGGAGAGGGGGAGAGAGGCTTGGGAGAGGGGAAAGGAGATGCTGGACCATGGGGGCCGATTTTTCGGACCAAAACTGGGGTTAGCGTGTTCCTGGGAACAAAGCAGCCAGGAGGAAACTGGAACAAGGAAAAGAAATAGAGGCCAGGGGTAAGGCTACACCAAAGAGGGAAAAGCTAAGCTTTGGTACTTCTCAGGGGTCCCAGGAGTGCCTGCCTCCATTACCCCCAGCACAGGCTCCTTTACTGTGATGCCTGGGGACTGGCTAGGGGTTGACAGAAATGACCTGTCTTAGGTCCTGAGTTGGCTGTTGGCTCTGCAAGGGCAAACTTGGGTCCCCAGGAAGCAAGTCTTCCC
>CM052811.1:17170680-17182719 GCA_028533885.1 Nasua narica
CCCCCCCCCCCCCCCCCCCGGGAAAGGCCCAGATCCTTATTTTCCAGCTCTCACAATTCCTTTGGTACTAATCAGACCAGGATGTCATATCCCTTCTCAGGTGATTTTGGTGGCATACCATAGCCTGTCTGTTCTGCCCCACTTTTTTTAGCCACAGGCAAGAAAAGCAGGGCCAGGTGGTAGAAGATCCTAAAGGGATGTTGTTTCTTGTATAAAATAAATATGTGATACTCACATGATAAACATGTTTTTAAATCAAATCTCCTGGGCTTTTGTGAGGACAATTGCTGTTCTGGTCAGAAATCCAACATGACACATAGCAGGTACTCAATAAAATAAAATTCCTCTTCCTCACACTTTTACCCTCCCTGACCTTCCCCATACTGGGGGGACCTGAGAGCATCTGGACTTCCTGGGTGTTGGGCTGCTCTCCTTCCAGAACAAACCCTTCCTGCAGAGGAGGGCAGGAAGCACCAACGGGTTGTCCCGAGGGCCACTGAGTGACACAAGGGAACAGTCCACCCTGAGCCAGACAAGTCCTCAGCGTCCTGCAGGGAGACTCCTCACACCTTTCAAATTAGGGATAAAGCGCGCTTGGTTGGCTCAGTTGGAGGACCATGCAACTCTCGATCTTGGGGTCATGGGTTTGAGCCCCATGTTGGGTGTAGAGATTACTTACATAAATAAAGTTTGCAAATAAATAATAAATAAGTAAAATTTTTTTAAAAATCAGGAAAAAGTTGTATGAAATGAATGATGATTATTTTAGCTCTGACCAGAAAGGGAGAGCAGGGCTGACAGTCACCCAGTCAGGCTCATTCAGTGAGGGGGACCCCTCCAGACCACTAGGTGGAGGTGGGGGGGCAGGTCGTGGGAAGTAGGGGGGCGGTGGGCAGGGCTCCCCCCAAAACCCTGTCCCACTGACTGTGGACCAGGGACCCCCTCTCCACGTCCATCTGCTTAATGGAGGTTGGACCCCAAACGGATACAACTGAAGCATTTAGAACCACTATTGTGTCACTTCGCTCAGACACTTTTCCTCATCAAATCCATTCTGGTCAAGCAGGGATAATTTACCACGAAGTAGGGGAAAGTTGTGGGAAAAGTCACTTGAGTAAACAAGATAAACACCGCTGGTGACAGCTCCTCAGAGGTTTCTGCCTGATGGTCCCCTCGGGGGACCCCCATGCGCTCTGACTTGAGGTGGGTGTGGCGGAGTGGCCCTGGGGACCGGAGGCCGGTGTCTCTATGGGCCACAGAGACCCGGCTGGGTCCCGGCAAAGAATCCTCTGGGCGGGCGCCGCACTTGCACTTCTCGACCTCCAGGTGGCGCTGGGCTGGTGCGGAGCAAGCTGTCTGTCACCCGTGTGGCGGGCGGGGCCTTGGAAAAGCTGACTTCTGATTGGTTAGGCTCAGTCTCGCTTTCTTTTAGTGTCCAGGGCAGGTTTTAGGGAGGGGCGAGAGGAAAGAGAGAGAGAGAGGGAAGTGAGAGAGAGGGAGAGGGAGAGAGAGAGGAGAGAGAGAGAGAGGGAGAGAGATTTTTCTTTACGGATAAAACTGAGTTTCCATTTTTTTTATTTTTTAAGATTTTATTTATCTACCTGACACAGAGAGATCACAAGTAGGCAGAGAGGCAGGCAGAGAAAGAGGGGGAAGCAAGCCCCCTGCTGAGCAGAGAGCCTGCCGTGGGGCTCGATCCCAGGACCCCGAGATCACTACCTGAGCCGAAGGCAGAGGCTTTAACCCACTGAGTCACCCAGGCACCTCGAGTTTCCACTTTTCATACCCTTATAAGACACCTCATAAATTTACACAGCAAGGAAAATCCTTGGTCAGACCTATTTATAACAAACACATGGTTTATTTACAAGGGAGCGAAGATTTAGGGTCTACCACTCCGACCTCCCTTTTTCACGTTTCCTTAGTTTTTGTGGTATGTGTATCACCAATATAATCGTATCTTAGGTATATTTTATTCACACATTTGACAACTGTTAGGCTTCTATTATCTGCCAGGCATTGGGCCGGGGTGCGAGCTGAACAGCCCCGGGCCCTGCCCTCAAGCAGCCCACAGACACGACTTAGCGATCACATCCGTGGCAAATTAAAACGACACAAAACAGAACACTCCTTCGTGGCAGTAAATGAGAAGTGGCTGGTGCTTTGAGAGAGAAGCGTGGGGATTTGAGGAAGTGTACTGAGGGCAAGCGACAGAGCCACTCCCCCGAAGAGTAGGACACTGAAGCGTAACTGACCTCATTCTAGAAGATCCGTGGGCTCCCCAGTGAGGATGAGGAAGCCAGGGAGGAGAAGAAGGAGATTTGAGGTGGTTCGGGAGATACCCTCAGGCAGCCAAGGCAGGCTACCTGGCTTTCTGTCTGGTTGGCGTGAAGGAAAGCCCTGGAAAGTGTGTAACTTCCAGAACATTCTTTCCTTGCTCCAGGTAGAAAGCTGTATTCTGGGATCGGATATGATAGGGGGACTCTAAACTTGGTCCCTGGAGAAGGTAACCAGTGAAGGACTGGCAAAGCAAGCACGCAAACAGCCCCTGGCTGTGAGACAGAGCGTGGACTTCAGAGGGACCAGGGAGAGGGAAAGGAGGCAGGAAGGCTTTAGTCTGAGGCTGGATGAGTTGCTGGGTGAGTCTGGTCCGGGTGGCCAGCAATGGTGGGACATGACCCAGAGGGTCATAAGCGGCCAGGGAATAAGGGCTTGTCCTCAGCCGGACACCTACCAGACCAGTGGTCTGCCGAGTGTAATTGTGTTTTCTCTTTGTTCCCTGAAAAGTGGCCGATTCCTCCTGCACACAGGGGCAGAGACCGAGAACACTGGAGAGTTCACACGCGGCCCTCCCCGCCATGTCCCCTGGGCGTTCACCATGCTCGCCCCAGGGGCCCAACCCAAGCATCTCCTGGCATCACACACAGTTTGTTGCCTGGCTTCTGGGGGGCAGGCACCTGGTTGTTCTCGGCTGGATCCCTGGGGCCTGGAATATGTCTGGTCCCTGGTAGGCACTCTATGAATATTTGTTAAATGAACGAACGAAGCTGATTCTTCCTGGTCTGTAGAGAAGCTTCTTCCTTCCATGGAATGTGGAGCGTGCAGAGCGGGCATCACCATCGAAGGATAAATTGTTCTGGGAGGCCTCTTTGCCCTGAGAGAAGGCTGGTGTTTCAGAGGCTTGAAAAGTCAGCCTCACCCATGGAGGGGGCCGCTGGGACCAGAGAGGGGGGTGCAGGTACGTGGTTGGTGGGGGGGTGGTCTGTGAGCCGCTCCTCCCCGTCCCGCCCTGGTCCTTACCTGGCCTTCCCCGAGCAGCCTGCGCCCAGGAAGTGGTTCTTCCTGTGATGGGAAAGCAGCACTAGGAACAGAGGTTCATTCAACTCAGCCCTCCGAGGTCTCCAGACCCTCCCAGGTCTGCTCAGGGGAGATAAACTGGTGCCCCAAGCCCTTGTGGCCCTCGCTGTCTCTGGGAGACACCACTTGGGGGACTCTGAGCCACCTGGTGCATCCCCAAGGCTGAGGCTCTGGAAGGGCAGGGCCTGCCGTGTCAAGTGGCCGGGGGACTTAGTGTCGGAGGAAGGAAGGAAAGGAAGGGCTATTGATCATTTGCTATGTACTGAGCACTATCCCAGATTTTCTTTTTTTAAAGTTTTTTAAAGATTTTATTTATTTGTTTGACAGAGAGACACAGCGGGAGAGGGAGCACAAGCAGGGGGAGTGGGGGAGGGAGGAGCAGGCTCCCCCCTGAGCAGGGAGCCCGATGCGGGCCTCAACCCCAGGACCCTGGGATCACGACCTGAGCCGAAGGCAGACGATTAACAACTGAACCACCCAGGTGCCCCATCCAGACTTTTCCTATAATCTTTATAACAACCATGTAGGCTGAAATGATCCTCATTTTACAGATGTGGAGAATACGGCGTGACCTATCTGAAGTCACACTCCAGAAACGAACAGCACGAGGATTCAGATGCAGGTGTGCGCCCCCTAAAGCGGGTGTTTGTTCCACTCTCCCCCACGGCTGCCCGAGAAAACAAGGGCAGGGGCAGGGAGCCCAGGGAAGATTTGCCCAGGAAAAGGACCTCACCCGGGCCTCTGAAAGAGGAGGGGACGAGCTCAGAGAAGGGGCAGGGCTCTTGCCAGGGAAGGCACTTGGGAGGAAAGACGGGGCAGAAGGAGGAACCTTAGTGAGGGGTATGCAGGGGGCAGGCGCACAGAGAGAGAAAAGAGAGAAGATTCAAAAGGGTAAAGTGAGGCCAGGTGTGGGGAGGTCACGGGGGAGGAGGCCCAGGGCGGCCTGAGGTGCCCCCACAGGCCCGGATGACTTGGGCCTGAGTCGGAGCGGAGGGCAGGACTCACGCACTTGAAGACCGTCAGCAGCTGGGCTGGTCACTTCCACGGGCAGGTGAGCTGGGGGGGACGGACAGACAGAGCGGAAGGGGAGGCACGTGGGCTGCCGGGACTGAGAGCGTTAGAGCAGGGGTCTGGAAGCCACCCCCCAACCCCAGGTGACCAGGGGTCAGCCCAGGACCACAGGCCGCCTGCCTGTCCCAGGCAGTGAGAGGACACCAGATCCCCTCTGCCGCTCGGCGCGGTCCTTACCAGCCCTGGTAGCCTTTCCGAGTTTTTTCGACAGATGGATGCATCTCTGCATCATGTTCAAGCACACAGTCATTAACTGCACTGAAAAGCAGTCTTTTACCCATATTAGTTAGGAAGCGTCTACACAACAATTTGGTTCTAATTTAGGTTTTGTTTTCAGGCCAGTGCCCTCTCTGGGTCCCCGTACACCAGCCCTTGCTCAGAATCAGCTCAGGATCAGCACTCAGTCAGCCCTAAGCACTCACTTCCAGCAACTTCTCCAATGCTTCCAGTTGGCTGGGGTGTCTGGGGAGGTCTCTACCCTTCCGGGTGTTTGTTCCCAAATGGGAATATCCACGGCGGTCCCTGCCACAGAACAAAACGTTGCTTCCCGTGGGCCCGGGAAACTGGACGGCCTGTCGCCTCCCCAGGAAGCACCTCTAGGTGGGCGCCGGCTCCCGTGGGGTCCTCAGGAGGTCCCCCGCTGTCTTTAGGGGAACACACCTAGCTTCACCCCTCTAGCTCCGGGCTGAGAGCGGCAGTGGGCTGGAGGAGGTCATTCAGGAAGACAGGTGATGGGAGGTGGAGCCTTTTTTTAAGATTTATTTATTTATTTATTTATTTATTATTTATTTATTTAAGAGAGATTGAGAGAACAAGTGGGAGAAAGGGCAGAGGGAGAAGCAGATTCTCCACTGGGCAGGGAGCCCGATGTGGGGCTTGATGCCAGGACCTCGGGATCATGACCTGAGCAGAAGGCAGACTTAATGGATTGAGCCACCCAGGCACCTGGATTTTTTTTTTTTTTTTAATAAAAAGCAACAAAAGGGACACTTGGGTGGCTCAGTTGGTTAAGCATATGACTCTTGATTTCGCTTAGGTCATGGTATCGGGGTTGTGAGACTGAGCCCCGCATCGGGCTCCCTGCTCAGCAGAGAGTCTGCTTCTCCCTCTCCCTCAGCTGCTTCCCCTGCTTGTGCTTTGTCTCTCTCTGTCAAATGAATCAATAAAATCTTTTTTATTTTTATTTTATTATTTTTTAAATTTTTAAAAAGATTTAATTGATTTATTTGACAGAGAGAGACACGGCGAGAGAGGGAACACAAGCACAGGGAGTGGGAGAGGGAGAAGCAGGCTTCCTGCGGAGCAGGGAGCCTGATGTGGGGCTCGATCCCAGGACTCTGGGATCATGACCTGAGTGGAAGGCAGACGCTTAATGACTGAGCCACCCAGGCGCCCCAAAATCTTCTTTTTTAAAGCAACAAGGTAGCAATTCTATTTGTAAAGTTTCTTCAGATACTATCTGAGCATTTCATGGCAGAAGTTTAGCTACATTATATCCATCTATATTTATTAAATCATCTTCACTTTAGGTTATTTGTCCTTAAGCACTCATTTTAGTCACTAGGAATGTTGGAGAACATAGTATTTCCTGAGAAGACTTGAAGAAAGAGGTCACCATCCCCGCCCTCGGGGAGCTTACGGTCCATTCAAGAAGGCAAGAGGAACCCATGTTAAAAAAGCTCCAAGGTTTGGGGCGCCTGGGTGGCTCAGTGGGTTGAAGCCTCTGCCTTTGGCTCGGGTCATGATCTCAGGGTCTTGGGATCGAGCCCCGCATCTGGCTCTGTGCTCAGCAGGGAGCCTGCTTTCCCCTCTCTCTCTGCCTGCCTCTCTGCCTACTTGTGATCTCTCTCTCTCTCTTTGTCAAATAAATAAATAGAATCTTTTAAAAAAGACATAATAATCTTTGGGGAACAAAAACAAATAATTTTCAAATTTTATATTAAAAAAAAAAGCTCCAATTCAAGGTCATATGTGTTGAATGAATGGAAACACAAAGCACAAACATTTCCAGGGAGGTGAGCTTCTAGGCTGGAGGGTGACTGACTTCCTGATTGTGACAACATGGAAGCATCTCTCTTCATACGCTTCCTCAGTTGCCTGTTTCTCTCAGACTATCTCCCCCTTCCTGCTCATAGCCCAGGGTGGTCCTGGACAGTCACTACTGGGCCACCATCACCATGGGGTGGCCCAAAGTCCTGTCTGCCAGGAACACCCCAGTTGGCATTTACCTATGCAAATTTTACATCGGCGGCTGATGAGCAAAACAGCGCGGTCCACATATAGATCGGGGGTGTGGGGCTTTTGCCACTGGAGTTCCCCCAGAGCGATGGTGGCTGACGGCACAGCGGCAGCAGCAGCTGACCGGGGCAGGGGGACTGTCTCTGACTCAGCGGCGAGGCCCCTCTCTGGCCTTTCTGGCCTCGCGTTCTGGGTCTGCATGGTAAGGGGGTGGCCTAACTGGGGGTAGAAGCTTTCCCACAAGTCTGAGCTCCCCAGAACTTCAGTT
Source organism: Nasua narica (assembly GCA_028533885.1). Classification (NCBI taxonomy): domain Eukaryota; kingdom Metazoa; phylum Chordata; class Mammalia; order Carnivora; family Procyonidae; genus Nasua; species Nasua narica. The sequence goes on from CM052811.1 coordinate 17,177,615, forward strand.
GTCCCAGCTCTTATTAAAAGGGCTCGTTCTTCTCCTTGGGGCCAGAGAGGGACCCCCTCTGTGCTGCAGCTTGGGAATGGTGAGGGGGTGGGAGAGGAAGGGCAGGGGCTCTGCGGCTGGGGCTCCAGAGGATGCGAGGGCGCCCCCACACAGCAGGAAAGAGCCTCCCAGTTGCAGGCCCCCAGCAGCCCCCGGGGCAGCTGCCCAGGACAGGCAGGCGGTCAGGGAGAAGGAAGGGCATCTGAGGGTCTTCGGCAGGATCGTTGCCACGGGGGCCTCGTGGGACCGGAGGGGCCAGACAGTCTCACTTTTCCAGAGAAGCTGTAAATCTGGATTTTTCTGTGAAATCTTCTGATGTTTCACCTTTTGCAAGCCATTAAATTATTTTAAAAACACCTCTTGGCCCAAAGGAAATGACTTGAGGCCACTGTCCCACCATCCAGCTGAGACCCCAGCCAGCGAGCAGAGCATCCAGGTCTTTGGCCCAAAGGATGGGGGCCGCCGCCCGAGTGTCCCGCTCCTCAGAGCGCTCCTTCCCCAGAGGGCCAGGCGGGCCGGCGAGACTGGGGCCGGAGCGGGGGTCAGCCCGGTGCGGGCAGGAGTGAGCCTCGCCCTTCCCTCCCATGCCCACGTCCTTCAGGAGTGAGCCTCGCCCTTCCCTCCCATGCCCACGTCCTTGTGAGGCCCTGGGCCCGGCCTGGCGTCCGCCGGGGGCGAGGATGAGGAGGCCTCTGCAGGTGAAGTGCGTGTTTCTCCGTCCCCTGCCCCCAGTCCTGGGCCCAAGGAGGGGAGGAGGCAAGGGTCGTTCCAGACCTGAACCCAGTCTTAACCACACCAGGGCCGGGACCCTGGTTCGGGATGCCGTGTCTTCACCTCCCATGTTGGGGAAGTTGAAACAGACCCCCCCCCCCCCACCGGCTCCCTGGAAACCTCAAGGGCCCGTGACAACTTGTTTGCCCTTGGACTTTTAAGGTAAATCTGCAAACAGATGTATTTATTTGCTTTGTGCTGATTTTCTTTTGACATGCTGGTGCAAAATAAGACTGACCCTTCGGAAAGTCACCTCGCTGAAGGCATCCACTCGGCTTCGGCCCCAGGGGCTTAATTGGAAGCAGCTGAGGCCCACCGCCAGCCCACAGGCCCCCAGCCGGAGGGAGACCTCGGAGGAGGTGCGCTGGCTGGGGCGGGCGATGCGTGGCTCCAAAGACAAGAGCCAGTGAAGGCAAGTTTTATCCCAAGAGGAAGGTTTGGCTTCGAAAATATCTTTTAATATGTGTTTTTCAAAACTGAAGACGCTAAAGGAGCTGACCAGGCATATTTAAGACCCAACAGGCAGAGGAAACAGTAGAAGAACTCACTGGAACTCTCTGAAAGCAGCGTCAGACAGGCTGAGTGAGCAAGTGAAGGAATGAGTTCATGTAATAAGAGACAGGAGGTTTTCTGCTTTTTTCATCTTTTCCCATCAGTTGATTTACCTGCGGTTGAACTCTTCCTCCTTCCCTGGTTCCCCGGGGAACTTTCCAGAGCCCCAGTGTGTGGTGATTAACAAGCATCACCTTGTACTATTATCGCCTTTTTACATACACGCCCTCCCACGTTGGGGGAAGAGACAGCATTGTACACCCACAACCACGTGGGGATGGCAAATTAAGAACCCTGTTTTTAATGCACTATGTACCCACTGACCCCTCAGATTTTGCCAGCAACTTAAAAGAAGCAGAGAGGGGCACTTGGCTGGCTCAGTTGGTGGAGCACGTGACCCATGGTCATGAGTTCAAGCCCCATGCTGGGCATAGAACTTACTTAAAATAAGAATTAAATTAATAAAAAAAAATTTTAAGAATAAAAAGCCGCAGAGGGGAGGGAGGTCCCCTGTGCTTGGCCAGGTTAGTTCAGGTCACTGGACGACACAGCTCCAGACAGACCTCACTGTGGTAGGGGGTAGGGTGGGGAAGGGACCCTCCCTCTGTGGTTGGGGGAGCCTGGGGATTAGAAGCATGCTGGTCAGTTAATGAGCACGCTTTGTAATGTGGTTTAGGCAGAGGGTGGGGTGAAAGGTCACTTAGCCTGAGACCAGGCTGCAAAATGAGGCATAGAGTGGCTAGTATGTTCTCACGGGATGTCCTTCAATGCCTCGCCGTAAGGTCCAGGGCGATCCTGACCAGCAGGGCCAGTTGCTGTGATTCGTATCAACACAAGGAAGCCTGGGAGGCCAGCACATCCCTGTATGGGGCTAATGATTAAATTCCTGCTGATTCCTACCCCCGCTGCCCCCCACCAGGTCCATCAGGGATTTGGCCCCTTTTCCTCCTCCTCCCATCCTCAGGGGCTGTTGCTGGATCCCACAAGTCCTTTCCAGGTGAGGGCTGGATGTGACAGGTGGATGGAGGACCTTCCAATCCTGCCCTACAAAGTCAGGGGGAGGCCAAGGAGCCCCCCGACATGAACACGGGCCCCCAGCTGTGCCACATCCACAAGGCAGAGTGGGTCCTAGGGGAAGACCAGGCAGCTTAACCGGAGCCTGAGTCTTTACCTCCTTTCCCCTCGAGTGAGAGAACACGTGGAAAGGCCATCACAGCGCGAGGCACAGACATCCGGCTCAGTCACTGTCAGTCGGAGAGACAGAGCATGGTGGTGGGGAGATGCTTCTGGAGACAGCTTGCCCGGATTCAAGTCCCTGCCACTTGTCACCCTGTGTCGCTGGACGGACCGCTTTCCTCGTTCCAGCGGCCTCATCTGTGGACCAGGGACGACGGTGCTAGGAGCTCCCGCGTGAGTAGTGGGGACTAAGTCCCTGTGCTGAGGTCTGGGCCGACACACGTGCACACCACACCCGTGCGGGGTTGCCCTGCCCCTGCCTTCTCTTCTGGCCGAGCTCCGGGGGCCCGGGTGGGGGGGGAGGTGCATCCGGGGCAAACAAACTCAAGTGTCTGTGTGGCGCGTTCAGGCTGGTGGGCGCGGACTCAGGAGCGTAGGAGAAAGGTCCGCCCAGAGGAGAGGTGAAAGGAGGAATCGGAGACACTCCCTTGGTTAAGATCAGATCGATCGATCAATCGATATCAGCAAATCTGGGGGGACTATTTCTCCCTTGTGATTTTTTAAGTAGGCAGACCAGGCTCTAGTTAAGTCCACTGATCCAATGCCGCCTTCCCTGAGCCATCTCCCTGCTCCCCTCCCCCCAAGCTTGGGCTACTCTTCCTCTTCCTTGAAATGTTGCCAGAGTTCTGCCATTTCCGCAGGCTGACACAGCGGGAAGGAGAGCAGCGTCCAGGCCAAGCAGACAGGATCGTGTGATCTCGGGCAGGTTGCCTGACCTCTCTGAGCCTTGTTCTCCGAACCGACTACATCGCCGCTTTGTCGAGCGCACGACACTAAGTCGGGTCCGTGTGTGTGAGCGCACCTGGTGCCCCTCGCTCCCCTGTCTTTGGCGCAGAGCTCTCGCCGGGAAGCCCACCTGGCTCTCATCAGCCGGTGACATCAGTGAGCCGGACGTTCCGTGCCTCTCATAGAACAGCCACGATTATGTGTGTAATTGTCTCGTTATTTTTTTCTGTTCTAGTATTTTCCTTAACTCCCTCTTAGATGTCTTCAAGCCACTCCGCGGGCTGGTTTCTCGAGGAGGAGTTCCACTGTCTGTATCTCCTCCCCGAGCCCCGACACAGTCCTCTCCAGACACAGGGCCTCAGGGCGGCGGTTTCCGAGTTGTTCAGGGTCCTGCTCGAAGTGAGTTCCTGTCTTGGGTGTGCCTGGGCGTGCTGAGCCTCTGTGCAGGTAGTTCTGTGTGCACGCCTAGAGATGACCTTGTCCGGGGAGCTGTCCCCCTTGAAAGAATATGCAGGTGAGCAAAGACCCAATCTCCGTCATAAAAAGGGGGCAGGCAGAGACCAGTTAGGAGTGAAGTAGGGGGGCTGTGGCAGGTCCGGGTAGGGGCCTCAGTAAACAGAAAGGCTAAGGCCTCCCCAACTCCGCCCTAGCTTTAAATGCTACGGTTTGCAAAGTCTGGCTCCAGAGGCCTCCCGATGACCCCGACCTAACTCCCCTCCACTCTCCAGTGATGGCCAAAGGCAGGAAGATAAGAGGCTCCTTGAACAAGACGAGCCCCAGGGAAATTCCATCACCCCTTCTGAGGGGGCAGCTCGGCTCTATAAACTGCTGGGGGCAGGGTGGGACCTGGAGAGGAGGGAGGGCAGGCGAGATAAGGCTTCAGACTTCTGGGCCAAGGGCCGCGCTAGGGGGTGGGAATCCCAGAGGAAGGCGTATGCATCACCACTTTCCAGTGGGTTCTAATGAGGGTAAAATGTGGGGGCAAGCTGTGGCAATGACAGGACAGGAATGAGATCCCCTAAGCCTGGGGCTCAGGAGTGATAATCTGCTCCCCCCGCCCAGTCTCCGCCTGCCCTCCTGCCCACTGCACCCCAGAGAGAAAAGTTCCTCTCCTCACCCAAGCTCTGCCCCTCTTCCCACCCTTTCCTTCCTCGTTGCCCCCCTTGCCGCGGTCCTTCAGTCCCTCACTCCACCCTGGTGCTCTGTATTCTGGTCCTTCGTCCCTCTGCGTGGGCTCCCAGGGAGGGAGGGTGGCAAAGGGTGAGCCCAGATGGTTGCCTAGGCAATGATGAAAGTAGGACAGATGCCCACCAGCCATCAAGGCAAGAGGGGGACCCACTGAGGTCCCCCAGCGGGGAGGCCTCGTTCCTTGCGCTCCTGAGTCTGGTTCTGAGAGCTGGTCCAGCTGGTAGCCCGTCCAGCAGGAAGGAAGCTCGGGTGGACGGCCCCGGCCGAGGGCTGCACCCCACTCCTGCCGTCCCAGAGCTGCTCCCCCCTTCTTCTCCACACGCCCTCTCCTCGGCAGCCCCAGGCGCATATGCCTTCTTCCAAAGGGCCAGCGCCATCTGGAGAGCCTCCCAGAGGCACCACCTCACGGGCCGGGGCCCTTGGCAGGCCTCGCCCAGGCCATCCAGGCACAGCGGAACGAGACACCCGCCCATCGCCGCGGCTGGTCTTCGGCTTTGTGGAAGGGGAGCCACAGGGCCTGCTTTCTGAGGGAGCAGGAAGATGGGGCCCTTGACCAGGAGGGGAGCAGTGGGGAGGACTTCCAGAAACTTTGG